>CM054057.1:485243545-485843545 GCA_028641055.1 Alopecurus myosuroides
AATCCGTCTTCTCCTCCAAGCCAGATCACGCGGGCCGTGATCCGGGTTCTTCTAGAATCCGGCTTCTACGCGTCGGACTACTGGGCCGCCCAATGGACCTAAGTCCATTACCTTGCAGGCCACCCTGGTAGTCCAGCTCTTTTGTCTACCATCTTCTATACCCCTATTCGGTATATATCCGACAGTAGCCCCCAGGAAGGATCAAAACTCTGAAACTCCGCCTTTCGTCAAATACATCTTGTACAGGAAACTTGATTCAGCAGTCTTGATTCTTTCTTCTTTCCTTTTAAAGGAGATGGTAACATAAAACTCGGAACTATGAAAATCCGGCTTTTCTTCTCGCGATCCTTTGCGGAAAAGGAACACGTGACATCAGCGCTTTAATCATGCTGACGCAAGCGCCGCTTGGTTTCACGCGGGAAACCCTGCAACGTATCTCTGACAGATTCTCACGAGAAACGAGGAGATAGCCATCATTCCTCTGTCGTTCCGTTTCCCGGATTTTCCGGCGAGCGACACGCGTCAAACATCCAACGGTCAAAAGAGCCGTTGGCGCGTATCTAGAGGGTTTTCAGGCTATAAATAGCCGTCTTCGTCGTCTCCGAAAATCTTTCCTCACTCCTTCTGCCCACGCCATTGACGCAAACGCGAGCACGAGAGCTTAGAACGAATCCTTACCCCGACGAGCCCTTTGCACGCCGGAGCGCTCCGTCACCGCCGAAAACGATGGCCTCTCCGTCGTCCTCACCGGCCCGTGCCTCCATCAACGAGCCTTTGGGCGACCTGGATCCACAGCTGGGGTCGCCCAATCATGCCGGCGGCGGGCCGGAAAGAAACACGGCATCCGCGGCGGGCGGGGGAAACGCTTTCGCCGCCGCGGACGTAGCGGGTCCAAGCACGACAACATCCCCGCCGTTCACACGGGAAACGGCGGAGGTCAAGACTCACTCTCGTGGCACTGAGCGCTTCTCCGCCGGATCTGACGAAGAAGCAGAATTTGTCGGAATTTGGAATCAGAGTGATACTTCACTCGTCCTCCTTCGTCGGATGTCCAGGGACAGATTAATAGTTAAAGGCAAATGGCGGATCTCGAAGAATGAGCCAGAGCCCAAGCCAAAGGAAGGTGAACGCGTCCTCCTCACTTCTCATATCACGAGAGGTATGGGTTTCCCTCCTTCCGCCTTTTTCCTAGACGTCCTCAATTTCTATGGTGTCCAACCCCATAATATCTCTCCAAATTCCATCCTCCAATTAGCTAGTTTCCAAGCTCTTTTCGAAGGGTATCTTGGAATAACTCCCAATTTAGACTTCTGGCATTATTGTTTCGAGGTAAAACACAATATCACAAACGGTGTCTCACCCATCTGCGGTACCATATCTTTTATCCTCAGAAACTTTAGGGAAGAATGGTACCCCAGGATAAGAATGCCGAAACCTGACCAATCTTGGCTAGGTTCTTTCTTTTATCATCAAGACATTCCGTTCCCCAACAAAGAAACCGGACTTCCTCCCTTCGTTAATTCTGCTGCCATTCCTCATGAAAATTGGACACTTGAAATAACAGAGGATTTGCCTGAAAGCCTGATGAAAATAAAGCGTCGCATTGCCAAACTTTCTTCTTCTCAACCACCTTTGGTTTGGAAGGATATCGTGTTATGCTGGTTTGGACGTCGCGTACAACCTTTATCCCTTCGTTCCCGACTTCTTTGTGAGTACACGGGACCGGAAGATAGCATGAGAGGCACTGATAGATCCTTTAGCAAGAAGGATTTTGTCGAACGCCTTCATCAGATAGTTGCCGCTAATAGCCAGGTTGAAGAGAGTCTAGCCATATATCATGCGGAAAATCTGGTTCCTAAGGTACTTCTCTTCCCTTGTTTCTGAGTTTCCTCAGATTATCTTCTCTCTTCATTTTTAACATACTGCTGATTCTTTCCTAGTTTGACGAACTTGGAGAGGATGATCTTGCTTCTGATGCTGAAATCAGCCAATTGTACGCCGAGTTTTACAACACCCAAAAGCGCAAGAGGCAAACTACCATCAAAGAAGAATTCCCTTCTGCAGCTGCAGGAAAAAAGGGGAAAACGAATATGCCAATGGGCGGAAATCTTCAATCACCCGTCAGAAACGAATCCATTCCTGCTCCAGATGATATCCGAGTGAAAGAAGAACTTTTCGACGAACTCGGATATATTCGTCCGGAAGCTAAGAAGTTTTTTGCTCCTGCGCCTCTGGTTCGCCCTTGGCCGCAAAATGGATTAGTTATCCGCAACAATATCGCATTCTCGCCCCGGCAGGTCATACACGATGGCCTTCACCACGTAGGAATTCTTTTCATGGAATATGCCCGAGAATTCAAGGAGACCTTAACTGATTTGCGAGAAATGAGCCAGGTAATACCTCTAGCCCCCAAGCATTAAGTTGAAAATCTAAATTCCTCTTAATGATTCTTTGTATGCTTGTTCAAACTTAAGCATCTGGCTTTCATTTCCATGTTTCAGCATTCCGCAGATGCCATAAACGTGGAAGTTTTGAAAAAACTTAGCCTCAAAAGCAAAGAAGTAAAAACACTTCAATCTGCTATTGAGTCAAAGAGCAACGAACTGGCGTCGACTCAAAAGCAATTATCCAAAGCCACCGGTATTTTTCTTCGTGTTTGTTGACTTTTGCTGGAAAGTTTTTTCTAAACCTTGCCGTAATGTCGGATTATTTTGTCCCTGCTTTCCAGCTGCTTTAACCAAAGCCAAGAAGCTTACAGCGAACGCTGCTTATTTTTCTCAACTTCGTGAAGAAAACTCCAACCTTCAAAGAGAACTTTCAAAAGTTCGAGAAGAACTGGAAGCCAGTAATCTAGCCCTTGGGATTGCGCAATCCAAGGCTTCTTTGCAGGCAGCAGAGGATAAATCCATTATCAATGACTTAGAAAGTATGCTATTTCCTCGTATGAAAGAAAGCGATGAAATTGACGCGGTTCTTGGTAAGTTGACTTCTTTTACCAATACTTTCATGTCATATTCTTATATTATCTAATCTTTGCCTTTTGTCAAAAAGCAGGAAATTTTCCAGGGATTTCTCGGACGGAAAAGATCCGGGCCTTTGGGAAGATATGGAATTCAATCAGAAATGCAGGGATGCATTTACTTAATAAATTCCTGCCTACCAGCAGTATACAATTCTCAGAAGTTTACCGACTTCCGGATGGCATTATGGAAGTAGCAAATTCGAAGGAATCTTTCCTTCGCTCTGCCGCACGGGGTGGTGCGCGAATGGCACTTGGCCTCATGCGCTTACACTACCCTGATGCAAAATCATGGCGAGTAGCATCCGGTATTCCTCAAGAATGTTCAGAAGCACAAATGAATGCAATCTTTAAAGAAGTTGAAGGCCATGCCACGCAGATTGCTTCCATGGTAAATATCTCCATTACTTATCCGGAAGAAGAGGTGCCCGCAGCCCCCGAGAATGATGGCAGTGATGAAGACTCAGAAATTTAAAGGGGGCGCACTTTAACCTGGATGATGGATGCGTATAGTAGCTTTTTTACAATGTAACTCATATTGTAATACTTCTATGTCATTTGTCGAAACAAGAACTCCGCCTTTTGCGATTTCAAACTTCTTGCAAAGTTTTTCCGGGTTTGGCTGCTCCTTTATCTTCTAAGTAATCTGGTATATATGCTTTAACTGTTCTTAGTGTTTGAAATGGCTCAAATAGCACTATGAATCGTTATGCCGAGTAACTGGGGACGAACCAAGCAGTTTTGAAACTCGAAAACATGAATCATGCTAAAGGCATTTTTACTAACTAGTTCCAGTAACCCAGCATACTCACGATCAGATAAGACTTAGAGAAAATAAGGAACTGTTCTGAAACTTGGGCACGCAGGCACAATCCGAGTTTCCTTTAACCTTTAACAGGTCGAATCATTCAGCTTTTAAACACCGAGCACGCAGGCACAATTCGGGTCAACATTGAGTATTTGTAAGATCATTGGGAAATAGAAAAAGCGGAAATATTTTGTACTTATAATGAATATGAATTCCGATAACTTTATTTCATGATCTCAAAGATGTTTACATAGAAATTGAACTAAGTGTAGAAGGGACGTAATTGCTGGATACTCCAAGGCCTATTTGTCTCTCCTAGTTCAGCATCTATTTTTCTCTTTCTTTTGCGATTCGGCTTTTTGGGATCATCCTCCGTATCTCGAATGTCGACAAGATAATATGATCCATTCTTCATGGCTTTACTGATGACAAATGGTCCTTCCCATACTGGGGCCAATTTGTGCTTTCTTTGCTGCACCAATCTCAGCACCAAGTCGCCTTCTTTAAAAGAGCGATGCCTGATTTTCCGACTATGATAACGTCGTAAACCTTGCTGGTAGATGGCGGATCTTTGAAGCACAAGTTCTCTTTCCTCTTCTAGGAGATCGACAGCATCCTGTCGTGCTTCTTCGGCATCTGAGTCATCAAAATTTTGCACTCTTGGACTATCATGGATCATGTCCGTTGGAAGCATGGCTTCCGCACCATAAACTAGGAAGAACGGGGTTTGCTCGGTTGACCGTGTTTGGCGTCGTTCGAATACTCCATAACACGGAAGGTAGTTCTTCTACCCATGCTCCGGCTGCTCTATGAAGAGGAGTTTCGAGTCTTGGGCGTATTCCTTGCAGGATTGAGCTATTCATTCTTTCAACCTGTCCATTAGATTGCGGGTGCGCCACAGATGCAAGATCCAAGCGAATTCCCGTTTGTTGGCAGTATTTTGCCAACTCCCCAATGGAGAAATTTGTCCCGTTATCAGTTATTATGCTGTGTGGGACGCCATACCTCATTACTAAATCAATAATGAAATTTCTGGCAGTTACGCCATCCAGCTTTTTGATGGGTTTAGCCTCCACCCGTTTTGTGTACTTATCTACTGCTACAAGTAGATGTGTAAGTCCACCTCTTGCAGTTTTGAACGGTCCCATCATGTCTAGCCCCC
The DNA here is from genome assembly GCA_028641055.1 of Alopecurus myosuroides. Taxonomy (NCBI): domain Eukaryota; kingdom Viridiplantae; phylum Streptophyta; class Magnoliopsida; order Poales; family Poaceae; genus Alopecurus; species Alopecurus myosuroides. Next base: position 485,248,535 of record CM054057.1, read on the forward strand.
AGACCGCAAACGGCCAAGTGATAGGGATAGTTTTTAATGCTTGGGCCGGCAAATTGGTCTGCTTAGCATAATATTGACATCCTTCGCATGTATTCACTATGCGTTCGGCGTCTGTCTTGGCTGTTAGCCAGAAAAACCCTGCGCGGAATGCTTTTTTGACTATGCTTTTTGATTGAGCATGATGTCCGCAATCGCCGGCATGGATTTCTTGCAATATTTCTCTTCCTTCCTCTGGTGAGATACACCGCAGAAAAACTCCAGAAGTACTGCGTTTGTATAAGTGGTCGTTGATTACTACATATCCTTTGCATCGACGTTGTATTTGCCTTTGCAGGACTTCATCTGCTCCTTCCGGGTACTTCTGATTGACTAAGAAGTTTAGGTACGGGATTGTCCAATCCGGTTTAACGAACATGACTTCAATTGTTTCAGATGCTAAAGGGTAATCGACGTCTCCACCTTTGATGGATGGTTCGTGCAAATGCTGGACGAATACCCCTGGTGGTAAAGTTGTTACTCTCTCTGATCCCATGCGGGCTAACGCATCCGCGTTCCAGTTTTCCTCCCTTTTTATGTGAAGGACTTCGAACCCGAAGAAACAGATGGCAAACTCATCCACCGTTCTCCGATATTCGGCCATTATGGGGCTTTTCGCGTCCCAGGTTTGGTTGAGCTGATGCTGTACCAAATCCGAGTCTCCGTAACACAAGATGCGTTTTACCCCTATTTCTTTTGCAATATGCAAGCCATGAAGCAAAGCTTCGTATTCTGCTACATTATTACTGGCGTTGAAGTGTATTTGCAATACGTACTCCATTGTGTCTCCCTTGGGAGATTTTAGAACTACGCCGGCTCCAGCTCCTTCTTTCATCTTAGATCCGTCAAAGTGCATGATCCAGTACTCGGACTCTGGCATCGGTGTATTTTCCATTGCTTCTGTCCAGTCGGCGACGAAATCTGCCAAAACCTGGGATTTTATTGCCGTTCTTGGCTGATACTTAATGTCGAAGGCTGCCAGCTCGATGCCCCATTTAGCTACTCGGCCGGTTGCCTCCGCATTGTTTATAATATCTCCTAGTGGTGCTTTACATACCACTGTTATGGAATGTCCTTGGAAGTAATGGCGCAGCTTTCTGGATGCGAAAAATACGCCATATGCCAGTTTCTGATAGTGCGGGTATCTTTGTTTGGATTCGGAAAAAACTTCGCTTATGTAGTATACCGGATGTTGATCTGGTATGCTTTGCTCTTCTTTTGCCCGTTCCACAACGATTACCGCACTGATAACCCGACTAGTAGCCGTAAGGTATAACAACATGGGTTCTTCATCTTTGGGAGATGCCAAGATGGGGGCGTTCATCAAGGTTTCTTTTAACTGGGTTAACGCTGCGTCGGCCTCTTCTGTCCATTCAAACTTGTCGGATTTCTTTAACAGTTTGTATAGTGGCAAGGCTTTATCCCCCAGCCGACTAATGAATCTGCTGACGGCTGCAGCGGAACCCGTCAATCTTTGGACATCTTTTACACATGTAGGCTTTGAGATATTCAAGATTGCCTTGATCTTTTCCGGGTTCACTTCTATTCCTCTGTGAGAAACGATGAAACCTAGAAGTTTTCCTGAGGGGACCCCGAATACGCACTTAGATGGATTCAACTTCATCTTGTAAGTGCGCAAGTTTTCGAAGGTTTCTCGCAAGTCCTCAAGGAGTGTATCTTTTTCCTTGGTTACGACAGCAATATCGTCCACGTAAACATGGACGTTTTTTCCAATCTGACTATGCAAACAACGTTGCATGCAACGCTGGTATGTTGCACCTGCGTTCTTCAGGCCAAAAGGCATGGTTACGTAGTAATACGTCCCGTACGGGGTTATAAAAGAAGTCTTGATTTGATCTTCCTTTTTCATGCGTATTTGGTGGTACCCGGAGTATGCATCCAAAAAGCATAAAAGCTCAGAGCCTGCAGTGGCATCTATTATTTGATCGATTCGCGGCAGCGCAAACCTATCTTTCGGACATAACTTGTTCAATCCTGTGTAATCTATACACATTCTGAGAGCAGTTGTGTCTTTCTTCGGTACTAATACCGGATTTGCGGACCAGTCAGTATGGATTACCTCCTTGATGAAATCCGCTGCTAAAAGCCGGATAATTTCCTTGCCAATAGCCTTCCGTCTTCTTCCGTCAAATCGACGGAGACCTTGTTTGACGGGTTTTGATCCGGGAATAACCTTGAGTTGGTGCTCAGCAAGTTCCCTGGGTACGCCTGGCATGTCAGCTGGACACCAAGCAAAAATGTCCCAGTTCTCACGGAGGAACTTGATGAGCTCGCCTTCCTATTTGTCGGTCATCCCAGTCCCTACAACGACGAATTTTGTCGGATCTTTGGGATCTAGGATTACCTGTCTTGTATTCTCGGATGCCTTGAAGCTATCTGTTGGCTTCCGAGTTTCTTTTCCTGCCGGCATTTCTTTCGGCGATACCTCCTTGGCTAACTCCTTTAATTCTTCCTGAGCTATAACTCTTTGAGCGCAAAGGGCGTTTTGCTTCTCCAACTCGTTTGCCAGCTTGAAATCACCGGCAATGGTGATTACTCCTCCTTTGGGTCCTGGCATCTTCAGCTTGTTGTAGATATAGCAAGATCTTGCCATAAACTTGGCAAAAGCCGGACGTCCGAGTATTGCGTGATACACGCTCTCGAACGGCACAACTTCGAAGGATACTTTTTCCTGCCGGAAGTGATCTTTATCTCCGAAGGTGACATCTAGGGAAATTTCTCCTAGGGACCGTGCTTGCCTGCCAGGGACAATGCCATGGAAGCGTATATTGCTGTAATTGAGCTGGGACTCGGATATCTTCAAGTGCTTCAGTGTATCCAGGTACATTATATTGATGCTGGATCCTCCGTCCATCAGCACTCTTCTTAGCCTAGTGTTTTGAACAATAGGGCTTACAACAAGAGCTTGTGTGCCGGGTTCAGGGATGTTTCCGGGATGATCAGACTGATCCCAGATTATCGGTGTGTTGGAATACTTCAAGAATTTTGGGGTTGCAGGAACAACCGCGTTTATTTCTCGAAGTGTCCTTTTGGCCACCTTTGCTGACGGGGTTGCTAGGAAAGTTAGCATTGCTTCTCCGTCAACTCTCGGAAATTTGGGTTCGCCTTTTCGCTGTTGTTCCTGGATTTTATCATCAGTGTCCGATTCACTGTCTTCTTTTTCAGCTTCTGGCTTTTGTTTGGCAGGTTTCCTCTTGGAGCCCTTCCCTTTATTTCCGGATCCTGCATTGCCTTTCATATGCTTGTTTAGCCGGCATTGCGCGTTCGTGTGGGTTGGCTTCCCAAATTGAGAGTGGTGGACGCAGGGTTCCGACTTAATTCTCTCCCATTCCTCAGGAGTGTAATTGATGGGATCCGGACTGCGGCCTTTCCACTTGTTCCCTTTTTCTCCTCCAAAGGCTAAGTTAACCTCCTTGGGCTTTGTTGTTGACTCCGGGGTTCCTTTTTTATCAGAACGAGGTGTTTTCTTGGCCAGTATCAGTGACTCAATATTGCCTCCTCTTGCTCTGATATCGTCTTCGGCTGCAGCATGCTCATTAGCGGTTGTAAGCATAGATCCGAGATCTTTGTGCTTTTTAGAGCCAACCATGAATGGTACAAGTCCGGGTTTTAGGCCATTGACGAAAGCATGCATTGCTTGTACGTCAGTTACCCCAGAGCAACTATTCTTCATTGCAGTCCATCTGGAGATGAAATCCACGTATGGTTCGTCTTCAAATTGGGTGCAACGGTTTAGCTGATTGATGCTATTTGGGCGTTTGTACGTTCCTCGAAAATGCTGAGTAAATACTCTCGCCATATCATCCCAACTGTCGACAGTTCTTGATGGTAAACCATTAATCCAATCTCTGGCTCCGTCTAGCAACATTAGGGGAAGAAACTTGACAGCTTCCAGGTCTGTCCCGTTGTTGATCTGGACGGCTGTGTAATAATCTGAAAGCTAGGTATCCGGGTTTGTACTGCCGGTATATTTTTGGTAGGTTGGACCAACTTTGGCAAAGCCAGAATGCAGGGTTATCCTTCGGATCCTGTCAGTGAAACACTTAGGACCAAAGTATAGATCATCCTTTTCTGCTCTGTCAATATGCGCAGAATATCTCCCGGCTGAATGGACAGAAGGGGATCTACTCCTTTCTTTCCCATTGTTACGCGGACGCGTTTTTCCGAGGTTATCTCTATCTCTTCCGTTGTCACGCCCTCTGGGATTAGGTGGAGTCCTGCTCCTGTATCTTTCCTTATCTTTGGGCGGTGTCCGAGATCTTTCACGCCTGTGAGGTGTATCGTATCTTCCAGCTTTTTCAGCTGGGTTTCTCGGAGGTGGCATTATTTTGCCGTCGTTACGGTGTTTGTCTTCCCGATCGTGTGGTTTATATCCATCTTTCGGGAGATGAGGTCCGGTTCTAGACGCTGCGTCCCGGTTGTCGGGGTTTTTCTTGTCTTTTCTCGGATCCTCTTTTTTATCCGAATCTCCGGGTTCTTCCGGTCCAGGTGCTCCAGCAGCACAAGTAACAGTTTTGCAGAGGGCGGAATTATCATGCAGCCTCCCTGATCGCTCTTGTCCTCGCTGTTGCTGCTGTAATGCTTTTCCTAGGAAAGCATACACCCCTTGGAGTTTTTCCCCGTTGGAGTATAGATCGTTGTTCAAGATGGCGAACGCTGCTTCCGCGTTTTCAGCTGCGGTTTTGTATATTGGTTCGCCCTTAGCATCTTTGCCGTTTAGCTGCTTTTGCCAAGATGGGTTATAGAACCTTTCTTTTGGCGGCAGTTCTTCCGGTTTTGTAATTCCGGGTAACCTTGTAGGTTTTAAGACAGATCTGTGCTTTCTCTCGTACTCCTCAATTTCTTGCTTCATAATTTTGATGTCATTACGGGTTTGTTGGAGGTGTTGCCGAGATCTAAGCAGTTGTTGCTGTTGCCGTTGGAAAGCTTGTCTCCTGGCTTCCAGCATCTCAGGGGGTTCATTGGGTCCCACTGGAGTTTGTAATAGTTCCTGCTCTTCCAGTTCTGTCATTGGCGGAGCAGTGATTTCCTTAGATTTCTTTTCCGTAGGCTTTGTGCCACTAACATCTCCAACTTCCAGGTTTTCATCAGCGAGATCAGCTGACTTTTTCTTCCGGAGTTTGTACTGGAGTTTTTTAGAAGTGCGGTGCTTTTTCTTGGAAGAGGGAGGTTTTTTGACAGGTTCATCCTCTGTCATCTCCTTGACATTAGGAAATATCGGAGAGGTTTCTCCGTCTTCCCTCTCCTCTGCTGGCGGAGGGGTTTTAGGGCTTTCCTGGCTATCGGCACCCGTTGTATCGGCTGGTTTTGCCATTAGCACTTCATGGAATCCCTCTTGAAAGGATTTAACTTTTCGTACGAAGGCATCGTCATCTTCGTCTTCGGAAAAGTTATCCGATCCGGTTTCCGACTCCAGTCTCGCCTCAATGGCGGCAAGCACGGACTCTGTTTCCGAGTTCATCGTCTGGTTGACAGATGTCGGATCTTCCGTCTCTGTGACGGGTATTGGTTCTTCCGTCTCTGGGACGGGTGTATTGTTGTCTGCCTCTTGCACGGGATTTCCGTCATCCGTGTTTTCGGCGATCTCGGATTGCACCATGCCGATAAAGTGGGTATCACTGTTTTGTCGGCGATCTGAGCAAAATCCGGCATCATAGTCGTCTTCGACTGGGTATAGGGCGGGTGGGAGATAATTGCTTTCACCGCAAAACCCCATTGCTTCCGCGGTTAATCCGATAAAGATATTTGCAGATCCAATCGGTAAAACGCAGGCACTTACCAGATGGTTTTGCGCCGGGATGTAGGATCCGTTGTCGAGGAAGCGCCCGACATCGTTGTCGAATTCCAAGCTTCCGACAGTGATCGATCTTCCGATTCCGCCTAATATCCCAGATCGGAACTTCACGCCTGACGTCGTTTGCCCCACGGTGGGCGCCAACTGTCGAGACATCGTAGTAGTTTTCATAGACTGGGGTGCCATGAGACTACGGTAGAGACGTGGGGTAACGGGATAGCGTAGTAAACACAGAACACGGGATTTACCCAGGTTCGGTACGTCGCGACAGTACGGCGTACCTACTCCTGCACTTCTCACTATGAGGGACTAAAGCCCGTATAATAAGGTTACAATGTAAGGGAATAGATCTAGCTACTCGACGAGGATGAACTTCCCGGCGAGTTGCGCAAGGCTTAAGCTAGAACCTAGAACCTTGGACTAAAGGAACTTATTGAACTTATCTCCCGTCCGGCTTTATATAGTAGCCGGATTAGGGCTTACAGAACCAGAAACCTAGAAGACTACGTTTAACTTGTAACTTGGAAAGTAAGGAATCCGTCTTCTCCTCCAAGCCAGATCACGCGGGCCGTGATCCGGGTTCTTCTAGAATCCGGCTTCTACGCGTCGGACTACTGGGCCGCCCAATGGACCTAAGTCCATTACCTTGCAGGCCACCCTGGTAGTCCAGCTCTTTTGTCTACCATCTTCTATACCCCTATTCGGTATATATCCGACAGTATCAGATTATGACTCGAGTAGAAAATAATTACCTCAAATTGCCACTTGTAGTAGCACATAAATTAATCCGTTTGTCAAACAAGGACAAAATCTGACAGAAAAAAACACTTCGCAACCCTAGCCCCCGCGCTGCTCCCGCGAGCGACCGGGGGCTCTTTCGCGCCACCGCCCCAACCTCCTACCCTTCCTCCTCTCCTCGGCGCCGCCAAGGGAGTTGCCGAGAAAGTTCGGCCAACGTCGGCGGCGCCGGGCACATCTCCCTCCTGCTCGGTGGTGGTGGCGCTGGCTAAGCTACCAGGAAGGGGCGCGACTCTGGGCGTAGGAAGGTGTGGCGCGACGGCGGCGTCCTGCTCGGCGAGCGTGCATGTCCGCGGCGTGGTGGTTGCGCAATGATGGGAGGTCCGGGGCGAGCTGTGGCGGGCGGGGTCGATTCGGGCGTGGGTCTGACTCCGACGGCCATGGTTGGGACGTGATGGTGGTGGTGCGGCTCCGACAAGCCGATGGTGGCGACGGTGGGAGGTGACAGCAGAATCCGGCGTCAGGGGCTTGCAGGCCCAGATCTGTCCCATCGGGCCCGATATGAGTTGGGCCAGCCTCGGCCAGAACCAACGTCGGCCTTGCCTGACGGCTGTTCTCCATTGTTGGTCGGTGGTGACTTTCTGGAGCTCCGAAGATCTCGGCCGACATGTCACGAGGGAGCTTTGAGGGTGGTGCCCGTCACCGGGGCTAGAGGTGGCGAGGTTCGGGATGGCTGACAGGCTCATGGACGATGGTTGGTGGAGCTGGCCCTAAGCGGGTTTAGGGCGCTCCTTGCCTGGGAGCCCATCCCCTGGCCATAGAGTGGCTGGGTGTCGGACCCGGATCGTGTCCTAGATCTCCTTTTTTTTGCTAAAAGTTCAATCAATTTATTGATCGGTACAAAGAATCCCACAAGCAATAAAAATTACAAATAGGTCTTTAGACGACCTAGCGGCGACTACAAACACTGAAGCGAACCGAAGACGTGCCGATGTCCTCACCCCTTCCTCACCTGAGTCGGGTAAAGATTGTCGCAGTAGAGCTTGTTGTAGTAGACAGACGGGAAGTCTTCGTGCTAAGGCCCCGAAAGACCAGCGCACCAGAGCAGTAACCATCTCCAATGATGACAACCGTAGATTGGAAGAGCCACGCCCGCAACCACACAGACGAACACAAAAACAGACTGGATCCCATGAGATTCGCCGGACAAACGCCTCCACGCGCCATCCGCTAGTGCTAGACGCACCACCGGAGCGAGGATAGGACGAGGAGCACCTTATTCTGGTTTCAAGATGTAGCTATCACCTCAACATCTAGAAGAAGATAATGAGAAAAAAAATACCTAAACAAAGGACGGGAACCCTCCCGCCGACGAGAGGCCATGATCCACCATGCCTCCAAGGACCTAAGCCCACCGGAGACGGAGCGGACCATCGGCGTCTACTTAGCAGTCCCGTTTCTCCGCCCTGCCCGTTAAGCCCCTATTGTTTGAGGGCTAGTTGGCTCGCTTGGACGTGCCTCAGCGACTATGTTGTAGCCTTCGTGGATTCTGTTGTGTCATGGGTGGGAGATCTTGGACGCCGGGGCGGCGGCCCTACGAGGCGAGTGGCGTGGTGGTAGTGTTGGTCCCTTTCCTAGACTATGTGGCTAGCGGGGAGCGGACGGCGAGGAATCCACGGCTTCGGCTTCTACAGCCCCTAGATCGTGGCTTGGGAATTGGACTCGATGACCGGGAGCGATCTGAGATACCGGATGGGGTGAAGGTTTTTCCCGGCGAAAGCGCAGCGCTCCCGCGCCAACGGCGACGGTGCAGGCGGGTGTCATAACCCTCTCTTGTGGGCGTTGTGTGGCTACCTTCACCACGTTAGGACTTCGGGTGAAAATCTTGGCCTTCGGTCTCGACATTGGGGGCATTAAGCGTCGTTTGCTTTTTGGGGTTGTGTCGTGGAGTTTGTTGTCTTCAAGTTTAGTTCCGCTATCATCGTATCAAGTTTGGCTCATCTGTATTTCTCTGTTGGAAAACGCTTCCTTTAGGGGGGCCTAGACTAGCTAATTCTAGATCCCTTGCTGTTCCCGTGCGTGGAAGCCTTGTTGGGCCGGTCTCTAGGCCCAATTAGCAACAGTTTGTCTTTTTACCCCAATTTTCGAGTTAGAATTTATTTTTCAGGAGCCCACTACGTGTAGCCATGTACACGTTAAGTGTTTCGTCATTTTTTATGGATGTTGCGTACGTCTTAAAAATTTGTAACAAGTTTGCATGCATTTTGTTGAGAAATCACAAGCGAGATGTTGTAATATTTTTCTGGATAATTTTGTAAGAAATGCATACATGTGTTTAGAATTTATTTGGAATGATATGTTTTTATGCGCTCCTTCACATATTGTAAACATGTGATTTTATTGTTGCTATCGTTTTGCTTTTTTGTTGAAATGGGGGATAATTTTTGTTGCAACTGGAACGGTGACAAATTATTTTGTTGCTTAACAACTCTTTAGGTGATGCAATTTTTTTTGTTACAATAGGTTGTGATTTTTGTTAAATTGCTTGAACTTTTTTGTTGCAACAAAATAAACTCATTGTTTACGTATTCTTCTGTAACATTACTTATATTTTCGATTTTGTTTTGGAACAATTTGTTGCAATACTTTTTTTTATACACATGGGCGATAATTTTTGTTGCGATACCAGTGAATTTGTTGCAATGGCAGTTCCGCTGTAATTATCGAGATGACCGGGGGCAACGCGATATACCCCTTCGTTTAAGTGGGGCTGCGGTGGACTGCGGGTTCTATATCAAAAAAGTGAGGAGATCAAATGCAAAAACACGTTTTGCGGATTTTTGACCGTTAGATGCAGATTCGATGGCTCATGAGGGGATATAAGATTAGCAAACTGTAGGACGACCTACGCCTAGCACTGCCCTTCTCTGTTTATCTTTGAACTATACTTTATAAGAGTATCGGTTTGGGCGTTGGGATTTATATAAATATTTCGAGAATTTTTGTGTTGAAGGCGGCATTCAGTGATTGGTCCATTCATTTCACGTTTTCACTCACTCACTCTCACTCACTGACTGGAGAAGAGAGGTGTGGTCCCCAGCTCCAGCTGAGCTGATGTCCATCCATCCATAGTGGGAGGTGGGGGTGAGTGATCAAAAGAGACAGAAAAAATCGAGGTAAAGAAAGGAGCAGCACAGGCCCACATACACGCACACACGCAACGCCACACCATCGCACGCACATACACCGGCTCCACCATGTCCTGCAGCCTCGACCACGGCGGCGGCAAGGGAGTTCACGGCAAGTCACCGGAGCCCACCTCGGTGCTCTACAACCGCAGCCCGAGCCCGCCGACCTCCTCCTCACACTCCTCCGCGGCGCCGGAGCCGCCCCCAATCAGCGCCGAGGACTGGGACGCCGTGCTGCTCTCCGGAGCCGACATGGCCGCCCCGGCCCCTGCCGCCCACAACCAGGACAGCTCCTTCCTCCGCTGGATCATGGACGCCGGGTACGCCGACGGCGACGGGGACGCCTTCGGCTTCAAGGGCCCCGCCCTGTTTGATCCCTCCTTCCTATCCCCGCCGCCGCCGCTGCAGCTCCAGCTCCAGCACCAGCACCGGGAGGAGGTCTTCTCGCTTCCTCAGCTCCCGCAGCAGCTCCCCGTCCCGCCGCTCCCGGTCCCCTCCGCTGTCGGAGAAGAAGATCTCGAGCCTCAGGCGGCGGTGGACGAGCTCCTCGAGGCAGCGCGCCGCGCCGAAGCAGGAGACTCCACTGGCGCGCGCGAGATATTGGCGCGGCTCAATCAACGGCTCCCCTCGCCACCTGCGCCTCCGGGGCACCCTCCTCTGCTCCGCGCCGCCGCGCTCCTCCGGGACGCGCTCCTGCAGCGCCTCCTCCCGCCGGCCGCCGTCCTGCCCGGATCCGTCCACTCCCCACTCGACGTCGCGCTGAAGCTCGCGGCGCACAAGGCGCTGGCGGACGCGTCCCCGACCGTCCAGTTCGCCGGCTTCACGTCCACGCAGGCCTTCCTCGACGCGCTCGGCGGCACCGCGCGCCGCGTCCACGTCGTCGACTTCGACGTCGGCTTCGGCGGCCACTGGCCGCCCCTCATGCAGGAGCTCGCGCACCAGTGGCGCCGCTCCGCCGCGCCGCTGACGCCGCCGCCGGCCCTGAAGGTCACGGCATTGGTCTCGCCGGGGTCGAGGCACCCCCTAGAGCTCCACCTCACCCAGGAGAGCCTGACTCGCTTCGCCGCCGAGCTCGGCATCCCTTTCGAATTCACCGCCGTCGCGTTCGACCCCTTCAGCCCCTCGCCGCCCGTGGGCTTATCGACGGCACCCGACGAGACCGTGGCCGTACACCTAACGGTAGGCACAGAGACCTTCGCGCCCACCCCGGCGTCTCTCCGTGTCGTGAAGCAGCTCCGTCCCGCCGTTGTCGTGTGCGTCGACCACGGATGCGACCGCGCCGACCTGCCGCTCCCGAATCATGCCCTCAACGTTCTGCGGTCTTGCGCCGCACTTGTCGAGTCGCTGGACACCGCGGGCGCGTCGCCGGACGTCGTGGCCAAGGTCGAGCAGTTCATCTTGCGGCCCAGGGTCGAGCGCCTAGTCGTCGGCGGCGACAAGCTGCCTCCATGGCGATCAATGTTTGCATCCACCGGGTTGACAGCGCTGCAGCTCAGCAATGCGGCGGAGGCCCAGGCCGAGTGCCTCCTCAGGCGCACGGCCAACCAGGGTTTCCACGTCGAGAAGCGCCAGGCGGCGCTGGCGCTCTGGTGGCAGCGGTCGGAGCTCGTGTCAGTATCGGCGTGGCGGTGCTGATCGGCCTCTTGCTCCGAGCAGCCTGGTACAGCTGTAGTAGATTGCTCAATCTTGCCAAACTTGATTGTCTTCAAGTACTAGAAAATCTTGGATTGTGATTTATACTAGCAATTGGAGGCATTGACAATCGAAATTGGAAATGCCCAAGAATGTTAACCCCGCAAGCCTACCCCAGCTTGCGTTTTAATTGTTCATATTGTACTCCTAGTCTCCTATGTGCTCATTGTGTACTGTGACAGTCATATTTCAGACTGATTGAAGTTCAGTTTTTTTCTTCTCTCTTCTTTGTAATAAGGTTTTTGCCAGTGGAAATCAACAAGAAATGTCTAAGCAAAATATAACACTATAGTATGCTGATCGATGTGACAATTCTAATTGTATCCGGTTTTTCTCCTTTGCTGTTTTCTTTGGAAAAGGACACCAATGATGAACTGTCGATATGAATGTGATGTGACTATTTACAAGTCAGGTCCATCTTACCAGTAAAATTTCACAGATAAGGATTTGCAAATTGCACCCTTGTTTTTTCTCCATGAATTATCCTGTTTTATCCTCAGCTGTGAACATGGAATTTACTACACATTGCCCTGATTTGCACGGTGTAGAGATGGCGTATGGCGAACTGTAGCGCATCAAAGGCTGAAGTAACGAAGGGTAACATGTGTGCAATCCTCATCATACCTACTGTAAAACAAGGTAATGTTTCTGTTGAAGCGTCGTCATCGGCCTTTGATAACATATTTCTGTTCCTGGGTTATGTTAATCTTGCAACTTGTTTCATCGGCCATTTTAAGGAACATTTTGGAGAAGGCCCAGACTTACTTAGTATAACATATTCCTTTCGAATGGCAAATGAGATGGCGCTGTCACTCATTCATCTAATCTTTTTGGCTTTCAGATTTCAAGTTGCTACACCGATAATTTGCTTCGAATACTCTCGCTTTCTTCAGGCATGTAATCCATATAATCTGATAAATGTGCAGCCAAATCCACCCATAATCTGAAGGGTTCGGAGCTACAAATTTCTTTTTCCAAGCAAACCCTAGATTGGCTGCAATTTCAGTGAAACCTGAAGCTGATTTGCCTGTCCCAGCAATCTTTGTATGGAAATTCTTTTTGGCGAGTCATCACTATTACCTTTCGGTATCATGATAATACACTTTGTCCTTTGTATTCGTCTGCACAAATGAAGCTCAACTTCACCTTTGCGCTCGCTCGCGCAACTTCTATGTGAAGTTGAGATTTTTCTCTTTGGACACTTATTGCTGCAAGTATTTATCTTCTTTCCTTGCGACACTTTGAATTTGTGCTGTTGGCTCTCACCGTCTTTCACTTTCAGTATAGCACTACTAGTCTAGTCCGCTAAAAATGTCCACACAGCCAGGGCTTGAGCTATCATTCTTGCCCTGCCTTGGAGGGCTCAAGATATTTTTACCAAAGCTGCTCTGTTTCAATTGGATGTATCGTAGCCAGGCAGTTCCTCAGCAGGCTGTCCTCTCATGTCTACTCTAATTTGTACCAGTAGCAATTATTTATTTCTTATGATATAGTAGTAGCAGTAGTATATTGCGTTTAGGCATGAATCATATGGTGTCACATGGGGTTTGCCCCTCATCACATGTACACCTCGGTTTCTTATTTGGCTTGGCCCCTCCACACTCCATCAGCTTGATTTGTATGTATCTCTAGCTATTAGGTGGAGTTTTTTTCTTCTTCTTTTTGGCTCCACAAACTGGCATTAGGGTTGGTTAGCTTAACCACATGATGCAGCTGATGTGCACATGACTGTTATGTTACAATGGTGACATCAAGTTCATATTATCAGCCTTTTGTCTCTCTAATGTGACATGTCTGCAAAAAACATTAAAGCATTCTTCCCAACTTAAATGATCGACATAAACTACTCAGTCAGCTCACAGGAGTTAAGGGAGAGAAAAAAAACATCATATCGTGGACCGATCTTTTGTTTGACTTTTTTTGCTGATAGATACGTATAACCTGACAAGATAATTGAAGGGAGGGTGAAGATTATGACCTCTAAACTAGCTCTTAGGACCACAAGTGACACCATCTCATCCATAAGGGCTGCACTGTTGTAGCTTGAACAACACCTTAATGATCTGTTATTTCCTCCCAAAAGAAGCATCTCCATATTGCTTCTCAAACTCTGATGCCTTGCGCGTGAGATCACTGCTTTACAGCTTTCTCTTGCTGCATAGGAAAGGTATTTTGCAGTGCTCAAGCAAAGTAGGACCCCGATAGCTCCACATGAAAGTTCTTCACACTGTCAAAGTGTTCATTGTTTTTACTATTCCTTTTGTACCAGCACCTTTTTTTTCTTCTTCAACATTTTGTGTTAGTGCTTTGGATGCAATGATAATCCCCTACTACGCCATAATTACACCAGTAAGTTTCCAAAATATAATGCTGGGTAAAATGGGGAACCATATTAAGCAGAGATCAATTGGCTGTCCAGTCAGTGTTAATGTAATTCAGCTGAGATCTTAAAATAGGACCGACAATGATTGCCAGTAGACATCACAGGGGTCCATTGAAGAAATGATAACCATTCAGTCAAATGGGGCAGATAAGAAGGCAACGAATATATATGTTCGCAAATTAAAGACCATTTCCCTGTCAAAGCAAAAGGCGATTACAGGACGCGTCGAGCAAGGGAAGCCCATTAAAAACGTTGATGGAGACTGCCATTTTCCTATGATGAGGACGACGCCAATTGAGCATTTCCAAGGAAGCTTTCACTCCCTGCCTCTCCTTTCCAAGGATGCCTTGCCATCGCAGCCTTTCTTTCTTTATATCCATCTCTCCTTTCACACCAGGATTGGCCACACTAACAAGTCAAGAATATATGGTGATAAAGTCAACAATAATACTAGGCACTCTACTACAAACAAATTATTCACTATTTTGTTAAAATTTGTAGGAACAAGAGGCGGATCATATCATCCCGCCTGAGAACAGTGCGACAAAGAAAAGACTAAAGGGAAAAGGAGTTCAGTTTGAAATATATTTCAGCATGGCTCTTGATCTGGAGAGCCACAGTGGTCTTTTTTGCATCATTCACCACCATGGGAGGAGAACACGATTATCCACTGAGAGTACCTAGGGTCTCCTGATCTTGACGTTGAGAGTCCATTGGAGCTTGCCTTCCGGGCGTGGTATATCCTTCGGTAAGCGAAGGGGCAGCTCGAATTCTCCGAGGGATGACAATGGTGAAACCAGTTGTAAATTGTCTGGGTGGATGTTGATATTGAGTTGTCTTGCCACCTGTTGGTAAATTCTAGATGTTACTGCCTACAATTCAGTTTTTGTCCCAAAAATATATATGGGGGATGACAGAGCTGGAAAGGAACCTCAGAAACAATTTCATCCTTCGATACAGGAGTGCGCAACTCGTTCCCCTCGGAAATGAACCGCCTCAACACCTATCAAACATAAATAATGATCAACACTTCCACACGATAAACCAAAAATGTCCATCTGGAAGCTGAACAAAAATATGCTGCACCAGGACTCCCATATTTGTGGAACTATACTAACCAAGAGAGCATTATCTAGCCGTTTTGCTGCTGCTTGATATTCCTTCAGTTTCTCTTCCGCTTTCTGTTCAAGTAATGAGTTTAGAACTATACGAGTAACATGTGAAAAATAAAACGAGGTATGTGACTGGGAAACACATAAAAGGCCCGTATTTAACCAGACTGTGAATTTTAGGAGCTAAACTATAAGAACAAGTTTGATCTCAGGATTCACTTACAAAAATGTGGTTTTAAGCGTGCATGGAAAGATCTTTCTACGTACAGCATGGGGCGGACATTACATATCCAGTGAAAGGCTACTATACTCATATGAAAAGACCACATCAACACAGTGTGGACTACAGTAATGACAAATAAAATCAAGAAGCGCTGTCTAAATATAATGCTAGATGGTGGGAGGTAAAAGAAACTTTCCGAGACAATGTGTTCAAAATTTTAAATATCAGATGGTTCAAATGGGCTTGAAGTGCATTACTGACACCACATCGAACAAAGAAAGCTCTGAACTGGAATTGTGTTAAAAAGAGGCTTTCAGAAACAGAATAGGGAGATCAGTTAGACCTCCAATCCATACCGCAGTTCACAAAACAAGAACTACCCAGTGCACAACCTACCCGAGCATCATCATCTTCCTTGGTGACTTCTTTGACAACCACCTCCTCTTCTTGTTGGTAAAGCTGGTCAAACACACGAGGAACATGTAAGTCTGCAAAGTAGTACTTTACACTGCAAATAACCGCACAACGACTCTTTCAGCAGCGATAAACTGGACAAACCGCAATAACTTCAACACAACTTTCTCACTGAACGATGGTAATATAGGTAAAGGCTATTCCACCAAATAGCTAAAATGTAACAACTATTCAAGAACTCATACAATTCATATATTCATAGAGAGGCACAGCTGATTTACGAAAAGCTGAAAAATAATCCTCAAAAGTAAGTAAGCTAGTAGAAAAGCATGCTTGTGAACTGCTAGAATTTTCCATATTACATGAACAACTGAGAGACTTGTAAGCCTGCAAAGTACTGGTTGACACTGCAAAATTCCACAGTACAACTCTACAAGAAGCATACTTAAGCAGCGATAAATCGGACGAACAACAATAACTTCATACAGTACTTGCACACTGAACAAAAGTAGCATTGAGTTGTATATAAGAATATTCTGCAAAAGAGCTAAAACGTGACAACTACTAAAAAACTATTCAAATATTCATGGAGAGGCAAAACTGATTCGTGAAACACCGGAAAACAAGCCTCAAAAGTCCGTAATAACTAGGCTAGCAAGCATGCTTGTGAACTGAGCAAGAACATTCCAAACTACATCTACATGAATGCAGTACATTTCGTATTAGGGAAGAAAGAAGCAAACCTTGGGCTGCTCACGCATGAGTATGACGAACTTGTCGATGTTTGGGACCGCGAGCAACTTGGGCATAAGATGGTTGCGGAAGTGCCCCGGCGCCACCTTCACCGTGTCCCCCGCTTTGCCCAGCTTATCGATCGTCTGAAGTGACCAAGTGAAAGATGGAAAAGGTTAATTTCCCCCCACACATCTAAATAGCTTATCAAATGAACGAACGATCTTGCCCAGCCAAACCAAGATACTAGCTGGAAATGCACAAATACTCAAGATTTTTGGTCTACCTGCCACTAAGGTGGCACGAATCTCACTGAATCAAGAACATTGCACGGAAGCACAAACGCTAAGTGAGATCATGAGTAGAATTTGCGCGCGTTGGTGTAACCCCTAAGCGGCGGCCCAAGCGAAGCATCTCGGGTCGAAATCTGAGAGATGAGGGGGCGGGGGTCCATTACCTTGGTGAGTATGACCTCGAGCTTGCGGTAGCGAAGGCCATGGGCGGAGAAGAGGACGGGGTTAGCGGCGGCGGCGAGCCCGTGGCGGCGTAGGAGGGAGGCGCGGGCAGCTGCCATGGCGTAGGGTTTAGGGGAGAGACGACGGGGAGGGCCTGTCACGATCCCGGAAACGGCGTCTTGGTGCTCTCCCGTCGGACCGGGCCAGCCCAGGCCCGCTAAGGAATGGAGAGAGAAAACATGTATAGTTACGATTTTTATTCTTAAGGGCGCGCTTGGTTTGCTGTTTTGCTGGGCAAAACCCCCGTATAACTATCGGCCCAATATTCTTCCCAGATCTCTACTTGGTTCGCTGTTAATTTTCCCGGTCCGTATTTTTCTAGCTGGGTTGCCCGGTATGGAAGCCCGTATAATTTCACGGACCACAGCAGGTCCGAATCAGAATCCAGGGGCACAACGACACCGGCCCGTATATTTTCCAGGTCCGGAAAATAGAACGGGGATCCAAGCGGGGCCTAAAAGAAATTGTTTGCTACCCAAAAAGATTTAGCTTTAGTGTCACGTTGCCCAGTGCAGGCAGATGAATACAACGAAGAAATCCATTTTTATGGAGGTTCACCAAGAATGGACAATTTTTATGGCTTTAAGATGAAAAAAATATCGTGTGAAAATGATTATATTAGCATCAAATTTTGTCTTTTTCACATAGGCCACAAAAAATGTCTACTTCTCATTGAAAGACTTCATGGAAAAGTAGTTTTCAAGACATGTGCATTAACATTTTTTCCAACTTTTCTGACATTTAAAATGCATTTTGAATACAGGGTGCATTTGCACCTGGATCCAAAACGCCACCCCCAATACGACCGTGCTTCTTCCGATGACGAGTTATTGGACACGGAGGAGAGGGGGCGGAGAGAGAAGGGAGGGTGGCCGGGGGTGAAGGGAGAAAGACGCACGTCGTGGGAGATGGAAAGGGTCGCCGGAACTGCTCTGGAGGCCACCAATCTTGATGAAAATTTTGGCGACGACATGCCCTAGTAGGATGGTCGCCACAGGGAGGCAGTTTGAATTGGGGAAAGAGGTAAAAATCAGGGACATGCTACTGTTTGGGAGTAAAGCGGTAGCATTGGCGGGTAAATACACCTCACCAATGGGAGTACCCGGACCTAACCCTTAGCCCGACCTGTGGTCTCGAGGTTAATTTCAGAGGCCACGGTTCAGCCAGTTTAAAACAAGTTTGTGGCCTCGCTGGCCCAACGAGTATCATGCGGCTTTCAAATTATAGTTTTGATTTTTTTTCAGTTTTTACATTAGCACCTAGCCGTTCTTTTAGAGGACGAGTAGCAAGTAGCTAGATGACTAATGGAGTTAGGCGGCAGTAATAAATGTATTGATTGACTAGTACATCCTAATTGTTAGGGCACACCTCAAAAAGAAAAAATTGCATGTCAAAACGGGTATTACAGTTTCTCCTGCGATGGAGGCCCCTAAACCTCCGCAAATGTCCGTGTTTGGGGGGTGTGGACAAAACCAAAGCCCAAAGAAAATATTTGTGGACTATCTTTTTGTCCACTCTCCCCTTAAATTTTAGGAAGGGCAGATATGTCGCTTGCCCGGACGGCCCACCTACCAGCCACACAAAGCATCTGTTCCTCTCTCAACATTTCCCACAAGTCCTCTCTCAACCAAATGCGGCGTTGCAGACACCTCCATATCCTCGCGCTCCCTTGGTCGTTGCTGCCACCACCTCACTTTGGTCATCAGGTAGACCCCACCATGGGAGGCCAAGCAAGCTCAATCTGAGCTTGACTAGCGGATGTACCTCGCGTTTTACTCGCAGCTTGATGTCTACTATATTTTACTACTCTTGTAGGATATGTTGGGTCTCCAAGCGCAGAGCTTTGTAGGACAGCAACAAATTTTTCTCAAGTGAGTAACCAAAGGTTTATCGAACTCAAGGGGGTATAGGTTGAATGTATCCCTCTTAAGCATCCCTGCAATTAAGATATAAGAAATCTCTTGTGTCCACAACACACCTAGTATAATTGTTAGTTGTATAGGTGCACTAGTTCGGCGAAAGAGATAATGAAATACGGGTGTTAACGATGGTAAAACAAGGTATTGTAAATATCTAATAAAAATGGCTGGAAGCAAAGAGTGGTAAAACTAAAAGAAAATGATATAGAAATGGTTGGAAACAAGGACTAGGGATCATACTTTCACTAGTAACAACCCTCAAAAACATTAACATAATTAAACATATGATACTTCCTCTAACAACATGCATGAAACACATAGCTCAGAAATCGTTCCCCGTGAATCAAGTAGGATGAGAATCGCATAGGGCTACACAAGCACAACTTATAGTTCACGTTCCCGTCAATGGACACCCCAACCCTGTCACTTTGAGCATCCAAAGATAGTACTAATAAATACCACACCCTATCTCTTTAATAGTATCTTTCTAATTAATCCACAGCACCCGCATTGTCACCTTGGCACTATAGAGATTATACTAAACACAAGAATCAAGAAACCTCATGATTCCAATTCAATCCAACATAGTAAGAACAATTTCATGATAAGTATCTCTCTAATTCAAGGTCCATAGAGTCATACACGGCACCCGCACTGTCACCGTGGCACTGTGGAACAAAGGTGGCTACAGAAAATTATACTAGATAAAACCAATTGAGTACATCGTATCCATTACACAATGAAGGGGAAACATCATAGATTCAATAATGATAACATAGCACACGATCACAATCAAGATCACATCATCGGAGAGAGAGATAACCACATAGCTACTAGCACGAGACCTCAACCCCGAGGAGGGAATACTCCCGCATCAACGTGGGAGGCAGCAACGTCGATGTAGAACGATCAGGGGGCACTTCCCCGTCCCGGCAAAGTACCAGAACAGGAACTTATGTCCCCCGGATCAGGTTTTTGATGGCGGCGGAGCTCAGATGCATTTCTGGAAAAATCCTCTGGTATGACTCCGAATTACTTCAAGAGGGATTTATGGGCAAAGGGGCGACGCGAGGAGGTGCCCGAGGCCTCCAGGGGCCCTCCCGACGCGGGCTAGGACCAGGCTAGGGGGCGCGGCTGGCACCCCCTGGGGACCCGTGGCTCCCCTCCGGGTGTCCTTCTGGCTTTCGGGGTCTTCCGGTGAACAGGGCTGGGCGGGCAAAATTCGAGGCCCTGTGCAAAACTTTAGAATGGGCCCTATCTTCCTAGAAAATTTTAACTATTCGACAATGTGTATTGTCACAAACAAATTCAATATAACTAGGCCTAGGTTCAAATATGTCGCTAAGTATTCCCTCGACAAGGGTCACACATGTAATTCCTCTTATGGTGTGCACATGTATGCTCGTGTCAACCCGTCAGCGCTCCGGCATCCAGAACTCGGCACCGACGAAGAGGGATAGCCTTTCGGCGTTGCTAATTGGTAGCTCTAATCAACTATGATTAGAGCTATTATGAATCTGGAAGTTCTCAACACATGAGAGAGAAAAATAATTAGAGCTAGGTCTAAGGAAGAATATAACTAAAAAAAACCCCAATTACAAGAGGCTCTACTTCAATTATAGATGTTTCTAATTATAAGCTCTAATTCGAGACTCTAATTCTATAGAGGGTCACTAATTAGATATCTAATTCTATGAGAGAGAGAGGGGAGAGAGAAGTCCAGCATCTCAATTGTTATGTCCTTTGATGACCCACAAGTATAGGGGATCGCAACAGTCTTCGAGCGAAGTAAAACCCAAATTTATTGATTCGGCACAAGGGAAGACAAAGAATATGTATAAGCTTTAACAGATGAGTTGTCGGTTCAGATGCACCTGAAAGTAGAAGTGCTCGCAACATTTTATTAGTGGTAACATTTTTATAGCAGTAGCAGTAGTAAAATAACGGCATGAGTAAAATAGTAACAGCGGTAGCAATTATGGGAAACAACAGGATTAACGTATTGTAGGCATAGGGATGGATGAACGGGCGTTACATTGTAGTGTTCTCATATTTAAATATTATAAGAACATATGTGTTATTATGCTAGTCCCTGGATCAAATGCTAGCACCACAGTACAAGATGAAATATCGTGCAAATGCATCAAATTCTATTACATCGCGTGATCCAGTCTTTACAAAATAGTATTACAACTTGCATAGTTTTAGAAGACTAGCAGAAAAACAAAGAAATACAGCGGAAAACATAGTACAACATTGATCTCATCTTCTTCATGTGCCACAGGCAAAACATGTTGGCGATAGTCTCGAGATACTAAACGAAATCCTCTCTCGTCTTCAGATTCATCTACGGGATGTAATATGCAGCCACAAGGGGGTCAATACAATTTAATGTATTGGCAAGTAACACTATGGTGGATATAAATGGCAAGACTAATACTACATGCTTATTTAGCTGAGTGGAGTTTTGGCTAAGTCTGCATAAAGTCAGTTTTCTCCTATCACTTTTGTAAAACAAACTTTTCTTTTCAAAGGGATGGCAACATTGGATTAAGATCCAAGCACCACAATACTGTTCACTTGGTCAAAATTTTACTTATTGAGATTGGTGATGAGATTTTTTCGTCATTCCTTGTCCAACTGCTCATAGTTGTCCATTTTCTCCTTGTTGTTCTACCGATTCTTGTTTTAGAATCTACACCATAAATTTCATTCCTGCTCTTGATTTTATTCACGCCATTATCACTAGGCCACAACACGTCCAGAGTTTCAGTTTGCACCTCAATAGCTGGAATAGGTTAAGATGGCATCTCAACAACATAATTAATTTTAGTTTGCACTTCAGAAGATGGAATAGGTTCAGGTTGCACCTCGACAACAGAAATAACTTCAGTTTGCACTTCAACGGCTGGAACATGTCTAGATTGCACCTCGACAATAGAAATAACTTCAGTTTGCACTTCAGCAACTGGAATAGGTTCAGCTTGCACCTCAACAACAGAAATAACTAAATTTTGCACCTCAGCAGAAATAGCTGGAATAGGTCTAGGTTGCACCACAACATCCAAAAGTTTCTCATTTTCAAAACTAAATGAGATATGCACACTTCTCTTTTTTCTACTGCAATTGAGTCTTACCTTTCTCGTTGGCCAGCAATTCTCAACAACAATGGGTTGCGAGTTTATTTGTACTGCACACTTCCTTCTAAAAAGAAAAGGAAAAAAATCTTGTCATTTCGTTAGTAAGTTAAACAAACAATCAAATAATAAAAACAACAAATATATGAGCATATTTTAGCTTTTCAGGAGTGTAACGACACTTGGCAGATCCAACTCGGTGCCCTAGCTCCTCGCACAATCTGCATCTATTTTGCTTACCTTTTTGGGACCTTTTAAACTTTACATCTTTCTTTCCTTTCTTACTACTACCACCTTTCTCAAACCATTACCTGAATCTATTCTATTTTGGTCGGACAACCTTTCTCTTAGTTACTGGAAGACACGTCGCAAATTCAATTTCCACTTCAGGCCACTGAGACTGATCTGTAAGTGCTGGAATTAGAGTTGCATATGTCGTCTTGAATTTTTGTACCGAGTAATATTCATGCAAACATGGGTGCATGTTTAGCTTCAGCTTAGACCCCAAGAAAAGTAATGCATGCTCACATGGTTTCCCACTGTGTTGCCACTCGAGGCAAGTGCAGTCATGCGTTTCATTATTAACAACATGCCTCCTTCCAGTCTTGGCATCTCTAACTTCAGTGCCCTATACTGAAGATTTCTCAACAGACAAATATGTAAGATTCATGTTTCTGTTGACCACCTACTGTACCACTGCAGGAAACTTATCCCCTTGCAGATATTCACCAATCCTTCTTCTCAATTTCCACAAACGCATGAGCATGATCTTGATTTGGTCAACCATACCACGGTTAGACAAGTCTTTCAACTGCTTCATCCTGTTGTTAAACTTTCTGCCAAGTTGTCGTTGATATGATCACACTTGATGATAGTGTTAAATCCTGACCTGTACCGTAACATAGAACGGTAGGTGCTTAGCCATGTGCCAAACTTAGTGCATGCCACCATTATCTTACCAAGATTATATGAATGTGTCTATGTAGTGTAAGATCTTGCTGCCCCCACATGCGCCCGAATTCTTCTCATCTGAACTTGTTTTATCAAATTCTTCCAGGTATGACTGAAGCACTCCCTCTTCTCAGCATGGGGCAAAACAATTTTGTCTATATTTTCTAGTCATTTACATGCATCTATGTGAACTGTCAAATGTGACACCGGCTCTATGCATATTTTCAACTACATCATGAACCATGTCCACGAGGCCTCTGTCTCTGACTGAAACATGCCAATAGACACAGGGAACATCCAGTTGTGTCTATCTATAGTATAGCATGCTGCCAATTGACCACTCCACTTGCCTGTCAAAAAATATGAGTCTATGCTCAGATATGGACGGCACCCTGGTTTGAAGCCATCGATGCGAGGCTTTAAAGCCATAAATAACTTACAGAAGAAGACTTTTTCATCCATTTTTACCTTAGTATTTATCTCCACAATACTGCCAGGTGACCTCTTCTCCACCTCTGCTTTGAAGTTATAAAGCATCCTAAAGGTATTTTCCCAATCACCATATAATTGTTTCATTGCTCTTTGTTTTTTGCCTTCCACACTGTGGTATATTTTAGCTGAATTGGGTACAACTTTTCCAAGTCTACTTTGAGTTTCTTGGCGGTAGTGTTTAGTGTCTTGACTAAAATGGGGGTGATCTTGTCTGTAACCCATAGTTGTGATGTAATTGTCGATACTCTCTGTGAACTTGTAATACAAGTATGTTCATGTGATATTTGATTTACCTGATTGTACGTTCATCAGGTTGGTGTCCAGCAGATATGTACCACTTGCAAGGCTTGATATTCCCATCAAAACCTCTGCACCTCGCAAAAAGGTTCTTTCCATCAGTCCAATAAGTCTTGGGATCAAACACATGTTTCACTATATAACTCTTGAAACACATCCTAAGCTCATCCATGCTTGGCCACAAATTTTCTACTTTAATAACTGAGTTTTCTTTGTCATACACATGTATCATCTATTCAGCATGCGCATCATTTACATCATCTGCACCATCTTCCATCAACTCTACATCCACGTCAGATGAATTTCTGACACCATCAGTAGGCAAACTAGATTCACCCCGCACCTCCTTATCTCTATTTTTTCATCTACTGGAATGCCAAATATTTTGGCCATTTCACTGTTAGATATTGGTGCAATGACCAAATTAGTATGCTCATCTATTTGTATTGAATTCCAATCAACAGAAGCAGCACCATGACCCTCTTGTGCATATGCAACAACCAACTGGTCAGGTATTACTGTCACTTCATACCTTATGGGCATTAGGTGGCTCTGTGAAGCTCAATCATCATCTACCATCCGCGAAGCCAACTTTGAATTCACATATGCAACCTTGGAATCAATCTTCAAATCAATGAGCTCAACATAAAAATCAGCCCGTTTGGTTTCCCACTCGTGTTGCCATCGATTTCATCAACCATTTCTAGGTCATTCTCAATTCTCACATACTCCCCCTTCCAATTATCGAACCGCAACACTGGTACTTCTTACTATGAGCCCCAACTAACACTCTCCTCAATTTTTTTCGCAAATTTCCGAACTGCATCCTCTTCCACTTGCACTAGTTCTCGCGGATCAATATTTGCAACCTCGACCTCCCATTTCACAATTTTATATCTCTTAATTTTCTGCACACTACCATCTACTAGGTTGCCCATTGTTGGAAATAAATTGACTGTAAATTCGAATATCTGCGCAGCGCCAGCATCACCACCCCGTGGGCAGTGTGAGCTAGCGGAATTGGTCGAGGCCCTAATCAAACTCAAATTAGGTTGGAGAGATGCGCATTGCCGATTTGAAATTTTCTCTACATACGCCATATCGCCCAGCCTACCGCCGACCACCACACACAATCTATGGGCGTCGAGAAAAGATACGACATGCTCAGATCTAATTCGACTCGAAGGGGAATGGGAACAAGACTTGTCGTGGGATAATCACGGCAGACGTTACCAGGGGTAACTTAGTTTGGGGCAAATCGACTCTGGTGTTTGGGAGAGGGTTTAGCTCGGATTGGACACAAGGATCATCCTGGTTCAGCCTCTCCATTGGAGATAATAGCTTAATTCCAGCTGGGATCTTATTAGCTATCGATCTAGAGGCTCTGACTGCAATGTCACCGAGACCCCAAATCTGGGGTTACAAATACCAGCTCTCGTGTACCTTGAATCTAGAGGTTCTAATCGAAATCTCTTAATCTCTATGACCTAGGAGCCTGGTTATATGGGCGGCTGGTCTCCTAGTCGTACAAGGTAAAAACTGGGTCATACCATATTAAGAGTCCTAATCTAGGTCTCCTTCGTGACCTCCAAGTCTTGAGTCTCCAACTTGTACAAGGTTTCCGGGTCTTCCATAATCTTCCTTCTATGGCATCTTCCGAAGCTGAGTTATCCCCTGACTCCTCTGGCCGGGTAATATTCTGAGTCATCTCCTGACTCCTCTGGCCGGGTTATATTCTGAGTCATCTCCTGACTCCTCTGTCCAGGTTATCCCCTAGCCGGGTCATCTCCTGACTCCTCTGGCCAGGTTATCCCCTAGCCGGGTCATCTCCTGACTCCTCTGGCGGGGTTATCCTCTACTGGTCATACTTTGTTTGTCCTTAGGGGTACCGGGTTATCTTTTTCCCAACAGTAGCCCCCAAGTTTAAGATGGATTCGAGCTTGTCTTGTTCTCCGTCATAATCTTGATTTTAAGCATCATGTTTCAGGTGAAGCAGCGAGCTCGATCATCTAGGTTAAACTCCTGAAATAAGACAAATAACTATATAAAATGATAAAACCCGGTTATACTTGTTAGACCAACTCATTTTGGCGGTCCATTTTATCACCATATTTTTCTTCCTGGGTTCATACGCCTCCAGGTTTATCTCAATAACATCCCATAAATCATGTTTCTTCCTGGGTTCATATGCCTCCAGGTTTCAATGATTCAGACTTGATAGAGCCTACTCTCATGGAAGCTCTCTTTTCAGACCCGCCACAAATACCTTCAGCTTTACTGCCTTTTAAAAATATAAATTCAATTTTTTCTCATGTATATAACCTGTAACCCCCAAGTACCGGGTTGCGTGCCTGCAGCGACCTGAGACTTCTTGTATCTCTGAGAGAAATTTTGAACTTTAAATATTGTAGCCCCCAAGTGCCGGGTTGCGTATCTGCAGCGACTTGGGACTTCGATGATTTTTGCTTGTAAAGTTCAAATAGTATTCTTGAGTCAACCATGTATTGTTTGTTGATGCTCCATGAACCGGCGGGGCGTTGATATTAGCCGCGACGAGGTTGTAGATGATCAGGTAGTAGTCACAAGTAGGACAAGCCGGCTGACGGCTCCAACCGGTGGAGGAAGCTGGAATTTTGATAACGTGGTAGGCTGAGACCCGATACGTAGGAAATACAATCTATTGGTTTGTTGTGGAGCCGGAGGTGATCAGACGAGGTCCTCCTGATCCGGCTCTTCCTTGTCGCTGCTCCATCCGACGGATATGCACGTAGATGAAACCTTGAAAGTTGGATGTGGTACGTGTACCCTTCTGTATTCGCAAGCCACCACGTAAGCTAGCAGCTGGATCAATTCACTTTTTTTTCCGCTGACGTGAAGCCCTATGCAATAATAAGCTGGCCACTCGAATTGTCCTCCCTTTTTTTTTCCTTGTGCGATCTGCATGCTGGTATGTTCCTATTTGCTTCCTTATTTTTCTGCCTCTTATCCGCCCGAGTTGCTAGTAGCACTCGGTGCAATTTTTCTTTTTGGGAGTCGTCAGCCAGATATTAAGCTTGATAGCCAGTTTATGCCACCGGGTTACTGAGATAGGTCCTGCAAATGTGAGTTATAGAAATTGATCCTGTAAATATATGATTACAAAAATCGATCCTGCATATAATCCTCCCTGTACGTGAGATAATATCATATAACCTGATGGGTTTGCAACAAATGAATAACATATGAACAATTATGCTTGATACTATATTGTTTTGTGTACACCTTGCGAATTTGCACGAGATATAACAAACTCTTATACATGTTTACCTCTCAATATGTCGATGGTTTAGATGACCCTTTTGCAAACCTTTAACTGTAAGCCGACTTTCGCATGGATTATCCCTGCTGTACTCACTCTGTAAAACAGAGACAGTTAAGTCCACATGGGCATCATAGCTGATTAAGATTACAGGAGAACAAACAGAGACAGTTAAGTACACATGGGCATCATAGCTGATTAAGATTACATGAGAACAAACATGCCATATAAGTGCGAGTCACATCGAGCTTAAGAAAGATAGGCAAGTATATAATGGCTAGGACATAGCTGAGTTACAGGATTGCAGCTGCATCTATGCGATGACGAGCCCCCATAACCAAAAGTGGCATCATGGCCGGGTCATTAGGTTTGAAGCTGTTGCTTCCATAGAGCAAAGCAGACCCTAAGACCACTGAGCAATGGTGGGTCTCCTTTTTCAGAAGTCTCCAACACATTGAGATACATAGACGAAGGCGGGTCTCCTCTTCCAGGAGTTTCCGGCTCATCGTGATCAATAAAATGCAATGGTGAGACTCTTTTCTTATTTTCCATCTCATTGATCTGTATGAAACAACATGGCGGTTCTTTCTATCTCTTCGACCAAAATTAAACCGTATGTACGTACCATACCCACGAAGACGTTAACCCGGCCGATCGTGACGACAGATCCGGCTTCCAGCCGATCCGACTCTGGCCCCCAGCCAAAATCGTCGATGATCTTCTCTCCTTCGGGGTTGGTGATGATCTCGCCGATTACGAGGTTCTTCATGCTTTCCAGAGCTTCTCCCGTGATGTAAACACCTTTGGACGTAGGCCCCACGGTGGGCGCCAACTATCGTGGGATAATCACGGCAGGCGTTACCAGGGGTAACTTAGTTTGGGGCAAATCGACTCTGGTGTTTGGGAGAGGGTTTAGCTCGGACTGGACACAAGGATTATCCTGGTTCAGCCTCTCCATTGGAGATAATAGCTTACTTCCAGCTGGGATCTTATTAGCTATCGATCTAGAGGCACAGACTGCAATGTCGCCGAGACCCCAAATCTGGGGTTACAAGCTCTCGTGTACCTTGAATCTAGGGTTTCTAATCGAAATCTCTTAATCTCTATGACCTAGGAGCCTGCTTATATGGGCGGCTGGTCTCCTAGTCGTACAAGGTAAAAACTGGGTCATACCATATTAAGAGTCCTAATCTAGGTCTCCTTCGTGACCTCCAAGTCTTGAGTCTCCAATTTGTACAAGGTTTCCGGGTCTTCCAGAATCTTCCTTCTATGGCATCTTCCGAAGCTAAGTTATCCCCTGACTCCTCTGCGCGGGTAATATTCCGAGTCATCTCCTGACTCCTCTGGCCGGTCATCTCCTGACTCCTCTGGCCGGGTTATCCCCTAGCCGGGTCATCTCCTGACTCCTCTGGCCTGGTTATCCTCTAGCCGGGTCATCTCCTGACTCCTCTGGCCGGGTTATCCTCCTGGCCGGGTCTCGCCTCTGCCTGGTCATACTTTCTTTGTCCTTAGGGGTACCGGGTTATCTTTCCCCCAA
Source organism: Alopecurus myosuroides (assembly GCA_028641055.1). NCBI lineage: Eukaryota > Viridiplantae > Streptophyta > Magnoliopsida > Poales > Poaceae > Alopecurus > Alopecurus myosuroides. The sequence continues at coordinate 485,277,014 of CM054057.1, forward strand.
CAAGACTAGGGGTGCGAAGGAACTCACCAAGAAATCTGCTCCGTCGAGAATGTCAGATCCACCACAGAGAGCTGTAGCTCCACCGCCGCTGGAAAAGATGAAGCTCATGACACTGTCCGACAAGCGGTTTACTCGATTCTTCGGAAACAATAACTGCCATCACGTTTTTGTTCCAGGAGGCCATAACATAACCTCACGCTCACTTAAGACGGAGATGACCGTTTAATAGCCCAGGTCGTCCTGTGGCTATTTGTGCGTGAAAAAATGTAGCGCGGGAGCTATTGTGAGGAAAAACGTCGCACGAGAGCTATTTGCGGAGAGAAACGGCGCACAGGAGCTATTGTCCCAACCATTTTGATAGTTTTCCACTTAATTTCAGCGATTTTTAGCGTCTGACGCAACAAGAGGAGCTCATCGCTAAAAACATAGTTCGAATTGAGTGGCAAAACGTCCCGTCCGCCCTAAAACTAGCGCTACATTGAGACAAACTCCAATACATGCACGTCAAGATCACATTAACGATAAGTCGGTTGATAACTGATTTATAACATATTTTCAATCCTGGGAAGGCTGATTCTTTTGAGCATCATTGTTAGTCTTAGGGTGTGTTTGGTCGAGGGGATAGAATCTAGGGGATGAGGGCACCCTCAACAATTGGTTAGTGATAGCCAATTTTTCTATTTGGTTCGGTGGGTTGAGTAGTGGTTAGAGATAGTATTTTTTTTGGATAAAATTTGGATGGGTTATTATGGTGACCTTTAAGACTGAGATAGAGAGATTACCCCTATTGAATAGAATAAAATCATTTGAAATCGTCCCTTTTACAATTTTAAGTTAGTACTGGACAAAATCTAATCAATAATTATTTTTCTTCAATCAAGACAAAACATAAAATCACTCCTTATCTGAATTTGGATGCATGTACAAATCAAGTGCAATTGTAGAAAAGGAAAAAACAGAAACTTGTGAAGTTTTTGTGACGGTACTAATCAGAATCGCTACTACTACTCACTCTGTATCAACATATAAGATGTTTTAGCATTTTCTAGACAAAACATATCTAGACATGTTTAGTGTGTAGATACATGTTGTCTAGAAAATGATAAAACATCTTACATTTTAACACGGAGGGAGTACTTCCTGTAAAAAAATCTAGGTTGCTGCTTCTACTTGTGCTCTTGTAATAATATTAGAAGAAAGAAAAAAGAGAACATGTGAGAAATAGGCTGTATCAGATCTTAATCACCAAACTGCTGTAGAATCGCTCCACACTCGATGGCTTGCATAGATATAGGCGCAAGCACAACAGGTCTCCACCCACACGTCCTCAGGCCAACACGCGCACATAGCTGCCGCCTCACCGCTCAGAGTTGAGAGAGAGAAAACGGTTGAGATGAGAAGAGAGCGCACATGAGAGGAGATGGCAGGAGGTCTTATATCAGTCTGACTGCATCTGTTGCCTTCACCCATCATCGTGGTCGTGCTAATTCCAGTCACCGGTGACCCCGATCTAGTGTCGCCATGGTAAAAAAGAGAGGAGAAAAGAAAGGGGAAGGAAGACTGGGGAAGGTGAGCAAGCCAGATAGTGAAGAAAATGTTTCGCGAGCGAGGAGTCAGAAGTGGTTGCCCTCATCCGGCCGATTCGGGCGGATGGCCTCAACTGGTCTTTTGAGAGAATATACCTAAAATTTGGTTACCCTCATCCTTCTCATCCTTTGAACCAAACGGGTGGCAATCACTGAAAAATGGCTATCCCTAGCCAACCCAGGATATGCAATGAACCAAACACACCCTTAGGCTGGTGCCAATGCATCACCTCTTCTCACGGGCTATAGCCCCGCCACGTCAGCTTTTTCTCTCACTCTCACCCCACTCTCACGGCACGGTGGCAGTGCACGGGCTATAGCCCCCACTATCACACCTCTCTCCTCCACGTCAGCATTTCTCTCTCCTCCGCGTCAACATTTATTTTGAAGATTAAAAACATTACAAATAATGGAAGAAATTATTTTATTCAACTAAAATTGTACCGATTACATAATAATAAATAAAAATTACATAAAAATTAAAAAATTACATAATCTAGGATTGAGCCCACACATGCTCAATCAAATCATGCTGGAGCTGTGTATACATCGGCGAGTCCCTCATTTCGTTGTCCATCTGAATCCTGGCTGCTGACTTGGTGGTGCATTTGTATGTATTGGAGGGCCCACATTGGAAGCAACTGTCTCATAGATGTTCTCCAAATTGGTACCACGCTCATCGTCGATGATCATGTTGTGCAGAATGACACATGCACGCATGATCAACCCAAGAGTGCGCCTGGAGTAGGACCGTCCGGGAACAGCTAAAATGTTGAACCTAGACTTCAGCACTCCAAATGCACACTCGACATATTTGCGCCAAGCTGATTGAGCAGCAGTGAACACACGATGCTTTTCACTTTTGGAAGAGTAACACTCTTCATGAACACCGGCCAGGAGGGGTAGATGCCGTCGGCAAGGTAGTAACCCCTGTTGTACTGGTGTCCATTCACCGTGAAGTTCACTATGGGTGCTTCTCCTCTAAGCACATCCGTGAACAATGGCGACTGATTGAGCATATTGATGTCGTTGTTTGACCCGGCGACTCCAAAAAAAGCATGCCAGATCCAACGATCATACGACGCAACGGCTTCTAAGATTATGGTAGGGTGTTTGATGTCTCCCCTTGTGAACTGACCGGCATGCGCAACTGGGCAGTTCCTCCACTGCCAATGCATGCAATCGATGCTCCCTAGCATGCCCGGAAATCCGCGCTCCTCGGCTTTCGCTAACAGACGCTGAGTATCCGCGACAGTAGGTCGACGGCAAAACTCTTCCCCGTAACAGTTGATGATGCCCTCACAGAATTCATCTAGACAGTCTGACGAAGTTTGTCTAGCTAACTTAAGCCACTCATCTATCGTATCAGCAACGGCTCCATAAGCTAACAGACGCAACGCCGCAGTACACTTTTGTAGGGGAGAAAAACCAGCACGGTTGAGAGCATCAGATCTTTGGGTGAAAGACGGAGAGTATTCACCCAATCTATCCACAATGCGTAGAAAAAGGGATCGCCTCATCCGATACCTTCGCCGGAAGAAGCTTGGAGGATAAGCGCAGTTGTTGGCGAAGTAGTCGTCGTAGAGCCGATCGTGGGCGCCCACACGATCACGCCTGATGAACTCTCGACGGCGTCGCGGCGGTCTTGGCACCGCTTGGAGCATCGCCGCCTCGTACTCCGCCTGCATTGCGGCGATCATCTCACCCTCCACTCCTTCGCTCGAATCGCTGCTGCTGGATTTTTTTCGGATTTTTTGGGGCAGCAACGGTAACCCCAACGGCTAGCTGACGTGGACCAATAGGGTCACGCCACATCAGCTAGCCGTTACCGGCCCCGCGCTCCAGCCTATTGTCGGATATATACTGAATAGGGGTATAGAAGATGGTAGACAAAAGAGCCGGACTACCAGGGTGGCCTACATGGTAATGGGCTTAGGTCCATTGGGCGGCCCAGTAGTCCGACGCGCAGAAGCCGGATTCTAGAAGAACCCGGATCACGGCCCGCGTGATCTGGCTTGGAGGAGAAGACGGATTCCTTACTTTCCAAGTTACAAGTTAAACGTAGTCTTCTAGGTTTCTTGTTCTGTAAGCCCTAATCCGGCTATTATATAAAGCCGGACGGGAGATAGATTACATAAGTTCCAAGGTTCTAAGTTAAGTTAGACACAAGCTAAAGCTCTACGCAACTCGCCGGGAAGTTCATCCTCGTCGAGTAGCTAGATCTATTCCCTCACACTGTAACCCTGTTATACGGGCTTTAGTCCCAATTAGTGAGAAGTGCAGGAGTAGGTACGCCGTACTGTCGCGACGTACCGAACCTGGGTAAAATCCCGTGTTCTGTGTTACTACGCTATCCCGTTACCCCACGTCTCTACCGTAGTCTCATGGCACCCCAGTCTATGAAAACTACTACGATGTCTCGACAGTTGGCGCCCACCGTGGGGCAAACGACGTCAGGCGTGAAATTCCGATCTGGGATACTAGGCGGAATTGGAAGATCGATCACTGTCGGAAGCTTGGAATTCGACGACGACGTCGGGCGCTTCCTCGACAATGGATCCTACATACCGGCGCAAAACCACCTGGTAAGTGCCTGCGTTTTACCGATTGGATCTGCTAACATCTTTATCGGATTAACCGCGGAAGCAATGGGGTTTTGCGGTGAAAGCAAGTATTTCCCACCCGCCCTATACCCAGTCGAAGACGACTATGATGCCGGATTTTGCTCAGATCGCCGACAAAACAGTGATACGCACTTTATCGGCATGGTGCAATCCGAGATCGCTGAAAACACGGATGACGGAAATCCCGTGCAAGAGGCAGACAACAATACACCCGTCACATAGACGGAAGAACCAACACCCGTCACAGAGACGGAAGATCGGACATCTGTCAACCAGACGATGAACTCGGAAACAGAGTCCGTGCTTGCCGCCATAGAGGCGAGATTAGAGTCGGAAACCGGATCGGATAACTTCGACTCCGAAGACGAAGACGATGATGCCTTCGTAAGAAAAGTTAAGTCCTTTCAAGAGGGATTCCATGAAGTGCTAATGGCAAAACCAGCTGATACAACGGGTGCCGACAGCCAGGAAAGCCCTAAAACCCCTCCGCCAGTGGAAGAGAGGGAAGACGGAGAAACTTCTCCGATATTCCCTAATGTCAAGGAGATGACAGAGGATGAACCTGTCAAAAAACCTCCGTCTTCCAAGAAAAAGCACCGTGCTTCTAAAAAACTCCAGTACAAACTCCGGAAGAAAAAGTCAGCTGATCTCGCTGATGAAAACCTGGAAGTTGGAGATATTAGTGGCACAAAGCCCGCGGAAAAGAAATCTAAGGAAATCACTGCTCCGCCAATGACAGAACTGGAAGAGCAAGAACTATTACAAACTCCAGTGGGACCCAATGAACCCCCTGAGATGCTGGAAGCCAGGAGACAAGCTTTCCAACGGCAACAGCAACATCTGCTTAGATCTCGGCAACATCTCCAACAAACCCATAATGACATAAAAATCATGAAGGAAGAAATTGAGGAGTACGAGAGAAAGCATAGATCTGCCTTAAAACCTACTAGGTTACCCGGAATCGCAAAACCGGAAGAACTGCCGCCAAAAGAAAGGTTTTATAACCCATCTTGGCAAAAGCAGTTAAACGGCAAAGATGCCAAGGGCGAACCAATATACAAAACCGCAGCAGAAAACGCGGAAGCAGCGTTCGCCATCCTAAACAACGATCTGTACTCCAACGGGGAAAAACTCCAAGGGGTGTATGCTTTCCTAGGAAAAGCATTACAGCAACAACAGCGAGGACAAGAGCGATCAGGGAGGCTGCATGATAATTCCGCCCTCTGCAAAACTGTTACTTGCGCTGCTGGAGCACCTGGACCGGAAGAACCCGGAGATTCGGATAAAAAAGAGTATCCGAGAAAAGACAAGAAAAACCCCGACAACCGGGACGCAGCGTCTAGAACCGGACCTCATCTCCCGAAAGATGGATATAAACCACACGATCGGGAAGACAAAAACCGGAATGACGGCAAAATAATGCCACCTCCGAGAAACCCAGCTGAAAAAGCTGGAAGATACGATACACCTCACAGACGTGAAAGATCTTGGACACCGCCTAAGGATAAGGAAAGGTACAGGAGCAGGACTCCACCTAATCCCAGGGGGCGTGACAATGGAAGAGATAGAGATAACCTCGGAAAAGCGCGTCCGCGCAACAATGGAAAAGAAAGGAGCAGATCCCCTTCTGTCCATTCAGCCGGGAGATATTCTGCACATATTGATAGAGCAGAAAAGGATGATCTATACTTTGGTCCTAAGTGTTTTACTGACAGGATCCGAAGGATAACCCTGCATTCTGGCTTCGCCAAAGTTGGTCCAACCTACCAAAAATATACCGGCAGTACAAACCCGGATACCTGGCTTTCAGATTATTACACAGCCGTCCAAATCAACAACGGGACAGACCTGGAAGCTGTCAAGTTTCTACCCCTAATGTTGCTAGACGGAGCCAGAGATTGGATCAATGGTTTACCATCAAGAACTGTCGACAGTTGGGATGATATGGCGAGAGTATTTACTCAGCATTTTCGGGGAACATACAAACGCCCAAATAGCATCAACCAGCTGAACCGTTGCACCCAATTTGAAGACGAACCATACGTGGATTTCATCTCCAGATGGACTGCAATGAAGAATAGTTGCTCTGGAGTAACTGACGTACAAGCAATGCATGCTTTCGTCAATGGCCTAAAACCCGGACTTGTACCGTTCATGGTTGGTTCTAAAAAGCACAAAGATCTCGGATCTATGCTTACAACCGCTAATGAGCATGCTGCAGCCGAAGACGATATCAGAGCAAGAGGAGGCAATATTGAGTCACTGATACTGGCCAAGAAAACACCTCGTTCTGATAAAAAAGGAACTCCGGAGTCAACAACAAAGCCCAAGGAGGTTAACATAGCCTTTGGAGGAGAAAAGGTGAACAAGTGGAAAGGCCGCAGTCCGGATCCAATCAATTACACTCCCGAAGAATGGGAGAGAATTAAGTCGGAACACTGCGTCCACCACTCTCAGTTTGGGAAACCAACCCACACAAACGCGCAATGCCGGCTAAACAAGCATATGAAAGGCAATGCAAGATCCGGAAATAAAGGGAAGGGTTCCAAGAGGAAACCTGCCAAACAAAAGCCAGAAGCTGAAAAAGAAGACAGTGAATCGGACACTGATGACAAAATCCAGGAACAACAGCGAAAAGGCGAACCCAAATTTCCGAGAGTTGACGGAGAAGCAATGTTAACTTTCCTAGCAACCCCGTCAGCAAAGGTGGCCAAAAGGACACTTCGAGAAATAAACGCGGTTGTTCCTGCAACCCCAAAATTCTTGAAGTACTCCAACACACCGATAATCTGGGATCAGTCAGATCATCCCGGAAATATCCCTGAACCCGGCACACAAGCTCTTGTTGTAAGCCCTATTGTTCAAAACACTAGGCTAAGAAGAGTGCTGATGGACGGAGGATCCAGCATCAATATAATGTACCTGGATACACTGAAGCATTTGAAGATATCCGAGTCCCAGCTCAACTACAGTAATATACGCTTCCATGGCATTGTTCCTGGAAGGCAAGCACGATCCCTAGGAGAAATTTCCCTAGATGTCACCTTCGGAGATAAAGATCACTTCCGGCAGGAAAAAGTATCCTTCGAAGTTGTGCCGTTCGAGAGCGTGTATCACGCAATACTCGGACGTCCGGCTTTCGCCAAGTTTATGGCAAGATCTTGCTATATCTACAACAAGCTGAAGATGCCAGGACCCAAAGGAGGAGTAATCACCATTGCCGGTGATTTCAAGCTGGCAAACGAGTTGGAGAAGCAAAACGCCCTTTGCGCTCAAAGAGTTATAGCTCAGGAAGAACTGAAGGAGTTAGCCAAGGAGGTATCGCCGAAGGAAATGCCGGCAGGAAAAGAAACTCGGAAGCCAACAGATAGCTTCAAGGCGTCCGAGAATACAAGGCAGGAAATCCTAGATCCCAAAGATCCGACAAAATTTGTCGTTGTAGGAACTGGGATGACCGACAAATAGGAAGGCGAGCTCATCAAGTTCCTCCGTGAGAACTGGGATATTTTCGCCTGGTGTCCAGCTGACATGCCAGGCGTACCCAGGGAGCTTGCTGAGCACCAACTCAAGGTTATTCCCGGATCAAAACCCGTCAAACAAGGTCTCCGTCGATTTGACGGAAGAAGACGGAAGGCTATTGGCAAGGAAATTATCCGGCTTTTAGCAGCGGATTTCATCAAGGAGGTAATACATACTGACTGGTCCGCAAATCCGGTATTAGTACCGAAGAAAGACACAACTGCCCTCAGAATGTGTATAGATTACACAGGATTGAACAAGTTATGTCCGAAAGATAGGTTCGCGTTACCGCGAATCGATCAAATAATAGACGCCACTGCAGGCTCTGAGCTTTTATGCTTTTTGGATGCATACTCCGGGTACCACCAAATACGCATGAAAAAGGAAGATCAAATCAAGACTTCTTTTATAACCCCGTACGGGACGTATTACTACGTAACCATGCCTTTTGGCCTGAAGAACGCAGGTGCAACCTATCAGCGTTGCATGCAACGTTGTTTGCATAGTCAGATTGGAAAAAATGTCCATGTTTACGTGGACGATATCGCTGTCGTAACCAAGGAAAAAGATACACTCCTTGAGGATTTGCGAGAAACCTTCGAAAACTTGCGCACTTACAAGATGAAGTTGAATCCATCTAAGTGCGTATTCGGGGTTCCCTCAGGAAAACTCCTGGGTTTCATCGTTTCTCACAGAGGAATAGAAGTCAACCCGGAAAAGATCAAGGCAATCTTGAATATCTCAAAACCTACGTGCGTAAAAGATGTCCAAAGATTGACGGGTTCCGCTGCAGCCGTCAGCAGATTTATTAGTCGGCTGGGGGATAAAGCCTTACCACTCTACAAACTTTTGAAGAAATCCGACAAGTTCGAATGGACAGAAGAGGCCGATGCAGCGTTGGCCCAGTTAAAAGAAACCTTGATGAACGCTCCCATCTTGGCATCACCTAAAGACGAAGAGCCCATGTTACTATACCTTACGGCTACTAATCGGGTTATTAGCGCGGTAATCGTTGTGGAACGGACAAAAGAAGAGCAAAGCATACCAGATCAACATCCGGTATACTACATAAGCGAAGTTTTCTCCGAATCCAAACAAAGATACCCGCACTATCAGAAACTGGCATATGGCGTATTTTTTGCATCTAGAAAGCTGCGCCATTACTTCCAAGGACATTCCATAACAGTGGTATGTAAAGCACCACTAGGGGATATTATAAACAATGCGGAGGCAACCGGCCGAGTAGCTAAATGGGGCATCGAGCTGGCAGCTTTCGACATTAAGTACCAGCCAAGGACGGCAATAAAATCCCAGGTTTTGGCAGATTTCGTCGCCGACTGGACAGAAGCAATGGAAAATACACCGATGCCAGAATCCGAGTACTGGATCATGCACTTTGATGGATCCAAGATGAAGGAAGGAGCTGGAGCCGGCGTAGTTCTAAAATCTCCCAAGGGAGACACAATGGAGTATGTATTACAAATACACTTCAACGCCAGTAATAATGTGGCAGAATACGAAGCTTTGCTTCATGGCTTGCATATTGCAAAAGAAATAGGGGTAAAACGCATCTTGTGTTATGGAGACTCGGATTTGGTACAGCATCAGCTCAACCAAACCTGGGACGCGAAAAGCCCTATAATGGCCGAATATCGGAGAACGGTGGATGAGTTTGCCATCTGCTTCTTCGGGTTCGAAGTCCTTCACATAAAAAGGGAGGAAAATTGGAACGCGGATGCGTTAGCCCGCATGGGATCAGAGAGAGTAAAAACTTTACCACCAGGGGTATTCGTCCAGCATTTGCATGAACCGTCCATAAAAGGTGGAGACGTTGATTACCCTCTAGCATCTGAAACAATTGAAGTCATGCTCGTTAAACCGGATTGGACAATCCCGTACTTAAACTTCTTAGTCAATCAGAAGTACCCGGAAGGAGCAGACGAGGTCTTGCAAAGGCAAATACAGCGTCGATGCAAAGGATACGTGGTGATCAACGACCACTTGTATAAACGCAGTACTTCCGGAATTTTTCAACGGTGTATTTCACCAGAAGAAGGAAGAGAAATACTGGAAGAAATCCATGCCGGCGATTGCGGACATCATGCTCAATCAAAAAGCATAGTCAAAAAAGCATTCCGGGCGGGGTTTTTCTGGCTAACAGCCAAGACAGACGCCGAACGCATAGTGAATACGTGCGAAGGATGCCAATATTACGCCAAGCAGACCAATTTGCCGGCCCAAGCACTTAAAACTATCCCTATCACATGGCCGTTTGCGGTCTGGGGGCTAGATATGATGGGACCGTTCAAAACTGCAAGAGGTGGACTTACACATCTACTCGTAGCGGTAGATAAGTACACAAAATGGGTGGAGGCTAAACCCATCAAAAAGCTGGACGGCGCAACTGCCAGAAATTTCATTATTGATTTAGTAATGAGGTATGGCGTCCCACACAGCATAATAACTGATAACGGGACAAATTTCTCCATTGGAGAGTTGGCAAAATACTGCCAACAAACGGGAATTCGCTTAGATCTTGCATCTGTGGCACACCCGCAATCTAATGGACAGGTTGAAAGAATGAACAGTTCAATCCTGCAAGGAATACGCCCAAGACTCGAAACTCCTCTCCATAGAGCAGCTGGAGCATGGGTAGAAGAGCTACCTTCCGTGTTGTGGAGTATTCGAACGACGCCAAATAGGTCAACCGAGCAAACCCCGTTTTTCCTGGTTTATGGTGCGGAAGCTATTCTTCCAACGGATATGATCCATGACAGCCCGAGAGTGCAGAATTTCGACGACTCGGATGCCGAGGAAGCACGACAGGATGCCGTCGATCTCTTAGAAGAGGAACGAGAACTTGTACTTCAAAGATCCGCCATCTACCAGCAAGGTTTACGACGTTATCACAGTCGCAAAATCAGGCATCGTTCTTTTAAAGAAGGTGACTTAGTGCTGAGATTGGTGCAGAAAAGGAAGCACAAATTAGCCCCAGTATGGGAAGGACCATTTGTCATCAGTAAAGCCATGAAGAATGGATCATACTATCTTGTTGACATTCGAGATACGGAGGACGACCCCGAGAAGCCGAATCGCAAAAGAAAGAGAAAAATAGATGATGAACTAGGAGAGACAAATAGGCCTTGGAGTATCCAGCAATTACGTCCCTTCTACACTTAGTTCAATTTCTATGTAAACATCTTTGAGATCATGAAATAAAGTTGTCGGAATTCATATTCATTATAAGTACAAAAATATTTCCGCTTTATCTATTTCCCAATGATCTTACAAATACTCAATGTTGACCCGAATTGTGCCTGCGTGCTCGGTGTTTAAAAGCTGAATGATTCGGCCTGTTAAAGGTTAAAGGAAACTCGGATTGTGCCTGCGTGCCCAAGTTTCAGAACAGTTCCTTGTTTTCTCTAAGTTTTATCTGATTGTGTATGTGTTGGGTTACTAAAACTAGTCAGTAAAAATGCTTCTAGCATAATCCATGTTGCTGATTTTTTAAAACTGTTTGGTTCGTCCCCAGTTACTCAACATGACGATACATATTGCTAATTGAGCCATTTTTAAACACTAGAGCAGTTAAAACACAGATGCCAGATTACTTAGAAGATAAAAGAACAGCCAAACCCGGAAAAACTTTGCAAGAAGCTTGAAATTGCAAAAGGCGGAGTTCTTGTTCCGACAAATGACATAGAAGCATTACAATATGAATTACATTGTAAAAAAGCTACTATACACATTCATCATCCAGGTCAAGTGCGCCCCCTTAAACTTCTGAGTCTTCATCACTGCTATCATTCTCGGGGGCTGCGGGCACTTCTTCTTCCGGATAAGTAATGGAGATATTCACCATGGAGGCAATCTGAGTGGCGTGGCCTTCAACTTCATTAAAGATCGCATTTATTTGTGCTTCTGTACATTCTTGAGGAATACCGGATGCTACACGCCAGGATTTTGCATCAGGGTAGTGTAAGCGCATGAGGCCAAGTGCCATTCGCGCACCACCCCGTGCAGCAGAGCGAAGGAAAGATTCCTTCGAATTTGCTACCTCCATGATGCCATCCGGAAGTCGGTAAACTTCTGAAGATTGTATACTACTTGTGGGCAGGAATTTATTAATTAAATGCATTCCTGCATTTCTGATTGAATTCCATATCTTCCCAAAGGCCCGGATCTTTTCAGTTCGAGAAATTCCTGGAAAATTTCCTGCTTTTTTGACAAAAGCAAAGATTAGAGAATACAAGAAATATGACATGAAAGAATTGGTAAAAGAAGTCAACTTACCAAGAACCGCGTCAATTTCATCGCCCTCTTTCATACGAGGGAATAGCATACTTTCTAAATCATTGATAATAGATCTATCCTCTGCTGCCTGCAAAGAAGCCTTGGATTGCGCAATCCCAAGGGCTAGATTACTGGCTTCCAGTTCTGTCGCACCCTGATTCCTAGGGGATACTCACCGTACGAACTGGATAGCAGATGCTTGGATTATGGGGCACAACTGCTCCCACGTCCCAGCTTCCTGGTAGGCCTGCGCTTATGCGCGACAACACAAGCCCTGCTATTCCATCGTCGATGTAAACTATCCACTAGAGATCAAAGGCACTCCCGTCGACGTACTTCAAATCATACACACATGGTACGTCAACGGCGTTGAACAACTGATATCACAACAGATCTCTACGACACAAAAGATTGAAATAAGTTGCAAATGGCTCTCATTAGAGCAGAGATGGCAAATACAATCATTCAGAGGGCACATGCCCCAACAATTCATCATTACATCACAGCGGAAGCATTCAACAGGTCTGAGTACAGACAAGAACCAAATAGGCCTAAGAGGCCGGAAACGAAAAGACGGAGCCCATCCACGAAGTCTCGGATCCTGCCCGGGTCCGCTATCTACTCGTCAGCAGTCTCGTCATACTCCACGTAGTAGCCACCATGTAGATCCTCGGAAAACGTCGTCTGCGTAAACCACAGCCCCAAAGGGGTCAGTACACCAACGTACTGGCAAGCAAGACTCACAGTTCACCAAAGTGTAACCCGTCAACACCAAGCACAGATGCTTTGGGTTCAACGGAAGGAAAGGGATATAAAAGATGCTGCAACTGACTGCGCTAACCAACTACAGAGATTCTACCACTTCCGGCTAACAGAAGGGAGATAAGATCGAGGATTGTAACCAACTGAAAGATAACTTCAAACAAACCCATCCTGGATCTCGCCCCTTATCCAAAGAAGCAATCCGAGGATAACTCACACAGTTGAAATAATGATGGTTCAAATTATTGTGTCAATAAGCCTATTACTAGTCAAGTTATTAATCATGGGGTGTAACATGTTTGATCATTATGTTTAAGTTGTCCTGAGTACTTGTTAGCCAGTACTTTCACCAAGTAGTCCATAACCGCGGAAAACACGGCTTCTCGAGAAGATTATCCCTGCAGGGTTGCACCAATTTGGCCGTACACTCATGAATAACCCGCCAGATGGAAAGGCCCTTCCACCAAGCGGGGTACTCAACACAACCAACCATTCCTCGCATCAAGCCCAAAGCACCTTGGGCGCACGGCTAATCGAGCCCAGAAGAAAATGGACCCTCATAGCACTCTAAGAACGTGTCCCCCTATATGCCGACTACGAAAGTTCCACCCTGGCCTGGGCTCGCAAAAACATGCATGCGGCAAATGGAAAACACGAACTAAATGAGGTGATTTGGACGAGATGCGAATCAGGTCAAGTTGAGGGGGGCGCCCATACTCGCTTCCCAAATGCGGGTAGTGCGCTCATCATGGATCAGTAGACAAGACCCTTTTCCTATTAGGGTCGACACTAGCAGGCCTCAAAACCACACAGGGCCTCCTGCCGGTGCCTTATCATCAAATTTATTATTAATAGTAACATTAGCATGATTGATTGATTAAACATCGAGCCCCCAGAACGATAATAAAGTAGTAACAGAAAGTAACGGGTAACAGACTCGAGCAAAGCAACCTAAGCATGCTAGTAAGACACGGGCTCAAGCCAATGGTTATAGGTATGGAGGTGAGGCAATATCAAGGTTAAGGGATTCATGTGATGGGTTCGTAACAGAAACAACTACTACTAAGGCTAGCAGAAAAGAACAACGGAAAGTATCGGTAATCAATGTTGAAAGGAACACAGTGGTTCATGTGAGTGATAACTTGCCTGCAAACCCAGTAGCCTGGTACTGAGCTAAATCCTTAGAAGGGGTGTCGTAAGTATCGTCGGTCTCAACGTCGTCGTATATCCGGGAAGAAGCAAACAAACAAGGCAGAAATAAACAATCATTATCATGGCATTGAATTGTGCACAATCAAAGATGATGCATGTCAAGTTAATGGGTGCATCAAAATAAACTAGTTGACAAGATAGAAACAGGATTAAATGGACCCATATGCAATTGGATTGCATATGGAAAGCCCATGAATTATGGTTGAATTAATTGTTTTACAACTAATCATCATATGAAAGTGGATTAGCATGATGCATGGATGAGGAAAACAGCAAAATAACAACAATAGCACCAAATAGAAATAAGGTTTAACAAGTATAGAAATTCATTTATTAAGTTATGGAATTTTTGGTTTCTTAAAGGTGTCACACAAGCATTTGTTGTTTTCACCACTTTTAATTGTTCAAAATAGATAACAAAGTTTATATTTGAAAAGAAAACAAGATTTTAGTTGGAATACATGTTTCACTTGTTGAAAAAGGATTTCAAATAAATTATTTATGAATTAAACAAGTTAAACAAGAATTAAATGAATTTAATTCAAACATGAACTTATTTGAATTTTTATTTGTTCAAAACATTAAACCAAATTCATATTTCAAAAGTTTATACTTTTAGGGCTTGAAAACATATTTTATATGTCCCAAAAGAATTTGTTTTGATCAAGTTATAAATTTAGCAATATTAAATGAATTAAATAAGATTTAAATTACTTAACCAAGTTTAATTATTCAAATCATGAAACAAATTTTATATTTGGAAAGAGGGTTTAATTTTGCATGGAAAACATATTTCATTTGTGGAAATTGGATTTAAAATGAGCAAGTTATTATTTTGGCAATTTTAAATGCAATAAACAAGAAACAGTTGTTTTCAGCAATTTAAATTATTCAAAACAGCAAACAAAATTTATATTTGGAAAGTACATGAAAAATTGATTGGAAAACATATTTGGTTTGTGAAATTTGGAATTTTTATGAGCAAGTTATGAATTTTGCAAATTTAAGTGAATTTGACAAGTTTTCAAATTTTGCACCAATTTAAAATATTCAAAACAGTAAACAAATTTTATATTTGGATAGATCATTTAATTTGGTATTGAAAACATATAAAAAATGTTGGATTTGGAGTTAGGATGATTTATTTATGCAATTTCCAAAATGTAGTGCAAATCTGCCATTTTTTATGATCTAGGGACTTAGGAAAAAAATATTTGCAGGGGCTAGATTAGATACCAGGGGCCTATGGGTGAATTCCAGAAAGTTTTGTGACCAAAAGCATGTAAAATAAAAAGGTGGGTTTTATTGCAGGAGGTGGGATTCGATCCTGGGACCTCCCACTGCGCCACAGGGGTGGAACCAGATGGGCTGACTTGTGTTTGTGATGGAAAGGGCAGTGGGGGGGGGGGTATGTGGTGATGTTTCGGGGTTCTATTTCTCTGAACTGCAAACGAACAGGTACTGCACGTACTGGACAGGGCGGACAGAACAGATCGATGGCTGCAGCTGGGCTGCTCGCCGGAGGGCGCCATGGATGAGGGGCTCGCGGGTGTGGGGGCGTTGTGAGGGCGTGCTGCGGGTAGAGAGGAGGAGGGGGCGAGCGGAGCGAGGAAAGGTCCTCACCTTGGCAGCGATCGGGGGCAGGAGTCGGGCGGATGCAGGGCAGCAGCCGGCGGCGAAACGGCGATGGCGGCGGCGCAGCGTTGCCTCCCGGCCCGCGCCGAGTGGCCGAGGAGGGAGCCCGCGGTGGGGCGGCTCCATTCCCGCCCTCGCCGCGGCCGGAGGGGAACTCAACGCCGGCGATCACCGGGAGAAAGGTGGCGGTTTTGGTGGGAGCTTCAGGTTCAGACAACGAAGAAAAGCAGAGAGGAGGGAGAACTAGAGAGGACGGCGGCGATGGTGGATGGGACTAGCTAGGGTTAGGGTTGGTGTGGTTTTATGGGGAGGGCCTAGCATGTACGGCTGCACATCGGGAGGGGGAAGGAGGATCTCACGGTGAGGTGCCTGTTCGTACTGATGACGACGTCACGCTGAGGAAGACGACAAGAGGGAGGAAAGGGGTACTGGGCCAAAACAGAGAAGAGATGGGCTGGGCTGGTTATGGGCTGCTGTGCTCTCTCTCTCTCCCTTAGTTTTATTTTGTTCTGCAGTTTTTTTTTTGTTGTAACAAAAAGAAAAAGGGAAAGTTTGGAGGGTTTTAGTGTTAGCAAATTTCATAGAAAATATTAGGGTGAGATTAATATGTCAAATACAACCACTACCAAGTTTGGACTTCAAAATTATTTGAGTTTTTGTGATGTTTGGAAATAAACCAAAATTAGATTGTTTTGAAGATTTGAAATGATTAATGAAATCAACCTTTTAATAAAGTGACCCAAAAGAATTAATTTGGAAAACAAGGGATGAGAGAAAGTTTTGCTTATTATTTTTTATAGTTTCAAATTGGTTTTGTTTGAAAATATTTGATTTGAATTGGAATATTTTGTTAATTAATATAGAAACAACAATTTAATAGGGTGAACCCTGTTATTAGTTGGATTAGACACATTGGAAAGGTTTGATATTTGATAATTTCCAAATGAGGTGTTGATGATGATTTTGCTTTGAATTTGAAAACCAATTTGGAAAGGCTTAGTGGAATTGATAACACCATTTTATTAGTTGAACATTATGGGATAATTGGAAACAATTAAGGTTTTTATTTGGAAACAACTATTTGGATGTTGGTTTGGGATTTCAAATGGAAAACAAATTGAATTTGAAAAGGGTTTGATTATTGGATGCATTTTTATAGAAATGAAACAATAGTTTGGAATCACACTTTAATGGAAACAAATAATTGTTTTATTTTGAAATATCTTTTTAGAAATTGTAACATCACAAGGATGAAACAAAAGGTTTGAAATTTGAGTTGAAATTCCAATAGAAAACAAAGGAAAACAAATGAAAACAGTTGGAAAACAACTGAAAACAGAGGAAAACAAATGGAAAACAAACAAAACAATTGCAATCAACATGATGCCATGATGCAAAACATAAAATAACAGGGAGCAAACATTCTAATGGCTATTTTTCAGACTTGGGATGTTACAAGTTCTTCTCGAACTTTTGAAAGTTCTCTTTGAAGGTTGGAGTTTTCTTCACAAAGTTGAGAAAAATAAGCAGCGTTTGCTGTGAGCTTCTTGGCTTTGGTTAAAGCAGCTGAAAAGCAGGGACAAAATAATCCGACATTACGGCAAGATCTAGCAATGATTTTCCAGCAAAAATCAATAAACACGAAGTAAAATACCGGTGGCTTTTGATAATTGCTTCTGAGACGACGCCAGTTCGTTGCTTTTTGACTCAATAACAGATTGAAGTGTTTTTACTTCTCTGCTTTTGAGGCTAAGTTTTTTCAAAACTTCCAAGTTTATGGCATCTGCGGAATGCTGAAACATGGAAATGAAAGCCAGATGCTTAAGTTTGAGCAAGCATACAAAGAAGCATTAAGAAGAATTTAGGGTTTCAACTTAATGCTTGGGGGCTAGAGGTATTACCTGGCTCATTTCCCGCAAGTCAGCCAAGGTCTCCTTGAATTCCCTGGCATATTCCATGAAAAGAATTCCAACATGGTGAAGGCCATCGTGTATGACCTGACGGGGCGAGAATGCGATATTATTGCGGATAACCAATCCATTTTGTGGCCAGGGGCGAACAAGAGGCGCAGGAGCAAAACATTTCTTAGCTTCCGGACGAATATATCCGAGGTCGTCGAAAGGCTCTTCTTTCACCCGGATATCATCCGGAGTAGGAATGGATTCGTTTCCAGCAGGTGATCGAAAATTTCCGCCCATTGGCGTATTCGTTCTCCCCCTTTTACCTGTAGCTGCAGAAGGAAATTCTTCTTTGATAGTAGTTTGCCTCTTGCGCTTTTGGTTGTTGTAAAACTCGGCATGTAATTTGCTGATTTCAGCATCAGAAGCAAGATCATTTTCTCCAAGTTCGTCAAACTAGGAAAGAATTAACAGTATGTCAAAAAATGAAGAGAGAAGATAATCTGAGGAAACTCAGAAACAAGGGAAGGAAAGTACCTTAGGAACCAGATTTTCCGCATGATAAATGGCTAGACTTTCCTCAATCTGGCTATCAGCGGCAACTATCTGATGAAGGCGTTCTATAAAATCCTTCTTGCTAAAGGACCTATCTGTTCCTCTCATGCTATCTTCCGGTCCCGTGTACTCGCAAAGAAGTCGGGAACGAAGGGATAAAGGTTGTACGCGACGTCCAAACCAGCATAAAACGATATCCTTCCCAACCAAAGGTGGTTGAGAAGAAGAAAGTTTGGCAATGCGCCGCTTTATTTTCATCAGGTTTTCAGGAAAATCCTCTGTTACTGCTAATGTCCAATTCTCGTGAGGAGTAGCGGCAGAATTAACAAAGGGAGGAACTCCGGTTTCTCTGCCTGGGGACGGAATGTCTTGGTGATAAAAGAAAGAACCTAGCCAAGATTGGTCAGGTTTCGGCATTCTTATCTTTGGATACCATTCTTCCCTAAAGTTTCTGAGGATAAAAGATATGGTACCGCAGATGGGCGAAACACCGTTTGTGATGTTATGTTTTACCTCGAAACAATAATGCCAGAAGTCTAAATTGGGAGTTATTCCAAGATACCCTTCGAAAAGAGCTTGGAAACTAGCTAATTGAAGGATGGAATTTGGAGAGATATTATGTGGTTGAACACCATAAAAGTTGAGGACGTCTAGGAAAAAGGCGGAAGGGGGAAAACCCATACCTCTCGTGATATGAGAGGTAAGGAGGACGCGTTCTCCTTCCTTTGGCTTGGGCTCTGGCTCATCCTTCGAGATTCGCCATTTGCCTTTAACTATTAATCTATCCCTTGACATCCGACGGAGGAGGACGAGTGAAGTATTACTCTGATTCCAAATTCCGACAAATTCTGCTTCTTCATCAGCTCTGGTGGAGAAGCGCTCAGTGCCACGGGAGTGAATCTTGACACTCGCCGGTTCTGAAGCAAACGGCGGGGTTGTCGTGGCACTTGGGCCCGCGACGTCCGCGGCGGTGGAAGCGTTTCCTCCGCCCGCCGCGGATGCCGTGGTCTTTTCCGGCTCGCCGCCGGCATGTTTGGGCGACCCTAGCTGCGGATCTAGGTCGCCCAAAAGTTCGTCGATGGAGGCGCGAGCCGGTGAGGACGACGGAGATGCCATCCTTTGGTGGTGCGTTGTGGAGCGCTCCGGCGTACGAAGGGTTCGTCGGGGCAAGGTCTTGCTCTCGAGCTCGCGGTTGCGTCAATGGCGTGGGCAGTGAGGGAGTGAGGAAAGATTTCCGATGACGAAGAGGACGGCTATTTATAGCCTGAAAACCTCTAGATACGTGCCAACGGCTCTTTTGACCGTTGGATGTTCGACGCGTGTCGCTCGCCGGAAAATCCGGGAAACGGAACGACAGAGGAATGATGGCTATCTCCTCGTTTCCCGTGAGAATCTGTCAGAGATACGTTGCAGGGTTTCCCGCGTGAAACCAAGCGGCGCTTGCGTCAGCATGATTAAAGCGCTAATGTCACGAGTTCCTTTTCCGCGAAGGATCGCGAGAAGAAAAGCCGGATTTTCATAGTTCCGAGTTTTATGTTACCATCTCCTTCAAAAGGAAAGAAGAAAGAATCAAGACTGCTGAATCAAGTTTTCCCGGATAAAATGTATTTGACGAAAGGCGGAGTTTCAGAGTTTTGATCCTTCCTGGGGGCTACTGTCGGATATATACTGAATAGGGGTATAGAAGATGGTAGACAAAAGAGCCGGACTACCAGGGTGGCCTACATGGTAATGGGCTTAGGTCCATTGGGCGGCCCAGTAGTCCGACGCGCAGAAGCCGGATTCTAGAAGAACCCGGATCACGGACCGCGTGATCTGGCTTGGAGGAGAAGACGGATTCCTTACTTTCCAAGTTACAAGTTAAACGTAGTCTTCTAGGTTTCTTGTTCTGTAAGCCCTAATCCGGCTATTATATAAAGCCGGACGGGAGATAGATTACATAAGTTCCAAGGTTCTAAGTTAAGTTAGACACAAGCTAAAGCTCTACGCAACTCGCCGGGAAGTTCATCCTCGTCGAGTAGCTAGATCTATTCCCTCACACTGTAACCCTGTTATACGGGCTTTAGTCCCAATTAGTGAGAAGTGCAGGAGTAGGTACGCCGTACTGTCGCGACGTACCGAACCTGGGTAAAATCCCGTGTTCTGTGTTACTACGCTATCCCGTTACCCCACGTCTCTACCGTAGTCTCATGGCACCCCAGTCTATGAAAACTACTACGATGTCTCGACACCTATCGCCCGCCGCTACCGCCCCACGATGCCAATGCGCCGCCCCACCTCTCGCCCCCCTCTCGCCCCGGGCCCTCCCTCTCGCCCCGCCTACGCGGGCGATAGCGGGCGATATCGCCTCCTATCGCCGGGCGAGCCCGCCGTCGCCCGCCTGGCCCCTCCCGCCCCCCTCTCGCCTCCTCTCGCCCCGGGCGGGGCGATACCGCCCGCCCTAACGCCTGCGTTGGCACCGGCCTTACACACGCTTCAGGTGCCATGGCGTTTTGAGCAAAGCACAGTGCCACAGTAAGAGCATCTCCAGCAGTCGCGCTATCCCGCGCGGGCATGCGAAAAAGCGCCGATTTCACGCGAGGGGTTGCGCGCGGGAAGCTCCAGTGGGCGCGGGAAAACGGCGCACGTGGGAAATATGGTAGCGCGCGGGTGTTCTGGCGCATGGCCGCGTGCGCGCACTATAAGAATGACGCGTCGACTCGCGCCGTCGCCACCCGCCCGCGTCCGCTCTTCTTCTCTCCCTCTCTCTTCCACGCGCCAGCGTCCGCTCATCTCCTTCTTTCTTCCACTCCCCTCCGCCGCCGCCATGCCGCCGCGCCGGAACTCCAGCGGCTACCACGGCGTCCGGGCGCGGCCCAATGACACCTTCTATGCCGAGATTAAGAGCGGCGACACGCGCATCGGTCTCGTCACCTTCGAGACCGCGCACGAGGCCGCCCGCGCGTGGGACGCGGCGGCGTGGAGGTTCGGCTGGCCGCGCGCCGAGATGAACTTCCACGACGTGTGCACGCGGCAGAAGGTCGAAGCCCTGACGCCGCCGCCGCTCGTCGTGACGGCAGAGGACACCCGTCGCCACCGCCTCAGTCAGCTCCGCCTCGCCATCGCGGAGGAAGACGAGCGAGCCATGGCGCTTTGGCGCCAGCTCTTCCCGGTGGACGTTGCCGCGGAGCGCAACTTCTATGAGCAGCGCCGGGAGGAGAGGCGCGCCAGGCACGATGCCGCCATGGCGGAGCTCGCACTGCCGGGCCAGGACTGGCCGTCCGATGACTCCCGCTGGGACCACATCTGGACGTCCTCCGACGACGGCGCGGGAAGCTCCGACGGCGTCTTCTTCTCCGACTGAACGGCGGCGGCGTTCTAGTATTATGTTTTTAAATTTCTGTAACGTCCGTTTGCGGCGCGTTTGTTTAGCGCGTCTGCTGAATAAAAATTTGCTAGCGTCCTATTTTTGTTTTTAGCGCTTCTGCAATTGCCGTCGCCGCACGCTCGCGCGCAAAACATCCACACCACGCGGCAAACGGCGCTTTGGAGAGCGCAGCGATCCCACGGATGCTGGAGATGCTCTAAGGCTGGCCACAATGGGAATAACTAAGGTAGTAACATCACACATTCAATGCAATTTTGCTTATGTGTCACATATTTAATAAAGAGAGAAGTGTTTGTGGTAACTAGCTATGTTACTATTAACATCGCACATACCAAGGAAAAATGTGTCTATATCTAGGAAAAAGTCCAATTTAAACCCTCAAGTCGTAGAGGTCTGGCAGATTGAACCCTGAATTCAAAATCCATGTCGTTTGCACCTCAAATTACTGGATCCCGGTCTATATTGAACCTTGGACATGTTTTTCAAGAGATTACTTTTTTCTAAATTGCTAAGAAATACGCATTGTCTCACTGATTAAAGGGGCCCGCCTGTCATATTCATCTCTTTCCCCAATCTCTCAAAATCGTTTCTAAATTAGATCCGCTCTGGACTTTGCATCGTTGTTCAACTATCAAATTAGCGTATTTATACATATGCGTACAATGTTCAAGAGTCAAATTCGCATATTATTATGTATACGCGTACGCAGTGCAAATCAGCTAGCTAGGTAGTTCATGGTGGCAGGGGATTGTGCGGGCATGGGATTGTGCTGGCGGGGGATTGTGCAGGCGGGTTGAATTCGCGTAATAGGAGGCGGTGCCCATGGGCAGCAGTTCCCCATGGAGTTCCGGCCGCCGGAGACATAGAACAATCCAGCGGCGGTACCTGGACGAGCAGCAGATCATGGAGACCCGCAAAAAAAGCAGACCATGGAGGATCTGTGCAGGCAAACGGAAGCTCTCCGCGTGAGGTTTCGCCCCACTCGGACGCTGCCGCGCACCCGCATGACCAGTCTGCATCCAGCGCACAGCGGGCCTGCTAATTTGGTTGCTCCAATCTGATCGATCCGGAGTGGAAAAAACTAAAGAAATTGCGACAGGGGGTTGAGGATGAATATGACACCTGGAATCCACCTGTCAGTGAGGTAACCCGTAATCCCAGCCGGGATTGTTGCTTTCCCAGTGCGCCAAACAGCTCCAGGGTTCAATATAGACCGGGATCCAGTAATTTGAGGTGCAAACGGCAGGAATTTTGAATTTAGGGTTCAATCTGCCAGACCACTACGATTTTAGGGTTTAAAATAGACTTTTTCCCTATAAAGTAATGAAGTACTACCCACTGTGGAGTTAGTAACTTATACTAGTAACATCACGATGTTACCGCTCTTAGTTACTTCCCGTTGTGACCAGCCTAAGAGGTCGTTGTGGCTGTAAACTCCGGTCGTGCCTTCATGGCAATGGAACCTTAAAAAGAAAAAAAGAGAGAGAGTAAGAACTGAAAGTTTGAACAAATTACCATTTCTTTTCCTTTGTTCGCGCCGGCCCGCACGGAAGAAAACCCCGTGCTGCGATGCCGCCGCCTGCCGGCGTCGACCTCCCGCGCGCACTCTGCGCCGCCGTCATCAAATCCTCCTTCCGCCCGCACGCAAACCTCCTCGCTGCGGACGCATCCCTCCTCGACGCCGTCCTCCGCCTCCTCTCCCCGTTGCCCTCCGCCGCTCTCGCATTCTTCCGCGCCCTGCCGCCACCCCACCCGCTCGACGCCTCCCTCGCCCTCCTCCGCCTACTCGCGCCGCACCCGCGCCACCACCCCCACGCCCGCTCCCTCCTACGCGACCTCGCCCTCCGCCACCCGCTCTCTTCCCCGCTCCTCCTCCCCTCCCTCCTCGACGAGCCCCACCTCCCGAGCTGGCTCCTCTTCGTGCTCGCCCAATCCGCCCGCCCCCAGGACGCCGTCCGGGTCTTCGACCACATGCGCGCCCGCGGCCTGGCCCCCGACGCCCACGCCTGCACCGCGCTGCTCACCTCGCTCGCCAGGTCCCGGATGACGGCCACCGCGCGCAAGGTGTTCGACGATATGGCGCGTGCCGGGGTCGCCATGAACACACACGTCTACAACGCCATGCTGCACGTGTGCCTCAGGTCCGGGGATGCGGCACGCGCGGAGGCGCTGATGACGAGGATGGACGCGGCCGACGTGCCGCTGGACCGCTTCTCGTTCAACACCGTCATCGCGCTCTACATCAGGAAGGGGATGCATTACGAGGCCATGTGTGTGCGGGAGCGCATGGGGAACCAGGGCGTCGAGGCGGACATCGTCACCTGGAATACTGTCATCCACGGGATGTGTAAGGAGGGGAGGATGAAGGAGGCGGCACAGCTCCACAGGGACATGGTGGCGGCAGGAGTAGAGCCGGACACCGTGACATACACAACGCTGGTCGACGGGTACTGCCGGACGGGCCATGTGGGCGAGGCTGTCAAGTTGCGAGGGGAGATGGAGGCAAGGGGGATGCTACCGAGTGTCGCGACGTACAATGCGATAATTAGGAAGCTCTGTGAGGATGGCAACATGAAGGAGGTCAATGGGTTGCTTAATGAGATGAACGAGAAGAAGGTTCAGGCTGACCACGTGACATGCAACACGCTGATCAACTCATACTCCAAGAAGGGGGACATGGCGTCCGCGTGCAAGGTCAAGAAGAGGATGGTGGAGTCAGGTTTGCAGTTGGATCAGTTCACTTACAAAGCTCTCATCCATGGATTCTGCAAGGGCAAGCAGCTAGATGAAGCAAAAGAAGCCTTGTTTGAGATGATGGGTGCAGGTACTCTATTTTTTTCTTCTTATCTGTGTAGTATTTGCTTGCTCGTTGTAAGGACTGAATAACGGAATGTCCAACCACCAACTACTACTTTGAGTTAGAATGTGTGATCTTATGTCACAAACTTACAATAGAAAACAGTCAGTGTTGAATAAGGCAGTGGCTAACTCTTTACAGTACTTCACTGGTTATTTGGGCATAGCAGTCTATACTAATGATGTTTGATGTTATCTGTGTGCAGGATTTTCACCCAACTATAGTGTATTTTCATGGCTCGTCGATGGTTTCTACAAGAAGAATGACACGGATGCAGTGCTACTCATTCCTGATGAACTTATGAAAAGAGGCCTTCCAGCAGATAAATCAGTATATAGGTCTCTGATCCGAACGCTTTGCAAGAAAGGGAAGGTCGATCTTGCACATAAGGTACTTGACCAAATGCAAGGCAAAGGTTTAGAAGCCGACTGTCTTGTGTATGCTACACTTGCATACACACAACTGACTGCAGGAAATCTGGCAGCTGCTTCGGATACATTGAACGAGATGGCGAAGAGGCAGCTGTCGGTGACGCCCCAGATCTACAACTGCATGTGTACTTCTTATGGGAACGAGAAGGAGACACTGAAAATGTTCTGGGTTCATGCCATCGAGAGAGGCCTGATTGGGAAGAGCGTGTACAAAGTGATGAATGAAGCAAGGATAAAATCGTCGAAGCCTGCAGTTGAGAATGAGGGGCATGCTCCTATTTCAAGGCCGAGCTTGCCAGCGCCTGCAAAATGAGAGCTCGGGGGCTTTATACTTGTCGCAGTTTCATGGACCGTTGCACATATGTTCCTTTCCTAAATCTTCCATCCTGCAAGGGTACGAAATACACTTTATTAATTCATGAAACCTCTCTTTTCCTTGTTGGTATACATTGTAGGCTGTAGCGATCTCGTGTATTTAATGTATAAATAACTTAAATTGTTTTCAGGTACCTTCTGAATTGGCATCACGTCTTGTTGATAGTTTCATGCAAAGACTCCTTGTTGTGAAAGCCGGGTTTTTAAAGCAGTGTGTGTTTAATCGTCGAAACCTGCAGTTGAGTATCTATGTTCTGAACTCAACAAGCCAAAGAATAGGCGGATACAATTCAGAATCTTAGGCCACGTTAGGCTTATTTTGTGCTGGGTGAACTCATTCATGTCCCAGTTAGATTAGGAGTATGTTACAAGGACCGAGGAATCGTCTCAGAATTGTTTTTTGTTTTTCTGGTATTAGAGCATCTCCAGTCGCGCCCCCCCCCCCCAATCGGCGTCCGGATCGACCGGGGCCACCCTTTGGGGGCTCGTTCGGACGGGAAGGCGCCCACGGGGCTGCCCCATTTCCACTCGGCGCCCCAACCCAAACCCCTTCGGCCTGCGGGCCCGCCCTGTCAGCGAGGGAGAGTCTCGTCACCTCGGGAGACGCGCGCATTGATGCGTCCACGAGATGGAACGCTGCGGCGGAGCAGTCCAATCGCCCACGCGGCGGAGTAATGGCGCTAGCGCCGCCTCGTCTTGCCCGCCCAAGCTACAAAACCCGGCCTCGTCGCCATCCTCGGCCCCATTCTCCTCGCCGCTCTTCCTTCCTCCCCTCGTTTCTCTTCCCGCCTCCCCCGCCATGGTGAACCGCAACTACCTCGCCGGCGCGGCCGCGCAGAGTTCGGCCGCCGAACCCTGCGCGGCTGCTCTACGAAGTCAACTACCACTCAACGCCGGGGATGAGTGATACGTCCATTTTGCATCACTATTTTATATCATAATTTTCTGTTATTCATCGATATATTTCATGTTATAATGCATCTCTTATGTTATTTTATCTTATTTTGCATGTTTTATAATTTTTGGAGAATAAACACCGGGACCAGGAATCTGATGGAAAAAAGCACCGTCGGGATACCGTATTTCAGAAGATCAGAAGAAGAAGTGGGACACCGGGGGTGTCATAAAAGTTCAGAGGAAGAACACAGCCAGAAGGAGAGCCAGAGGGGGGCCACCATGGGGTGGCGCGGCCCCCCATTGGCCGCGCCACCTATATGTGTGGCCACCCTAGCCCACCTCTGAGGGGTATTTTCTGCGTGCATGTCCCCGAGGAAACCCTAAGACTCATTCCATTGTCGAAGAATTATTCCGCCGACGCCTCGGGGCGGAAAACACCCGAGAGAGAAAAACTCTCTGGCAGGGAGAAATCTGTCGGGGAAACTCCTCTCCGGAGAGGGGAAATCACCGCCATCGTCACCGTTATCACTCCGGACATCATCAAGATCGTCATCATCATCATCATCACTACCAGCACCATCACCCTCATCATCCACCTTCATCCCGATGTAACAATTAGGGGTCTCTATCGTTGTTTTGCATTAGATCTCTCTCCCGGTGTGGATTACTTGTTAGTAGTTAATGCTTGTGAGATTTATCAGTGTTTGCACTTTATAACCAGATTGTTATCATCCATTATATCACCTCTGATCATGATCCATATGATGTCTTGAGAGTAGTTCGTGTTGTTCTTGAGGACATGGGACAAGTCAAGTTGTTAGTAGTGAAGTAATGTTGAGTAATATTTAATGTTTGATATTTAAGTTGTGGTGTTATTCTTCTAATGGTGTCATGTGAACGTCGACTACATGATACTTCACCATTTATGGGCCTAGGAGAATGCATCGTGTATTTGGCTACTAATTGTGGGGTTGCCGGAGTGACAGAAACCTAAACCCCCTTTAGGAAACCATTACACGAGGGGGCGTAGGATCCCGAAGTTTAAAGCCGTGGTTAGATTTATTTCTTAATTACTTTCTTGTAGTTGCTTATGCTTGCAAGGGGTATAATCACAAGTATGTATTAGTCTTGGATGAGATGGTACATTAGCATAATTCACCCACGCAACACTTATCAAAACACCAAAATTGTTCAACTGCATGGAACAAAAGCACTTGACAGAAACCTCCTGTGTGTCCTCGAGAACGTTTGTTAATCATAAGTAAACTCGCCGGCTTGTCCTTTGCTGAAGAAATGATTGGGACACTTGCTGCAATTATTATTACTGCATTTTATTTACTCACACTTTATTTATCTGCAATATTAAAAAAACCCTACAAATCTATTTTCCAGTATTTACAGTTATTCCTTCACCCAAACTGCTTGTCAACACCTTCTTCTCCTCGTTGGGTTCGACACTCTTATTTATCGAAAATACTACGATACACCCCCTATACTTGTGGTTCATCAAGACTATTTTCTCGCGCCGTTGCCGGGGAGTGAAGCGCTATTGGGAAGTGGAATTGATAAAGGAAACTTCTGCAGTAAGTGTTGTTTTTATTACTGTCTACTGCTTTATTACACTATGTTTGGAACTCCTTTTGAATCCTTATTTGCGGGCACTGCTGCCACTGCTAGGGTAGTAAGTGACCCACCGCCTGATGATTTGAATTCTTATAAATACCTATAAAGATTGTTAAACATGTTATGAATAACTGCTATTCAGGTGGTGGAACTGTCCATCCTGGTGATCATTTGCTCTTTTTGCATGAATTATGCGAGTTGTTCAAGTGTGCAGGTATTACAATGAGCCAAGTGAAGAGGATATTATTCTCTATATCATTGACAGGCCGAGCCGTTGAATGGTTCAAATTGCTGAAAAATAGATAGACTATTGGATATGAGGAAATTGTACCTCTCTTTTATTCTAAATTCTATCCTCCAAGTGAAATCCATAGAGATCGGAATTATATATATATAATTTTTGGCCTCATGACGGAGAGAGTATTGCCCAAGCATGGGGGAGATTGAAGTTACTAATGCTCAAATGCCCCATTCATGAGCTCCCGAGTAATATTGTTATTAATAATTTCTATGGAAGGCTTCCTCTTCATGATAAGGATTTATTGGATGCTTCTTGTTCTCGATCATTTACGTGTATGAAGGATGAAGCTAAATGGGATCTTCTTAACCGTATTCAAGGAAACACTGAAGCATGGGAGAATGACAAAGGTAGAAAGTCAAGTATAAATTATGACTATGAATGCATTAAAACTTTTATGTCATCCGAGGATTTTCATAATGTTAGTATTGTTTATGGTCTTGATTCTCAAGTTGATGCAAACTTATATAAGTATTTTGCTTCCTAAATTGATGTTCCTAAAAAGGAATGGGATAAGTACCATGCACCTTATAAAGATACTATTAATTGTGTTCCTCCTAGAGATATAGAAGTTCATACTGTTGATTCTATTGTGCCTGAACCTTATATTGAGAAAATGCCTTTCCCTGCTAAGCTAAAAGAGCATTCTATGTTAGCTAGTATGGTTAATAAAATTGTAAGGAAACTTGTAGAACCCGAGGAACAAATAACTGTAGGAACCTACAGTAGCAATAGTAAAGGACATTGTTTCTGAAAATGTAGAAGAGGGACACATTATATTTTGTGAAGATGCTTCTAATATTGTCTCTCATCCTAATAAATCTTGGAAACCTAGTGTTCCTGTGCTATTTGTTAGGATAGGTGATCATTGCTGTTATGGTTTATGTGATACTAGTGCTAGTTCTAGTGATATTCCTTATGAGTTTTATAAAGAAATCATGGATGAAATTGGTTCTTGTGAACTTCAAGACATTGATGTGATTATTCAAGTTGCTAATAGGGAAACTATTTCTCCGATTGGTATTGTTAGAGATGTACTAGGCACTTCTTCTAGTGATACTTGTCCTATTATATTTGGTAGACCTTTGTTAAACACTTGTGGTGCTGTTATCGATTGTAAAAAGGATAAAATCCTTACAAAGTTTGATGGAGAGTCTTATGAATTTAATTTCTCCAAATTTTCTAAAACACCTTATGAAGCTGAATTGCGTAATGATAATTATAGAGCTGAACAATTGCCTGCTATTGCTTTTGCTCCTAACAATTCTTTGCAGCAGTACATGGAAGACCACGAAAGTGATGTCTTTAGGGAAGAAAGGAATGAAATTGATGAGATTTTCCTACATCAGCCAGCAATGCTGAAACATAATTTACATGTGGAAGACTTGGGTACCACATTACCACCCAAGGATGATCCTGTTTTTGATTTAAAGCCTTTGCCTGATAATCTTAAATATGCTTATATTGACGATAAGAAATTATATCCTGTTATTATTAGTCCTCAACTTTCTGATAAAGAAGAGGAGACATTATTGGGGATATTGAAGAAACTTATGTCAGCATTGGTTATACTCTTGATGATTTGAAGGGGATTTCTCCTACTATATGTCAGCATGCTATTAGTATTGAACCTGATGTGAAGCCAGTTGGTGAACATTAACGCCTTTTAAATCCTAAGATGAAGGATGTGGTAAAAAATGAGGTATTGAAACTCCTTGATGCTGGTATTATTTATCCTATTGCTGATAGTAGATGAGTTAGTCCTGTGCATTGTGTCCCTAAGAAAGGAGGGATGACTGTTGTGCCAAATGAAAATAATGAGCTTATTCCTCAAAGAGTAGTAGTTGGTTATATGATGTGCATTGATTTTAGAAAGGTTAACAAAAGTCACTAAAAAAGATCATTATCCTTTGCCTTTTATTGATCAAATTTTAGAAAGGTTGTCTAAGAAAACTCATTTCTGCTTTCTTGATGGTTATTCTGGGTTTTCTCAAATTGCTGTTAAAAAGCTTGATCAAGAGAAAACAACTTTCACTTGTACCTATGGAACCTATGCTTATAGACGTACGCCTTTTGGTTTATGTGATGCTCCTGCTACTTTTCAAAGATGCATATCTGCTATCTTTCATGGTTTTTGTGAAGAAATTGTGGAAGTCTTGATGGATGATTTCTCCGTCTATGGATCTTCTTTCGATAATTGTTTTCAGAATCTTGATAAAGTTTTGGAGAGATGTGAGGAGACTAATCTTGTTCTTAACTAGAAGAAACGCAATTTCATGGTTAATGAAGAAATTGTTCTTGGACATAAAATTTCTAAAACAGGTACTGAAGTTGATAGAGCTAAAGTTGAATCCATTGAGAAAATGCCCTGTCCCAAGGATGTCAAAGGTGTTCGTAGTATTCTTGGTCATGCGGGTTTATATAGAAGGTTTATTCAAGATTTCTCTAAAATATCAAAGCCTCTTACTAATCTTCGTCAAAAGGATGTACCTTTTGTTTTTGATGAAGATTGTAGAGAAGCTTTTGAAATTTTAAAGAAGGCTTTAATATCTGCCCCTATTGTTCAACCACCTGATTGAAATTTACCGTTTGAAATTATGTGTGATGCTAGTGATTATGCTGTTGGTTCCTTTCTTGGACAACGGATAGATAATAAGTTAAATGTTATTAATTATGCTAGTAAAAGTCTTGATGCTGCTCAAAAGAATTATGCTACCACTGAAAAAGAATTCCTAGCTGTAGTTTTTGCTTGTGATAAATTTAGGCAGTATATTGTTGATTCTAAAGTTACTATTCATACTGATCATGCTGCTATTAAGTACCTAATGCAAAATAAAGATGCTAAGCCTAAGCTTATTAGATGGGTGCTTCTTTTACAAGAATTATGATTTACATATTGTGGATAGGAAGGGTGCTCAAAATCCTGTTGCTGATAATTTGTCTAGATTAGAAAATATCCCTAATGACCCTCTTCCTGTTAATGATAGTTTTCCTAGTGAACAGTTAGTTGCAATAAAAGTGAGATCTCAAGAGAGTCCATGGTATGTTGATTATGCTAACTTTATTGTTTCCAAGTATTTGCCTCCTACCTTTACAGCTTAGCAAAGAAGAAAATCTTCTATGATTTGAGGCATTATTTTTGGGATGACCCACACTTATATAAAGAAGGTGTTGATGGTATTATGAGAATATGTGTTCCTGAAAATGAACAATGAGAGATATTGAGAAAATTCCATAGTAGTGCTTATGTAGGACATCACACTGGAGATAGAACCACACATAAGGTTCTACAATCAGGTTTTTATTGGCCTACTCTCTTTAAAGATGCTAGAAAATTTATTTTATCTTGTGATCAATGTCAAAGGGTTGGAAATATTTCTAAACGTAATGAAATTCCTATGAATTATTCTCTTGTTATTGAACCATTTGATTGTTGGGGTTTTGACTTTATGGGTCCTTTCCCTCCTTCACAAGGCTACACTCATATTCTTGTTGCTGTTGATTATGTTACTAAATGGGTAGAATCTATACCTACTAAAAGTGCTGATGGTGGGTTCTCATTAAATACATTATTTTCCCTAGGTTTGGTGTGCATAGATATCTTATGACTGATGGGGGTTCTCATTTTATTCACGGTGGTTTTAGAAAAACTCTTGCTAAATATGATGTTAATCATAGGATTGCTTCACCCTATCATCCTCAAACTAATGGGAAGTAGAATTATCAAATAGAGAAATCAAATCTATCTTGCAAAAGACTGTTAACAAATCTAGGAAAAATTGGGCTAAGAAATTAAATGATGCTACGTGGGCTTATAGAACTGCTTATAAAAATCCCATGGGCATGTCTCCTTATAAAATGGTTTATGGAAAAGCTTGTCACTTGCTTTAGAATTAGAACACAAAGCTTATTGGGCAGTGAAACACCTAAATATAGATTTTAAACTTGCTGGTGAGAAAAGGTTGCTTGACTTAAGTTCTTTAGATGAATGGAGGAGTGAAGCATATTAAAATGCTAAATCTTTAAAGAGAAAGTTAAAAGATGGCATGATAAGAGAATTATTAAAAGTGAATTTCATGTTGGCGAGAAAGTCCTATTGTATAGGTCTCGTCTCAGATTTTTTGCAGGAAAATTACTCTCAAGATGGGAAGGACCTTTTTTTATTGAAGAGGTATATCGTTCGGGGGCAAATTAAATCGTTTCCCTTGAATACAACACTTCACAAGTGGTGAATGGCCAAAGACTCAAGTATTATATCTCCGGAGATCCTTATAATGAAAATGTTGATTGTATTCAAGCCATGATCCCGAAGGAGTTTATTAAGAAGCATATTTCAGAAACTACAGAGTCGGTTTTCGAATAGGTATCAGTTTTGGTAAGAAAACGTTCGCGAAACATCTTCCAACTTTTATTTTTATTGTTTTTGGAAAATATGAAAAATTACGAGCCGGAAACGAGGCGGAGACGGAGCCCGGAGGCTCCACACCATAGGGTGGCGCGGGCCCACCCCTGGCCGTGCAAGCCCATGGTGTGGGCGCCCCGGAGCCCCTCTTCGACTCGTTTTCGACCTGCACTTTCCTTTCGTTATGAAACTTTTTGCTATATAATCCCCCCGGATCCCCCGAGGTCCGTATATCGTTTTCTCGTCGTGTTTCAGTTTCGAGCTGTTTCTGCCAGGATCAGTTTTCGGTTTTAGAAGCATCATGGTCTCCGCCAACGACAACAAGGGGAAGGGACCGATGGAAGAGGATCTCCAAAGTCCCAAGCGCAAGAACGAGGATCAGGGCGTCAAGAAAGAAGCAAAAAGGACGTCATCAAGCAGTGTTTATTCTAATAGTGTGCAGGGACCAAGACCATCAGTCCCGGGCCTCCGTCCCATTCTTGGAGTAGAGGAATCTCTTAGGATTGCAGATGAGTTTTGTGAACGTTATCGATCTTTAAGGACGGAGGTAGAGATTCTTCAATAGGAAAACAACAGGTTCCGTGAGATGCTGCAACGTTACCACGCCTTGTTTGAGAAGAGTGTATCACCACCACCACCGAAGAATTAATTCGTCATTGGGTTTGGCATCCCCTCGGCTTGTTCCAATCTTGGGGGGAGTGTCGCGGTATCACATCACTATCTTTCATCGTTTTACTTTTTCAGTAGAGTCATATCATGAATAGAGAAGTTATCATATAGGATGGTTTGCAGTATGGAATTGTCTCTCCTTAGTTGGTTTTCGTTGTATCCGTTGGTGTGAGTTGCCGGTTTGAAATATTAATGAGAAGTTCCATAATTTACTTTATGCATACATTATTTTAGTTTTTAATTTCTGTCATATGGTTGAGCTTGTTATTAGTATTTGGTAGCACTCTAGAGATCATCAAGTTAATCTAGTTGGTTTTGGAAAACTTAGCTTGGGCCAGCAGAAATAATAATTTGAGATGCTAGTATAACAAAGAGGAATTTTCCTATTAGCTCGTAAACTTAGTATTCACAAGTTAAGATCGCTTGGGCTTTCAATGAATATTGCATGATTGGTTTCATCATATGTATATTTGTTTGTTTTCCCTCAACTCTTATGCTTGCTACCTAACTTGCTAGCCAAAAACCCTATACTGAGAGGGAATGCTTCTCGTGCATCCAAAACCTTGAGCCCCAAAATCTTGCCATTTGTGTACACCATACCTACCTACATGTGGTATTTAATTGTCACTCCAAGTAAATTGCTCATGTGCTACCTTTAAAACTTTCAAAATTATTCTTGTTTTGTGCCCCTGTTTTAGCTCATGAGGACGTAAATAGAGAATCTTTATCTCACTTATTGATTGGACTTCAAACACCTGGACTAATGGGTTCATCCTCTTATCCAAATGCTAGAAGAGCTGGCAGCGGGGTGCACAGCCCCAAAACTAGTACAAAATTTCTTTTCACCATTTTTGCCCCTGATTTATCAGTCAAAGCATAATCGTGTAAACAAAAGAGAATGATGGATGACCTTCTACACCAATTGCGTCCCTCATATGGGAGCCGCTCTTATGAAGTCTAGTTGGCTTGTGACGTATTGTATTGTCTGTCTACCATTCGTTGACATAAGCATATACCTCTCTTAAATATGTTTTCAATACCTCTGTTTAATAAAATAAAAGCTCTAGCACACGAGTGATCCATGATTCCCTATGCGAAGGGCCTTTCTTTTACTTTTATGTTGAGTCAGTAAACCCATTTCTCTCTGTCTCCAACAAGCATTTGAGTTGTTGTGATCTCACCATCTATATGTTGATTTATTGAATCATGTTTTCTATCCTTCCTTGTTTAGCACATGATTTATTATATGAATGAATATTACTTTGAAAATCTATGAATCACTGGAAGAATTGTTATAATTAAACATGTTAAGCTCTACAAGATGAGACTTATTATAAAGACTTCACCTAAGATAAGCAGGATATCATTAAATTTTCTCTGACCAAGAATGAAGTTTTCCATTACCAATTTTGATTCTCTCTATTGCATCTTTGCTTGTGACTCCCATTACTCGTTTCAAGTTAGGTTATATGAGAGGAAGTTGCTGTCTATAATGATTGGTGCATAGATAGATGTGATGCTTCTTGTCCGTATTTTATTTATCGACTCTTCACTCCATAAACCTGTGGTCTTGTTTTCCGAGTTCAGTTTCGCTTGGGGACAAGCAAGGTCTAATCTTGGGGGGGGGGGGGGGGGGGGGTTGATACGTCCATTTTGCATCACTATTTTATATCATAATTTTCTGTTATTCATCGATATATTTCATGTTATGATGCATCTCTTACGTTATTTTATCTTATTTTGCATGTTTTATATTTTTGGAGAATGCGCACCGGACCAGGAATCTGATGGAAAAAAGCACCGTCGGGATACCGTATTTCAGAAGATCAGAAGAAGAAGTGGGACACCGGGGATGTCCTAAAAGTTCAGAGGAAGAACACAACCAGAAGGAGAGCCAGAGGGGGCCACCATGGGCCCACACCATGGGGTGGCGCGACCCCCCCTTGGCCGCGCCACCTATAGGTGTGGCCACCCTGGCCCACCTATGGGGGATATTTTCTGCGTTCCTGTCCCCGAGGAAACCCTAAGCCTCATTTCATCATCGAAGAATTATTTCACCGCCGCCTCGGGCCGGAAAACACCCGAGAGAGAAAAGCTCTCTGGCAGGGAGAAATATGTCGGGGAAACTCCTCTCCGGAGAGGGGAAATCACCGCCATCGTCACTGTCATCACTCCGGGCATCATCAAGATCGTCATCATCATCATCATCACCACCAACACCATCACCCTCATCATCCACCTTCATCCCTCTGTAATAATTAGGGGCCTCTATCGTTGTTTTGTATTAGATCTCTCTCCAGGTGTGGATTACTTGTTAGTAGTTGATGCTTGTGAGATTTATCGGTGTTTGCAATTTATGACCAGACTGTTATCATCCATTATATCACCTCTGATCATGATCCATATGATGTCTCGTGAGTAGTTCGTTTTGTTCTTGAGGACATGGGAGAAGTCAAGTTGTTAGTAGTGAAGTAATGTTGAGTAATATTTAATGTTTAATATTTAAGTTGTGGTGTTATTCTTCTAGTGGTGTCATGTGAACGTCGACTACATGATATTTCACCATTTATGAGCCTAGGGAAATGCATCGTGTATTTGTCTACTAATTCTGGGGTTTCCGGAGTGACAGAAACCTAAATCCCTTTAGCACGAGGGAGCGTAGGATCCCGGTGTTTAAAGCTGTGGTTAGATTTATTTCTTAATTATTTTCTTGTAGTTGCGGATGCTTGCAAGGGGTGTAATCACAAGTATGTATTAGTCTTGGATGGGACGGTACATTAGCATAGATTCACCCACACAACACTTATCAAAACACCAAAATTATTCAACTGCATGGAACAAAAGCACTTGACAGAATCCTCCCGCGTGTCCTCGAGAACGTTTCTTAATCATAAGTAAACTCACCGGCTTGTCCTTTTCTGAAGAAAAGACTGGGCCACTTGCTGCAATTATTATTACTGCATTTTATTTACTCGCACTTTATTTATCTGCAATATCATAAACCCCTACAAATCTATTTTCCAGTATTTACAGTTATTCCTTCATGGAAAATGCTTGTTGATGAGGGGATAGTAACCCGGTATGCCGACTCTCAGGTGAGATCCGGCCCAAACGACGGATGGATCAAATCCGGCTAAGGACAAAGAAGCTTCTAGAAGGCCCAGGACTTGTAAGGATCGTAACCCGGATTGTGGGTTACGGTAAAGAAAGTTAGGGTTCGTATGAAGAGTTCGAATAGGACTCGAGAAGCGCTTTGTAAGGCAAGTCAAGGGGGATATGAGTACTATATAAACCAACCCCTGGGCTTCGCCTAAGAGAGATTCAAGTCATAACTGTAACACCTATTATCGAGTATCCAGTATAATCATATCGAGATCCGGCGAGTTGTTTTCCGGCTCTTAGATTGCTTTCCGCCATGTCTTCCTTCGAGCTAAACCCTCTCCCAAATACCTGTGTCGACTTGCCCCTAGATCAGTTACCCCCGGTAACATCTGCCGTGATTATCCCACGACAGTTGGCGCCCACCGTGGGGCCTGCGTCCAAAGGTGTTTACATCACGGGAGAAGCTCGGAAGAACATGAGGAACCTCGTCGTCGGAGAAATCTACGTCAACAACCAAGGAGAGAAGATGGTAGACGATTCTGGCTGGGGGCCAGAGTCGGATCACCTCGAAACCGGATCCGTCGTGACAGTCGGCCGCATCAACGTCTTCATCGGTATGGTATGTGCTTCCAATTCAAGCCGTGATAATCTTGAATCTGATTCTGTGTCAGGGGAGGACACGCGTGTTCAATCGGAAAAAGAAGAATCGATCGGAACAACGGGTCCGACAGAGAGGGAGGAAGGTGCCGAGTCTATACGGGATTTATCGGAGGACCGATACGAGAAGGAAAATAGCGAAGAGGAAGAACGGTACGAATCTACGCCAAGCATTATGCGCCGGGTTGCAGTTTATGCGGCCCCCGCAATCAATACCAATCAAGGAAACGCAGCCGCGGCGCCAGTCGGGGCGGCGCAGGTGCTGGCTCAGCAACAAGGTACGGCTGGCCCGATTTTGGCCCAGGTCGATGGAGAATCGGCATCAGTCACCAGTCGCCCAGCGGAGGAGGAGCGACACGCAAATATGTTTGGGTTCCAAGCAAACCGGACACCAGGGGCGGGCCCCTCGAATCCGCGTCACCCAGCTCTGTTTGATAATAATTTGATCTTGGATCCCACAGTCCTAGCTACAGTTATCACCCCAGAAAACGCAGCAGAGCGTGTAAGAGATCTGGACGTGGCTCGTCGTGCATTGGAGCAGCAAAGAAGGCAGGTAGAAGCAGAAAGCAGGGGATGGCAGCGCGGCAGCGGGAACTGGATGACCTAGAGACCCGGCTCCGGGAGGAAACGACGAGGATTCACCAAAGGCACCGAACTATGTTGCCGGCAACAGGAGGGGTTATCAACCCGACTGCCCTGGTGTTCACGCCTCAAGATCAGCCAATCCCACCGGCGAACCAAGGGACCATACCGCAACCAGCAACGGGAGTGCAGCCGGTAAACGCGCCAGCCGGGTTACCCTTGCCTCGGACGGGGGCGACAGCCGGCAACATCATGCCGCCTCCACCATCGCGATTCCGTACCCCAGCAGGTCACTACAACAACCCCATGGACAACGTGTATGCAGCAACACTCGCATTAAACCAGATTCCTGTAAGAGACTCGCCGCACGCAGAAGAAACCCGGCGAGCGATAGATCTGCTGCACACCGCGGTAGCACAGCAAGTCAATTATCCAGATCACAGAAGTGGGATGCATGGGACGCCATACGTAAGTCAACAACAGGGCAACGTCCAAACAAGCGCGGCACGACGAAGGGAAGAGCAACAGCAGATGCCACCCCCACCGCGCGTCCAGACAGTACCGGCAGTATCAGCAGCACAGGCAGTAGTGGACAGCTCCAGGGCCAGAAGAGCCGGGGCCGGGTCTGCAGCACACGATCCACCGGTGGCTCCTCACCCCGTGGCACCCCCGGCCGGGTCACGCATTTCCCGGGCGAGACCAGCCCCAACCACCCTTGCGGGACCCAAGTGTCTCTCGGATGATATCAGAGCGGAACCTTACCCGGAAAAGTTCAAAGAACCGGGGAAAGTAGTGAATTACGAGCCAACGATGGATCCGGAAACATGGTTAAGCAGCTACGAGATGGCAATGTCAATTCGCAACGCATCCGAGAATCTCCAAGCCAAGTTCATGTACTTAATGATGTCAGAGGGAGCAGCAAAGTTATGGTTCACCAATTTACCGGAAAAGTCGATCAAGTCGTGGGAGGAGCTAAAAACCGCATTTATCAAGCACTTCCATGGGACCTGTAGGAAGTTATTTACTATTGATGACTTAGAAAGGTGCGTCCAGAAGAAAGGAGAGTCAGCACGAAGCTGGGTACGCCGGGTTATGGAGATACTCCACTCATCTACAGATATCCAACCAAAGGACGCACTACAAGCTATGGCGAAAACATGTAAGTATGTTCCTTTAGTACAAAAGCTAACCCGCATGAAATCCAGCAGAAATGCAGCGGAGGTTACGATGGGAGAGTTAATGGATGCATGCAACAAACACGCTGCAACGGATACTACAGAAGAGGAAGTTGATGACAAGAAGGCAAAAGCAAACGCAAGTAGCAGTGGGAAGACCGGCAATGGATCGGCACCAAACAACAATGGAAATAGCCAGAACAAGCGCCCGTTTGAGGGGAGTTCCGAGTTTGTGGCCAATACAGAGGCCGGGTCTTCGAGACCTAGATCCGAAGGGAATTTTAATACCGGAAATCACAATGGGGGACACTACCAAGTACCCCCAAGACCAAGCAACAGTTGGGACATATTTAGGATGGCGTGCCCGAAGCATAGCAGGAATGGCAAGCCGGCCAATCATTCATTGGAGCAGTGTGCCGACTTACAAAGGTGGAAGAACGAGGAAGTGAACAGGGCCATGCGAGGTGCGGGCCGAGGAGGAGGTCCGGGTCCAGGTGGAAATTCGGGCAACGGGCCGCCCCCAGCCGGCAATTCGCCAGTTGGAAATCAAGGTAACAATCAAGGGGGAGCGGGAGGATTTCAAGCTAACCCCAAACAGCTGGGTCAGTATCATGTGCACACTACTGGAGGTTCTAGCAAGGACAAGAAGATACTGAAACAAGCAGTTAATTCAGTCTCCTCCGCTGTTCCAAGATATTTGAGGTGGTCAGAGCAAGAGGTAACATGGAGCAGAAGAGATCACCCGGATAGGATTGATCACCCGGGAGTCTTGGCTTTGGTAGTGGCGCCACAGGTCAATGGTTACGAGCTGAAGAAAGTCTTGATGGATGGAGGGAGTAGTATCAATATCCTATACTGGGAAACTTTTCTGCGCATGGGCTTAAAGGAATCACAGTTGCAAAAAAGTACAAC
This sequence comes from Alopecurus myosuroides, assembly GCA_028641055.1. Taxonomy (NCBI): domain Eukaryota; kingdom Viridiplantae; phylum Streptophyta; class Magnoliopsida; order Poales; family Poaceae; genus Alopecurus; species Alopecurus myosuroides. Next base: position 485,316,445 of record CM054057.1, read on the forward strand.
AGTTTTTCACGGGATAGTGCCGGGTCATTCGGCATGCCCCGAAGGAAAAGTGGCATTGGAGGTAGCTTTCGGGGAGTCAAAGGACAATTATCGAATCGAGTGGCTTACCTTTGAGGTAGTAAAGTTGCGCAGTCCTTATCATGCATTGTTTGGAAGACCGGCTTATGCCAAGTTCATGGCAAGGCCGTGTTATGTGTACCTACAGCTGAAGATCCCGGGTCCTAAGAAGACCATCACCATATATGGAAATCGAGATATAGCGGCTGAATGTGATGAGGGAGATGCGGCAATGGCCGAGCAAGCTTGCAGGAAGGAAGAGCTCAAACATTACCGTTCCAAGGTGGACCTAGAAGAAAGGACGACGACAAAAAAGCCAACTCCTGAAGGGGACAAGGCAAACATTAGGGCAGAAAAGGACCTTAAGATGGTAGGTTTCATCAGGGGCGAGCTTTCCAAATCCCCTAACAGAGAAGAAGAAGTACTGCTACACGCAGCCGATCACGTTTCAAGGACGGTATACCCGGATTGGCTACCAAATCCCATATTCATTATGAAAGGGTCTAGCGAATGGAGAATATGTATCGGTCACGCCAGTGTGAGGCCGATTCCCGAGAATAACTAAGGCAGTGTAATCGACGGCAGGTTTCAGACGCGCTCTTTTCCTTACCAGGGTACCTAAGGGGACTGGAAGGTTTTTAATGAGGCGGCCTGCTGATTCAAAAAAGAAATTTTTATCAATAAAAGAAGATGGTTTCGAGTCTTATCATGGTCTTTGCTTCAGTTACAAGTAAGTAACATTGTTACTATCAATACATCAGTATCATCGAAATACATTACATGAATATAGGTCTCCGGGGGGTGATCTGCTTCAATAAGTAATCACAAGACCCGGAGACCCGGCCATGATGCCTATAAGTTATGGGGGCTGATTACTCGAAAAAAACGGGTACAGCTGCAATCCTATAACTGGACAAAGGAGCCAAATTTCTTGATTATTCTTACTTAAGCTCGATGTGACTCGCACCAAAGTGGCATGATCTGTTCACTTACGATTACAATCAGACTATGCAGCCCAATGGAGCGTGCTTGATTTTGTTTTTCGTATAGATGCAACGACATGGTATCCACGCGAAAGCCGGCTTACAGTACAAGGTAATCAAAAGGGTCATCTAAACCACAAGTCCATGCAGAGTATAAGGCTAACATAGCCGGAAACTCAACAAATATTAAGCATGACTTCAGTATTTATGAGAACAGCTATTGGTCTTCAGCTTGGTAAACAGCAGTATGTCATCTGAGAAAGCCCACGCCCCCATAGCTCGTACTTTGGGTCATGGGGACTGGGGACTTCGAAACAGAAACAAACTATTTAACTACCAAGGTCTGTAAACCTTAGTTGCCGAGTATTGGGGACTTAAAGAAAAGTCCATCTATCAAAACCTACGATACTCGGTTAACCGAGTCTCAAAAGGAAATTGAAAGCAAGAGTTCAAAGTATCGAGAATAAGCTTATACGTAACACAAGTATCGAGATTATCAAAAGCCAGGGAAGGCAAAGAGTTATCATGAATTAACAAGCGTACAGGCGTAGTATCAGCATCAGTGGCGCACAGGAGCACCACAAAAATCATATCAGTCTTAAGAAAACGAAAAGCACTAGTAGCATCCTACTTGGCATCCTGAGAGCGATCTTCCGGGTCTAGATCTTGGACTTGCTCCTTGGCCTTGCCAGCAGTCTTGCTCGGGCTCTTCACATCTGGACGGACAGGCGGAGGCACGGCCGGTGTAGAGGTGGACGGCTTTGCGCCTAGCTCTGCTTCTCTCTTTGCGGCTTCTTCTTTCCTCCTGGCCAGGTCAGTCGACCATCTTTCCACCATATCAAAAGGAGGAGGTGCATCCACCAAAATAACTTTGCCCTCAGCGTCATAAGAACTCATGATCTTGTCCAGTTCCATTTTGTCGGCCAAGGTAGTGGCTGAGGAGCGTACAGCACGTTGAATATCTTTGAAGTCCTTGGGCTCAAACTTGGACCCGTCAGCTTTGAATTCTGGAAACCCGGATGTTACCTTGGCCGGGTCAAGCTTAGGAAAATAAGCCTTCGCCAGTGTAAGGGCCCGGGTCATTCCAATCCGGCAAGCTGAGCGCTTCATTATCTCAATCCACCCAGGCACCGTTGAGAAGGCCTGCATAAGATTATCTTCTCCCGGGTATACCTCAGAAGGCCACTTGATAGCATCCAGTAAAAGTTTAGTGCCGGCAAAAAATGTCCGAAGCACAGTCTTCAAAGTCTTAGCCTGAGTAATGGCATTCTCCTCCGGAGTAGCAAGGTTGGCACCTAAAATCGAAAAACACAAAGGCATATCAGTAATCTTGATTATCACAACGGCATGGTAGAGATACGCAAGTTAACGGCAAATAAAAACTTACTCAGTAAGATGCGGTAAGTGTCCGTGATCTGAGCCGACAAGTTATTCAGCGAAGATTGGGCAGCGTTGTACTTCTTCTTGTAAGTGGAGACATCTTTTTTCAGAGTCTTTACCTCTGCTTCAAGGGTCTCCCTACGCTCTACTTCAGCCTGTAAGAGCTGCTCAGCCTTAAGTAACGCTTCATCTGACTGAGTAATCTCTGCCTGCAAAGACCGGGCAAAGCTGTAAGCCGGATATCACGAGAGCATTTCCTCCGAGAAAATGATTACCGAAAAAATATTATGCGAAGTACCGAGAATAATTGCAAAAAAAATTATACTCGGAACTTGGGGACTAGTTGTATAATAAGGAGTATCAAGTGAAAGTTACCTGATGTGCTGCAGCTATACGTTCTAAAACAGTCCCTTCTGAAGCTTTCAAGGAGAGAAGAGCGCTCATCAGCTGGTTAAAGTCAGCGTTATCCGAGTTAGATGGCTCGGGTACCTGAAAAGTGGAAAAAGGAGCATTTCTTGTAACAGGAGGTGGCACCCGGGTTATCCGAATATCGGAGTTTGGTCCCCCTCCCGCGCTCGAAGCTGCTCCCGTTCCTTCCTCGCCTGCGTGCGAAGCAATGGGATACCCGGCATCATGCTTAGCCAGCTCCGGCGGCGACGTTTGCTCGTCACCAGCGTCGTTAGCCGGCCTATTCTCGACTCGGACCTCAGTTTCCGTGCCCTCGTCGTCGCTAATGACAACTGTGGCTCTGCAGAAGGTGCAAGGATGCAGTTAGTCTTTGGTTGTGAAAAAAGTGGTAAAAGTTTGGCATAATGACAAGGAAAGAAGTTTACCCGGTGTTCACCGGGAAGTCCGAGGGGAAGCCGTCACTAGACCCGGAAGAGACTGAGAAATGGCAAGAGAGGTCTGGGATTACGTTACAAAGGAATGATTGGAAAGAAGTTTTGTTTACAACAAATACCAGGGTGTTGAACCGGGGGCGGCGAAGCAACCGGGTTAGGGGTCTCGTTGCCCGGATGATTCCGGGTTACTCGGCGCCTAGTCATGGGTGGCTCCTTCAGTTATGATCAAAAGGGGTGAAGATGGGGTTAGCCCCGGAGTGACGTTATGGGAGCAAAAAACCAAAGTGTAAGGGGATGAAGTAAAAACCTGGAGGGCTATCCTCTGGGATTTCCTCTTTGTTCCGGTTCTGGTGGCTGGCTCCGGCTCTTCCTCCTCGCTGGTGGACCCGCCCCTGCTGTCCGTTTCTTCTTCTTCGCTTTGGTCCTCTCGCTCTGAGAAATGTCCGAGTTACAGCATAAAGAAGAAGAAAAGGCAGGATATAACGTGTGCAAAGGAATCAAGTAGGTACCTTCATTCGAGTCAACGATATCGTCTTCCTCCTCCCCGTCTTCGGAATTAGGAGTGGAGTCGACCGTCCAAAAGTCATCATCGGCCTGAGGAGAAGATGCCAGGATAGTGATTAATATCGAGTCAAGAGAAGCGAATAAAAGTAAGTGTTAGAAGTCAAAATCAAAAGGCAGAAAACTTACTCCAGGGGTTGGATTCTCGAGGGTAAAAGGTTCTAGTCCGGCTATGCTCCGGATTACTTCGAGCTTCTCTGTCAGGAAACCCTTAATTGTTTTGTTAATGTCACCCGGAGCAAGGGTGCGGGTGGAGAATCGGATTGGGTCCGTGGTTTGACCCGAGTATTCGCACATCAGCTTCTCACGAATGGAGTTTGGCTGAATGCGGAAGCTAACCCAGGTCTTCACCAGGTTTAGCCCGATGAGGCCTCGGGCGGACAAGATGGAGATCCTAGCTAATAAAGGCAAGATCGCCTCCCTGTCCGGTTCAGACGCGAAGGCGTTGAATTTCTCGGAGATGTCAAGTTGACCCTCCGAGTAACCCGGCAACTTCTTTTCGCCGGGTGGAGAGGTATCCTGGCAGTAGAAGTACGAAAGCTGCCAGTGCTTTACGTGGGAATTGAGAGAAATAGGAGGCATCAGGGAGTTCTTGCGGCGCTGGATAGAGACCCCGCCGCAAGTGAGAAGTGCGCCGTCGCCGCTTTCGCGACACGGCTTGCACTGAAAAAGTTCGACGAAGAGGGCTAGACTTGGCGGTGTGCACAAGTAAGATTCGGAAAGAACAATAAAATGGGAGATGTTCAAAATGGAGTTTGGACCTATATCGAAGATACGGAGGTTGTAATGGTCTAGGACGTCACGGAAGAAGGGGTGACCCGGAGGCCTAAAGCCCCGGGTCACATGTTCAACGAAGCATATTACCTCATTCGTCGCTGGAGAAGGCCGGGTTTCATTGCCTGGCACTCGCCAGTGGATAGACTCCTGTGGAGGTAGGGTTCCAAGCTCGACCAACTCCTCCAGCTTGGCCTTGGTGACGGAGGACTTCCCCCAATTGGCCGATATGGAGCTTGTGGATTTAGCCTTATTCGGCTGTTTCCCCTGCCTCTTGGGTGCCATGGGATTGACCTGGTAAAACATCAAAGGAAAGGACGTAAGGAACAAAAACTTGGAAGTTAGCAGGCAAGCAATTACCCGCAATTTGAACATAACCCGGCTATTGCCTCGCTGGGTCAAGAATGATTTATCCGGGTATCAAGTGACCTTACAAAATACATGGAGCTTTCCGTAAAAGCAAATGTTTGGAGGAGTTAGGGGGATGCTTATATGCTTACCATCTGCGAATGAGTCGGAGAAGTAAGATTTTCTGAGGAAGGAGAACAAGGGCGGAAATTTCAGATGACCCGAGCTTAGATTGGGAATCCTATTTCTAAAATTGTGACCAGATTAACGATTACTGGAGTTAGGGGAGTAATATAAGCTATGAATCCTATCCATAGGAATGTTTATGGTAAGTATCAGTGAGTTAATCCGGCGCAGCCCGAGAAATTGCGGACCGCTCGATTCAGATCTAATTAGAGGAAGAACTAAGAAATTGCGGGGGTAAGTTGGAGGATGTAAGGGACTTACTGAAGGAGATTGGAGTAAGGCCTTGCGGAGACAGATGGCGCAAGATTCGTGTCCTTTCGTGGTCGTTGGCCGGCGAATCGGAGGCTTGACGGTGGATTCGGGAGCTGGTGCGGCTCGCGCGGCGGCGGAGCGCAAACGAAGGCGGATGGGCTCCGGCGAGATGCGTGGGGTTCCCGTGGTGGCGCTCTGCGAGCTTGAACTTGGGGAGAAGAGAAATGGGGAAAGTGAGCCGTTAAGGGTTGAGTTTGCCTCCTGGGGCTTATTTATAATAAACCGGGTGGAAAAGCTTATCCTAACGGGCGAAACCCGGGGGTTGCGGAGTAATAGTTGGACATTTTGAAATTTGAAGACGTGCTTTATGTGCACTTAGATATGGTCCCGAGAAAAGAGAAGGGGGGAATCTCTTTCCTGGTATTAGCAATAATTATCGAAGAAGGTGCGAAGTCATGGAGTTCCTTACTAAAGCTCGAGTCTGGAAGATTAAAGGAGAACCCTTGAGGGAGAGCCGGGCTTTTACTTGGCTTCCTTGGTACCAGTCACGGCTATTCATCAGCGCGCTGCGTCCTGATTTTCATATGTTTGTGTCTTATATTTCTGTAGGGAATAGCCGGCGCTTCGAAGAGTAAATCTTGGAAGCCCAGGCTATTCTGGGGACTACTGATGAGGGGATAGTAACCCGGTATGCCGACTCTCAGGTGAGATCCGGCCCAAACGACGGATGGATCAAATCCGGCTAAGGACAAAGAAGCTTCTAGAAGGCCCAGGACTTGTAAGGATCGTAACCCGGATTGTGGGTTACGGTAAAGAAAGTTAGGGTTCGTATGAAGAGTTCGAATAGGACTCGAGAAGCGCTTTGTAAGGCAAGTCAAGGGGGATATGAGTACTATATAAACCAACCCCTGGGCTTCGCCTAAGAGAGATTCAAGTCATAACTGTAACACCTATTATCGAGTATCCAGTATAATCATATCGAGATCCGGCGAGTTGTTTTCCGGCTCTTAGATTGCTTTCCGCCATGTCTTCCTTCGAGCTAAACCCTCTCCCAAATACCTGTGTCGACTTGCCCCTAGATCAGTTACCCCCGGTAACATCTGCCGTGATTATCCCACGACACTTGTCAACATCTTCTGCTCCTCGTTGGGTTTGACACTCTTATTTATCGAAAGTACCACGATACACACCCTATACTTGTGGGTCATCAATGAGCGCGTCAAGGCACTGGAGGCTCAACGCAGGCGGCGTGCCTGTGCCTCCGCTGCCCACTGGGCCAGAGCACGTCGCCGAGATCGAAGAGATACGAAAGCTGATGACGCCGGCGATGCGCAACCAGCCTGAGTGGCATCCCGCCAACGAGGCGGACTGGACGGCGTACTTCCAGGACAGGTTGGACATGGAGCTGGCCGAAGTCCCTACCCGCGGCTTGCTCTCAAGCCGCAACAATGCCGCCGTCCGCCGCATGTGGTGGAGCAAGCCCGGGCGCACGCTCGCCCGTGTCCTCGCCCACATCGAGCGACAGATTAGGCTGCGGGGCAAGAACCGCCGCACGGCCATGCCCTCTCCGCCGCCTACTCCTCTCGCCGTCGTCAAGGAGAAGCCGCGGGAGGTGCGTCCACGCCGTCGGACCCGCAGCCAGTCCCTCGTCATCAGGGAAGGGTGTGCTCGTCCGCAGGCGTCGGGCGACGTCATCCTCCTCTCGGACAACGACGACGACGCCTGCCCTCCCCCGCCAATGTACCTTGGCGACCTAGGGCAGAGCAGCAGCAGCGCCTCCCCGAAGGCCGAGCCGCCGAGCGACGACGACGACGGCGGCGACGACTACATTGAGATGTACAAGGCCCTAGACATCTAGGCGATTGCGCCGTATTTAGTTTAAATTTCTTCCAAATTATGTAAAAACGCACCTATATTCGGCCACTATCAATGAAATCTAGTTTTCAAATTATTCGCACATTTTTTTTTCAAGTTTCGCCTACTTGGTCGGCGGCACCAGTGGGCGAGAGCGGCGGCGCTGTGAGGCAGAGAAAGCAGACGTGGCGGCGTGGGCCAGTTTTTGGCCGTCTTGGATCGCTGGCAGGACGGACCCGCGGCGCGGAACAACTCGTCCGGCGCCCCCACGAGAGCCCATGGGAGGAGGGGTTGGACTGGGTTTACCGGACGGGAACAAGGGGCGTCCGGACGGGAAGACCCAATGAGGGACGCGAATGGGCGCGCTCGGGGCCCGTCCGGACGGAAAAGGGCCATGGGGGCGCGTTCAAGGGACGCAACTGGAGATGCTCTTAGTCGTCAAACTTCTGTGCCATTTTTCTACTCCCTTCAATCCATAAACAGTGTCGACTAAGTGAGCCACACTTTTTATGAATAAGTATTTTTTTCGACCAAATTTGTTATTTGTTGGGCCTGTTAACAACTGGGCCAGCCCAGCCCATCCCGTCTAGTGTTGACATTGACTGGAGTTTACCGAGCTACACGAAAACGAAGATAATGTGGTGGCCGGCCATGTCGCGCGCTCACCTCGCAGTAACGATGTCGCTGCTACTAGTTCCAGCTGCTAAAACTCTATCCCTCTCCCACCTCCCACGTCCGCCCTCGCCTGCTCCCTCTCGCCTCCTGCTCCGGCGCACTACCGCCACTGCCACGGCCGCCGGCAACGATGCGGCGGCGGCGGCGTCCGGAACGACGGCCAGGGAGCGGCGGCTGGCCAAGGTGCGGGAGGAGCGTCGCCGCCGCGAGTACGACCGCGAGCACACCTACCCCGGCTGGGCCAGGTCGGTCGGCCGTCTCTTTCCCGAGTCGCTTTGAATTGTTACTGTAGTGTGTGTGTCGAAATGAATGGATGAACCCTCTGCTCAGTTGGTGAACTCACTGGTGTGCTGCTGTGGTGATTTTAGGGTCCTGGAGAACGCCTGCAGGGACGACGAGGAGATGCGCGCCATTCTCGGCGACAGCATCGGGAACCCGGAGCTCATGAAGCAAAGGGTGCGTGCCTGTAAAAGTAGCTGAGGTTGTTTGATTGTTCGGGCCTGAAAATGCATTTGCTGTACTGAATTGTTTTGCGTGCGTGGTTGACAGATTCAAGAAAGGGTGCGCAAGAAAGGCAGGGAGGGGTTCAACAGATCCAAGACGGGCTCCGTTGCTGCGTTTAAAGTCAGCTTCCGAGAGTGAGTTGTCGCGTAGATGACAATCAAACGTCGAGTTCATGATATTTGAAAGTCTGACTAGACCAGATGATCTGCTTCAGCTGGCAACGTCATTGCTCAACATCCATTTGCACTTTCCATGTCCATGATTCTGTTCGCATTGATATATTTGAAAGTTGGAATGCACTTCTGATGAAATATTCAAAACAATGTCTGCTTTCATGCGGTATTTTCTGTTTTTCAAACTGAGGCAACAATCTGAATTTGAGTTACTGTAGTACATAAATACTTCAACGTCACCCAGACAGTTGATATGATGGTTGTTATCAAAGCAATAGTAAATTTTCCAAGTTCGAAGAAGTTGAGGCTCATGAACAATTGAACACTAATTTTCTTTATCTTTCTATCATTGCAGCTTCAACCCGTTAAATGCTTTCATTTGGTTTGAACTCTTTGGAGAACCAACTGATCGAGATGTTGACCTTCTTGGCGGAGTAAGTGACATTTTATATTTATTTCTTCAGATTATCATTAGTAGAATGCAGTTCCCCTATCTTGATGTCCTCTGTTCTTCACAGGTAATTCAGGCTTGGTATGTCATGGGAAGGCTAGGAGCTTTCAACTCTTCGAATTTGCAGGTTGGGCTTGTTCAATGTTTGGAGGCTGCAGTGACTGCATCCTGTTTTACTATCCATCTCCAATAGGATTCCTCAACTCATGAAACCAAACCAATAATAGATAGACTGAAACTGCGTGCATCAGTTCTAAGAGAAGCCTCCTTGTTTGCTTGGCAACAAAAAATAATTTCCACATTTGATGTTATGTCTTCTGAATTTAAACTGCATGCACTATTCTGATTGTAATCTGTGAACCAACTTTGACATGGTTTTGCTTGACACTTAAGTAGTGCTGCAAACTCGACTGACAATCACATAGGCTAGGTTCCACCTCTTATAAATGTTATCTAGTCTCCACCAACTGGTTACAACATCAATGTAGCCACTGTCGAGTCCCAGCTGAGGAATACTCGAATAAACCGGGTGTCTCACCTACATAACAACGTACAGCCAAGGCAGGGATCCTTCCCCGGTTGGTCAACGTTTTTCAATGTAGCCGCTGTATGTTTATCTGTATAAATCTTGCATGTTTCTTCAGCTCATATGCTAGTTATTTGTTCCCCTCTCCCATTTAGACTAGTGATTTTGTCAATGTTTCAGCTGGCCAATTCAATGCTGGACTTTGACCCTTCCTATGATTCGGATGAAGCTTCTGCTGTAATGCCTTCATCTTTCCATGATATCAGTGATGTTGAGTTTCAAGATGGCTGGGGCAGAGTATGGTAAGGATCGGAAACATTCAATAAGTCTGAACCATGTAAAGGGGTTTATACTATTCTGATAATCATCATCAATTTATTTCAGGGTGGACCTTGGGACTTCAGATTATCTTGGACTGGATGTATTACTGAACTGTCTTACACAGTTAAGCTCAGAGTAAGGCACCTATCACTGATATTGTACAATACGGTAGTAGTTTTATCTTGGAAGAAGCATCACCACTGATCCTATGGGGTTGAACTAAAATGAGGAGATAATTTGACACCTTAACTCTGTAGCCATATAGCTGAATCCGAGTTGTGAGACTAACCAAGACTGATTCTAGAACCAGCTAGCTGTTTGTAGACCTTTTTATACGAGTAGATCCTTATTTATTCATTAATTGTCCTGTCTTCACTGCTAGCAACATCAGATCATAACGTACATTACGAAATGCGATAACATAGTTTTCAAGATTTTACCATCATCCTGTACCTTAACTCACCCAGTCTGTCGATTTGGCAAAAACTACAGACACCTGGGCATCAAACAAGTGGTTTTTGGCGGCAGAAAACTGGGCGACTGGGAGGAAGGCATGACGAGCTCCGACTATGGGTACAAGCACTTCAAAATATGAGAACCGTCAAGTGATGTGCGGCTCGATTCCTTCATGTAGTCGATTGCCAGCCACTGATAGGAGCCTCCGAGGAGGTCCCCCAGCCCATAATTGAGAGAAATTTTGGTTAGTGTTTAGGGCCAGAGTCAGGAAATAGTCCAAGACTTGCTGGATTTTGGCTGCTCATGTATGTAAATAATTTCCTTGTAGGAAGTATCGTATGATTAGGATAAAAATCTTGACCAACATTCCACGAATAACATTTCAAATACAAGATGTGTTTACTCTCATTCCTTACCTGAATGATCTTTTTGATATAACAACGAGGTTCTTTCTGTTCTTCAGAACCAACTAGTTTCGTTCATAAATTCTATTTCCTGCCCTATAATGTGTATATTTGATTTCCTGATCCGCTGCCACTGCTCTGACGTGTCGCACCCGGACTTCTATAGGATACTCACAGCCCACTAAACAGTAGATAAATGGCTTACGGGGCATACCGGCACCCGCATCTTAATATGAGTAGGCCAACACGTAAACGTGTGACAACCATCCTCTACTATTCATCGTCTGTGTAAACCATCCCATAGAAATCCGACTACTTCCATTGACGTACTTCATAACATACACACATGGTACGTCAACGACATTTGAACAAGTGATATCACAACAAATCTCTAAGACACAAAGAAATAGAAATAAGTGGCAAATAGCTCTCACTAGAGCAGAGATAGCAAATACAATCATCCAGAGGACACATGTCCCAACAAATCATCATTACATCACAGCGGAAGCATTCAAAGTGTCTGAGTACAGACAAGATCCAAATAGGCCTAAGAGGCCGGAAACGAAAAGACGGAGCCCATCCACGATGTCTCGGATCCTGCCCGGGTCCGCTATCTACTCGTCAGCAGCCTCGCCATACTCCACGTAGTAGCCACCATGGGGATACTCGGAAACGTAGTCTGCAGAACACGCAGCCCCAAAGGGGTCAGTACAGACGAGTACTGGCAAGCAAGACGCACAAGATACCAAAGTGTACCCGGCAACACCAAGTACAGATGCTTTGGGTTCAACGGAAGATAGGTGATACAAAAGTGCGGCAGCGGGCTGCCTAACCAACTACAGAGACACGCTACAACATCCGGCTAGAAGAAGGGGATAAGATAGCGTATCGGAACCAACTACCACTATCCTCAAACAAACCCATCCTGGATCTCGCCCCTTATCCTAAGAAGCAATCCGAGGATAACTCACACAGTTGGATTAATGAAGGTTCAAGTTATCGTGTCAATAAGCCTATTACTAGTCAACTTATTATTGATTAGGTGTAAGTTGTCTAATCCTTGTTAGCCAGCCCTATACCCAAGTCATCCATAACCGCGGACAACACGGCTTCTCGAGAAGATTTAACCCTGCAGGGGTGCACCAATTTGGCCGTACACGTAAGAATATCCCGCCAGATGGGGATCAAACCCACCAAGCGAAACACTCAACACAACCCAACTCTTCTTCGCATCAAGCCCAAAGAATCACGTGCTGTGCGTGCGCGGCTAATCGAGCCCCCACGAAGAAAAGGGGGACCCTCATAGCACTGGAAGACCACGCCGCCCTAAATGCCGACTACAAAAGTTCCACCCTGGCGCCGAGGGTTCGTACCTGCATATGCGTGCATCAAATGGAAAGCCCGAACTAAGTGTGGCGATTTGGACGAGATGCGAATTGAATCAGAGTTGCGGGGGCGCCCATACACGCTTCCCACATGCGGTTAGCGCGCTCAACATGGATCCAGAGGACAAGAACTTTTCCTGAGTTCGACACTAGCAGGCCACAAAACCATACCCGGCCTCCTGCCGGTGCCTTATCATCAAATTAGCATTACCTCAAACATTAACAGGTTGTTGTTGAAACATCGAGCCCCCAGAACATAATAAATATGGTAAAAGAAATAACGGACATCAGACTCGAGCATAAACAACCCTAAGCATGCTAGTAAGACACAGGCAACAAGCAACATGGTTATAGGTGTGGAGGTGAGGCTATATCAGGGTTACAGGATAACATGTGATAGGATCGGAACACAAGCATCGAATCTTAAGGCTAGCAGATTAGACAATGGAAAGTATCGATATCCAGTGTGGAAAGGACACAATGGTTCATGTGAGTGAATACTTGCCTGCAAACTCAGTAGCCTGGTACTGGGCTAACTCCTCTGAAGTAGTGTCGTAAACCTCGTCTGTCTCAACGTCGTCGTCTATTCGGGAAGAAGCAAACAAACAACGCAGAGAGACAAACAATCAATAACATGGCATAATGCACAATCATGGGATGATGCATGACAATTTAATTGATGCATCAAAGATAAGCTAGTTGACATGGTAACATAATTAAATGGGACCATATGCAATTTGGGTTGCATATAGAAAATCCCATGAATTAAGGTTGAATTAAATGATCTACAAATAACCATCATGTGAAAGTTGATTAGAATGACGCATGGATGAGGAAAACAATAAGAAAACAACAATAGCTTCAATTTGATATGTTGTTTACCAAGTTTGGAATTTTATTTATTAAGTTATGAAATTTGGCTTCTTAAATGAGTTACACAAGCATTTGTTGTTTTCACCCATTTTAATTTTCTCAAAATAGATAACCAAATTCATATTTGGAAAGAACACAAAATTTTAGATGGAATACATATTTCATTTGTTGAAAAAGGGATTAAAATGAATTAGTTATTAATTGGACAATTTTAAATGCATTAATTAAGAAATAGTTGTTTTCAGCAATTTAAATTATTTAAAACAGAAAAAAAAAGTTGATATTTGGAAACCTTATTCAATTTTGCATGGAAAACATATTTTACATGTTGGAATTGGATTTGAATTGCCCAAGTTATGAATTTTGCAATTTAAAAGGTGTAATTAAAGTGTTGAATTATTGCACCACTTTTAAATAGAAAAACAGTAAACAAATTTGTATTGAAAAGGTTGAAAACATGTAGCAAATATTTCACTGAACATTTTGAGCTATTAAACATAATTTTTGGATCATTATTGAATTTATTATGCAATTTTTCATAGTCATTTTTATTCTGCCCCTTTTAGTAAACAGAGGGAAACATGTTCAAATTTAATTCAATTGTGACCAAATAAAATACCAATATGTAGAGTTTGTTAAGACAAATTTTTAGAGCCCAAGTTTGCTCAAATTGGATGAACAGAACTCAAGTTATGAAATTCCAAAGTTTCAAATTTTTATTGCATTTTCTGTATTTAATTATTTAGTGCAAAAATGATTACATAAACATGTTGCAATTTTGTTACTAATAGAAAGAGCACAAGATTATGAATCCACAGAAACTTGAATCATTGAAATTGGAGCAATATTCAATTTGTTATGGATTTTACAATTAAGGCTCAGATGTGTTTTCTGGAATTCGAGAAATAACAGAAAAAAGAGGAAAAAAAGGGGGTGGCTTTCTGCCTAAGGGGGGATTCGAACCCGGGGCTGCTGCATGTGTGCGCACGGGGGTGCTACCAGTGGGCTAGCTACGGCTTTGTTTATGGATATAGGGGCGTGGGCTTTTGAGGCAAAGGTGCGGGCTACTGTCGAACTGAACCAAAAACAGGTAACTGCAAGCGAACGGAGAGGAACGACGGCGATCGACCGCCGGGCTGCTGCGGCCTGTGCCGCGCGCGGGCGCTCGCCCGCGGGGCAGAGAGGAGGAGAGTGGGGAGAGGGGGAGAGGAGAGGGCGAGGGGTGTCTCACCGAGGGCCCGAGCGGGAGCAGTAGGCGGTGGCGAGCGACAGGGAAAAGGGAGGCGGTCGACGGCGGCGACTTGGCGGCGGCGAACGGCGGCCTCCCGGGCCTCGCCGAGGAAACGAGGAGGGAGAGGAGACCGCGGGGTTTCCGTTCCCGCCGTCTCGGAGGGTTGGCGGCGAGCGTAGCGGCGGCGGTTGGAGCTTCAACTTCCGGTAATGGAGGCCATGGAGGTGGTGAGGTTCAGAGAAGAAAAGGGGAAGGGAGAGGAAGAGAGAAACAGCGGCGGCTTGAGGAGGAAGAAGGGATGGAGGAGAGCTAGGGTTTTGGAGGGGAGAAGGGGTAGAAATAGGGGGGAGGAGGCTAGGTGGAAAGCTGCTGTGTGGGGGAGCCTCCCCTCCTCTGTCTCCGTACAGAGGAGGAAGACGACAGGAGGAGGAGGCGCATGGGCTTGTGGGGGGTTTGGTGGGCTGGCCTGCCCTCCCCTTCTTCTTTTCTGTTTATATTTTTTTTCCTGTTTGTTTTTTTTGTAGGAAAGAGAAAGAGAGAAATAGAATAGGATTTTTTTGGGTTTTTATTTTAACAATTTTTTTTATTAAATTTCAAAACAGTAAGATCAAAGGTATGTGTGCTTATTTCCAAAATTTTGAAATTGCCAAAAAGATTTGAAATTAAATTTCAAATAGGGTTTCAAAAGAATGGAATTTTGAATTAATCAATATCATTCCACAATTCCAAACAAATATGAATTTCTTCTTGAATTGAAAATGTTTGCAAAATTTTAATTTGAATTCACAATTGGAACATGCCAAGTATGAAATGGATTTGAATTTGAATTACAATTGAAAACACTAGAAGACAAATGCAAAAGTTTATGATGCATGATGTAGAACAAAAATTTAGCAAGAAGCAAACAATTTGGGATTGTTTTCATACTTGGGATGTTACAAAACGCCCCCTTGAAGGAATCGCGCCCCGAGATTCCTACTGAGAAGAGAAAAGGTCCGGATACTTCTTGCGAAGATCCTCTTCGGTCTCCCACGTTGCCTCTTTATCGGAATGATGAGACCACTGCACTTTTAAGAACTTGGTGCTCTTGTTGCGAGTTTTGCGCTCGGTCTCATCGAGAATGCGAACAGGATGCTCTTCATAAGAGAGGTCTTCTTGCAGATCAATGGAATCATGATTAACTGCACGACCTGGATCTTTGAAGCACCTCTTGAGGTGTGACACGTGAAACACATCGTGCACCTTGGATAGCTTTTCGGGAAGTTCAAGACGATAGGCATTTTCTGCACGCCTTGAGAGAATGTTGAAAGGACCAATATATCTTGGTGCAAGATTTCCTTTGACACCAAAACAATGAGTGCCTCTGAGGGGAGTTACACGGAGATATGCTTTGTCTCCAGCTGCATAGACCATGTCCCTGTGCTTGCTGTCATAGTAGCTTTTCTGACGAGACTGAGCAATCTTGAGATTGTCACGAATGATTCGAACTTTCTCTTCGGCCTCGTTAACAATGTCAGGGCCTAAGAGTGAACGTTCACCAGCTCCAGACCAATTGATTGGACTCCTGCATCTGCTGCCATAGAGAGCCTCAAATGGTGCCATGCCTAGGCTTGCCTGGAAGCTGTTGTTGTGGGAGAATTCAGCATATGGAAGACATTCCTCCCATTTCATGCCAAAGGAGAGACCACATGCCCTGAGCATATCCTCGAGAATCTGATTGACTCTTTCGACTTGCCCTTGAGACTGGGGATGGTAGGCTGTGCTGAACAGAAGCTTGGTGCCCAAGGCTTCTTGAAAGCTTTTCCAGAAATGAGAAGTGAATATGCTTCCACGGTCTGAGCTTATTTCCAATGGAACACCATGAAGAGGAACAATCTTTGCTGTGTAGAGCTCTGCTAACTGACTAGCTAAGATTGTCTCTTTGACAGGAAAGAAGTGAGCGACCTTAGTGAGTCGATCAATGACAACGAAGATTGCATCGTTGCCCCTCTTGGACTTTGGAAAACCAGTGACGAAGTCCATTTCAATCATGTCCCACTTCCACTCAGGGATTTTCAGAGATTGGAGAAGATCGGCTGTTTTCTGATGAACTGCCTTAACACGTTGACAAACGTCGCATTCAGAAACGTATTGAGCAATTTCACGTTTCATGCCAGGCCACCAATACAGTGTCTTGAGATCCTGGTACATCTTTGTACTTCCAGGGTGTATGGAGAGAGGAGTTTCATGAGCCTCCTTGAGAATGACATCTTTGAGACTTTGAATTTGAGGAACTGCAATGCGTCCTTCGAAGAACACCGTTCCCTTGTCATCAATTGAGAAGGACTCAAATTTCTCATTGCCTGCTTTGATGTGCTCTACAATCTTCTTGATTTCAGCATCACGAAGTTGTTCAGAACGAATCTTGTCCTCGAGAGTTGGAGTGGCTGTCAAGTTTGCAAGATAGCCTTGAGGAACAAGACCAAGATTCAGCTTTTGAAATTCTTCATGAAGAGGAGGTTGGCTTTCCATGATCATGAGATTATTGCAATACGACTTGCGACTGAGAGCATCGGCCATAACATTAGCCTTGCCTGGAGTGTAAGAAATGGTAAGATCAAAGTCTTTGATCTTTTCAAGCCATCTTCTTTGTCTGAGGTTTAGATCTGGTTGAGTGAAGATATACTTCAGACTCTTATGATCGGAAAAGATTTCAGTGCGATTACCCAACAAGTATTGTCTCCATTTCTTGAGGGCAAACACAACTGCTGCAAGTTCAAGGTCATGAGTGGGATAATTGAGCTCATGTGTGTTCAACTGACGTGAAGCATAAGCCACAACTTGACGTTCTTGCATAAGAACTGCACCTAGACCTTGGAGAGAAGCATCACAGAATATTTGGAAAGGTTTGGAAGGATCTGGGCCAACCAGAACTGGTGTAGAAGTGAGTTTAGTCTTCAGGAGATTGAAACTTTCATCACATTGTGGAGACCAAACGAACTTCTTGTCCTTCTTTGTGAGGTCAGTGAGAGGTTTGGCAATCTTGGAGAAGTTTTGGACGAAGCGACGACAATAGCTAGCCAAGCCAAGAAAACTTCTTACTTGCTTCACCGTCTTTGGAGGTTTCCAATCAACAATTGCTTTAACCTTTTCTGGATCAATGGCTATGCCCTTGGCAGAGATGACATGACCAAGCTAAACAACTTCTGAAATCCAGAACTCACATTTGGAGAACTTGGCATAGAGACGATGCTCGCGAAGCTTCATGAGAGTTAGACGAAGGTGTTCTTCATGCTCTTCCTCGGATTTTGAGTAGACAAGAATGTCATCAAGATATACCACAACGAACTTGTCGAGGTATTCATGCAAGACAGAATTCATGAGTCGAGAGAAGGTCGCCGGTGCATTGGTGAGACCAAAGGACATGACGGTGAATTCATATAGACCGTAGCGAGTGGTGAAGGCTGTCTTTGGAATATCCTCTTTTCTGATCTTTATTTGATGGTAACCCATTCTCAAGTCCAACTTGGAGAATACTGAGGCTCCAGCAAGTTGATCAAAAAGATCATCGATGCGAGGAATTGGATACTTATTTTTGATGGTTTTCTCGTTAAGAGGACGATAGTCAACAACGAGTCTCTTTGTGTGATCCTTCTTTGCAACGAACAGAGTTGGGCAACCCCAAGCCGAGGAACTAGGTTGAATGTAACCTTTTTCCATGTACATATCAATTTGTTCCTTCAACAACTTCAGCTCGGGAGTTCCTATCTTATAAGGATGCTTAGAGATTGGAGCAGTACCTGGTTCAAGTTCGATCACGAACTCAACAACTCTGTCCGGAGGCATCCCTGGCAACTCTTCTGGAAAGACGTCAGGGAAGTCACAAACCACCGGAACATTTTCAAGTGAAGGTAGAGGTTTTGCATCGAGGGTGCATAGCTGAATGGAACTTGATTCATGTGGAGAATAGATTATCTGGCCAGAAGGGTGGGACAGAGTTATTGACTTTTGAGCACAGTCAATTCTTGCTTTATTGGCCTTCAGCCAATCCATACCAAGAATGGCATCAATGTCAGAATTGCCAAGCAGTATGAGAGAAGCAAGGAATATGTGGCCTCCAATTAGAATTTGATTTTTGTGACTGATCTTGGACATTTGCATAGTTGCTCCAGGGGAGTTGACCACTAGCGGGGAACCCAAACCAACAAAAGGGAGTTTAATTGCTGT
This sequence comes from Alopecurus myosuroides, assembly GCA_028641055.1. Lineage (NCBI taxonomy): Eukaryota > Viridiplantae > Streptophyta > Magnoliopsida > Poales > Poaceae > Alopecurus > Alopecurus myosuroides. The sequence continues at coordinate 485,334,887 of CM054057.1, forward strand.
CGCAAAGATCTTTGACACGAAAGAATGTGATGCTCCGGTATCAAATAACACTTTAGCTGGATTAGAGTTTAAGGGAAATGTACCGAGAACGACGTCAGGAGCTTCCTCAGCTTTGTCGATCTTTACATGATTCACCCTTGCGGTCCTCCCGACAGGCCTGTTGTTGGAGTTGAAGGCCTTAGGCGGGGGAGCGCGCACCATTGCCTGGTTTGTGTTAGGACGAGGTGGTGGTGGAGGTAGCTACCTCTGCGTGCACTTGTCGGCGTAGTGCCCCGTCTGCTTGCACTTGTAGCAAGTGACGACACGAGGAGGCCCTGGCCTTGGCTGCCCCATCGAAGCCCTTTGATCATGTAGCTGAGCAGGGTTGGGTGGGCGGGGAGCGAAGCCTGGAGAAGTTTGGGCGTATGGAGCCCGAGTGACAGCACCATTTGGCACCCAGATGCGGCGCTTCTGCGTAGGGGTGGTCATGTTGGAGGAGGAACCACCCTCACGCGAGTGCTTGCGAGACTCCTCGAACGCCTTGCGCCCATTTTCTTCATTGAGCGCGGTGTTAACGAGATCCTCGAAGCTGTTGGCCTTGATATTGGTGAGGGCATACTTGAGTTCCGGGTTAAAACCTCTGCGGAACCTTGCCATCTTCTTAGCCTCAGTGGACACCTCATCTCCAGCGTACCGAGCGAGGCGATTGAACTCACTCTGATACCCGATGACGTCCAGCTTGCCCTGCTTGAGTGAGCAAAACTCTTCACGCATTCTTTCCATGAGACCATCTGGAATGTGGTGCTTCAGGAAGGCTTCCTTGAAACAATCCCACGTGACTGGCATCCCAGTTCTCATGGCCTGGAAGTTTTCCCACCAAGTAGCTGCCTGACCCTTCAGCAGATAGGAGGCATACTTGACCTTGTCTTCTTCAGCCACGTGTGCAATCTCCAGAGCCTTAGCTATCTCACGGATCCAGTCATCAGCGTCCAGAGGCTCGCGTGTGGCCACGAAAGCTCTTGGGCCCAGACTGAGAAACTCCTTGATGCTGACTCGTGGAGCTGTCTGGTTGATGTGCTGATTAGCCTGAAACTGGGCCATCTGCGTCATGACTTGGGTCATCTGAGTCAACAGCTCCGCGATTGGCGGTGGCTCAGGCGTGTTGTTCCTTATTGGCGGCATCCTGAATGGAAATGCATTTTAGCACAACAATAGAAAGGGATAGACTTGGCAACCGAAAGAGAGATTATTCCGACGCATGAATAGATAACCAACAGGTACATCATCACATGTTCAAATACATCAGAATATCCAACACACCATAAATGGTTCGAATGCCAAAGGATAACTAAACATAGCTAAGAATGGATACATCGGTACTCCCATTCTCATCACGCAGGACGGAGGCTAGGAGTACGGCGAGAGGTACGGTGAGGAGCACGCCCACGAAAGTAGGTGGAACGACGATCCACGTAGATCTGACGTGGTCTGAGAGCGACTCTAGGTGTGGTGAAGTACATAGCGTCGACTCCCTGTGCTCCAAAGCGTGGAATCCCAGTGTAACCAGCACCGAGATTAAGGAGTGGACCTCTGATCGGCTCGTAACCTCCAGCATCTGGCAGACGACGCCCAACTGGCTGATCGAAACGTGCAAAGCGCTCGTCTCCAACAAAGTCTGTGGTGTAAGTCGCCAGACGAGTCAAAGCAAGGTAGAGCTGCTCTCTGACTGAAGCCAACTCCTGAGATAGTGTGCGGGCAACTGTGTCACTGTGCCTCACAAACAGAGCGGTGGTGTGAAGCCTGGAGTTATCATGCTCGTAAACATCCAAGTTGTCGTAGAGAGTGAAGTGAGCTCCCTCCGAAGTGATGTAACCACGGGGGATGTGGCGATAGATAGAATCGTCAAATCCCCAGTAGTCAGCACGAAGGACGGTGAGGCTCACATAAGCTGCCTGCTGCACAGCCATATCCACTGTGGAACCTACTGCCTCGTAGCGGTGAACTACGCTCATGCCATCATATGACAGAATGTAGACGATAGCCTGGTAGTAGGTCTGGTCAAACTCTCGCTGCTGCTCGTAGACCTGGTACTCTGGTGCCCAACGGAACCCCAGAAAAGTGACCATGTCCCTCAGCATCTCCGGATAACCGGCAGTGCTCTTGCAACGAGTCATACGAACCACCTGCGGGTAGAACCTGAGATCCATCTGCAGATGATTGGGGAAGCTTTGATTAGACGCCGGTAGAAGAACTGAAGTGGCAAGCAACAACAAGGTTTCAACGGACGAAAAGGATGTTGAGAAGAACAGGATATCGAAGCAACATTCGGGAAACACGAGACCAAACACTCCTGAGGTACTACGGAAACCCATCCGGGCTTCTAAAGGATCAATATCTACTGCTTAAGGAATAGAGGATCTGCTTCCGGGGCTTATGTGCCTCCGTTCTCAATCGTGAGTAGGCAACATGATAAATCATGTCACAACCACCTCCATTCCTATGGTCTAGTAGATATAACTATCCTAGAGAAACCAGGATACGTGAAATCCTAACTTGAAAGTTTAGGTGAGAAGAGAAACAACGCTGCACTTCCTTACCAGAAAAAGGGAGGGTGGGTGGGGAAAGAAATAAAAGAACAGAATTCCTACTCTCACGTTTCATTTTTCCTATATAGCTACAAAATAGTTTCTAGACTCAACTGCGACCAGTAAAAGGGATCCTACAGGCAGACAGACTCTGATACCATTTGTCGCACCCGGACTTCTAGAGGATACTTACAGCCCGCTAAACAGTAGATAAATGGCTTACGGGGCATACCGGCACCCCCATCTCAATATGAGTAGGCCAACACGTAAACGTGTGACAACCATCCTCTACTATTCATCGTCTGTGTAAACCATCCCATAGAAATCCGACTACTTCCATTGACGTACTTCATAACATACACACATGGTACGTCAACGGCATTTGAACAAGTGATATCACAACAAATCTCTAAGACACAAAGAAATAGAAATAAGTGGCAAATAGCTCTCACTAGAGCAGAGATAGCAAATACAATCATCTAGAGGACACATGTCCCAACAAATCATCATTACATCACAGCGGAAGCATCCAAAGTGTCTGAGTACAGACAAGATCCAAATAGGCCTAAGAGGCCGGAAACGAAAAGACGGAGCCCATCCACGATGTCTCGGATCCTGCCCGGGTCCGCTATCTACTCGTCAGCAGCCTCGCCATACTCCACGTAGTAGCCACCATGGGGATCCTCGGAAACGTAGTCTGCAGAACACGCAGCCCCAAAGGGGTCAGTACAGACGAGTACTGGCAAGCAAGACGCACAAGATACCAAAGTGTACCCGGCAACACCAAGTACAGATGCTTTGGGTTCAACGGAAGATAGGTGATACAAAAGTGCGGCAGCGGGCTGCCTAACCAACTACAGAGACACGCTACAACATCCGGCTAGAAGAAGGGGATAAGATAGCGTATCGGAACCAACTACCACTATCCTCAAACAAACCCATCCTGGATCTCGCCCCTTATCCTAAGAAGCAATCCGAGGATAACTCACACAGTTGGATTAATGAAGGTTCAAGTTATCGTGTCAATAAGCCTATTACTAGTCAACTTATTATTGATTAGGTGTAAGTTGTCTAATCCTTGTTAGCCAGCCCTATACCCAAGTCATCCATAACCGCGGACAACACGGCTTCTCGAGAAGATTTAACCCTGCAGGGGTGCACCAATTTGGCCGTACACGTAAGAATATCCCGCCAGATGGGGATCAAACCCACCAAGCGAAACACTCAACACAACCCAACTCTTCTTCGCATCAAGCCCAAAGAATCACGTGCTGTGCGTGCGCGGCTAATCGAGCCCCCACGAAGAAAAGGGGGACCCTCATAGCACTGGAAGACCACGCCGCCCTAAATGCCGACTACAAAAGTTCCACCCTGGCGCCGAGGGTTCGTACCTGCATATGCGTGCATCAAATGGAAAGCCCGAACTAAGTGTGGCGATTTGGACGAGATGCGAATCGAATCAGAGTTGCGGGGGGCGCCCATACACGCTTCCCACATGCGGTTAGCGCGCTCAACATGGATCCAGAGGACAAGAACTTTTCCTGAGTTCGACACTAGCAGGCCACAAAACCATACCCGGCCTCCTGCCGGTGCCTTATCATCAAATTAGCATTACCTCAAACATTAACAGGTTGTTGTTTAAACATCGAGCCCCCAGAACATAATAAATATGGTAAAAGAAATAACGGACATCAGACTCGAGCATAAACAACCCTAAGCATGCTAGTAAGACACATGCAACAAGCAACATGGTTATAGGTGTGGAGGTGAGGCTATATCAGGGTTACAGGATAACATGTGATAGGATCGGAACACAAGCATCGAATCTTAAGGCTAGCAGATTAGACAACGGAAAGTATCGATATCCAGTGTGGAAAGGACACAATGGTTCATGTGAGTGAATACTTGCCTGCAAACTCAGTAGCCTGGTACTGGGCTAACTCCTCTGAAGTAGTGTCGTAAACCTCGTCTGTCTCAACGTCGTCGTCTATTCGGGAAGAAGCAAACAAACAACGCAGAGAGACAAACAATCAATAACATGGCATAATGCACAATCATGGGATGATGCATGACAATTTAATTGATGCATCAAAGATAAGCTAGTTGACATGGTAACATAATTAAATGGGACCATATGCAATTTGGGTTGCATATAGAAAATCCCATGAATTAAGGTTGAATTAAATGATCTACAAATAACCATCATGTGAAAGTTGATTAGAATGACGCATGGATGAGGAAAACAATAAGAAAACAACAATAGCTTCAATTTGATATGTTGTTTACCAAGTTTGGAATTTTATTTATTAAGTTATGAAATTTGGCTTCTTAAATGAGTTACACAAGCATTTGTTGTTTTCACCCATTTTAATTTGCTCAAAATAGATAACCAAATTCATATTTGGAAAGAACACAAAATTTTAGATGGAATACATATTTCATTTGTTGAAAAAGGGATTAAAATGAATTAGTTATTAATTGGACAATTTTAAATGCATTAATTAAGAAATAGTTGTTTTCAGCAATTTAAATTATTTAAAACAGAAAAAAAAGTTGATATTTGGAAACCTTATTCAATTTTGCATGGAAAACATATTTTACATGTTGGAATTGGATTTGAATTGCCCAAGTTATGAATTTTGCAATTTAAAAGGTGTAATTAAAGTGTTGAATTATTGCACCACTTTTAAATAGGAAAAACAGTAAACAAATTTGTATTGAAAAGGTTGAAAACATGTAGCAAATATTTCACTGAACATTTTGAGCTATTAAACATAATTTTTGGATCATTATTGAATTTATTATGCAATTTTTCATAGTCATTTTTATTCTGCCCCTTTTAGTAAACAGAGGGAAACATGTTCAAATTTAATTCAATTGTGACCAAATAAAATACCAATATGTAGAGTTTGTTAAGACAAATTTTTAGAGCCCAAGTTTGCTCAAATTGGATGAACAGAACTCAAGTTATGAAATTCCAAAGTTTCAAATTTTTATTGCATTTTCTGTATTTAATTATTTAGTGCAAAAATTATTACAGAAACATGTTGCAATTTTGTTACTAATAGAAAGAGCACAAGATTATGAATCCACAGAAACTTGAATCATTGAAATTGGAGCAATATTCAATTTGTTATGGATTTTACAATTAAGGCTCAGATCTGTTTTCTGGAATTCGAGAAATAACAGAAAAAAGAGGAAAAAAAGGGGGTGGCTTTCTGCCTAAGGGGGGATTCGAACCCGGGGCTGCTGCATGTGTGCGCACGGGGGTGCTACCAGTGGGCTAGCTGCGGCTTTGTTTATGGATATAGGGGCGTGGGCTTTTGAGGCAAAGGTGCGGGCTACTGTCGAACTGAACCAAAAACAGGTAACTGCAAGCGAACGGAGAGGAACGACGGCGATCGACCGCCGGGCTGCTGCGGCCTGTGCCGCGCGCGGGCGCTCGCCCGCGGGGCAGAGAGGAGGAGAGTGGGGAGAGGGGGAGAGGAGAGGGCGAGGGGTGTCTCACCGAGGTCCCGAGCGGGAGCAGTAGGCGGTGGCGAGCGACAGAGAAAAGGGAGGCGGTCGACGGCGGCGACTTGGCGGCGGCGAACGGCGGCCTCCCGGGCCTCGCCGAGGAAACGAGGAGGGAGAGGAGACCGCGGGGTTTCCGTTCCCGCCGTCTCGGAGGGTTGGCGGCGAGCGTAGCGGCGGCGGTTGGAGCTTCAACTTCCGGTAATGGAGGCCATGGAGGTGGTGAGGTTCAGAGAAGAAAAGGGGAAGGGAGAGGAAGAGAGAAACAGTGGCGGCTTGAGGAGGAAGAAGGGATGGAGGAGAGCTAGGGTTTTGGAGGGGAGAAGGGGTAGAAATAGGGGGGAGGAGGCTAGGTGGAAAGCTGCTGTGTGGGGGAGCCTCCCCTCCTCTGTCTCCGTACAGAGGAGGAAGACGACAGGAGGAGGAGGCGCATGGGCTTGTGGGGGGTTTGGTGGGCTGGCCTGCCCTCCCCTTCTTCTTTTCTGTTTATATTTTTTTTTGTTTTTTTTGTAGGAAAGAGAAAGAGAGAAATAGAATAGGATTTTTTTGGGTTTTTAGTTTAACAATAATTTTTATTGAATTTCAAAACAGTAAGATCAAAGGTATGTGTGCTTATTTCCAAAATTTTGAAATTGCCAAAAAGATTTGAAATTAAATTTCAAATAGGGTTTCAAAAGAATGGAATTTTGAATTAATCAATATCATTCCACAATTCCAAACAAATATGAATTTCTTCTTGAATTGAAAATGTTTGCAAAATTTTAATTTGAATTCACAATTGGAACATGCCAAGTATGAAATGGATTTGAATTTGAATTATAATTGAAAACACTAGAAGACAAATGCAAAAGTTTATGATGCATGATGCAGAACAAAAATTTAGCAAGAAGCAAACAATTTAGGATTGTTTTCATACTTGGGATGTTACATGACGGCACTCCATTCGAGCCTTCCAACAGAAGGTCAAACAGGTGAAGGCTCGTGGTCCCTCCTGCTCTTCATCTCCATCAATTCCAAAGAAATACATTTCTGAACACTTAGGAGCCAAATTTGTCTCTTAGGAATAAGTCATTCAAAAAACAAAAAAAATGGTCATACATGGACAAGAACATTCTGAACTCTTCGGAACCATATTTGTCTCTTAGGAATATAAAATTTGAGATTCTGGCCGATAAATAGTAGAATTGAACCATAACGTTTTCCTTTATTGAAGTTACATCAGGAAGTCACTACAGAAATCCATGTCCACTCACAGGGTCATGAACCTCACTCAACTGTTACGGGAAACAGGTGAATATGAAACCGAAATTGAGCAAAAATAAAATAAAATTGAAAGGAAAATTCAATCAAGTCATACCGAGCTGCAACTCCTTTTCAACATTGTACCACGTGTCTTGTCAAAAAAAAAATCATACCACGTGTCATGGATCACTGCTGTTCGATGTAAGGTGGGAGCACTCCTTGAATGAAATAGCTCAACATTGTCAAAGGCTCTCTCGGGCTGGAAGGACGGATAGCTCCTCCTTCTTTTCCGAGAGTAAATGGCCAGCTCCACTCGCAGATACAAATGTGAATCCGCCGGAGTACTGCAAAGGACCAGATACGAGTTAATGGGGTTTTTTTCAAAAAATTTCTGAAGATTTTAAATTTTGACTTCAAATTTGGATAATTTTTATCCGTCGAATGGAGATCGAAGGGTGGAGAGATAGCTAAAAGTGTAAAGGCACTGGATCTTAGTCCCTGCTGGACATAGCCACCCACCTTCAAGTACAATCAGTGAAAGCCATCAGACAATTTTAGTTGTGAAGCTATGTAGGATGGATATAGTAGTAGGAATTACAAGTGCGGCTGATGAACCGGCGGGCAGGTGCTCCTGCCTAATTGTTTTTTAAATGTTGATTAAAACCAATTTTCCAAAGTCAAAAAATCTGATTTTTTTGGATGCATAGGTAATGCAATCCCAGTGCGTGGCGAGTGAGTTCCGTAATGAATTTGTATTTAAGTTGGCTATACAAAAAAGACAAAATTTCTAGTACTATATAGTGCTATATAGCAGTATAAATGTGTCATCAATTTATCTTTTTTACACAAGCCAAATGAAAAGTCATTTCTTTATGAAATTTTGTACTATTACATAATATATGTAGGTATGCACCTAATTTTTTTTTCAGAATTTTTGAATCTTTGGAAAATCAATTTCCTAGGCAGGAGCATTTATACCTAGGTTCAAGTGTCTTGGATAGTATACTTGGTGCCCGGAAGCGAGCACACAACGTCGAAATCACCACTGCAAAAAAGTAGGAACCTTAATTTCTTACCGCAAAACGTTTCACTTTTTTTTTGAAACTTCGGAACTTTATTGATGACATTAAATCATTACAAAGAGTGTCACGGATGCACTCCGGACCCCCATCCCGGAAAATAGCAGAAACAAAAGATTCAGCTCGACGAGCTAAAGTGTGTGCCGAAGTATTAAGCAAGCGATTGATATGACAAAGAGTCACCGATTGGAAATCTGTCATCGTCCTCTTGGTATCTCTGATCACAACGCCGATACCCGTGCGATCCCTTACAGGAGACTTGATGCGTTGGATGACCGACAGACAGTCCGAAGCTAAGATGGTCATGTCAAAACCCTCCTCCCGAGCCAGGGATAATGCACTCAACACAGCGAGTGCTTCAGCTAGTTCCGGCGCCGTAACCTCATCAAGGAGCTGACTGCAAGCAACCAGACACGTACCGCTGTGATTCCTGGTCACGACGTCTATCCCCATCCGTGAAGAAGATGCAAACAAAGCCGCATCCACATTGATGAACACAGGCGGCGGTGACCGACCAGGAGAAGCGTCAGACACTCGTCTTTGGACTGGTACTGGGTTCAGTAGATGTTGCACGATCATCTCAACATAAACCTTAATCCGTACTGCCAAGCTGTTAGGGTGATGTAAGTGCTCACCATTGCGCACTCCATTCCTCGCATCCCACAGATGCCAACATGTAACAGCCAGAAGGACATGATCGATCTCCTTAGACCGATCAGAAAATCAAAAATCCATCCCTTTGGTGTAACAAAGTCCTTCCTCTTCTTCAGGTGTACTGAGTAGGATTTCTTCAGTTCTCGCCATACCTCTCGCGTACTGGCATAGCAGGTTGACATGCTCAGCTGATTCTTCCCTGAAACAAACAGTACATATTGCGGTGTCGCAGTTGCTGCATTCTCGGGAGACAGTCATGGGCAAAACGCCACAACGTGATCAACATCTTCCCCGGAGCTTCTCCAGGCTTTGGCCTTTTCAAATGACCTGAGGCAGACCCGCGCCTTGAGCCGCTACGAAACTGCAAGAACTCATCCGATCGCATCAAATTGTATGCGGAACGGACAGTATACTGGCCAAACTTGGAGTAAGGTCAAGAGATAAAGTCCTCGTCTCCAAATCCGCTGATCGGAATACGAAGGACAACAGATGCGACCTCCTCCCCAAGTATCGAACGAACAACAGACGGATTCCACCTGCCATCATCATTTAATAGGTAGGCCACCTTGGAATCTTCCGAGACAGGAATGAGAGTTCGCAGCTGGCTCGGTAGCACTCCCGGGATCCAATTATCCTTCAGTAACCGGATACGCTGTCCGTTGCCCACACCCCAGCGAATACCAGCCTGCACCAATTCCTTGCCAAACAGAATGCTTCTCCACGTGAACGAAGAGGACCGAGGACAGAAGTCACAATTTGGAAAATATCGGCCTTTAAGAACTCGTGCACACAACGAAAGTGGTTCTGTCAACAAACGCCAAGTTTGCCGCCCGAGCATGGCCTGATTGAAGAGCACCACGTCCCGAAAGCCCAAACCACCCAGGGCTTTTGGCGCCGAGAGCCACTCCCTCGATCTCCGGTGCATCTTTTTCCTACCATTTTCACGACCCCACCGGTGGTCAGCAATGGCCTTACTAATAGCTTCACAAGTCTGCACCAGAACCTGGAAACAACTCATATTGTAAGTAGGAATAGCCTGGATCAAAGCTTTGATCATAATCTCCAGCCCCTTGCGCGATAAGGGACGATCTGAGAAAGCATTCACCCCGTTCCAAACTCATTCAAAGAGGAAACCAAATGTAGCAACAGGTGATCTACCAACCTCGGTCGGCATGCCCAAGTATGAGTCTTGAAGGGCCTCGTTGTGAACACCTAAGCAGTCCATCACCGTTTTCTTGACCTCCCCATCACAGTGGTGGCCAAAGAAAATTGTAGATTTGTCTTTATTGATTTTCTGTCCCGAACCAGCACGGAAGGTAGTCAAAGTGTTATTCAGAGCTTGAACACTTTGACGATCGCATCTAGCAAAAAATATGCTATCATCCGCAAACAGCAAGTGGGACACCGGCGGGCCTAGTCTGCCATTGCGTATCCCTTTGAGATCACCAATCTCTTCTTGGTTTTGGAGCAAACAAGAGAGTCCTTCCCCACATAGAAGGAATAAGTATGGGCTAATGGGATCTCCCTGACGAACCCCTCTCGTTGGGACAACTGGCTAGGTAAGATCCCCATTGATCCGAACAGCATACCGCACATTTGTAACACAACGCATCACCATTGCGATCCATGCATCCGAAAAGCCCAATTTGGATAAACATCCAGCCAAGTAGCACCATTTGACGCGATCATAAGCCTTCGTCATGTCGATCTTTAGCGCAAAGAAAGGGAGCTTGGCACGTTGCTTCCTTATTGTATGCAAACACTCATAAGCTATAAAAGCATTATCTGTAATAAAACGCTCTAACACAAAGGCACTTTGATGTTCCGAGATTATCTCTGGAAGAAACACCTTGAGCCTGTTTGAAAGCACTTTGGAGGCAATTTTGTAAAGTACATTACAGAGGCTAATAGGGCGGAAGTTTTTTAGATGCTATGGATTATTTACCTTGGGAATAAGCACAATGATAGAATCACATAAACCTTCAGGGATAGCCTCCCCCTGAATAAAACCTTGCACCGCCTCACAAATCTCCACATGAAATAATGCCCAATGGGTCTGATAGAACAGGGCTGGAAAGCCATCCGACCCTTGTGCCTTCGTCGGACCCATATGGAAGAGTGACGCCTTAATCTCCTCGTTTGTGACCGGTTTGCGTAATTCCACGTTCATCCCATCAGTCACCTTCCGTTTAATGCCATTGAGGACAGCAGCAATAGCCTCACAGGGTTCGGATGAGAACATAGCTTCATAAAAGTTTTCTACCTCCCCCTTGATGCCCACCGGGTCCGTACATCTGCCGCCATCCTCCTTAACAATAACTTTGATCTTGTTCGTACGACGTCTCGCAGATGCACGGGCATGGAAAAACGCTGTGTTACGATCTCCCTCACGCAACCAGTCCACCCGGGAGCGTTGCCGAGCCATGATTTCCTCTCTTTCAAATAACTCGCACATGTTCTTCTCTAGCTTCTTGATGACATATTCGTCATCACCCCATGGCGCCAACCAGAGTGTTTTCAGTTTGCGCTCCAGCTTTTGGATAGCTTTTTTAACTGAGCCGAACGTGTCTCTACTCCAGCTACGCAAAGAACCGGCAACCCGATGCAGTCTAGCCCATGTTGCCCGGAGGCTACCAGACCCATCAACATTGTCAGCCCAGGCCTGCTCCATCACCTGTCTATAATCGGGTTCAACCAAGCCGCCTCAAAACGAAAACCGTCATCACAGGACGTGTGTCAGGCGCATCATTAAGCTTCTGAAGGCAAATATGCACCACAAAGTGGTCAGACGTGGTAGTAATAACATTAGTCACCTGGCAGTCATCAAACAGAAGTGTGAATTCGCCATTAGCCACTCCATGGTCCAATCGAACACGGACATTTCTGTTCGCCACCTGCTGATTCGACCAGGTGAATATAGGACCCGAAAAACCCATATCAACTAGGCCACAATCGTCAAGACACTCCCTAAAAAGCCTCATCTGAGCCTCTGATCTGTCATTAGAGCCAAAATGCTCATCATTATTAAGAACCTCGTTAAAATCACCGCAGACTAGCCAAGGACCCGTCCACTGTCCCTTCAAACGCCGCAATAAGTCCCAGAACTCATGGCGCTTGTCTCTCCGAGGTTCTCCATAAATGAAACTAGCACGCCAATTATCACCATTCTCATTCGAAATCCCAACATCAATACAACTTTTGTTCATCCCTCTAAGAGAAACGGTATATGGCTGCAACCAGAAAAGGGCTAAACCCCCACTAAGGCCCTCGCTGCTCACACCAAAGAAGCCTGAATAGCCGAGGGACCACATGAAATTTTGCACATGTTTATCCTTCATCTTCGTTTCTGACAAGAAGAGGAAGGCGGGTCGGTAGGTTTTAACGAGCCACCTGAGCTCACCAACTGTCGAGTCCGACCCGAGCCCTCGACAGTTCCAACACAGACAACTCATTGCGTCGGCAGGGACTGCACATCATCCCCTGCAGGATCCGCCGATCGACTAGCCACATCACTATCACCCGTAAGTCTTTGTTTCTTCCCTGAGTCGTTGCTGGGCTCACCCTTGTTTGCCTCACCAATAAGATGAGACCCATACTTCTGAGCATCTGCCCCAGACTTATCACAGATAGCCAGCACAGTTGTTACCTTGGCTACATAGGCCTTAGTCTGCTTGCGTTTGGATCCCGCAAGTTGGTTCCCACTTGGTCCAGCGTTGCCAACCCCATCTCTTGTCGGAGCTTTGCGATGATTGTTACGCGCCTTAACCGGGGACGTTACTTCCCCATTCCCGTTCTTCCCCTTTGCTGCACCAGTTGGTTGGTTGCTGGACCCTTGCCCAGATTGTGCCCCCTGACCTGAAGAAGAGCGAGAGTCCTTCCACTTCTCAGCAGGTACACAGACCAGCTCCTTGTCCCATGGTAGCTTGCCCTCTGCATCTCTGCTTGCCGGCACCTGGCACACCAAATGAGAGTGCCCCACCATACCGCACGAGAAGCAATACATTGGCATTCGTTCATACCTCACTGCATAAAGGGTTGTAACATCCCTCTTTGCAGAATATGCAGATACACACCGCATCAGAGGTTGGGAGATATCCACCAGCACCCTAGCCCGGAGAAACTCGCCCCAAGCACGTCCATTCTCATCAGCTCCACCTTCACCACCTCTCCCAGCATCTCGAGAAGAGGGGTACCTCTGTCCTTGCTCATCAAGGTAAAGGGTAGGTGCATGATACGCACCCATAACAACAGCTTGTCAAAATCTAGGTCTCGGAATTTCACACATGGATCAAACACTTGCAGAATAATAGGGTTCTTCCCAACAGTCCACGGTGAGCCATCCAACACCCGATCCCTATCAAGCTTTGAGACAAATTCTGCAAAGAACACATTCGTTCCCATAGGCCTGACCACCAAACCTTGAGGATTTCCCCATGCAGGTATAACGACCGATCTGATCGTCTGGATATGATATGTGCTTGACGACAGGACTTTCCCCACCAGTGCCCACTCGGGGCCAACAATCTCCTCATCATCTTCTTCGACGACGGACCGGGCCTCCTGCGAGGTCGGCTTCAGACGTCCCATCATGGCCGTCACCCCGTCACCGGAGATCCCACCATCCTTCGTTTCCTTCTCCGCCGCCTTGCCGCGATCAGCCTGCGCCGATCCAAAACCTACGCCATCCTTCGCCACAGCCCCACCAACTTGTGTGAAAATATTAGGTGGTGGTATCAGTATGTACCTGAATATCCAAATGGGAAGCTTATGCTCAATTAAAAATTTGACGGTTGGTAGCATGTACATTGGCGCATCGTTCTGCATACAAAACAGATGAGCTATACACGTGGAAAGCCCTCTACACTACCGGGTCGTTGAGGTAGGAGTAGGTAGGATAATAACTGCAACGATCATACCCCGGTAACTGCAATTTGAGGATCAGAAAAGCGCAAGTTAGCAATTCAGAATACAACTACTCCCTCTGTCTCAGAATAAATTTAAATATAAATATATGTAGACATATTTTAGTGTATACATATATCTATATTTAGATAAAGTTGAGTCAATTATTTTAAAACATAGTGACTAGTTTTACAAGTAGTTATATTTTAGAAAGAGTTGTTGTGCGTTGGGGAAAGAACAAGAGTTGTTGCATTACGTATCCACTTGGGTAATGCGCTCCGTTGGGGGTACGGATGCACATTGGAGCCTATATGTTTTTTTTGAGGGGGGTAAACTCGCTTTATTCAAGATTAATCAAAATTGGAATACACAAGCCATCTGGCGGCCACAGGAGCCACACACGGCGTCCTGGTTCATCACTAAGAGCGCTTCTAGCTAGACTATGTGCTTCTTTATTGTGGTTTCTAGGCTCATGGCGAAACGACATAAAATCAAACCGCCTTCCTGCCTCCAAAATCTCTCGCACCACTTGTGCATAGGCTCCCATGGTACAGTCTCTAGGTTGTTGATCACCAACCGGCAGTCACTCGCCACCATGATTCTGCGAGCTAAAATGTCGATTGCAAGTGTTGTTGCCTCCTGACATGCAAGCGCCTCCAGAGTTTCGGGTTCTGTTCTTCCCGAATATGTCACCGAGGAAACTCCCAAGAAAACTCCGTTCTCACACCTAGCGACAGCAGCTATCGCTCCTCTCCCCGTCGTCTTTCCCACCGCCGCGTCCACATTAATTTTGATCATGCCCTGCGGAGGTGGTAACCAACCTAGCGCCTGCTGATTGCGAGCATGAACCGCCCGTTGTCCAACCTTCTTGGAACCCTGTTGCAGATCCTCTAAGAACCTTTCTACAAAAAGATGTGTAGAGAGCGGGCTCTGGAACTGATCCTCGTGTATCGTCTTTCTCCGGGCGTGCCACACTGCCCAAAGGGTGACAAAAACCCTGTTCTGGTCCTCATGATTCAATGTCTCTATCAATGTTGCCAGCCACTGTCTTGCATCTCCTTCGCCCGAGCAGCCCATATGCTCGGTAATTTCCTCATCGACCAACGCCCATACGCAGCGTGACATAGTGCAGTCAAGTAGCGCATGTCTCCAGGAATCGACGGCACCGCAGAGCTTGTAATGATCATCGTTTGTCATATATCTGTGCCTCCGCACTTCATTTGTTGGAAGTGATTGCTTCGCCAATCTCCACAAGAACATCCGTACCTTGGATGGAACCCGAGTCTTCCAAAGAGAAGCCCATGTCTTCTCCATCCGTTGCACGTCCGAATTTCCTGCTCTTGCTTGAATCCATGCTTCTCTCTTCTCCCTCGTGCTCACCAACATCCTATACACAGATTGCACTGAGAAGATTCCCTTTCGGTCATAATGCCACGCCCAAAAATCCTCTTGCCTACAGTGACTAAGAGGGATTTGCAAAATAAGTTCCACGTCCATGGGCAAAAGACATTGTCTTAATTTTTCCTCCTTCCACACGGCCGTAGTCACCTCTATGAAATCTGCAACGGTGGCTGGTGGCTCATCTGTGGTACAGGTGATAGGTCGCAGCGCACCATCCCTCAGTATCCACTGATCATTACAGGGATTTGTGCTCTCCCCTGTTCCAATTCGCTTGATAAGTCCCTGTTTGAGAACTTGTAGTCCTTCATGAATTCCCCTCCAAAACTGAGATGGTGTCGGGCTTAGCCGGGCTTGAAGGAGACTCGTCGTTGGGAAGTAGACAGCTTTGAGTACTCTTGCACTCAGCGTGGTTGGGTCCTGCAACATTCTCCAACCCTGCCGTGCTAGGAGTGCCAGGTTGAAGAGACCAATATCTCGGAACCCTAGACCCCCCATAAATTTCGGTTTGCACATATCCTTCCATCCAACCCAGCTTGCCCTCCTCTCTCCGTTTTTGCTACCCCACCAGAACTTGCGAATCATAAGGTTTATGTGGTTACACAGGACCTCGGGCAAACGGAAGCAGGCCATAGAGAAGATCGGTATTGCTTGGGTTACGGACTTGATGAGAACATCCTTGCCACCAGAAGAGAATAGCCGCTCCATCCATCCTTGGATCTTCTTCCATATTCGATCCTTTATGTACTTGAAAGCGTCACATTTTGCTCTTCCCACATCGGCGGGCATCCCTAAATACTTCTCACTTAGGGTTTCATTATGCACATCGAGAGTGTCCTTCACTCCCTCCTTGATTAAACTCGGGCATCTCTTGCTGAAGTAGATGGACGATTTATCCCGATTAATCCTTTGGCCCGAGGCCAAACAATACTTGCTCAGTAGATCCTGAAATTTACCCGCACACTCCAAATCTGCCTTGAAAAGCAACATGCTGTCATCTGCGAAAAGAAGATGGTTCACCGCTGGGGCCGATGATGCCACCTTTAAACCGTGTAGCTAGGATGATACACTGTGGTGTTTTAAGAGGCACGAGAGGCCCTCTGCTGCTATCAAAAAAAGATAAGGGGAGATGGAGCCTATATGTTGCAGGAACTATCCAAAGCGCCGCGGAAGGCTGCCTCTGAGAGTGTACGGCCCAGCTCGGCGTAGTTGCAGTTCTTGTCGGACATTCTCGTACACCTCGTCGGACCTCATCGCATGGGCCCATAAAAAAAGTAAGGCCTTAAAGGGTCTATACGGCTGATAGGAATGACATAGGATTTTTGTAGCATTGGATCTATATTGTTTGTTTAATTCACAAGATCATATCCTATAGAAAATATTTTCATAGGAATCTTATAGTACAAATACTATAGGAAAAGAATACGAGGTCCAACCTCATAAAAAAATTACTTCACACAATCAAAGGAAATTGTCCTTTTCATAGAATTCATTTAGCTATGCTGTATCAACCCTACGAGTTTCTTATTCCTATACTTTTCTATCCTATGAATCAAAGGAGCCCATAATATTCCTATTCGCGGACGCGGTTGGAGGAAAAAACGCTTCGCTCAGCGTCGCTCTCGCGGTGACCGGGGAGAACCCTAGCTCCTCTGCTTACCCTCCATCCCTACTCCTTCCCCTCCCCCGCCGCCGCCGGCGGCGTGTGTCGCCGGGCAATGCCCGCGCAGTGCCGGCGGCGGCGGGCGTTTCTCTACACGTCTGCGATGGGGGCTTCTTGAGGGAGCTCCTGCGGCGGCGGTGCGCTGATGTGCTTCAACGATTCGAGTCGGGGATTGGCGACGGGTCACCTCGGCGGCTTCTTCCAGTGAGGTCGGTGATGGGGACCGGCACAGGTCGGCGGCAGTACCTATGGCGAGCAGCAACGACAGACGCGCGGTTTGGTCCTTGCCGAGCCAGATCTGGGCCGGCGGTCGGCCCTCTGTGCCCACATGCGCCCCGCCGTGTGGTTTGGGCTTGGCTCGGGCTGCTCTTTGCTGCTGGGTACGCCCGGCAGGCAGCACGGAGGCGTCGTGTTTGCCTCGCTTGGTGCACCTCTGCTACCCACATGCGCCAAGGATTTGGGACATGCAGTCTCGGATCCATTGTTGTTGTCTTTCCGTTAAAACCGTCAGCAACGTGATGGTGAGGTTTGCCACTCCCCTGGGCTCGAGATCCTGGATGCCGGGGCGGCAACCCTGGAAGGTGAGGTTGGATGTGCTTGTCGGCAGGCAACATCGCAACGGTGGTGGCCTTCCCTTTGGTCACATGGGTGGCGAGGGGTATGACAATGAGCGATCCTACCGTCGGTGTGTCGGCGACGGCTCCCTAGTCAAGATCCGGAGGCATCATATTGGCATGGCGACCCGTCCCTCGGGTTGGGGTCCTTGGTATCTCAGATGACACGAGTGAAGATCCAAGCGAAGGATCCGTGCTTTGGCGCCGGAAACGGTGATATCCGCGGGTGTTACTACCCTCTTGGGGGCGTCGTTGTGGGTGTCCTCTTCGTGACTTGTTTCCGGGCGAAAACTCTTGCTCGTTGTTGTGGGCTCGATGCCTGTGGCGCGTCGTGTCGTTACCCTCTTGGGGGCGTCATTGGGGAACCCAAGTTTCATCCGGGTACGACACGTTGGAGTCAATATACGGGTGTGAAGCTTCCTCGACTTCGACATGGAATGGGCTCGTTGGTCTCCTATCCTTTACACATGCCCTTGGTGCAACCTTCCTCGGTCCTTGCTAGTTGCTGACAGGATCGATGCTCCACAGCCTAGAGCAAGAGGGCAGGCGGCCCTCTTCAGTGATAGCTTGGTGTGGTCGGTGCAGTGAGCCTGGTGGTCTTCCAAGGCGACGCGACTCTGTTCCTTTTCGGTAGTCCGATCGTTTTTGCTAGGTGTGGCAGTTCATGTTTTCATGTTCGACTTTGAGTTGGTGGCTCACCACTTCTCATATGTCGTTTTTTCTTTCTAACTTGCTTGTATGGGGATTCCCTACCACTTTGTATCGTTCGGCCGGTTGAGGTTTTTTTTTGTAAACGGGGCAAAAGAGTGTTTCGAGGACGATGTTCCTCGCGCCAGGATACGGATTTCCAAACTTCAAGACAAAGGAGAACGATTTATTATTCAGAATGAAAAAACGAGACCTTACAAGTCTTTTTTTTATTCATTCCATGTTTCATACTCTATATTGTTAGGGCTGCCCTCCGGCGACACACGCCGAGGCAGCTCTCCGGCGACAAACGCCGGACAAAGGAGACACCAATAGATTTCTGGCGACGAACGCTGCGGCGCACGAACGCATGTATCTTGGCTTTATTTCTCTCGACTAACTTAATACATGGTGATATACACACGAACACACACAGTACAACCCAGAGGAGCCCAACTCTCCTGCCGGTCGGGCACACACCACAGTCCGGCGAAACCACAACCCTCCTACCGGGCGGGCACACACCACAGTCCGTCGAGACTATATCCTCATCTCTGGCTCCATTCACACTTCACTTATGCGGTTCACAGGCTCTTTATAGCCCGGGTGAGCGGATGAGGGTCAAGGGGATGAGGGCGACTGAGCGGCCGACGTCGGAAGGCAGAGAACGTCTGTCCTCCGACGCTGACAGGGGGATGCTAACCCGGTATGCCAAGCTCTGAGGAAATAACCCGGCCCGAAGGATGGCGTGCAGGATTCGGCTAAGAATAAAGAAGCTTGTGGAGGCCCAAACTTGTGGGCTTAACGGCCCGGGTTATGGGCTATTGTAAAGGAAAGTTATGGTTAGTGCGCCGTGTTCATGTAGGATCCGGAATATGCCTTGCCGAATAAGTTAGGGGGTACGGGTGCTTTATAAACTGACCCTCAGGTATAGTTTTGCAGAGAGATCTAAGAACCCTAACAATATCGTGTGATATCGAGTATCCAGTGTAAACCCTAAATCGAGTTATTGTATCGAGAATAGAAATTCGGCGACTTCGATTGCCGGCTGTCAGATCAAGTTGTACCATGTCTTCTCTTGAGCTAAACCCTCTCCCGAACGCCTGTGTCGACTTGCCCCAAGATCAGTTACCCCTGGTAACATCTGCCGTGATTATCCCACGACAGTTGGCGCCCACCGTGGGGCCTGCGTCCAAAGGTGTTTACATCACGGGAGAAGCTCGGAAGGGCATGGAGAATCTTGTCATTGGCGAAATCTACATCGACCACGAAGAAGAAAAGTTGGTGGACGATTCCGGCTGGGGGCCAGAATCGGATCACCTCGAGTCCGGATTTATATTGACGATCGGCCGGATCAACATCTTCGTCGGCACGGTACGAACGACTAACTTAAAAGGACAATATCATGTGCATACTACAGGAACTTCTAGCAGGAACAAAGAGACATCAAAGCAAGCGGCAAATTCGGTTTCATCAGCCGCGCCGGGATATCTTAGATGGGCAGAACAAGAGATAACGTGGAGTAGAAGAGATCATCCGGAAAAAGTGGAGCGTCCAGGAGTCTTGGCGTTGGTGGTTGCTCCACAGGTTAATGGTTACGAGCTGAAGAAGGTCCTGATGGACGGTGGAAGTAGCATCAACATCCTTTATTGGGAGACCTTCTTACGGATGAGTCTCAAAGAGTCCCAGCTGCAGAAAAGTTCGACAATCTTTCACGGGATCGTACCGGGTCACTCGGCGAGCCCCGAGGGAAGGATCACCTTGGAAGTTGCTTTTGGGGAATCGACGGATAATTATCGAGTGGAGTGGCTCACGTTCGAGGTGGTCAAGTTGCGCAGTCCTTACCACGCGCTGTTGGGGAGGCCGGCTTACGCCCAATTCATGGCTAGGCCGTGCTACGTGTATTTGCAGCTGAAAATCCCGGGTCCTAAACGGACCATCACTATACATGGGAACCGGGATATAGCGGCCGAGTGCGACGAAGGAGATTCAGTTATGGCCGAGCAGGCATGCAGGAAGGAAGAGCTCGAATATTACCGGTCTCAAGTAAATCCGGACGATAGAACAGCCTTGAAAAAGCCGAATACTGAGGATGAGAGAGCAAAATTCAAGGCAGCGCAAGACACCAAGAAGATAGATTTTGTCGAAGGGGATTCTACTAAGCAGTTTACCATAGGGTCTAACCTGGGAAAAGAGCAGGAGGGAGCGCTCGTGGAGTTCATTCGCTCGAATGCAGATGAGTTTGCCTGGACACCTAGCGACATGCCGGGTATCCCTACAGAATTGGCTGAGCACAGTTTGCATGTGGATCCCAAGTCCAGGCCCGTGAAACAAGGTTTGAGGAAAATGAATGAGGAAAGAAGGAAAGCTATAGGCGAAGAGATCGCTCGGCTATTGGCAGCCGGCTTTATCATGGAAGTATTTCACCCGGATTGGTTGGCTAACCCGGTTCTGGTGATGAAAAAGACCAACGAGTGGAGGATGTGCATTGACTTCACTAGTCTCAACAAGCATTGCCCAAAGGATCCGTTCGCGCTCCCAAGGATAGATCAGATTATAGACGCAGT
This sequence comes from Alopecurus myosuroides, assembly GCA_028641055.1. NCBI lineage: Eukaryota > Viridiplantae > Streptophyta > Magnoliopsida > Poales > Poaceae > Alopecurus > Alopecurus myosuroides. Next base: position 485,355,770 of record CM054057.1, read on the forward strand.
AGCTGGAAGCGATCTGTTATGCTTCCTGGACGCATATTCCGGGTATCATCAGATTAAGCTCAAAAGGGAGGATTGGGAGAAAACATCATTCATAACCCCGTTTGGGGCCTTTTGTTATAAAACTATGACGTTTGGGTTGAAGAACGCTGGCGCAACTTACCAACGGTGTATTCAAAAGTGCTTTGAGGACCAAATCGGACGTAACGTCCATGCTTATGTGGATGACGTGGTCATCAAGACTAGGAAGGCGGAGACATTTATCGATGATCTAAAGGAGACATTCAAAAACCTGAGGAGGTACCAGATGAAGCTTAATCCAACGAAGTGCGTGTTCGGAGTTCCGGCTGGGAAATTACTCGGCTTCATAGTTTCCGAGAGAGGAATTGAGGCAAATCCAGATAAAATCAAGGCAATCCAGAGTTTGAAAAAGCCGGAAAACTTGAAGCATGTTCAAAAGCTCACGGGCTGTGTAGCAGCCTTGAGCCGATTCATATCTAGACTCGGAGAAAAAGCAATACCCTTGTATCGGCTCTTGCGGAAATCGGATAAATTCGTATGGGACGAAGAGGCAGATGAAGCGTTTGAAGCACTAAAGAAGCAATTATCTGAAGCACCAGTACTAGCGGCGCCGGGTCCTAAAGAGCCTATGTTGCTATACGTGGCAGCTGGCCCCCGAGCCGTTAGCGCAGTGGTTGTCGTGGAACGCAAAGAGGACGGGAAAGGTTACCCGGTTCAGAGGCCGGTTTATTACGTCAGTGAGGTATTATCAGAAGCAAAGCAGCGCTATCCGCATTGGCAAAAGTTGGTGTTCGGGGTCTTTATGGCTAGCCGGAAGTTGAAGACGTATTTCCAAGAGCATCCGATAACAGTGGTTAGTTCAATACCAATGTCGGATATCATCAGAAACTCGGACGCGACGGGAAGAATAGCCAAATGGGCGATAGAGATGGGGGATTATGATATCAACTACGAACCCAGGTCAGCAATCAAGTCTCAAGCTTTAGTTGATTTCGTTAACGACTGGACACATACAGGCATGACTGCAACGGTTCCAAATTCCGAGTCATGGATCATGCACTTCGACGGATCAAAGCAGTACGAGGGATCAGGAGCTGGGGTGGTGCTAACATCACCCAAAGGGGACAAATTGAGTTACGTGCTACAAATTCACTTCGATTGTTCCAACAACGTGGCCGAGTATGAGGCCCTATTGCATGGCTTAAAGGTAGCCAAAGAGATGAACATCAAGAGGATACGGTGCTTCGGAGATTCGGACCTTGTGGTACAGCAGGTGTCAGGAACGTGGGATAGAAAGGACGCAACTATGGCGGCATACCGCAGGGAAGTTGATAGGGTAGCAGGATGTTTTTCCGGGTATGAGGTGGAGCATATAGACAGAAGAAAGAACGAGGCAGCCGACGCCCTCGCCAGACTCGGCTCGCGCAGAGAGCCGGTTCCACCTAACGTTTTCCTGGACGAATTATGGCGACCATCAGTTAAAATCGAGTCAGAGGAGGAATTGGCAAATCAAGACTCGGATTCAGGGCTCGTAGCCACTGTACGTACTATTCCCGAGTGGACAGAACCGTTTTTGGCCTACCTATCACGAGGCGAGTTACCACAACAGGAGGTATTAGCAAGGCAAATTTTGAGGCGAGCAAAGGGGTACTCTATCATCAATGGGGAATTGTACAAAAGAAGTGCAGCAGGAGTCTTTTTGCGCTGCGTAGCGCCGGAAGAAGGCAGACAGATTCTCAAGGAAATCCATGAAGGCGACTGTGGACATCATGCGTCCACAAGGTCTCTTGTGGCTAAAGCTTATCGACACGGGTTTTTCTGGCTCACGGCCCTAACGGATGCGGAGCGATTGGTAGCAAGGTGTGACGGATGTCAAAGGTACGCTCGCCAAACCCATGTGCCGGCTATGGAGTTGCGGACTATCCCGTTAACTTGGCCGTTTTCCGTCTGGGGTATGGACATGGTTGGCCCCTTCCATATGTCACCATGCAAGAAAACACATCTTTTGGTGGCCATTGATAAGTTTACCAAGTGGGTTGAGGTTATGCCAGTTACTAATTGCGAAGCAGCTACAGCAGTCAAGTTCCTGAAAAGGATTATCTACCGGTTTGGGTACCCCCACAGCATAATTACCGACAATGGAACCAACATGTCCCTTGGTGAGATGGAGAAGTTTTGTGGCAACAATGGAATCCGGCTCGATGTGGCATCGGTGGCTCATCCCCAGGCCAATGGACAAGTGGAGAGGGCGAACCAAGAATTGCTTCGCGGATTAAAACCACGATTGCGAGTTCCCTGTGTCAGGGCCGCTGGTGCATGGGTCGAGGAACTTCCTTCTGTGGTTTGGGGTATCAACACTACACCTAACAGATCCACTCAGATGACACCCTTCTTCATGGTCTATGGTGCGGAAGCAGTGTTACCAAGTGATATTATTCACGATTCGCCTAGAGTATCAGCTTACGTCGAAGTAGAGAACGAAAAAACCCGGCAGGACGCCGTAGATATGTTAGAAGAGCAAAGAGAACAAGCCCTGGAAAGATCAGCCATATATCAGCAAGATCTACGGAGGTATCATAGCCGGCGTGTGAAGACCCGGGTATTCCAGGAAGGAGACTTGGTTCTGCGTCTGGTACAGTCAAACGAAGGAAAACACAAATTATCACCACCATGGGAAGGACCATTTATCATAAGCCGGAGCCTACATAACGGATCATATTATTTGATAGATGCAAGGGAAGAGTCGGCTACAGTCAATGACACCGCACACACCACTTCATCTATGCAAGAAAGAGATAGACCATGGAACGTGGCTCAGCTGCGTCCGTATTATACTTAGTAAAGACTATATTGGCAAGTGGAATTGCACGATGTAATAGGCAGCAGGTTTTCTGACGTACTCTTTTCCTATCCAGGGCACCTTTGGGGACTGGACGGGTTTTTAATGAGGCGGCTTGCTGACCTACATTTTTCATATCAAGTAAAGAGATGGTTATCAAGAAAAGAGATGGTTGTTATTAGTTTTTCATATCAAGTAAAGAGATGGATATCAAGAAAAGAGATGGTTGTTACCAGGTTATGTATTCTCAGTACGATGCGTATATCTAGGTCTTGGGGGCTGGTCGCTTAAATAGCACAGTTACAAACTCAAAGACCCGGCCATGATGCCTATGAGTTATAAGGGCCGATTACTCGCAAACGAGTACGGCTACAATCTTATAACCGGACAAAGAAGTCCAAATTTCTTGGCTACTCTTACTTAAGCTCGATGTGACTCGCATTAAAGTGGCATGATTTGTTCGCTTACGATGGCAGTTAGTCATGAAACCCGACGGGAATTGGCTGGCTACGTCTTCGTATTGATGTAACAACATGGTATCCACGCGAAAGCCGGCTTACAGTACAAGACAGTCAAAAGGGTCATCTAAACCACAAGTTATGCAGAGTACAAGGCTGAATAGCTGGAAACTCAATGACTATTAAGCATAACTTCAAAACCGATGTGAAACAACTCATGGATCTTTGTGAAAATAGCAATAAGCATTTTGTTCCCTTTTCAAGATCAAGTGTCCTAGGCTCGGCAATCCGGGCCCGGTAGCTTGAAATCTTGAAAAGAACTGGCTTACTTGTATAGTTGCAAAAATCCAAATATCCGAGTCTTGGGGACTTGGGGACTTCGAAGCAAAATCCGCTTGTCAATACCCATGAGACCCGGAAATTGAGTTTTCACAAAAGGAGCAATAAATAAAACCAGATATCGAGAACAGATGAGCTTAAACTTAAAAAGGTCGGAACAGGCATCGAGTATATCAAGGCCTTAGTGTGCATTACAAAATACTGGTGAAAAAATATCAAAGGTGCACAGGCGCACCGCCTAAAAAATGACTGTTTCAAAAAGTATGTCGACCGACTGACGCTTAAGAAGAGGCATTGGAAACCATATATCACTCGGCGCCCATCTTGGCCTTACCCTTGCCATCATTGGTGGTAGCAGCAACACCCGGATCGGCGGCGCCAGCCCCTGCAGGGGGCGGAACGACTGATGTTGAGGCAGCAGGAGCAGAGCCGGCTTCAGCTTGTTTCTTGGCAGCCTCCGCCCTTATCGCAGCAGCTTCCTCCTTCCACCGAGCCAGCATGTCATACGGCTCAGGAAGATCCGACTTAATTACTTTATCGGCAGAATCATATGCTGGAACAAGTATGTTAACATCCAGTTCATCAACAATTACGCTGGCCGGGTAACGGACCTCCTTCTGGACGGCCTGGAAATCCTTTACTGAAAACTTGGATCCGTCAAGCTTGAACTCTGGGAAGCCGCCCATAAGCTTCGCTAACTCGAGCTTGGGGAGATAAGCTTTCGCAAGTGCAAGCCCCCGGGTCACTCCAACCCGGCAAGATGAGCGCTTCCAGTGCCGAATCCACTCGGGAATAGTGGATAGGGCGTCCAACAGCCTCTTCAGGTCAACATGTCCTCTACCCGGACACCGTAACTCGTCAAGGATCCATCTGGTCCCGGCACATAGCTGCCGGGTAGCACTCTTTATGGTTTTCAGCTTGGCAATGTCATCTTCATCCGGCATGGCTTCGTCCGGGCCTGAAGTAAAATGAAGATATAAGTCGGAAAACTTTTGCTGTTTGTCAAAAGGATAAAACCGGAGAAGGAAGCATACCAAGCAAAGAACGATAGGTGTCAGATATTTCGACGGAAAGGCTTGTCAGGTCATCTTCGGCTTGGTGAGCCCTTCTTCGGTACTTCTTCATTAATTGCCTATTCCTCCTGGCTTCAGCCTCGGCTGCTTCACGTAAAGATATCTCCTTTTCAACGAGCTTGGCGGCGTCCGCAAGTTTCTCCTCGTATTGAGTCACGAAAGACTGCATGGATGTTAAAAAAGCATTAGTCAGGTAGAAGAGCACAGTTATCAGTCATTGGTATAATAAAAGTACTGAGCAAGTCATGAATGAACTCCCTCGGAACTTGGGGACTGGACAAAGGTACAAGCAACATTAATCGAACTTACCTCGTGTTTGGTTATTAAAGACCCCAAGATGTTTTCCTCGTTAGCCCTTAAGGCGCGCAGGGTTTCTAGCATCTGGGCAAAAGTTAACTCCTCGGAGCGAGTCCCGGAAGAGCCGGCAGCTTGATCATTTGGTAGGGGGGTTCTCCTTGCATTTGGAGTGGAGACCCGGACAGTCTGAGTGTCCGGGTTGGGAGGGCTCATCCTTGTATCTAGAATTTCTATCTCTTCGTCTACTGGTTCCGATAAGGAAGGAGATCCGACGGTTTGGGAAAGTGGATTGTTCAGAGGGCCTTGTTCCCGGTTAGTGGTCGCATCACCACCAGTTGCGGCGTCTGCGTCGTCAGTCGGCTTCTCCACCTGGAGGTTATCCGTTTCTGTGTTTTCCGGGTCACTGACGGTGACCTGAGCGCTGAAAGAAAGATGAAAAAGGCAGTTATTAATGATGACGGCGGCTCGGATGAAAGTTCGTTAGATGCAAAAAGAAATAGCAAGGCAAAAACTTACCCGGCATTTACGGTGTAATCCGGTGGGAGCTCGCCACTGGAAGCAGACGAGGTATTCGCAGGAACCACTAGTGGAACCCGGAATTGCCCGGCACGTGGGTGGTTAGGAGAAGGGTGGCGCTGAGGAGAGTTGGAAGAACGAGATGGAGGAGCACTGCCACGAGGGACCGAAGGGGCGGAGATGCCCGGGTTAAGTGGATCTTCACCTGGGGAGCTCCGAGTTACTCTGCGCTTGGCTGGGAAGGAATCCTTCAAGCATGATGAATTTGATAATTGATGGTTAAGTCGTCGCATGACGTCAAAGGAGTAAGGTTCAGAGGATAATGAGGAAAAAGGAACCTTGGACATTGTCCCCCTGCCTTTCCTCTTGGCCCCGATTGTTGCCTCTGGGTCAGACTCGGTTCTCTCCGGGTCGTCTTCATTGTTTCCACCCTCGTCCTCTAGCCCTGCGAACCGGGTGTGCATTCATTGGGAAAAAGACAGACGAGAGGAAAGTAATGCAAGTAAAAATATGCAGATCCTGAGTGAATACCTTCACTATCGTCAGTCGCCTCGTCCTCCTCTTCCGGGTCTCTGGAGGGGGGGAGTGGTTCAACTCTCCAGAAAGGGTCATCAGCCTGAGGTAAAAAGATAAGATTAAAGGCTTAGAAGCAGTATCGAGTTGAAATGTGGAAACAAGCTATGAGCGCCGGGTATTACCGCTGGAGCTGGATTTTCCCGGGTAAACGGAGGTAACCCGGCGATGCCCTTTATCGCCTCCAGTTTCTCCGCCAAGAAGCCCTTGATAGTCTTTATAGTATCACCGGTCGCAAAGCTCTTGGTGGAGTAGCGGAGCGCGTCTGTGGTGTGCCCCGAATACTCGCACATCAATTTGGCGCGAACGGAATTAGGTTGGATTCGGAAATCGACCCAAGTTTTTATTAAATTGAGCCCTAGGAGGCCCTGGGCTGAGAGAATGGCTATCTTGGCTAGCGAAGGAAGGATTGCCTCCCTGTCTGAGTCTGATGCGAAGGCATTGAAACACTCGGAGAGCTTGAGGGGGGCCTCTGAGTAACCCGGCAGCTTCTTTTCGCTGTCGGGGGAGGTATCGTGGCAGTAAAAGAAGGATAGCTGCCAATGTTTAACGTGGGAGTGCAGGTTGAGGGTTGGCATCAAAGAATTCTTACGGCGTTGGATGGATACCCCGCCGCAAGTGAGAAGCGCTCCGTCGCCGCTTTCGCGGCACGGCTTGCACTGGAATAACTCAATGAAAAGAGTCAGACTCGGTGGCATGCACAAGTACGACTCAGATAGAACAATGAAGTGCGTAATGTTTAACATGGAGTTAGGCCCTATGTCGAACATCCGGAGTCCATAATGATCTAAGACCTCCCTAAAGAAAGGATGACCCGGAGGACGAAATCCCCGGGTCACGTGGTCAACGAAGCAGATTACCTCGTTTTCTTCGGGGGTGGGACGAGTCTCATTACCCGGGACCCTCCAGTGGATGTCTTTTTGAGAAGGGAGGGTTCCTAATTCGGCTAGCTCGTCCAATTTGGCTTTGGTGGTTGTGGAACGCCCCCAGTTGGCAGATATGGTTTGGGTGGTCCTCGTCGGAGCCGGTTGTTTTCCTTGTCGCTTGGGAGCCATGGGGCCAGCCTGCAAAACACAAAGAGAAGAGGCGTGTGAAATAAGACCCGGGAATACTGAGACATCCGAGTATAAAGGTATCAAGAAGGTGCGAAGCCGAGAACTGTCCGGGTATTGAGCACACTTGTGAAATTGTTGGTCACTTACATAGGGAAAGGTATTCGGGGATGACGGATGGTTGCCCATATTTATATCGCAAATGAAATGGCTGGAAAAGGAGGGTTTTTCCGGGTGTTAATGCAATAAGCGGAAAATCGAGGAGGAACGGATCTAGATGGAAATGCTTGCGGATGATTTTTAAGTAAAATTGGTAATCAATGAGGGTTGGGGGATCATTTGTGACTATAGGGCAGATGATTAAAGGAGTTGGCAAGCCTCGAGTCGATCTAATTTGGTGCAATCGGACAAATGACTTGCGGGTTGACCTAGATCCGATCTTGGATAAATTGAAAGTTGTGAGGATTAATTGACTGGTTGCGAGGATCTTACCGGGGAGATTGGAGTCTAATACGATGGCGACGGGCGGCGTGGCTCGAATGAGAGAAACGGAGGAGCAACGGTGACACTTGACGGTGGCGTAAGGCGACTCAAGGGCGGGCGCGGCCGCTGGTGATCTTGCGTTGGTAACAGGTGCGAGCTCCTCACGGTGGTGTTTCGAGGGTGTTGGGAGCAAGGAAGAAGAGGGGAAGTTGTGGCGTGGTGAGAGGCTTAGGGTTGCCCATTAAGTACTATTTATAAGGCAAGGGTGAGCCTATCCTAACGGCCAGTAGCCGGAAACCGCGGGGTAAAGGTTATCAGCGAAGATCTTGCGAGATATGCGTCGAGTATTGGGCGAGGCATTGGGACAGAAGAAGGAAAGGGTTTGCCCCGTAATGACGGGACTGATTATCGAGCATGAGATCTTGGAATTTTTGTTGTAGTCTGGACCTGGGAATTTGAACCTAAATGTCTGGAGGCCAAATCCGGGTTATCACATGGCCACCATGGAGTGAGGCCTAGCCGAATATCAAAACATCTTAACCCGGTCTTCATACGCCCGTATGATCGATATCTTTGCAGGGAATAGCAAGCGCTTCAAGGAGATCCATGAAGCCCAGGCTATTCTGGGGACTACTGACAGGGGGATGCTAACCCGGTATGCCAAGCTCTGAGGAAATAACCCGGCCCGAAGGATGGCGTGCAGGATTCGGCTAAGAATAAAGAAGCTTGTGGAGGCCCAAACTTGTGGGCTTAACGGCCCGGGTTATGGGCTATTGTAAAGGAAAGTTATGGTTAGTGCGCCGTGTTCATGTAGGATCCGGAATATGCCTTGCCGAATAAGTTAGGGGGTACGGGTGCTTTATAAACCGACCCTCAGGTATAGTTTTGCAGAGAGATCTAAGAACCCTAGCAATATCGTGTGATATCGAGTATCCAGTGTAAACCCTAAATCGAGTTATTGTATCGAGAATAGAAATTCGGCGACTTCGATTGCCGGCTGTCAGATCAAGTTGTACCATGTCTTCTCTTGAGCTAAACCCTCTCCCGAACGCCTGTGTCGACTTGCCCCAAGATCAGTTACCCCTGGTAACATCTGCCGTGATTATCCCACGACAGACGCCACCGCCTATTCCAGCCGACGGCAAAGTGCAGAGGGCGTCTGTCCTTCACCGGCTACCGCGGGTTCTGGGAGTGAGCCGCAGGTTCCAACCTTCTCCGATCGCGGAGATGCACCGAACCGTCCTGCAGCGGTTTTTGCGGATCAAGGCGATTAAGGTGAAGGGAGATCCGACTCCACTCTGGGCTCGCATGGGCCGATCCCTAGTTACGGAGGTCGCTTCTGGGCGATTTCTGCCGAAGATGATGATGACGGTGAGCTCTCGCCAGCGTCTTCCGCGATCTCTCCGGAGAAGTATTTATCCGCATATTGCGTCACGCCGTCGCCGGTGTCTGATTGTGATCTGCACAAACTGACTGCCGGGAGGGCGTTGAAGCGAGCGACAAAGATCAAAGCTCAGCGAGATGCCGCAAGATCGTGTTCGAAGGTACGTTCTCTGTCTCCATTCCGTTATCCCATGCAGGTGTCCAGATCGACGTCGGTGTTGACAATCAAGCTCCCGGTCATGTCGCCGTCTACAAGCGTCGACGATGGGTGCGACGGGGAAGGGTGGACGCTGGTTCAGAGACGAAGGCGGGTGTCGATGGGTTCGTCGGCGATTAGATCTCCGTCAGCGCCGTCCAAGGTGAAGAATCTTTCAAATTATCAACGGGACGTTGGTGCCCGATCTTTTTTACGGAAAGAACGTAATCTACGGTCGTTGGGCCATCGGTTCCAAACATCGGAAATTAGTCGGTCCCTCAACACATCTGGCTTGGGCCCTGGGGTTAAAGCCCGGGTGGTGTCTTTCTCTGGTACTAATCCTAGCGGACGTGGAGTACGATCCCTGTTAGGGTTCTTGTGGAAGCGCGCCGCCGCATCTGCACCCATCGTGTGAGTTGATACGTCATAAACGTATCCCTAATTTCTGATGCTCCATGATGATATTATGCCAACTGCTACATGTTTTCTCCATTCTTTATGTCATTTTTATTGATTTTCTGGACCAATCTATTGACAAGATGCCATAGAGCCAGTTCTCTGTTTTCTGCTATTTTTTAGTTTCAGAAAAGTTGTTCTGGAAATATTCTCGGAATCAGAAAATTCGAAACCCGGAAGTCCTATTTTCCCCGGAAGCATCCAGAAGACCGAAGATGAGCCGAAGAGGGGCAACATGGGGGCACACCATAGGGTGGCGCGGCCCCCTGGCCGCGCCAGCTATGGGTGTGCCCCCCGGCCTCCACCGCCTTTGTCCTTTCGTCTATTTGAGCCCCCGGATGGAAAACCCTAGGCACCTGATCAAAATCCCCGAAAAAGTTCCGTAGCCGCCATCACCGTCAACCCCAGACCAGGGGGGGTTCTGAAGCTGTTTCCGGCACCCTGCCGGAGAGGAGATCATCACCGGAGGCTTCTACATCACCATGCCTGCCTCTAGAGTGATGCGTGAGTAGTTCATCCTTGGACTACGGGTTCGTAGTTGTAGCTAGATGGTTGTCTTATCCTCATATGCCTCCATGTTTAGATCTCGTGAGCTGCCTATCATGATCGAGATTGATCTTATGTAATTCTATGTGATGTGTTTGCTGGGATCCGATGAGTATTGACCTTATGCCAAGTTGATTATAGTCTTTATTGCATATGTTATTTGTGATCTTGCATGCTCTCCGTTGCTAGTGGTTATTCTGGCCAAGTAGTTGCTAGTGACTCCAAGAGAGAGTATTTATGCTCGATAGTGGGTTCATGCCTCCTTTTTGCCTTCCTCGAGTGACAAAAATGTTAAGGGGGAGGATGTGCTGTTGCCACTAGGGAGAAAACAATGGTGAGAGTGCCCGCGTGCATAATCATTGCTTAGATTACACACTTTGTTTAATGCAATTATCTGCTGCTTGCAACTTAATACCTAAAGGGGTTCGAATGATAACCTGAGGGTGGATTATTAGTCATAGATGCAGATGGATGTCGGTCTATGTATCTTGTTGTAATGCCCGCACTAAATATCATAGTAATCTTCATGGAATATTGTGCACTACGGTGCAACCTCTATTTGTCAATTGCCCAGCTGTAATTTTTTCACCCAACATGCTATCTTTTATGGAGAGACACCACTAGTGAAACTACGAACCCCGGTCCATTTTTCCACACTATTAAACAAACCATAATAATTTCCTGCTTTTTTTACTTTCTGCAAGCATACACTGTTTTTCCACACTATACATCTAATCTTTGTTTTCAGCAAGACCGGTGAGATTGAAAACCTCACAGTACCATTGGGGCAAAGTATTTTGATTGTGTTGTGTGCAGGTTCCATGTTGTTGCTGACACCGGTGAAGCGCCAGCACCACCGTCAGTGGCATCAACCTTACGAAGGTCCTCTTTCTCCTACTGGATTGATAACCTTGGTTCCTAACTAAGGGGAAATACCTACCACTATGCTCATCACACCCTCCTCTTGGGGTCTCCCAACAAACGTGTGAATCACGAGCATCATGCGTCCGTAGAGAAGCCACCATGGCGGGCAATGGAGGCGGTAGAGGCAACCCCGGTGGTCGTCTGCTAGGTTTTGGTGGTTCCTTCGAAGCTGGAGGTCCGAGTGGTCATGCCGGTCGGGCTGATGCTGGTGTCCAGGGCAATGGGGGACAACAAGGTGTCGCACATCGTGAGGAGGCCAGGGGATACATGAGGGCTGATGTCGCTCCGACATCACCTTTTGCCTTCAATGCGCTGGCGGCGGCTGGTCAGTTCTAGGGACAACGCAACGTTCATAACTACAATGGCGATTATGGGGGTCGAGGACGAGAGAGGTATGAGAACCAGAGACGTGGGTTCCCTCGTGGACGTGGCGGCGCGCGAGGTTTTGGCTATGGCTATGCCAGAAGGGATGGTCCCCCAACGCGTGTGGTTCGTCCAGTTCAGCCGGGTGGTGTTAATCAGGCCAATCCGATTGTTCTACCTGTTGTCAACATGGGGGGTCTGGCTGCTGCAGTTGAGGTGGCGTCGGGGACTGTGCTGGCGGCAGCTGCAAATTAGGTGCCCCAATCGGGTGGTATTACATCAGGGGCAGTTGTTGCTCAGGTTAGGGAGGTAGGAAGGCAAGGGGTTTCCTCTGAAACTTTATCTGATGCTATTTTGAAGGCTAAGAATGTGGATAAAAATAAGTGCTTTAGGTGTGGTCTGAGTGGTCACTCGTTGGGGGATTGTTCGACTGCAATGTGTGCCATCTGCGAGGGTCGCCATCATAATCAAGGGTCGTGTCAGCTGTTGGCAGCCCCTAAACCGGCTCTTGTTCAATATGTCTTTGCTCATGAGGAATTGATGTTCTTTGGAGTTCAGTGTTTAGAGAACTATAGACCCAAATTGCTTAATCATCGGTTAGCTTCGTTGGTGGTTACTGGAGGTGAGATGAGCATTCCTCAGATTATTCTGCAGCTACAAAGATTGGTACCTAGAGATAATTTTCAGTGGGTGGTAACAAGGATGGGGCATAATATTTTCCAAGTTCATTTTCCCTCCAAACAAGAGCTAGAGAGATTGCAGTGTTTGGTACTTTTTGTGTACCTAGTAGTCCATGCAAGATGACAGTGGAGACTTGGTCTAAAAAAATTGATCCTGAGGATACCTTGCGAAATTTTTGGGTTAGGATTTCTGGTATACCTGAAGATCATACTGGTGACTACTTGGCTATGTGGTCGGTGAGTTTTTTATTGGGAAAGCCAGTGAGCATTGACATGGAGTTTACTAGAGAGAAGAGGATTATGAGAATTCTTGTGGGTTGCCTTGATTACACTAAAATTCCTCACACTTTTCCTCTGTTTATTAAAGATGGACTTTATAAACTTTCTTTTGAAGTGGAGGGGGGAGGACAAGAGTCCGCTGTCGCGCGCTGCCGGGCAGCAGTTTGGTGCGGAATTGACAGAAAAACCACCTTTTCTCTACCGGGCAGGAGGCTTTGGAAGGGACACGGCAGATTTCGCTGCCGCGCGCTGTCGGGCAGCAGATTGGTGCGGTTTTGGCCAGTTCTGGGCAGAACAACCCCTTTTCTCTTCCAGGCAGGAGGCATTGGAAGGGACTGGCTCGCAGCGGCCCTCAGAGGGCAAATCGATCAACGAGCAGTGTGTTCGTCAATGCAATGAGAACGTTGGTTCTCCGATCAAAGACATAGTGGTTGATGCTACCTCCATTTCGGCGAAGAAGGGGTGTTCTAGTGGGATTGCTAGAGAGGATTCGGTTATCACTGGAGTTAGCAGGCAGCTTTTTATTGAGGAGGTGGAGCCGGCGTTTGTAACTCCCTCTAGGCCATCTCGGGAGGTGGTGGTCGCGTTTGGATGACTTCCTGACCATTCATCGGCGGGGTTACGCTCCAGTGCAAGGATTAGAGCTCATCCGGAGGTGGATTTACCCATCCAGGAGAGGGCGTCCCTGCGCACAGCCAAACGTGATGATCTTCTTTCAGTTACTTCGTCTACCCATCCATCTTTGTTTACGTTTTTACCCAATGATGTTATTATTAGTCGCGCTGCTAAGCTAGGTATTTCTCTTGGGAATACGTTAGATGAGGAGAAGGCTGCTGTCAATTTGCTTAAGCAGACCGAAATTTCGAGGAACGTGGTAGTTTTGAGTAAAACTTTGGAACCTATGACTTCTGATAGTTCACCAAGCCTAGTAATGCGTACAGAAGCTAACCTTTGTGAGGATTTGGATCTTGAAAATGAAGAGGGCTTAGGTAATACGTTGGTTGTTCCTGCTTCCCTTGTGAAACAGTCTCGTAAATTTAAGGCAGTTGTGTCTACAGGACGTGTTCCTAGGCGTAGTGCTAGACTGAAAACTAATAAAAAAAGTGATTCAAGATGAGGGGTTTTATTTGGAACTCTAATGGATTAGGAGATATGGCTAAACATTTAGCTATTAATGAAACTATGCGAGAACAAAAAAAAATTGATTTCTTTGCGCTATTGGAGACAGGGAGATCTAAGTTTTCCCCACAATTTTTGAGTCACCTAGTGGGGGGTTTGGAGTTTGTGTGGTATTATTTACCGCCTCATGGGAGGTCTAGGGGAATTTTGGTTGGGTTTAACCCTGCCACGATTCTGGTTCACAAGTTTCTGCTGGGGACTTCTGTGTTAAGTTTCATTTAAAATCAAAAGAAGATGGCTTCAGGTGGGCTTTTGTGGTGGTTTATGGGGCTTCCCAACATAACAAAAAACATGAGTTTCTAGCGGAATTGGTGAGAATTTGTGAAGGTGAGTCACTTCCGATGTTGATAGGAGGGGACTTCAATATTATTAGGAGGAGGAAAGAAGAGTAATGATAATTTTAATGCTCGTTGGCATGTTATTTTTAATGCTATTTTAGAAAGTTTAGACTTGAAAGACCTTGAGATGTCTGGACGCCAATATACATGGGTGAGTAGACATCCTAATCCTACTTTTGAGAAGCTAGATCGTTTTTTAGCTACTATTGAGTGGGAGCAAAAGTATCCACTGGTGTCGCTGAGAGCTCTAACCGGGAGGAGTCCGATCATGTCCCTTTGCTCATTGATTTCGGTTTACCAGCTCATGTGGGAAATACGTCGTCTTTTTCCTTCGAGTTGGCATGGCTCTCGAGAGAGGTTTTTTTTTATATGATTAAAGAAAAATGGAACGAGGTGACCATCGGGTCAAGTCCCATTGAAATTTGGCAGAATAAGATTAGATATCTAAGGAGTTTTCTTAGAGTTTGGGCCAAACATATTAGTGGGGAATATAAAGTGCAACGGGATCGTCTGTTGTTACTTATTAATGAACTAGATCTAAAAGCTGAAACATCTCCACTCAGTGAGGAAGAAAGTGCGGCTAAGAGGCAGGAAGATGATTTCTTAACTAGGCCTCATAGGGAAGAGGAGTCCAAATGGGCTCAAAGAGCTAAAGTGAGGCATGTGCAGCAAGGAGGTAATAATACTAGGTATTTTCACCTTATTGCTAATGGTAAACATAGAAATAAGAATTTTTTCAATTAGAGCAAGATGAAGGCACTATTGTGGGACAACAGAATCTGAAATATTTTATTTCTTAGTATTATCAAAAAATTGTTTGGGGCATCAGCACCTACTTCCTTTTCTCTTGTAGAATCCTTCATTGAGGATTTTCCTCAAGTTTCTCTCGAGGAGAACCAATACATCACTTCCCATTTTACGGAAGAGGAGGTGTTTTCAACCATTTGTCAAATGGAACATCATAAGGCCCCGGGTCTTGATGAATTTCCTACTGAATTTTATCAGCACTTCTGGGAAGTAATCATGGTTGACTTGATGGGTATGTTTGCTCAGTTGTATGCTAGTGATTTATAGTTGTTCAAACTAAACTTTGGGGTTATTACGTTACTACCCAAGAAGGAGGATGCATGTAGGATTGAGCAGTATAGACCGATTTGCCTCCTCAATGTTAGTTTCAAGGTTTTTACTAAGGTTGGTACCAATGGGGTCACCTCTATTGCTCACAAAGTTATTAAACCATCTCAGTCAGCTTTTCTATCTGGAAGAAATATTCTTGAGAGGGTTGTGGTGTTACATGAAACTATCCAAGAGCTTCATAGGAAGAAGATGGATGGGGTTCTTTTCAAAATTGACTTCGAAAAGGCATATGACAAGGTCAATTGGGCTCTTCTCCAACAAAATTTGTGTATGAAAGGGTTTAGTCCACAATGGTGTGATTGGGTGGATCGTTTTGTGCAAGGAGATAGTGTTTGGATTAGAGTGAATGATGACATTGGTCATTTCTTTCAAACTCTAAAAGGGTTGCGTCAGGGAGATCCACTGTCTCCCATTTTTTTCAACTTGGTGGAAGACATGTTGGCAGTCCTTATAGCTCGGAAGAAAGAGGATAACCAAGTTGGTGTCTTGGTGCCACATTTAGTGGAAGGGGGAATATCGATTCTTCAATACGCTGATGACACTGTTGTTTTTTTAGAACATGATCTGGACAAGGCTATGAACATGAAATTAATATTGTCTATGTTTGAACAATGGTACGGCTTGGAAATTAATTTTCATAAGAGTGAGATTTTCTGTTTTCGTAATGCCCGGGAATATAAGGATGAATACCAACGCATCGTTGGATGTTAGGTAGGAGATCTTCCATTCAGATATCTAGGGATTCTGATTCATTATAGGAGACTTCTTAACAAGGAACGGAAATGTGTTGAGGATCGTTTTGAACAGAAGTTGAGATCTTGGATGGGTAAATTGTTATCTTACGGGGACAGGTTGGTTCTCGTTAATTCGGTGCTAACTAATCTACCGGTGTTCCTTTTCTCTTTCTTTGAAGTTCCTATTGGGGTACGGAAAAGTATTGATTTTTATAGGTTTCGTTTTTTTGGCAGAGTGATAATGTTAAAAAGAGTATCGTCTTACGAAGTGGAATATAATTTGTCGTCCCAAAGATCAAGGAGGCCTCGGTATCGAGGTTTTGGATGTTATGAATCAATGTCTCCTTAGTAAATGGTTGTTTAAGCTGTTAACCGAGGATGGGATATGGCATGAGCTTCTCACTAATAAATATTTTGGTGATAAAACTCTTGCTGAATTAGAGGCCAAACCAACATATTCACCTTTTTTGAAAGGTATTATGAGGGTGAAAACTGAGTTTTTCAGTCGTATTAAGTTTTCACTCGGTAATGGTGAGAGAATTAGATTTTGGGAAGATTGTTGGTTAGGAGATTCGTCTCTCGCAACACAGTATCCCTCTCTTTACTCAATTGTGAGTAATAAAAACGGTCTAGTTTCTCATGTGCTTGGTCAATCACCTCCTAATATACAATTTCGACGTGATATTACTGGGGATAAATGGGAAATCTGGTTGAATCTAATAGAAAAACTTATGGAAGTTAATTTATCAGACAATCAGGATGGTATCTGTCGGATATATACCGATTAGGGGTATATCCGGCATTGTCCTAAGGGCCTGATTACCAGGGTGACCTGTTGGTAATGGATCGCAGTCCATTAGGCGGCCCTGTAAGCTGACGCATAGAAGCCGGATTCTAGAAGAACCCGAACCACGGCCCAAAGTGGTGCGGCTTGGAGTAGAAGACGGATTCCTGCCTTTCCAAGTTAGATACTTTCCGTAATCTTCTAGGTTTCCTTTCTGTAAGCCCTAACCCGACTATCTATATAAAGCCGAACGGGAGAGAAGAACAGGGACAATTAGCTAGAAGCCAACTCGCCGAGAAGTTAATCCTCGTCGAGTTAGCGAAACCCTACTCACATTGTACTTTGTATACTTCAGTCTTCAGCCCTGATTTAGTGAGATTGCAGGAGTAGGAACGCCGCCTAGTTGCGACGTACCGAACCTGGGTAAATTTGGTGTTCCTGGTTGTCGTACTACCACGTCCCCCCACGTCTCTACCCGTAGGCTCATGGCATCCCAGTATATGAACTCTACTACGATGTCTCGACAGTTGGCGCCCACCGTGGGGCCAGCAACGTCAGGTGTTATGTTTCGATCGGGGATACTCGGCGGAATCGGCAGTACCATAACTGTCAGAAGCTTGGAATTCGACAACGACGCCGGGCGCTTCCTCGACAACGGATCGTACATGCCAGCACGGAATCATCTGGTAAGTGCCTGCGTTTTACTGATTGGATCTGCAAACATCTTTATCGGATTAACTGCAGAAGCAATGGGATTTTGTGGTCGAAGCAAATTTATCCCACCCACCCTATACCCAGTTGAAGAAAACTATGATACCGGATTTTGCTCAGATCACCAAAACTCTGAATTTGCTGCCTCTTCGGAGATGCCGACAATTAGATCTCACTTCATTGGCATGGTGCAGTTCGAGGTCGTTGAAAAAACGGAAGTAAGTAATCTCGTGGAAGAGGCAGAAAATAACAATCCCACAGAACAAGTGGAAGATCCGACACCTGCCAACGAAACGGTGAACTCAGAAGCCGACTCCATACTACCTGCCATAGAGGCAAGATTGGAGTCGGAACCTGGATCTGAAGACATAGATTCAGAAGATGAAGATGAAGACGCTTTTGAAAGAAAGGTTAAAATCTATGCAGAGAGGCTTCCATGAAGTACTTATGGCAAAATCGACTGAAAACTCGGATGCCGAAGACGATGAAAACCCCAAAACACCTCCACCAGATGAGGAAGGAGAGGACGGCGAAACCAGTCCCATCTATCCCGATGTCAAGGAATTGACAGAAGAAGAACCTGGCAAAAAGCCTCCCTCTTCCAAGAAGAAAAAGAAGACTGCCAAGAAACTTTAGTACAAGCTCCAGAAGAAAAAGTTGGCAGATAATGCTAACCAAAACCTGGAAGCAGGAGGAGCAAGCGGAGTAACACCTATGGAGAAGAAAAAAAAGAAATCCATGTCCTTGAATTGTCGGAACAGGACGAGATCGATCTGATCAAAACCCCGGTTGGACCATACGAGCCACCAGAAGTGTTGGAAGCCAGAAGGCAAGCCATTATGTGGCAGCAGCAACAACTATTTCGATCGCAAGAAAATCTCCTCAAAGCCCAAGCCACGGTTAAAGCAAAGCAAGAGGAAATTGAAGAATTCGAAAGACGGAATATGTCCGGGATAAAACACACGAGATTACCCGGAATCGCAAGACCGGATGTGCTACCAGCAAAAGAACGGTTACAAAACCTATCCTGGCAAAGAAAGGTTGACGGCGTAAACGCTAAGGGCGAACGCATCTACAAGACCGCGGCCGAAAACGCGGAAGCCGCGTTCGCCATCCTTAATGAAGATATGTACTCCAAAGACGAAAAGCTGCAGGGAATGTATGCTTTCCTGGGTAAAGCATTGCAACAACAGCGAGGACAGCCAAGATCAGGGAAGTTGCATGACGACTCGGCCCTATGCAAAACTGCCACTTGCGTCGGTGGAGCACCTAGATCTGGACAAACCGGAGATTCAGGTGATTCTAAGGATAAAAAGGGAGATCCTAAGAAGGACAAGAAAACCCCGGACAATAGGGATGAAGCGTCCAGAACGGGATCCCATATGCCTAAAGGCGGAAATAAACCCCATGATCATAAAGATCGGGAGGAACAAAACCGGAAATACGGAAAAATGATGCCGCCTCCGAGACGCCCAGCTAAAAAAGTCGTAAGATAATAAAATCCTCACAGGCTTGAGAGATCCCGTACTCCTCTTAGGAATAAAGAAAGGCCAAGGAGTAGAAATCCACCTCATTCCAAAGGACACAGTAACAGACGAAATAGGGATAATCCCAGAAGAGCACATTCGCGCAACAATGGATCAGAAAGGAGCAGATCTCCTTCTGTCCATTCAGCCGACAAATATTCCGCACACGTCGATAAGGCGGAAAGAGATGATCTATACTTTGGACCTAAGTGTTTCACTGATAGGATCCGAAGAATAACCCTACATTCTGGCTTTGCCAAAGTTGGTCCAACTTACCAAAAGTACACCGGAAGTACAAACCCGGATACTTGGCTCTCGGATTACTATACTGCCGTCCTGATGAACAAAAGGACATACCTGGAAGCAGTGGAATTTCTTCCTCTAATGTTGCTGGATGGAGCTAGAGATTGGATTAACTGGCTTCCATCAAGAACAGTGGATAGCTGGGATGATATGGCTAGAGTATTCGCTCAGCACTTCCGGGGTACGTACAAACACCCTAAGAGCATCAACCAGCTAAATCGCTGCGTCCAGTTTGAAGACGAGTCATATGTCGACTTTATATCAAAGATGGACATCAATGAAAAACAGCTGCTATGGAGTAAGTAATGTACAAGCAATGCATGCTTTCATCAATGGACTAAAACCCGGCCTCGTACCGTTCATGGTTGGTTCAAAAGAGCACAAAGATCTCGGATCTATGCTTACCACCGCCAACGAGCACGTAACGGCCGAAGATGATATCCGAGCGAGAGGTGGAAATATCGACGCTTTGGTTCAGGCCAAAAATACGCCTCGTTCTGAAAAGAAAACTACTCCAGAAACACAGACAAAACCCAAAGAAGTAAATTTAACCTTTGGAAAGGATACTGGCGGAAAATGGAAAGGAAGAAGCACATAACCTATCGCCTATTCTAAGGAAGAGTGGGAAAAGATTAAGTCGGAAAAATGTGTCCACCATTTGCAATTTGGGAAGCCTACCCATACAAATGCTCAGTGTCGCCTCAACAAGGATATGAAGGGCACTGCAGGATCCGGGAATAAGGGAAAGAACTCCAAGAGGAAATTCTCCAAGCAAAAGCCACAACAGCGCAAAGGCGAGCCAAAAAGCCCGAGAGTTGATGGAGAATGCAACCTAACTTTCCTGACAACTCCCTCAGCAAAACAGGCAAAGCGAACAATTCGAGAAATAAACGCGGTTGTCCCACCAACGCCGAAATTCTTGAAGTATTCCAATACGCCAATTACCTGGGACCAGTCAGATCATCCTGGAAATATCCCAGAACCCGACACACAAGCTCTTATTGTAAGCCCTGTTGTTCAAAACACTAGGCTAAAGAGAGTGCTGATGGATGGAGGATCCAATATCAATATTTTGTACCTAGATACACTGAAGCATCTACGAATCTTCGAGACCCAGCTCAATCACAACAACATACGTTTCCATGGCATAGTTCCTGGCAGACAAGCACATTCCCTAGGAGAAATTTCCCTAGAAGTAACCTTTGGAGAAAGAGAACACTTCCGACAGGAAAAAATCTCATTCGAGGTGGTGCCGTTCGAAAGTGTATACCATGCAATACTCAGACGTCCAGCTTTCGCCAAATTCATGGCAATATCATGTTATATTTATAACAAGCTGAAGATGCCAGGGCCAAAGGGAGGAGTAATCACCATATCGGGAGACTTCAAGTTGGCAAACGAGCTGGAAAAAGGAAACACCCTTTGCGCTGAAAAAGTAATAGCAAAGGAAGAATTGAAAGAGCTGGAAAAGGAAGTGTCACCGATGGAAATGCCGACAGGAAAAGAAAGCCGGAAGCCGGCAGAAAGTTTCAAAGCTTCTGAGAATACAAGACAGGTTATCCTAGATCCCAAAGATCCGACAAAGTTTGTCGTAGTAGGGACCGGGATGACCGACAAATAGGAAAACACGCTCATCATGTTCCTCCGTGAGAACTGGGATATTTTTTCCTGGTGTCCTGCGGACATACCGGGGGTACCCAGGGAACTTGCTAAGCATCAATTGAAGGTAATTCCAGGTTCAAAACCCGTCAAACAAGGTCTCCGTCGTTTTGATGGAAGAAGACGGAAGGCTATAGGCAAGGAAATTATCCTGCTTTTAGCAACTAATTTTATCCGGGAAGTTATACATACTGATTGGTCTGGGAATCCAGTTTTAGTCCCGAAGAAAGACAATACTGTTCTTAGGTTGTGTAAAGATTACACCGTCTTGAACAAATTGTGTCCAAAAGATAGGTTCGCGCTATCGCGAATCGATCAAATAATAGATGCCACTTCTGGCTCTGAGCTTTTATGCTTTTTGGATGCTTATTCCGGGTACCATCAAATACTAATGAAGGAGGAAGATCAAATCAAAACTTCCTTCATAACCCCGTATGGAACATACTATTACATAACCATGCCTTTTGGCCTGAAGAACGCAGGTGCTACATACCAGCGTTGCATGCAACGTTTTTTGCATAGTCAAATTGGCAAAAATGTCCATGTTTACGTGGATGACATTTCCGTAGTTTCCAAGGAAAAGGATACACTCCTTGAAGATCTACGAGAAACCTTCGAAAACTTGCGCACTTATAAAATGAAGTTGAATCCATTAAAGTGTGTTTTCGGGGTTCCCTCAAGAAAGCTTCTAGGTTTTATCGTTTCTCACAGAGGAATAGAAGTAAACCCAGAAAATATCAAGGCAATCTTGAACATCACAAAGCCTACGTGTTTAAAAGATGTTCAGAGATTGACGGGTTCTGCAGCCGCAGTCAGCAGGTTTATAAGCCGGCTAGGAGATAAAGCTCTGCCATTATACAAATTGTTGAAGAAATCCGACAAATTTGAATGGACAGAAGAGGCGGACAAAGCATTAAACCAGCTGAAAGAAACCTTGATGAAAGCACCGATTTTGGCATCCCCAAAAGACGAAGAACCCATGTTACTGTATCTTACAACAACAAACAGGGTTATCAGCGCTGTGATAATTGTGGAAAGGCGGAAGGATGAACAAAGTATACCAGATCAACATCCAGTATACTATGTTAGCGAAGTTTTCTCCGACTCAAAGCAAAGGTACCCACATTATCAAAAGCTGGCATATGACGTGTTTTTCGCATCTAGAAAACTCTGCCATTATTTCCAAGGACATTCCATAATAGTGGTAAGCAAAGCACCACTAGGGGATATCATTAACAATGCAGACGCAACAGGCCGAGTAGCCAAATGGGGCATTGAGCTAACTGCGTTCGACATTAAGTACCAACCCCGGACGACAATTAAATCCCAGGTGTTGGCAGATTTTGTCGCTGATTGGACAGAAGCAATGGAGAACACACCAATGCCGGAGTCGGAATACTTGGTCATGCATTTTGATGGATCCAAGATGAAGGAAGGCGCTGGAGCTGGTGTAGTGCTAAAATCCCCAAAAGGTGACATTATGGAGTACGTATTACAGATACACTTCAATGCCAGTAACAACGTGGCAGAATACGAAGCATTGATTCACGGCTTGCATATTGCAAAAGAAATTGGTGTCAAACATATACTCTGTTACGGTGACTCAGATTTGGTGCAGCATCAGCTAAACCAAACATGGGATGACAAAAGCCCCATAATGGCCGAATATCAGAGAACTGTAGACGAGTTTGCAATTTGCTTCCTTGGATTTGAAGTACTTCATATCAAAAGGGAAGAAAATTAGAATGCGGATGCATTAGCCCGCATGGGATCGGAAAGGGTGAAAACCCTACCACCTGGTGTGTTTGTTCAACACTTGTATGAACCATTGATCAAAGGTGGAGATGTTGATTATCCTCTCGTTTCCGAGTCAATCAAGGTTCTGCTTGTTAACCCGGATTGGACGATTCCATACTTAAACTTCTTAGTTGATCAGAAGTTCCCGGATGGAGCAGACAAGGTCTTGCAAAGGCAGATACAACGCCGATGCAAAGGATACACGGTAATCAATGGTTGCCTGTATAAGCGTAGCACTATCGGAATTTTTTAGCGATGTATTTCGCCAGAAGAAGGACGAGAAATCTTGCAAGAAATCCACGCAGGAGATTGCGGACATCATGCTCAATCAAAGAACATAGTCAAAAAAGCATTCCGTGTAGGGTTTTTCTGGCTCACGGCCAAGACAGACGCCGAACACATAGTAAACACATGTGCCGGATGCCAGTATTACGCCAAGCATACGAATATGCCAGCTCGAGCACTCAAAACTATCCCTATAACATGGCCGTTCACGGTCTGGGGGCTAGATATGATAGGACCATTCAAAACTGCAAGAGACGGACTTACACATCTACTCGTTGTAGTGGATAAGTATACCAAGTGGGTGGAGGCGAAACCCATCAAGAAACTTGACGGTGTGACAGCCAAAAACTTCATCATTGGCGTAGTCATGAGATACGGCGTTCCACACATCATAATTACCGACAACAGGACAAATTTCTCAATTGGATAGCTAGCAAAATATTGCCGACAAACGGGAATACGCCTAGATCTTGCATCCGTGGCACGCCTACATTCCAATGGGCAGGTTGAAAGAATGAATTGCTCAATCCTCCAGGGAATACGCGCAAGACTCGAATCTCCTCTTCATAGAGCAGCTGGAGCATGGGTAGAAGAATTTCCTTCCGTGATTTGGAGTATTAGAACGACGCCAAATAGATCAACAAGGCAAACCCCGTTTTTCTTGGTATATGGCGCAGAAGCAATGCTTCCAACGGACATGCTCCATGATAGCCCAAGATTGCAGGCTTATGATGATTCGGATGCCGAAAGCGCATGACAGGATGCCGTCGATCTTTTAGAAGAAGAACAAGACCTTGTGCTTCAAAGATCCGCCATTTACTAGCAAGGATTGCGACGCTACCATAGTCGGAAAATCAGACACCGTTCTTCAAAGAAGGTGACTTAGTGCTAAGATTGGTGCAGGAAACAAAGCACAAGTTAGCCCCAGTCTGGGAAGGACCATTTGTCATTAGCAAGGCTATGAAAAATGGATCTTATTATCTTGTAAATATTCGAGACACGGAAGATGATCCCAAGCGTCCGAATCGCAAAAGAAAGAGAAAGATAGATGTTGAATTAGGAGAAACAAAGAGACCTTGGAGCATCCAGCAGTTACGTCCCTTCTACACTTAGTTTAATTTCTATGTAAACATCTTTGAGATCATGAAATAAAGTTGTCAGAATTCATTCATTACTGTTTTATCTGTTTTCATACAAAGCATAAATCCATCTTATCTATTTCCCAATGATTTTTCAAAATACTCGATGTTAACCCGAATTGTGCCTGCGTGCTCGGAGTTATAAAACTGAATGCTTTTTCAGCCTAAGAAGGCTTAGGGAAACCCATATTGTGCCTACGTGCCTGACTTTCATACAATTTGAAAATTCCTAACTTTTCTCTAAGTATTATCTGATTGTTTATGTGTTGGGTCACTGAAATTAGTAAGTAAAAATGCCTTAGTACAATCCCTGTTACCGAGTTTCGACTGATCGGTTAAACCCAGTCACTTGGCGTGAAGATTAAGTACTATTGAGCCATTTCAAACACTAAGGACAGTTCAAGCATATAAACCAGAGAACTTAGAAGACAAAGGAATTAAAATCCGGAAAACTTGCAAAGACTTATAAATTAAACCGCAAAAGAAAAGTACTTATTTATACAAAGGATAGATAGCATTACAATGAATATTACATTGTAAGAGTGGTAATGGTTCTATTTTTCCTATCTTCTACCCAGGACTCAAGAAGCTTCTTCGGGATCCGAGTCCTCCTCCTTGCTGCTGGACTCCTAGGGAGTTGTCGGAATTTCCTCCTCGGGATAGAAGGTGGAGATGTTCACCATTTGCGCTATTTTGGTGGCGCGGCCTTTGATGGAGTCGAAGATGTTGGCCCGCTGAGCGTCCGTGTATCCTTGAGGGATACCTGACGCCACGTGCCAAGAATTGGCGGTTGTATAATGCATACGCATGATCCCAAGGGCCACGCGTGCACCACCGCGAGCCCCAGAACGGAACCATGAATCTTTGCGGTTCACCACCTCCTCGATCGCCTCCGGAAGCTTGCTAACTTCCGAGAGTTCTCTTGCTTTGTCGGGAATGTACTTATTGATAAGTAACATCCCCGCGGACTTCAGCGCGGCGAAGACTCTCCCGAAAGGACGGATTTGATCAATCCGGGTAAGCAAGGGGTTCCCTTCTGTTTAAATGAACAAAAGAAAGTTAGAATGAAACAGAGGAGGAAAAGGGGAAAATCCGGTAAAAGTTTCAGAACTTACCGAGAATCATGTCCATCTCCGTGCCTTCCTCAAGGGGTTGGTTTAGGGCATTCTCCAAGTCCCTGATGGTGGCATGGTCTTTCTCGACCTGGCTAGAGGCCTTGGACTCGACAATGCCGACAACCAGTTGGCTGGCTTCCAGGTCCTTCTGGAGCTCCACATTGATCTTGTGAAGTTCCATGTTTTCCTTGCGAAGGTTCTCAGCATTGCCAGTATCTTCAGCAATTTGTTTGGCTTTCACCAAAGAAGCTGAAAAACTAGTAAAATGAAGAGTTAAAACTCGGAAAAATACTTAGAAAAAATTCTAAACAACATCAGCGAGAAAAAATTACCTGCTAATTCATCCAGCTTTTGCTGAACGGAGCCCAGCTCTGCATCCTTTTCATCAAGAATGCTAAGGAGAGTTTTCACCTCCTTATTCTTGATTGTAAGTTTGCTGAAAACTTCCATGTTGATGTTTTCAACAGTTTGCTGAAACATGGAAAAGAAACAAAACACTCAAGTCAGAAAACAAGCAAGGTCATAATAAAAGCATTAAGTCAAACAATGTATACATTTGGCATAATGCTTGGGGGCTAGAGATATTACCTGGCTCATTTTTGTCAAGTTTGCCAGATTTTTGTTGAACTCTTTTGCATAGTCTGCAAAAAGAATCCCGACGTGGCAAAGGCCGTCCTGGATGACCTGCCGAGGTGAAAATACAAAGTTATTCCTAACAATAAGCACGCCTTGCGGCCAAGGACGAATTAAGGGAGCTGGAGCGAAGTGTTTTGTCGCCCACAGATGGATATACCCATGTTCGTCAAATGGCTCTTCCTTTACCTTGAACTCTTTGTCGAATCTTGGGATAGGTTCCTCCTCTAGAGCACGAGAAGGACCTCCCTTTTCCGGCACCGCCCTTTCCCTCGCGTCCGACTCAGACGCAATAGGCTGGCTGGACTGCAAAGGGTATTCTCCCTCCCTTGCATCTAGTTTCTCTCCTCCTGTGGCAACCGGGGTGTCGGGGGCTGCAGCGGGAGACGGCTGCACTCCTCTGCTAACAACTGCCTTATGCTTCTTCTGGGCTTTCGGCTTTAGGGTGGTAGGAGCAAGGCTGGAAAAGAAGGGAAAGGAAATAAGTTCGGAGAAATAAGAATCCGAGAAAGAAATAAAAATACATGCAATAAAAAGCATAGGAAAAAACCCAGGAAATACATACCTGGATGTTGCGACGGGAACACCGTCAAGGTTGATGACCTCCTGAGTGGTGGAAGGCTTCTTGCGCTTCCGCCCACCAGCAAAGTTGGCACACAGAGCGTCCAACTCAGCGTCAGAGGCAAGCTCCGAATCAGGAAGAGTTGTAATCTGTCAAAAAGGACAAAGGTCCGGGTAAGACAAAAAAGATCCGAGAAAAGTGAAAAACGAGAAATTTGCCTAAAGGGAAAAAAATCTACCTTTGGAGCTGGATGCCTAGCATGATACATTTCTCGGCTTTCTTCATACTGGTCTCGAGTAGAGACCAATTGATTCAGCCGTTTCTTGAAGTCCTTCTTCAGGAAACCCTTGTCCGTCGTCCTCATCGTGTCCTCCGGGCCCGAGTATTCGCACATTAGCCGTTTTCCGCGATAGGCTAATGGATGAATACGCCGTCCGAGCCAGCACAAAACCGTGTCCGTGCTGGTGAGAGGAGGAGTGGAGGATACAAGCTTGGCTATGCGCCGCTTGATCCTCATCAGATCTGCTGGCAGAGTCTGGACCGCTTCTACAGCCCAATTATCTTGGGGGTAGCAGCGGAATTATCGAAAGGTGGAACCCGTCCCCTTTCCAGGAAACGGGACATCTTCATGATAGAAGAAGGAACCCGTCAAAATTTGACGGATTCCGAAGTTTTTATCTTGGGGAACCAGTCCTCCCTAAACCTACGGAGGGTGAAAGAGATGGTCCCGCAAGTGGGGAGAGCGCCCTCAGAAGGGTTTCGCTTAACTCCGAAACAGTATTGCCAGAAGTCTAACCTAGGTTCTATTCCTAAATATCCTTCAAAAAGGGCTTGAAACCCCGCAAGGTAGAGAATAGAGTTTGGTGGAAGGTTATGTGGTTGGATGTTGTAGTGGTCAAGGACTTGGAGGAAAAAGGCAGAAGGTGGGAAACCAATACCACTATTTATGTGAGAGGCGAGGAGAACCCTTTCTCCGACTTTCGGCAAAGGCTCGGAGTCGTCCTCCTCGTACCGCCATTTGTCCTTGAGAACATACCATTCCTTCTCCATTGACGGAAGAAGGGATGGAACCACATTGCAGTGGCTCCAATTCCCGAAATTTTCTTCCGCGTCTTCTTCGGCTCCGGCGGCGCCCGGGACGGCGAGCTCCTCACCGCCGCGAGCGAGGTTTCCTTCCGTAGGCTCGGTGGCGAGGGGTGGAGTAGGCGTGGCAGACAACGATGGTATGTCTTCGGCCACAGGAGGAAGATCCCCGCAGGCCGAATCACCGGCGTTTTCCTCCGGTGCGCTCTCGGTGGCGCGGCCGGAAGAATCCAACAGCGGGTCAAATATCATTGATGATGCTCTCGATGTCCAGGGCGACGGAGCTCGTTTCCGCGGCGCGGGGTGATCCTCCGGTGGTCATTTTCGGGCGGCGCGGTGTCGATCCGGATCCTCCGATGGTTTTTCCGGAGAGGGCACTTGTTCTCTGCTCACTCTCGCAAGTTCGAGCTCGAGCTCTGTAGCTATGGCACTGAGGGCTTGAAGGAGAAGTGGAAGCGGAAGGGAAATCTGGAGGACCCGAGGTGGCTATTTATAGCTGGGGATGCGTTGAGATTGGCTACAATGGCTATTTTAGCCGTTGGATCCTTGACGCGTGTCACGTCTGAGATTTCCGGGAAACGAAGAGATAAAGTGATAAGTGCTATCTCCTCGATTCCCGGAAGAACATACGTTGCAGGGTTTTGACTGAACCCAAACGTCCGTGATGTCAGCACGATTTTATCGCTGACGTCACGAAGTTCCTTCTCCATGAAGGCTCGTGGAAGAAAAGCCGGATTCTGGTAAATCTGAGTTTTGAGTTACACATCAAGAAATTTCTTCTCCACGAAGGCTCGTGAAAGAAAAAGCCGGATTTTGGTGAACTCTGAGTTATGTGTTATGATGTTTTGGGAAAAAGAAGAATCAAGACAAAGCGCCAATATTTCTCGGAACAGATTGACGAAAGATGGCAGAATGAAGTCTCAATCCTTCTTGGGGGCTACTGTCGGATATATACCGATTAGGGGTATATCCGGCGTTGTCCTAAGAGCCGGATTACCATGGTGTCCTGTTGGTAATGGATCACAATCCATTAGGCGGCCCAGTAAGCTGACGCACCGAAGCCGGATTCTAGAAGAACCCGGACCACGGCCCAAAGTGGTGCGGCTTGGAGTAGAAGACGGATTCCTTCCTTTCCAAGTTAGATACTTTCCGTAGTCTTCTAGGTTTCCTTTCTGTAAGCCCTAACCCGACTATCTATATAAAGCCGAACGGGAGAGAAGAACAAGGACAATTAGCTAGAAGCCAACTCGCCGAGAAGTTAATCTTCGCCGAATTAGCGAAACCCTATTCACATTGTACTTTGTATACTTCAGGCTTCAGCCCTGATTTAGTGAGATTGCAGGAGTAGGAACGCCGCCTAGTTGGGACGTACCGAACCTGGGTAAATTTGGCGTTCCTGGTTGTCGTACTAACACGTTCCCCCACGTCTCTACCCGTAGGATCATGGCACCCCCCGTCTATGAACTCTACTACGATGTCTCGACAGTATCAGATGGACTCTTCCCACTACAGGAATTTTTTCTGTTAAATCCTTTTATGCAGATCTTATGAATGGGGCTGTTAGATTTCTCAGGATATATTTGTGGAAATTGAAAGTGCCTCTTAAGATTAAGATTTTTATGTGGTTTCTTTCTAGGAGAGAATTGCCGACAAAAGATAATTTAGCTAAGAGGAGATGGAATGGGTGCCAAAAATGTGTTTTTTGTGGGGAGCCCGAAACTGTTCATCATTTGTTTATTTCCTGTGAGTTTGTTAAAAAGTTTTGGAGGCTGGTGCATTTCATGTTTAGTATTTCACCTCCCTCTAATATAACTAATTTGTTTGGTAATTGGTTGTTTGGGATTGATAAAAATCTTAAAGCACTTATACGCATAGGAGTATGTGCTTTGCTTTGAGCTGTCTGGAATCACAGAAATGGAATTGTTTTTAACAGTGAGAAAGCTGAGATTTTTTTTGCAGGTTATTCATCAAGCCGCCTACTGGATGCACCTCTGGTCTCATCTTCTTCCAGAGGACCAGCGTGCGCGTTTGGATGGTGGATGCACTCGGTTGATGGCGGTCGTTCAGGCTATGTACAACAATGGTGGCTGGTTGCATAGTAAACGCCTGGGCAGTATGTAGACTCATTTCGAGGGGGTCTCGCCTTCTATTGTTTTAAGGCTTTGATCGAGATGTTGAGCTGTTGTGAATCTTTTGTGTGTGATCTTTGGGTTGTAACTTAATATGCTATGATGTTACTTTAATAAAAGCCGTGTGCATCAGCCTGATGCAGAGGCTGGGTTTTCCTTTTCCAAAAAAAAAAAACTCGCATGCACACGAGAGCAACAACTCCCTAGCATGTAGCAGCACGACCAGGCTGCTCCACTCGCCCACGGCCACACGATTGCTAACGTGCGCCATGCACGTCCGCCGCATGACCCGAGTGCACAAACCGTTCGCCTCGAGACTCGGCCGCCCTAATGTTGGCATATATCACCCTTACCGTTTGTAAATTTGACTTACCATACCAGGAATGCCTTACAGGTTCACGATGGTTCTGTTGTTGTAGGTGTTGCCGAGCACGATGGTGGCGGCGACCTCTTGCACGTAGTGGCCGGTGAAGCTCTCCCCGAAGATGTAGAATGGCGGCCCTTGTACCCTGGAAAACTTTCCCGCCATTTCACGTAGGAGTCGGCAGCTCTTCTCTTGTCCCCGCTCAGATCATAGTCCGAAGACGTATTCAAGTAGGAGAATCCAACAGGCGGGCGACTCCAGAAAGATCACGTTGGCCACTGCCGTTTTGAGCAAAAAATCTTCAGTCCTCTAGCGAGCAGCCTAAGGGAGGGGCAAAGTGGAAGAGTTAATTACGAGCAGGATAGATACCATGGGTGACCGTATCGTTGTTCCTAACGAGCGTTTTGTCCCTATCATCCAAGACAGAAACATACTTAGCAATGTTGGGGTCTTGGATTAGGAGATTTTCCCAAGGGAGTGGCTCCCTTTGGAAAATTGTAGTAGAGGCTAAGTATAACAATAAAATCCCAAACATTCTTTGTTGCCAGGACAAGAGAAGAGCTGCCGACTCCTACGTGAAATGGCGGGAAAGTTTTCCAGGGTACAAGGGCCGCCATTCTACATCTTCGGGGAAATAGGAGATGGAAACTACATTAGATTTTGGGAGGATGTCTGGTTTGGTAACTCTTCACTAGCCACACAGTTCCCCAACCTGTACTCCATCTCAAACCAGCATAATAAAACAGTAGCTGATCTGTGGGATGGAACCACCCTTCACTGCTCTTTTAGACGTACCTTCGCCGAGGAACTTATGAACCAGTGACATGAAGATATTGCAAGATCGATTAGACTGTCCACTGAAGAGAATCAACTTATCTGGATGCATGAGTTCAATGGGGTCTATTCCTTTAAATCCCTTTATAGCTTAATTAACTTTAGGGGAGTGTCTAGAGGCCTCCGATCTGGGAGCTTAAAATCCCTCCAAAGGTGCAAGTCTTTCTGTTGCTTTTCGCAGAAAACAAAATTCTAACTAGAGATAATCTTAGGAAAAGAGGATTCCTAAAGAGCTAGAATGTTCTCTTTGTAAGGAGTTTGAATATGTTCACCACCTTTTCTTTGAGTGCATAGTAGCCAAGCAAATCTGGGATGATGTTTTTGACACTTTTAACGTTAGGATTATTGATTTCTTGTCATTGGCCTTTAAGTGGCTCTGCAACAAGAAATTTTTGCACCTTAATGTAGCTACTTCTGTAGTGCTTTGGTGCCTCTGGATTAATAGAAATAGCATATTTTTTAATAGGAAAAGTTGGATTAATATGAAACAGGTGTGGGGCACTCTTATTTCTTACTTTAGAAGCTGGAAAGTGTCGTTCAAAGAGCTAGAAGGGGGGAAACTGGAGGTGTTCACAGCAAGAATTGTCGCAAGACTGAGGAGCAACTTCGCGCTGGTGGGGTGACCATGGGGAGATGCCAGAACTTCGGTTGGATCTCCACTTGGTTTGCCTCGGCCGGTGCAGCACAGGGTGGTCTGAACCCGCTGGCCTTCCTGCCGGATGATGAAGCAGGCTTTCAGGTCGTTGTTGGTTGAGTGATGATCTCAATCTCTCTCTGGCTGGCTCGAGACCCACTCTGTACTTGCATGGGGAGCTCGTCGTTGCTACATTCGCTGTGTGTTTTGTGCCTTCAGCCACCCGCCGGGGGATGTAATCTACCTTCGTTTTGCTTATGTGCAGACCTAGACTTTGTTCTCTTTTGGGGATTACCCCTTTAGTAAAATACGTTGTGGTTTTGTTTCTATGAAATAGAACTGGGGAGCACTCCCTTTTATTCAAAAAATGAGCGTTTTGTTGTCTTGGTAAGGCGGAACCGGAACGGGCCGAGTTCTTGCATTGCCCCGAAGCCAAGCGACGAGCATCCTGGACGCTGGACCTGCGCAAAGGAATTTTTAACATGATCAACTAACAACTCTGTAAAGAAAAAACAATTTGCAGCTATGCAAGTGTCGCTGCTATTCGATTATGAAATGGTGATTCTAACCTCTGTTGAGCCACACGACCAGTGGCTTTTCTGCAGCACCGGAAGGTGCTTCAACAAGGTAGTAGTAGAGGGCACGTCTGTTCTCCTCGTCGACGGTCAAGTACCCGCCGCACTGGTCAAAGTCCACGCCCTGCAGCTGCCCAGGCAACGCGGTGATCTTGCTGGCCGCCTTTAGGGAACTCTGGTCGGAGACAGAGCCCAGGCTGGCCGCAACACCGTCAGCTATGTCACGCAGTTAAAACGTATCGTTGCTGCTATCACTATTCTTTCTCGACGAGATAAAGGCTTGTTATAAATCCGAGGCGCTTAATCGATCTACCGAGCTCAAGCAATCACAGTAAACACGACACCGAGATTTGGTAACGCAGTTCGGCGCTCAACGCCTACATATGCGGGGCATGACTACGGGCGCTCCTCCCCATGTACTAGTCAAAGTACCGTCGACGACAAGCCCGCCGAGGCAATACAGACGCACCAGATCTCAACGTCATGCCGGTCCGGCCGCCCCTGCCACGGGCGCCGAACCGTCCCCTTGTGATCTTGTGTCTAGCCTACTAGCTTTCGTCGTGTCTATTTGGTCTACCCCTGGTGCCTTTATATATTAGGTCAGGTTACACGTGTTCGATTCCAACACCTAACCTTCCGTTTAATTACAAGTCCTTGTGTAGCCCTACTTGTACACATATTCGACATATATTCCAACAAGGCTCTCAGCTGAGCCTCCTCGGAAGGATTGGCGTGAAGTTACACTGCTGGCAATGCAACAATAAGCAGGGAAAAGATAGAAACGTTCTTCATATTTGATGAGATAGCTGTGGATGATCTTTTTAGAAACCAGGCACCACGATGCCCCACTTTAAATTAATAAAGCAAAGAGTTCATGTTTGCCAACAACCACAAAACATGCTGAGGCTTACAGCTTCGCCCACAATGATAAAGAAATGACAGTTAGGAGATCCCACGGGCCGGCCACCCCCTAACAGACCGGACTAAGATAAAGAAGACAACAGCTAAGTAGGCGCGAAGGAGGCGAAAATAGCTTTCAACCCGCTAGTCATCGAGATGAGCTCCGCCTTGTCATGATCCTTAGCGAGATTTGCCCAATCCTGCACAAACATAAGCATAAAATATCAGCAGGACGGCGCGGTACAATTGCTTCAATAGCAAGTTTATTACGAGTCAGCCACAAAGCCCAACAAAGCGCAGCGAACAACACCCAGCTGGTTCGGCTTTTGTTGGCCCAGCAACAAATTGTGAATCGCGAAAAATTGCGGGAACGAGGCAGGACACCAGCTGCACCCTAGCAGCTGCCTGATCACACTCCAACTCAGCTTAGCGAGGGTGCACTGAAAGAAAATATGCGCGGCATTCTCCGGCTGACCACACAACGCACAAATCCCCTTGGTAGGACCCGAAACGGGCAAACAGGCGAGCTCTAGAGGGGAGCCTATCAAACGCTAATTGCCAAGTGAAAATTTTAACCTTAAGGGGTAGTTGGGCTGACCACAGATCTTCCCCGTGGGCGATGGTTGCCCCTCTTGATAGACAGTTTTACATGGAGGACACCAAGAACCTGCCCGAAGGTTCGAGTGTCCACCGCACGCCGTCCAACCCTTGACTCAGACTAACATCAGCAAGCTTCTGATTGAGTTGAGCCCACTGGACCACACACTCCAGCGAGAAGGAGCGACGAAAGCGTAGCCCCTCGACCTCAAAGGCCTTGGCCACATCGATGGAATGAGACTCGCAGATTTCAAACAGCCTAGGGAACCTATCTTTCAGCAAACCCGGCCCCACCCACCTGTCCAGTCAGAATAGAGTCTGAGATCCATCCCGAACCTCGAATTTCGCATCCAACTTAAAAAGGTGTTTGATCTTGTGGAGGCTGGTCCAGAATTGGGAGCTCCCTCGGCCTCACTGGCGAAGATATTGGTAGCTTCTGGGTATTTTGCACAAAGAAAACTACGCCATTGGGAGGAGTCTGTTTGGAACAGTTTCCAAACCCACTTCAACATCAATGCTTTATTCATCCTCTTGCTATCGGTCAGCCCCAGACCCCCATAGTCCTCAGGTCGACAAACCACCCACCAGTTCACCAAGTGTGCTTTGCGCTTCGAGCCCGCACCCTCCCAGAAGAACCGTGCGCGGATGGCGTCGAAATTTTCGTGCACCCCATCTTGGAGGAGGAAGAGGCCCATGGCGAAGGTGGGCAATGCGTCCAAACAAGCGTTTGAGAGGATTAGCCTTTCACCCGAGGAAAGTAACCGCCCCATCCAAACTTCCACTTTGGCCCCAGCTGTGGATGATCTCGGACTCTGAGATGAGAGATATCATTGGCATGTAGGGTTATATAGGCGCAGTGAGGCCGGAAGGGAGAAGTTTGTGTAGAACAAGAGAGAGATATTGGTGGAATCGTTCGCTATATTATTGAGTCTCATGGGCGAGTATGTATAGGCGTGCATGGGGTAAATCTTGGAGTACAAGTCAAGTCAGGATTGTACGGATACAAATCCGGTATCTATTCTATACTACCATAAACACAAGTACTTGCCATACTCTAACATCCCCCGAAGTCATGGTGGTAGCGTCACGAACAACATGAGTGTTATGGACGGTCATATTAGAGAGAAACCAAAGTAGAATCTAGTGGGCTGACATCCCCCCGTAGTGGGAGCGGGAACGTCGTGGACGATGTCGGGGCGCTGAAGTTTGGACCGTAGAGGAATCTGCTGAGTGCTCAAGGCGAGATGAGTGATGCGCCGGGAAGAAGACGGTGTTGACGAGGCATCGCGCCGGGCGTGCCAAGCCCAGGGACACGTCGTGGACGAAGGCACGCATCGGTGTTACCAGCACTGGGCATGTGTAGACGAACGAAGTCGATGTTGACGAGGTGTCGCACTAGGCTTGCCGGTCCAAGGGACACATCGTGGACGAAGGCAAGCTTCGGTGTTACCAACACTATGCATGCGTAGACGGGAACCATCACGCACTATATGCCATGTTGAAGGGAAGTAAAGAAGGACTCAACGACGGTTGTGGCGCCAGTCGACGTGGGGTAGAAGGTGCCGATGTCAACCACGGTTGTCGGAGTAGATGAAGTGGTCGTGCAAGATGACGATGATGCTGGAGCGGAGCTGGTGCTTGACGTAGGAAGAGGTGGACGGTGTTGTAGTCGGCGGAACCAGAGGCGGCCAGTGGGAGGGCCACGTCGGTCGCTGTTAGAAGCGACGCTGCGGCGGTAGCCTGCGAAGGGCCATGAAGGTTGCTGTGTAGAAGCGCGGTAACGATGCTCGAAGTAGTCGAAGAGCAACCCAACAGCTCGACAAAGACCATGCGGGGATGGGGGCGTTTCCACGCCTAGGGGAAGCACAGTTGAAAGTATAAGGATGCCGCCTAAAGGGGGGGGGTGAATAGGCGCTTTAAAATAATTACGGTTTAGGCTTGAGTAAATGCGGAATAAAACTAGCGTTTAATTTATCAAGCACAAAACCTATGCAAGCTAGGTTTACCTATGTGCACCAACAACTTATGCTAGGCATGATATACAACTATGAGATAGCAAGATAGATGACTTCAAGCACGATGGCTATCACAAAGGTAAATGCATAAGTAACGAGCTAGAGTATAGAGATAACCGAAGCACAAGGAGACACCGGTGTGATTACCGAAGTTCCTTCCCAAGGGAAGTACGTCTTCGTTGGAGAGGTGGGGAGCCACCTAGGCGCTCCTCAATAGCACGGATGTGCACACCTTATTCTCCTTGAGCTTCTCCGGTGAGGGAGATGCTCGTTTCCACTATGAGGTCGACTTGAAGGCGTTGACCAAACCTTACATGAGGTTGAGGCTATCTCCACAACTCAATTGGAGGCTCTCAACGAAGCTTCTTGCAACAAGGTGGAAGCCCCAAGCACTAACCGTCTAGGGTGCTCAATACACCCAAGAGGAACAATCTCTCCGGTGACCAAGCACCCAAGAGTAACAAGCTCACAAACTTCTCTTTCACGAATCTCGTGGGGAACTCAAACCGATGCACCTAATGCAATGGCAAGAACACACAAAGTGGTCAAGAACTTCTCTCTCAAATCCCACCAAAGCAACTAATGCTATGGAGGGAGGAAGGAGGAAGAACAAGGAAAACAACAAATGAATCCCTAGATCTAGATCCAATAGATTCCCCTCACAAAGAGGAGGGATTGATTGGTGAAGTGGTAGATCTAGATCTCCTCTCTCTTTTCCCTCAAGTGGAAGCAAGAATCATTGGAGGGATTGAGAGAGAGCAAGCTTTTGGAGGTAAACAATGGAGGTCAAACTTGCCCAAAAGGTTGGGGAACCATTGGGGAAGAAGACCCCTTAAATAGGTCACCCAAATATCCAACCGTTGGAGGAAAATTCGCGCAGGGGCGGAACCTCCGGTGAAACCACCGGAACCTCCGCCCCCCGGATGAGTTAGGACATCAAAATGGCTGAAAAAATGTCCCAACCACCGGAGCCTCCGGTGGTTTCACCGGAGGTTCCGCCAACTTCAACCCGAAGGGGTTTCCGGCGGAGCTACCACCGGAGCCTCCGCTGGTGGAAAAAACTGCAGAACACCCTATACGAAAACGGTCGTCACTTTTGCATCCGGACTCCGTTTTCGATGTTCTTGGGCTCGTTGAAATCGCAACGACGAGCACTACAAGAATATCCAGAGAAACATCATAGTCCAAATGGGAATATAAAACCAAATGATGAAAGGTTTGGCCTATCAATAAAGGACAACCGGTAGAAACCTCCAACAACAAAAATGCGATAAGTTTTTCATACGAAATCCAGTTTTGATGAACTTGAGCTTGACATGAAGAACATTACAAGCTCTAAAACTTTACATGGAGAAAAACCAAATAAGAACCAAGAAGGATGATGCCAAGTATGCAAAGGTTTGAGCTCTCTACGATAGATACGATCAAGATATGCATTCAAGAGCCCCTCTTGATAGTACGGTTATCTATCCTATAATCCGGTCTCCCAACTAGCATAATGAGACCGGTAAAATAGAAACCCTATCTAAGTCATACCTTTGCCTTGCGCAATCCAATTGAGCTAGATGATGACGATCTTAATCACCTCAAGTTGGACCACCTTTCTTGATTGCGCTTCGCTTCGTGAAGATTGTGAGTTGCTCCCCCATAAGCTAATATTAGAGAGCTTCTCACATGACCATCTTCACTTGACCATAATCTCCATATGGGTGGCAAGATTCAAGCACATGATTTCTTCTAGATGCTTCACTTGAGTTTCCACGTCAAGCTAGGTGATGAACACCGCTTGACGATGACATAGACCATGGGCAATATGAAATCTTCCTTTTTGTTCATTCCCATGGAAAGATACCTAACCACACATAGAGATGCCACACACACATATATGGGTTAGATCACAAAGCTATATTGGCAATTGCTTACCATACCATGAGATACACAATCCCACTTGGTACATCGTGTAGCTTTGTGTGTTGATCACTAGCTTGATCAACCTTGTATCTTTTCTTCTCACTTCAAATGATGATGTCTTGAAGATAACCATGAAGGATAACATAATACTTTTCTTCAAGACACACTAGCAATAACCTCAACTCAAACCATGACCATTCTTCATATAAATCCTTGAATATAACAATGGCCATCAAGGAAGCTAATAGAGTTCAACACATGAACTCCATTATTTCCTATGAACAAGAACTACAAGGATAACTCAATGCAAACATTAGTCCATAGGGATTGTCAGTAATTACCAAAACCACATATGGGGCACCATGCACTTTCAATCTCCCCCATTTTGGTAATTGATGACAATCCCTTTTTACGAGGGTTTATATGATGAATTAAGCAACCATGCAAAACAAAGAGCAAGGATGCAATAGCATGGAAGGCAAATGCTTAAGAACGAAACTAAAGCATAGAACCAAATTCCCTTAAACCCTCTAAAATTCTCCCCCATTGGCATCCATTGCCAAGATGGGAAAAAAATTAGAAGGCAAATATAATAAGAGCTTCCCCATAGTGTATGCATTCCTCATGATATGAGTGAAATCAAGAGCATGTATACAACTAGGAATAGATGGAGGGAGATCAAACTATATTGAGGATCCAAAGATTTACAAGTAAAGTCAAATTGAAGGATACTTTCATAAAGAAGCAACCAACCAAAGGATCCGAAAAAACGATTGACCAAAATCAATATTATGATAAGATCAACCAAGTGTTCTAGAAAATCAAGAGGGAACTCCCCAAGGTACATGCACAATGTTAGATTTGAATTACTATATAATGTGCACAACATGGAATCATCACTCCCTTCTAGATAATTTTGAACACAAAAAAGAGCAAGATAATAGATTGGAAATGGAGCAAAGCAACTTACAAACAAACAAGAGTTGAGCAATTAAGATCAAGAAGTGACAAGTAAAGATTTACTCAACCGAAAGAGGTGAGTGTGACAAGGGAAGACATTTGTAGGAGACTAATAGGATGAGAAAATCTTCATCATAGTCTTTAAATATATGAGGCACATAGTGCATGTCATGTCTTTCCCATACACACAAACCAACAAATGATAAAACACATAGGTCCACAAGCTTTATAAGATGCAAAAGGAATACCAAAAGAAAGCAAAGCTTGTGCCTTTTAGGAACCACCAAGTAA
The DNA here is from genome assembly GCA_028641055.1 of Alopecurus myosuroides. Classification (NCBI taxonomy): domain Eukaryota; kingdom Viridiplantae; phylum Streptophyta; class Magnoliopsida; order Poales; family Poaceae; genus Alopecurus; species Alopecurus myosuroides. Next base: position 485,394,440 of record CM054057.1, read on the forward strand.
TATAAAGCAATAAAACATGGTCACTAAAGAAATAGAATATCAATTAAAGATGTAACTATTCTCGTGTGTATAAGTTTCTAAGTGGACACCAATCACAAAGATATATATCCACAAAGAAATATGCACACACAAAAATAGGTACAAGGGTGAAGAACATGATATCCAAGATAGGTTCATACATATACCAATAAGATTTTTGCTTGAAAGTAAAGCACTAGGATTAGTTTAATCTTAAGGGGATATAGATGGACAAACAATAAACTCATCAAAGCATCACAAATATCACAAGGGAAAAGTGATAGTTGGAATGCTTCGAGAAAGGTAACGCATATCACAAAAGATTCAAATGGTTTTTCAGAATTCATCAATATTGCATACGAGAGACTTCAAGTAGAAGTTACTAGATTAATATACTTGGGATTGGTGAATCATGAAAATGATTATAAATATCCCCTTAGTATGTAATCATCCCGGCTTACTCATAGTTGCAATAAAGATGTTTTTTATAAGACATTTGCAAGAGCCAAATGAAATGCAACACATGGAATTCATGCCAAGATGCAACCTACACAAGGTTGAAATCTAGAAATGTATGCATGGAATAGATAGTTGTTACCGAGACGACATTGGTGATGAAGAGGATGCGAGTTTGATAATCATCGTAGCTTGACTCCTATGATATGATGGTGAGAACACCTTCCTTATGAATGAAGCAAGCAACCAATGTATCTCCATTGTACCTAAAAACAAAAATAAAGTACAAAATGGTTCCCAAACTTATTGGGTCCAAAGTAGTTAGAACAACTACAATACATAGGACAAACTCCACATAAATATGTGCATATTAATATGAATTTGAAATTTATGCACATCTTAGCCATTTAGGATTTGATGGAGTTTATTCTATATATTGGATCAACGAAAGTAAGCATGTCAAAGGATATACATTGTAAATATACATGCACAAAACTTTCAAGAACCAAACAAGATACAAATTGGACAAAATACCAATTAAAACAAAGAAGGCACTCACAAGAGATAAAATCAAACGAAGTGTCCAAATTATATCAAAACCCCAAATCAACACATGATTTAGGAAATCGAATAGAGAAGATAACAAAAACAACATCAAATAATAAACAAACCCTCTACACTTTTCATGATGGCACACAAAGTACCAAGACGAAAAATGTTCGTCTTCCAAAGAGACAAGTCATTGGGATAAAATATTAATTTCAAGACAACAAGTGTTCAAACACATATAGGATAGTTCTTCCAATAATAGTGCATTAAATATGATATTGCATTTGAATACAAGATGCACACAATGGAATCATTACTCTCCATATATATTGTTCAAACACTAGTCAAGCTCAAGAAAAGCAATAAGAGGCAATACCAATTAAAGAGTTGTGTTCTACTCAATGTAGGATAGCTTCCCCAAGAAATGCAACACAAAGAAGTATGACTTTTAATGAAATTGCACACGGATGGATCATTGCTTTTCCTAACTCAATAAAGCATAAAGCAAATTTTGACTAGAGCAAGGAAGAAACAAAGGAGTTTGAACCAAACAAATCCTTGGCAAGAAACAAGGCAATTTTAGAGCAATGGACAAAGTAAATATGATCAATAAACTTACCACAAATTATTATAACTTGTCAAAGACAAGAGATGTATGGAGATATTTCTCGGTGGTATATTTGTTCACAATCATATTCTCAAAACATAAGCATGTGGTAAAAGATAGGAATGAAAACACCATACTTAAATAGAGATTCTTGGTGGCTTCAATAGTCGAATGATCATGCAAAGAAATGATTAATATATCAAGAAGCAACCGGTTCCCGAGAAGGTAAATTATAGTGCTAATTTGTGGAGAAACCGCACCAAGAAACTCTCTCACAAATAAGATACCAAAAGATGAGCAAATAAAATCATTTAAGCAAATTGAAACTTGTTTGAGCACACATTCCACATAGGAACAAGATAATTAAAAATATCAATTCTATGTGGCAAAACCTTAAATGTTCACATTCTTTAGGATTGTAATATGCACAACATATTACTCCCCCATAATGTGATAATCCGTATCTTCTTAGCAAGAGGAAAACAAAGACCAACTTGAGATAATTAATAGACATTAGAATTTGAATTTCTCATGAGTATGAGATACCACATAGAGACTAGATAATATTGAAATATCAACACTATGTGGTATTCCTCATGTACACACATTTTGGGATTGTGAAGTGCCAAAGGCATATTACTTTTCCAAAATGGGATAGTCCATTAATCACTCAAAAGAGCCAAATAAGATACACACAAGATGCAATTAGGATCAAAGCAAACTCATACATACATTTTGTGCGAACCGACAAACACATACTAGATTACTCAAGGATAAGTAAGTAGTAAGCACAAAATATACAAAATACAAGCAAGGTACAAAACCAATACATGCAAAGGGGCAAGCAACTTTCAATGTATATATAATGTAATAAATACAAGTTACCACAAGAAGGAGCATGGAATATGAGATAGAGACGTGATAATCCAAATGACTTGGCTTAAGGAAAATATATGTGATGAAGATCCCTTAATTCTTCATGATATAGCCAAGTCTCCAATGCCCTCCGATAACACCTATTGATCAAGTTTGAGCTTGTTGGTCCCCAACCAAGTTGGGTCCTAAGAGGTTAGCCACAATAGGCTTGGAAACCCAAATGGTTCTTTTCTTGACACCACTTTGAGTACCAACATATTTGGCAAACACATTGCCCACATTATCCTTCCGAATGGAATACACATCATCAATTATGATAGGGTTGGATAATGTACCATTAGTGCATGAAGAAGCAAGATGTCCCTTTTCACGACATAAGTAGCAACAACGACTCCTTCCATTCTTCTTAGTTGATTTATCAACTTGAGAAGCATTAGCTTGAGTCTTCATGGGAAGAGGCCTTTCTTCAACTTGAAGTTGAGATTGAGGTTGAACTTGTGGCCGCTTCCCTTGTTGCTTCTCGCTAAGTTTCTTCTTCTTCAAAGGGCATGATCTAACATGATGCCCTTCAACCTTGCACTTGAAGCAAACAATATTGGCCAAATTCTTGACTTGTTCATGGCCCTTCTTCTTGTCGACCTTGGACTTGTTCTTGTGATTGGAAATGAATCCAAGTCCTCTCTTGTCATTGGGGGATTTTTGGACACTCAACATATTATCAAGTGTGGACTTCCCTTTATGACACTTCTCCAAGTCTTTCTCCAATGAAGTGACTTGGGCCTTGAGCTCTTTGATTTCCTCTACATGGTTAGTATCAACACAAGAGCTAGAGGAAGTAGATGCATCATTATTAGAGCAACAAGGTAAGGAAAGTAATTCATCATAAGATGTGGGAACATTATGAGAGGATGAATTACTAGGACTAGCACAAGTCAATATAGCATTTAGAGTAGATATTGTGCCTTTGTCCACATGAGGATCACAAGATGTTACCTTAGTTAAAATGGCCTTATGAGCTAATTTTAGCCTCTCATGGGAGACTAGAAGATCCTTATGAGAGCTTGAGAGCTTTTCATGAGTTTCTTCCAATTTCCCATAATTACTAGTTAGCAACTCAAGTTGAGCCCGTAGCTCAACATTCTCCTTTAATGTGGATGCTTCACAAGAAATAGAGTTAGTAGCACAAGCATCAACATTTTTAGCTTTGAGGTCATTAGCAAGAGAAAGAGATAATTCATTGTCCCTACTAAGCTTAGAAACGCTAATAGCATATGTTTCTTCTAGACTATATAGTTTCTCTTCAAGAGAAGATCTAAGGGACCGCTCTTTCTCATAAGCCTTTTCAAGCTCTTTGTCCTTGATAGAATGACTACCACTATGACTTTCCAAAGTCACGATGATATCCTCCTTTTCATCTACAAGAGAGTTAGCCTCATCAAGTTGTTCTAGGAGAGCATTCACATTTTCTTTGGTCTCACCAACAAGGCTTGCGAACCATAAGCCTAATTTCTTAGACTCATCATCATCTTCCTTACCAACATCGTCATCACTACTATCATCATAATATATATTGGGGTTAAAAGTGGAAGATACCTTTGAATCCTTGGCCATAAGGCAAAATGTGGTAGATGATGATGAATCATTACTTGAGGCACCACTCAAGTCCACATCTTGTTCCATAGAGAGTTGAGTTTCCTTTAAATTGTTAGCCATACAAATACTAGAGGAAACATAATCATTTTTATCATGGGAACAAGATAAAGCAAGCATATCATCATGAGATTTAGTCAAGCAATGACGACATGATATGCAAAGACTATCAACACAAGCATGTAAAACATTTTTGGTGCTAGTTGTGTTTAAGCCCAAAGATGAGACATTGAAATAAGATAGAGATGAAGGATCATCAATAATAATCTCACTATCATTATTGCAAAGCCTATCACTACTCACCATCTCATTAGTTTGTGGCTTACCACATGTTGGTGAAGTAGAAGAAGTTGAGAACTCATCACGACCGGAGATGGAGGGAGAGCAATCATCCACAATAATATTGGACACTCCATATTTATCTTGAAGCTTTGTCCATAATTCATGAGCATTCCGAATAGGAAAAAGTGGCTTAATAACTACAAGGCTCACAAGAAGGAAAAACGCATTAATAGCAAGAGCATCGAGAGATAAGTTTTTCTCTTCCTCTAAAGTTGGATTTTGAGGATCCTTTGGAGGAGAAAAACCCATCTCTACAATTTGCTCCATGTGTGGGTCCATGACCCGGAAATAAATGAGCATGCGGAATTTCCAAAGATCATAGTTTGTGCCATCGAAATGAAATGTGGGATCGTGCACTAATTCACTAAGCGACATCATTACTCTCAAGGCGGTGAAGCCTAACAATGAGAGCCCTAGCTCTGATACCAATTGAAAGTATAAGGATGCCGCCTAGAGGGGGGGTGAATAGGCGCTTTAAAATAATTACGGTTTAGGCTTGAGTAAATGCGGAATAAAACTAGCGTTTAATTTATCAAGCACAAAACCTATGCAAGCTAGGTTTACCTATGTGCACCAACAACTTATGCTAGGCATGATATACAACTATGAGATAGCAAGATAGATGACTTCAAGCACGATGGCTATCACAAAGGTAAATGCATAAGTAACGAGCTAGAGTATAGAGATAACCGAAGCACAAGGAGACACCGGTGTGATTACCGAAGTTCCTTCCCAAGGGAAGTACGTCTTCGTTGGAGAGGTGGGGAGCCACCTAGGCGCTCCTCAATAGCACGGATGTGCACACCTTATTCTCCTTGAGCTTCTCCGGTGAGGGAGATGCTCGTTTCCACTATGAGGTCGACTTGAAGGCGTTGACCAAACCTTACACGAGGTTGAGGCTATCTCCACAACTCAATTGGAGGCTCTCAACGAAGCTTCTTGCAACAAGGTGGAAGCCCCAAGCACTAACCGTCTAGGGTGCTCAATACACCCAAGAGGAACAATCTCTCCGGTGACCAAGCACCCAAGAGTAACAAGCTCACAAACTTCTCTTTCACGAATCTCGTGGGGAACTCAAACCGATGCACCTAATGCAATGGCAAGAACACACAAAGTGGTCAAGAACTTCTCTCTCAAATCCCACCAAAGCAACTAATGCTATGGAGGGAGGAAGGAGGAAGAACAAGGAAAACAACAAATGAATCCCTAGATCTAGATCCAATAGATTCCCCTCACAAAGAGGAGGGATTGATTGGTGAAGTGGTAGATCTAGATCTCCTCTCTCTTTTCCCTCAAGTGGAAGCAAGAATCATTGGAGGGATTGAGAGAGAGCAAGCTTTTGGAGGTCAACAATGGAGGTCAAACTTGCCCAAAAGGTTGGGGAACCATTGGGGAAGAAGACCCCTTAAATAGGTCACCCAAATATCCAACCGTTGGAGAAAAATTCGCGCAGGGGCGGAACCTCCGGTGAAACCACCGGAACCTCCGCCCCCCGGATGAGTTAGGACATCAAAATGGCTGAAAAAATGCCCCAACCACACCACCGGAGGTTCCGCCAGCATCAACCCGAAGGGGTTTCCGGCGGAGCTACCACCGGAGCCTCCGCTGGTGGAAAAAACTGCAGAACACCCTATACGAAAACGGTCGTAACTTTTGCATCCGGACTCCGTTTTCGATGTTCTTGGGCTCGTTGAAATCGCAACGACGAGCACTACAAGAATATACAGAGAAACATCATAGTACAAATGGGAATATAAAACCAAATGATGAAAGGTTTGGCCTATCAATAAAGGACAACCGGTAGAAACCTCCAACAACAAAAATGCGATAAGTTTTTCATACGAAATCCATTTTTGATGAACTTGAGCTTGACATGAAGAACATTACAAGCTCTAAAACTTTACATGGAGAAAAACCAAATAAGAACCAAGAAGGATGATGCCAAGTATGCAAAGGTTTGAGCTCTCTACGATAGATACGATCAAGATATGCATTCAAGAGCCCCTCTTGATAGTACGGTTATCTATCCTATAATCCGGTCTCCCAACTAGCATAATGAGAACAGTAAAATAGAAACCCTATCTAAGTCATACCTTTGCCTTGCGCAATCCAATTGAGCTAGATGATGACGATCTTAATCACCTCAAGTTGGACCACCTTTCTTGATTGCGCTTCGCTTCGTGAAGATTGTGAGTTGCTCCCCCATAAGCTAATATTAGAGAGCTTCTCACATGACCATCTTCACTTGACCATAATCTCCATATGGGTGGCAAGATTCAAGCACATGATTTCTTCTAGATGCTTCACTTGAGTTTCCACGTCAAGCTAGGTGATGAACACCGCTTGACGATGACATAGACCATGGGCAATATGAAATCTTCCTTTTTGTTCATTCCCATGGAAATATACCTAACCACACATAGAGATGCCACACACACATATATGGGTTAGATCACAAAGCTATATTGGCAATTGCTTACCATACCATGAGATACACAATCCCACTTGGTACATCGTGTAGCTTTGTGTGTTGATCACTAGCTTGATCAACCTTGTATCTTTTCTTCTCACTTCAAATGATGATGTCTTGAAGATAACCATGAAGGATAACATAATACTTTTCTTCAAGACACACTAGCAATAACCTCAACTCAAACCATGACCATTCTTCATATAAATCCTTGAATATAACAATGGCCATCAAGGAAGCTAATAGAGTTCAACACATGAACTCCATTATTTCCTATGAACAAGAACTACAAGGATAACTCAATGCAAACATTAGTCCATAGGGATTGTCAGTAATTACCAAAACCACATATGGGGCACCATGCACTTTCAACAGTGCATACCACGAAGACGTCAATGCGCGGGAACGGCTGAGTGGACCACGTGCTGTGGCGCTACGGCTTGAAGAAGAGACGCAACGACGACGAGTGTGTCGAGACGACGGCGGGGAAGACCTTGAGGCGGCTATGTGCCTCGGCGCTACGACCCAGAGGGGCAACCCGCTGGTCAGGTCAGCTGCGGGGATGGCCTTGGGGCGGCGACGAGGTCCACGTGCCGCGGCGCTACGGCACAAAGGGGCGGCACAACGGCAACACGTGGGTTGATGCAGCCGTGGTGAGAACCACGGGGCGGCGGCTCTATGGCTCGACTAGGCAACGCAGCGGCGGCCCGTTTGCTCGATCGGTGGATAGACGCACACTCGGGGACGGTCTTGACGGGAACCTGTAGAGTCGCACACAGACGACTGTAGGGGTCGATCGTGCAATCTGGATGGAACGGATCACGGGCGGGCGGTCGATCAATCCGATCCCTCGCGAGGTGGAGGATGCGCCACTCGGTGTGAAGACGATGATGTGAGGCTGGGTGGTGGAGGCCGAGCGGCCAACACAACACTTGCGCCCGAGCGGCCAAGGCACCTCCGAGCGTGAGGCAGCCACGGTGGAGGAGGGGTGGTGGAGGAGTCCTGATTGGAGCAGTGGCGACGACGACCGACACAAGGCGACGGGTCGGCACACGCATGGAAGTCGTCCGTTATGGGCTGCCGCATCGCCCGAAGCCGCCGAGTCGGGGAAAAGCCCGGTAGTCGCGCCGGTGTCGGAGTAGAGGTGCGCGAGGATCGACGGTAGCGACGGGCGACGCAAACCGATCTTAGATCGGAAAACCAAAAAGTGAACGCCGATCAAGACGAGGCGAGAGAGAAAACCCATATCAAGTGATCGGGAAAAGACTCTCTAGGCCAACCGATCAACAGGATCGGCGGACGAACCCTAACTATGGACGGCGCAGTCCCCGGTGCCGATCATGGAGATCGACCGTCCCGGGGGCAGCACGGTACATAAGCGGTCGACAGCTAGGGTTTAGATCGAGATTAGACTGATATCATGTAGAAGAATAGAAAGAAGATTGGTGGAATCGTTGGCTGTATTATTGAGCCTCGTGAGCGAGTATATATAGGTGTACATGGGGTAAATCTTGGAGGATAAGTCAAGTCGGGATTGTACGGATATAAATCCGTTCTCTATCCTATACTACCATAAACATGACTCATACTCTAACAGTTTGGAACAAGGACCTTTGGATTCTTCCATTTGCATATTTCGTGTAAGAATAGTGAATAAGTTTTTACACGATTAGAGCAGCGTGCTTGTATGTTTATGTTCTTGTTTCCGCTTAAACATTGTGAGGAGGATCACCGTTTGTTTGCGCCAATGTTTTGATATGGGAAAACGGCCGTGATTAGTTGAGTTGCACGCAGATGGATGTAGACGGCTTACACCATTATTTATCCTTGTAATGTAGAGGGGTACTTCATCCGCGCTCGTGTATGCACTGTGTGATCTTTCCCGCGATTTATGTTTTTGTGAGATGTATAGTAAGAGGAAATTTCCATTTCAGACACGAGTGCCAAGTGGAAGTCTACAGGAGGCCATGCAACCTACATGCACTTCAGGCGGGATGGTCTCTTGGGTGCGGAGCGTCTCCTCTCTCTGTCGCCTAGCCAATGCGCCCCTCTCTTCGGCCTTGTACGATTAATCCCCTCCACAAGTGGATCGGAGTGGATTGGAGAAGATTGGGGGCATTTTGACTTGCATGGGATTCAATACACCTCTATCCCTGTCAATCCCCTCCAAAATTCAGCCAGCTGAACAAGCCCTTCGGCGTAGTTAACCCCTTCCTCTCTCTCTCTTCCTCTCCCCTCTCTGATTATAGGCTTACTTGTGATGTTGACATGTTGTCCTTAACTGCTTAGGCATTGGCTTCATTTATAGCCTGCTAGACTATTTTTTGGTTGGACTGTAGCTATTATTGTCTAAATTTTTATTTTTAATCGAGCAATTTGTACTGAATGTTTAAAGTATTTATCAGGATGATATCTTGTAGTTCTTACTTTATATATTTTAGTTGACTATGGCAAGAATTGTTGATGTATTCTTTGGCATCCGCACAATCTGTCAAAAAAGTTATTGTAGAAGAAAATTCTTTTGTATTCTATGTTTATGATGGAGACTCGAACTACATGGTTTTCTAATGTTGCCTTTGAAAAGTGCTGATCAAAATATGCCATATTCTACGCGTCATGGATAATAAACTTATGTATTTATGGCAACCCAAGGACATTCAACTAGTTTATGGATAAAGCCAATACATCTGACAGCTCTCCTACCACCCCTCTCGTTGTTGTTAATGTCAAACTTGTCATTCCCAACCCGGTAGCAAAAATCCTACCAAGGCTAAGGAAAAAAGGCGAAGCGGAAGCCAAGGCACAAGTCTATGCTAAAGCCAAAGTGGAAAAGCCAATGCCAAAGCTAGGAAGAATGGAGGATCGACAAACAACTGGCCTGACGTGTCGGGGATCTACTCTAAAATGCTCCACCTCAAAATTATGATAGCATACATCATATTGCCCAAAGGCCACACATTCATGAGCACGGGTTCATGACGAATACAAGTTTAAGCAAATAACACGGGGACATGACAAATACAAGTTGTAAGCAAATGACACGAGCTCTTGATAAATACAAGTTGTATACAAATAACATAGTTCACGACATATACAATTTCTAAGCAAATAACATAGTTTGTGACAAATACAAGTTCTAAGAAAACAACATAGTTCATGACCAATACAAGTTCTAACCAAATAACATAGTTCATGACAAATAACACTACTTCTTCTTCCTACGATGCTCCCATGTCATCCTAATCCAATCGAGCCTTTGGGCAGGCGTTGCATCCTCCACCAAACAAGCAAATACTTCACGATACTCTTGTAAAAGGAAAAGTTGTGTAGCATAGAAATACTCCAGACTACCAGGCGCAGCTCCATCCTGATAGATTAAGGCAATCAACCGCCTAATCTCATCCCTCGAAGATTCCTTAACTTGTTCCGGAGATGTCACAGAATTTTGACTCTTCTCTTCCTCCATCATCCGTACCATCTCCTTATTTTTCTCCATATTTTCCATGAGCTCCATCATACGGTCCAACCTAGAGGCACTGCGAGTGGCACTACTCATCTTTGATGCGGATGAGAGAGTAGGTGAGTACGCGCATACTCTCTTCTTCTTACCTCTCCTCTTCTTACCATCTGTACGCACATGTGTAACAAGAGGGTCATCTTCACCTTCGCATTCTGAACCGTCAACATCCTCATCAATGTTGATCCTAGACCCAGAAGCTCGAACCTGAGAGGTGGGGGGCACCCTAGCAGTCACGTTGGTCACAACATTCTTGTCAAAAAGTATCTTCAAGTCGTCCTCATCTTGCAGTGGAGCTATCCGAAACTTGGGTGCCTCTGGATACATCTGCATATCACAAAATATCATTAGAGCATATCGAAAAAACAACAATTGCCCAAACCGGATGCATTTTGGAGCAATCCCTTCAAACCCATGTAATCATTATTATTTACATTCACCTCTTTGATGCACACGTCAAGAAATACATGATGCGTTACGGCATCCCAGCAACCTTTCACCTGTTTCGGCTTTACGGTTTACAATCTAGATGCATAACCACACTCAAATTAAGAGCACTCAAATCACTAGCATAACATTAACATGACTGAATCTAGCTTTAAACTTAGCACTGAAACTACTAGCATTTCAACATTTCATTGCACAATCACAAACAGTAGACTAGTAGAGCACCATCCTATCACAAATTATGAAATTATGTACAAACTTAACTAGCACAGCACATCAAGATTACCAGCACAGAAATCGAATCAAATACAAATTTACAAATATTTGTAGATAGTTACCGATGGCTGCGAGGTCGACATCGAGTTCGAGGAGACGCTAGCGAGGGAGGTCGTCGCTTGCTGGTTCGTCGTTGCGGACGAGCTCAAGGAGATGCTAGCGGCGGGCGACGGGCGGCAGTTATTGGTGGGCGACCTTCTGGAGCGGAGAAGACCGGCGGGCGGAGCAGAGTGTCGGGCAGAGAAGAAATAAGGCCAGAGCAGCGGGATCCGACGGCGGGGGTAGGCGAGCGGCGGCGGCGATGGTCGGGGGTGGAGGCCGGGGTCCCGAGCGAGCACTCGTTTCCTTTTTTTTTTCTGTCTCGATTCGTTCTCGTTTCGTTGACATGGCCCGACCTGGGAGAGAGAAACGCACGATGAATCTCTAGTGATCCACTGTACACGCGTACATTTGCCACGAGTCTACTAATTGCAACCGCATTGGAGTACAACAAAAATCTGCCAGCTTGGATAGAGATGCTCATTTTTTGTCAGCAGATAAACTAGGTTAGGAGACACTCCCCTCGCATGGTCGCTCCCACGAGCGACGCGGGGGGAAACCCTAACCGCCGCCTCCCAGCCCCTCTCCCCTCCCACCCTTCTCCTCGCCGCCGCCGGAGGGCGTCGCCGGGAAAGGCCCGGGCGGCGCTGGCGGCGGCGGGGCCTCTTCTCCCCTCGCGCGGTGGTGGTGGCGCGGGCTGCTGCTAGCGGTGAGGCGTGGCGCTGGCGTCTGGGCGCCACGGCGCGGCCGCTTGTCGGCGGCGTGGTGGCTGCGCGGTTCCAGGCGAGCTCGTGGCGGAGGCGGCGTGTCCCCTGGCGTGGCTGCTATGACGAGATTCGTGCTCTCGTCTCGGCAAGCTGGGGTGGATGGATGGGGCGTGGGCGCGAATTGGATGGTGCGGCCTGGGTGGCAAGCCTGGCCGGTGGCGCTTCGCCGGCTGGAGTGCAGGGATCTTGGAGTTGCGGTGGGCAGCGCGGTCGAGGCCGCCTCGACTCGGGTCAGGCCAGGGGGCCCGACCCCTTTCGAGCCCAGGGACCTCCGCCCCTCAGATCTGTCGGCGTTGGTAGCCATGGGGGCTACAAGTCGACGACCTGCGGGTTGTTTCCTCTCGCTGCAGGTTCGATGCTCCCGTGTCGTGTCGTTGACCGGGGTTCTCGCCGCGGCGGTGCCGAGTTCGTTCCTCCTGTTTGTTTGAGTGCCGAGTTGGTACGCCGGGGCGGCGTCCCTGGAAGGTGGGAACCTTGTGGGTTGGCGGGCGAGCCCAAAGGTCCTTGTGCTGGTTGAGGCCACGACCGTGAGGAGGGTGTGGTGCTTGGCGAGCTGCGCTCCGTGACAGGGGTGCGGTCGTCGTCTTGGCGGTGCGCCTCGCCCTGTGTGGGAGGCCGAGAGGTTTTGCTGAGGGGAATCCCTCGCCCTGGGTTTTCCCGAGCCACGGCGGCGGCTATGGACGTCGTCCCCTTCTTGAAGGCGCCGATGTGGCTTCTCTCTGTCCTACTATGTGCTCCGGATGAAAGTCCTTGATCCTCGGATCGGGCGGCGACAGCGCTCTGCGTCGTGCTCTTTCTGAAGATGCCGCTTTGGAGCGCATTGTGTGTAGCTCTCTGGAGCGTGGGTGGCGGAGGCGTTGTGTCTTCGACATGCGGTCTCCAGCTGAGCTCGTGTCTTGTTCAGCACAATCAGCGCTTCATCGTTTGGACCTTCCTTGGTGCGCTTCAGCGACATTGGCGAAGAAGGTGTTCCCTTTGTGGCTTTCTCTGCTGGCGAGGTGCAGATCTGGGTGGTGTGCAGCGTGAGTTGGTGCGCCGACCTAGGCTCTAGGTGCGCTTCGGCCCGACGACTTTGCCCGTGCCTACGGTGTGCAGCGTGTGTTGGTGTGTCGGTCTGCTCTCTAGGGCGCACTTCGGCCCAACTACTTTGCCCGCCCAGAAGCCTCTCTGCCTCATCGGAGTAGTTCGTTGGATGCCCTTGTGCGCTCGCTTCGCTGTAGTCCCTTCGGGTGTCCTCTATCCTTTGTGTGTGTGGGGGGGGGGTCATTGTTGTAAGCTGGGTTCAGCACTTTGTATCGTTTTCGCCGTTCTTAGCATTATTAATTTAACGTCGGGCCTTTGGCCTGCAATCTAAAAAAAGAATTGGATATACTTTTTTTCTATTTTTGGGTGGATGCCTTTTTTTTCTTCGGGAATATGTCATGCACTTAATTATACATTGGCACCATGTTTTTATTATGATTTAACTTTTCGTGTTTTTCTTGATTCACTTCTAATTTGAAATCCTTGGTATTTTGAGCTACACAAAATTGACAAATGCATAGATATGAGTACACATTTTTAAATCTCCAATATTTATAAGATTTTTTCATTTTTATTTAGCCCATAATACAAAAAAAATTGTGTTGTAATTTTGCGTACTTAAAGAAACATCGTTAACTATAATTTAAGTTTTCACGAGAAAAGGATACATCATTGACTATATCTAGCATTATTTAAATAAAAAAACTCATACAAAAAAATGAATGCTTAAAACAAAGGGATTACTGTAACCCTTGAGAGGCAAGGTGACTTTTCGCTCAAAAAAACGTTGACCAACGGGAGAAGAATCCCTCCCTTGGTTATACGTTGTTAGGTAGGTGAGACACCCGGTTTATTCGAGTAAGTTTTAGCTGGGACTCGAATTTTCGAGTATGCCGCACCTGGGACTCGAACCCGGGAGGGTTGGCTCCACACCCGGAGACCAACCACCAAGCCGGTGCCTGGTCCTCAAAGGACCCCATCCACACTATTTTAGAGCGGTTTTGGCTTACCTTGCCGCCACATCAACAGGTTCTTCAAGCCAAAAGTGCCCTCACACTTGAACTAGGGAGATCGAACATGGGGTTTGGTACTTGTTGGAGGGACAACCCCATTCACTAACCAGTACCCGTCTGAACCCCTCAACTCTGAAGTCTGAACCACATGTTGACCGAAAAAGGCTTTACGCCCTGCTTTATAAATAAAGCAACCACCAATCCATAGTCATACATTACACCTCAGAGGAAAAGGAGAGAGAAAAAAGGTGATACAAGTTTGCTGGGGCAACAGCACAGAACAGCCCAAAGAAACATAACGCAACACCCATAGGAAAGAAAAGAAGATAGGCGACCAAGATGAGGCGAGGTCCGTAGCGCTCCTCCTCAGGAGTAGGGCTCAGCTCGAAGGGGAAGAGGAGGTGTAGATGTGGCGCGCCAGTGCCACCAACCGATCCAGCATGACGTCCAGCTGAGCTCTGTCCCGCTGACTACATGGCGGGTGCCACTGCTGCAGAAAAGCGAGAAATTTGAACATCGAGTCAGAAGCACGCCGAAGAAAAACTCGTTCAATCACCATCTTATTTCTAATTGTCCACAGGGTCCACGACATTCCAGCAAAGATGAACCAGAAGAGGCGACGCCCCCTCCCCGTCCTCCTTGCCTGGACCTCCAGGAAATCGCCAAGGTCTGAGGCCCTCCATTCGGCCCCCAGACCTTCATACACGAAGTTCCATAGAAATCTAGCCGCGAGCATGTGAACAAAATATGGGTTTCCGTTTCCGGAACCCCACAAAGAGGACACTTGCTATCCCCAGGACCTTGGCGTTTCCGGACCTCCACCCCCGAAGGGAGGCGGTCCCGCAGAAGTTGCCATACAAAGATCTTGATCTTCAAAGGCAATGGGGCTTTCCATAACCCAGCAGACCACTCCTACCTAGGCCCGGAGAAGAGGCTACGATAGGCCGACTTCACAGAGAAGGAGCCCGTTGAGGTGAGGCCCCAAGTAACCCGGTCCGGGGACCCCTCTAAGGACCCTGGCAACGTTGCGATAAGCTCAGTCCATGCCACTGCCTCTGCAGGGCCGAGCGTCCTTCGGAACGAGATGTTCCAAATTCCATTCAGAGCCGCATCGGCCACCAACATCCTTGGATCTGAGCATATCGCAAATAGACTAGGAAAGGCCAGCTGGAGTGGTCTATCCCCTACCCAAAGGTCTACCCATAAGAGGGTGCGCCTCCCATCCCCGATGAGGAAGCGCGCCCCTCTTCGGATCTCATCCTTAATGGATTGGAGGGATTTCCAAAATTGGGATCCCTCCCGGCGCTCACAGGACAACAGAGGGCAGCCTCGAAGATATTTCGCTTTGATAAGCTGAAGCCAGATCCCTCCATCGTCCTGCAAGATACGCCACACCCATTTTAGCATGAGAGCAGTGTTCATCTTCCGTGAGGCAAGAATACCTATGCCCCCAAAATCCTTGGGGGCGCAGACGTGAGCCCACTTGACCATATGGTACTTCTGGTGGCCATTGGAGGCCGACCAGAAGAACCGAGAGAGCTCCTTGTCAAATGCCTTATGGGCCCCTTCCAGAAGAAGGTAGAGACCCATCATGTACATAGGCATACTGGATAGGCAGGAGCCAATAAGCACGGATTTTCTCCCCTTAGAGGTGAACCTCCCGCACCATGGCTCGGCCTTAGCCCTGACCCTGTCTATGAGGGGCTCAAGGTCCCTCATCAAGATCCTGGAGTCCCCTAGTGGGACCCCTAGATATTCCACCGGAAAGGAGGACAATTTGCAGTTGAAATTATCTGCAATGCGATGTCGCTCCTCCGGCGGATACCCCAAAACCACCACCTCGCTCTTGTCAAAGTTTATCTTTAGGCCCGACATGGACTCAAAGCAAAGGAGGAGGAACTTCAGATTACGGATATCTAAGTATGAGCCTTCTACCATGATCATTGTGTCGTCCGCATACTGGAGGTGGGTTACCCCTCCTCCAGGGATAAGTTGGCCTACCACACCTGAGATGTGGCCAGCCTCCTTGGCCAACTCTAACATAGTCGCGAGGGACTCGACCGCTAGGTTGAACAAGATGGGGGATAAGGGATCCCCCTGTCTCACCCCGCAGGAGGGCCTAAAGGAGGATCCAATCTCCCCATTAATGTTAATCGCCGTGTTCCCGCTCGTGACCGTCTGCATGATCCAGCAGATGACCCTGTTATCAAAACCTCGACGTTCGAGGACTTGGCACAGGAAAGCCCAGTCCAACCGATCATAAGCCTTCTGGAAGTCCAGTTTCAGGAAGACACCCTTATGGTGACGTACCCTCACTTCATGAACTATTTCATGAAGCGCCAGAATCCCATCATGGATATATCGGCCCTTAGTAAAGGAAAACTGTTGAGGGTGAGTTAGACGCTGAACCACCGGAGCCAACCGAATCGCAAGCACCTCTGTGAAAAGGCGTTGAATGACGTTGATTACCGTGATTGGCCTGAACTGACGGATATCCGTAGCCCCAGCCACCTTGGGGATCAGGGAGATGACGCCAAAATTCAGGCGCGACATCACTAGGGTCCCAATATAGAACTCTTGGAACATTGGCATAACCACCGCCTGCAGATGGCCCCAAAATCTCTGAAAGAAAGAACTCGGAAGGCCATCCGGACCGGGGGCGGAATTAGCCTTCATGTCCATAATCGCTCGACTAACTTCCTCTAGCAAGAATGGGGCAGTTAAGCCCGCATTCTCCTCTTCTGGGACCAGCGCGTCTAAGCGCCAAAGGTCCCTAGATAGAGCGATCCCCGAGCGGGGACCAGCTGCGAAGAGCTCCTTGTAAAAGGAGTAGATGTGGGCAGACAGCTCCCGAGAGTCCTCGAGGAGGGACCCATCTGCCCAAAGCCATGGGATCGAGCACCTCCGGCGTCGTCCATTAGCAATAGTGTGGAAGTACACCGTGTTGGCGTCCCCCAGCAACAACCATTTCTGGCGGCTACGCTGGCGCCAGAAGATCTCCTCTCCCTTATACACAGTCATCAGCGAGGCTTCCAGGGAGTAGCGGTGGAGCCACTCATCCGTAGAGAGACCTTGAGCATCGGCCACAAAATCAAGCGCCTGAATCTGGGACAGAAGCAGGGCCTTATGTATCCGGATATCCGCCCCCACATTAGACCCCCAGCCTCGCATAAATTGGCGGATCATCTTAGCAAAGTGATGCCAGACATCCACCGCATTAAAGACACGAGGCGGGGCGGCCGCTGCCTCCTCCCACCTACTGCCCACCGAGTCCACAAATCCCGGCTGCTCAAGCCAGTATTCCTCAAAGTGGAAGCGGTTAGGTCTAGGCACAGCCCCCCCTCCAGACGAAAAAAAGGAGGGGAGCGTGATCCGATCCTACCCTAGTGAGCGCTCGAAGCGAGCACAGAGGAAAGGCAATCTCCCACTCGACTGAGACTAGGATGGGGTTCACCTGGTTATTAGTCCAGGTATAACGGGGCCCCACCCTCTCTATCTCATGCAGGGCTAGATCTGCAATGAAGTCATTGAACATCCTCATCCTAGGGAAGTCCACGTTGTTCGAGCTCTTATCTTCCGGGGACCGAATAAGGTTAAAGTTCCCGGCCACCACTACCGGAATGGGGCAACGTTCCACCTTCACCGCAAGCTCCGCAAGGAACTCAGTGGACCGTCGATGGTCCGCGGGCCCATAAACAATGGTAACCTCCCATTGGAGGTTAGACCGTCTATGGGTGAGCGACATGCTCACGAAAAATTCCCCGCGGTCCATGTCGTCCACCTGAAAGGTCTCCTCCTTGGCTCCAAGGAGGATCCTGCCCGAGTGTCCCGAGGCAGGGAGCCAATACCAAGCAAATTTGGATCGGCTCAGTCTCTGAAGCTCTGCAATGGAAAAGTCTTGTCTAATCGTTTCTTGCAAGCCCACAAGATCCACATTTTCCTGCTGCATGTAGTTGGTGAGCTGTAGTTGGCGGCCGTCCGCCCCGAACCCCCGCATGTTCCAAATGAATGTAGAGACACTCATTGGGAAACCATGTCGGGGGAAGTCCCCTTAGGGGGGACCGAGGTGGCCCTACCACTGGTCGAGGGCCTGGACGTCGCCTTAGGGGGGCGTCCCCGTTTCCTCCCCAACTGGGGTGGAGCTACGGGGACCACAGGCACTAAGGGCCTAGGAGAACCGTCCGTACTGGACCCCGGTGTCACCCGTGGCTGTCCAGTCGACGTCGAGGGAGCCAGCCGCTCACGCTCCGCCTGAGCGCGAGCAGCCGCCAGAGATCCCTCGTAAATCTCCTTAGCCCTAATGGCCTCAATCTGCTCCTCCCGGGAACCACATTCCCCACGAAAGATAACACCACTGTCAGCTGCAACCTGGGCCAGAGCCTCAAGGGGAACCGAGTCGAGAACCGAGAACCTAGATCCAGAGGGGGGGGAAGGAGAGGGGGTGATGTGAGAGGGGCGGGACGTACCAGGCTCCAGGCAGCGAGTCGCCTGGCGGCGTGATGCCAGCTCGCTCACCGTCGGCTCGATGACCTCCGCACCCGTCCTGGCTCGGGCGATGCGGGCGCTACGGCGCGTCGTAACCCTAGGTGCGGGAGAGGCGGTGACGACCACACCCTGGGAACGAGCGTCCGGCACCGGCGTGGCTGGGAGCCTAGCCGGGGACCCCTGCAGTGGAGTGGGGGGTACCAGGCGATCGGGTGTAGCAGACCACCCCTGGAGAGTGAGGCGAAACCGGAGCAGCCACCTCCATACTCACTCCTCCCGAGTCTGCCGCCTCCGATCTCGACTGAGGGGAGGGCAACCCAAGAAGGTCGTCTTCCACGAGGCTCGCAAGATCTAGGGAACCTGTCCCCTCACATAGGTTCGACCCATACTGTGAGAGAGAGGGGCCCATAGGAACCTGCGAGACCTGACGGGAGACGTCCACAAGGGCCAGCCGAGCCGGCTAACTCAAGGGAGGAGCAACTGCGGGAGGAGGGCATGAGAGCGGGGCAGAGACCTGGAGTGACGCAACGAGCTGGGTCGCCTGCCCAGATAGTGGAGGACCCCCTGGAGCGGGGGCCGCCGTCCCCTGAGGAGGGGCCTCGCCCCCTGGGCTGTCGCCAGAGTCGTCTCCCGAGGAGTCACCCTCCGCCTCGGAAGAGCTGTCGTGGTGTGTGGACGGAGAGTGACGCAGGGGAGGAGGTGGGGACAAACGGTGCAGATCCACCTCGCCCTCCACCTCCACCGAAAGAGGGTGGTCCACGCCGTCGAAGTAGAACGGAGGCAGGGCCCCCTCCAGCTTGGAGACATCCGGGACCATCATGCAAAGACGGAGAGGGCCCCTGACCGGGAGCGAGGTCGTGTCTATCTCCACAAGACACCCCACCGCCTGAGAGATCAGGTCAACGATAGGAATAGTCTTCGCCTCCAACGAAATCCCATGGATCCGAATCCACACCGAAGCGAGAGTAGCGCGAGAAGCCGGGTCGACGAAGGAGCGCTCGATGGATACCTTGATGTTGCAACCCCGTAGTGTATTCGAGTCCCCCCATGCCAGCGCCGTGAGGAGGCTCAGGGACGGGAACTCCACCGCAAACTCAGAGGGGGAGAGCTCTGTCACCACCCACGACGATGCAGGGTCAAGGAGGAGGAAGGCCGCACGGATGACCTCAGCGGAGATCACCACCGACGGAGAGCGGGAAGGATCCGGGAGGACCGTCACTACCGCCATAAACTCTGGCGAGGATAGTGCGACGCCCCCATGTCGATGTAGTAGAACCCCGAGTCAATACCATGTCCAAGCAGAGTGAGCGTCCCCCTCCTCGGCGGAACCCCACCCACCACCTGCTGAGGAGCCGAGATGGTCAGGACGTCACCCCTCGGCACCCCCTCCTCGGTCGACGACTTCTTCTTCTTCTTCTTTTTGTTCTTCTTTTTCCTCGGCTCCGTGGGCTGTTCAGCGGGAGGGGGGGCACGAGTCTCGTGGCGAGGTGAGCGGTCACGACGCCAATCGCCGCCGCGATCACCCGAGCGCCAACCAACTCGTGACCCCGGGCGCTAGAACCCACGCACACCATCCCGGACATCATCACCCAACCCCCGCGCCACCGAACCCCGGGCGACCCCAACATCCTCCCCTGTACGTGGGCCACCCCTAGATCCATCGGGGCGTGGCAGCACCTCCTCCCGGCGATCCACCAAAGCCCCCTCGGGACCAGCGGGGGCACCTTGGCGCTGCACCAAGGCCACCCGCAGCTCCGCCTCGCGAGCGCGAGCCCCTGGCGACCCTCCCTGCGGTCGTGCGCCCGGGAGCCGGCCCAGGTCGAGCCCCACCCCGGCCTGTCCAGGCGACCTGCGGGGGGAGTGGACCTGACCCACACGGCCACGGCGCCCAGGCGAGCCCCGCGCAGCCGGAGAGCTGGCCGGAGGTCTGCGGGGAGGCGGACGATATGGGGGCTGCGGGCCTCGAGTCGGTGGCGGGGAACGGCGCGGAGATCGTCCACGCCGCGGAGGAGATCGTTCCTCCCGAGTGCGCTTCATCGGGGAGGAGACCACGGCGGCGAACGACCTGAGGAGAGGCGGCGGCGGGGGCGTAGCGACGACAACAAGAGCGGAGGCGTGAAAACGGCGGACCTGGCTATCGGGGGCAACGAACCCTAAATCCAACGCACGGGATCCTTTCGGGATCCAGATGTAGGCGTTGACGGGCCGTGAGCCTTGGGCCGAAAGCGGCCCATCGGCCGCTCGGGGGTCCTGGCTGCGCCAGCCCATGATGGGCCGAGCCGCCGGCCCTCCTGAGCAGGCCTAGGGTTCCGCCCCGTCACCGGCCCAGGCCCAAGAAGTGAGCCACCGTCTCCCGCAGCCTCGTTACCCAGCCGAACGATGAACGGCGGCCGGCTCGGGCGGCGGCGCGCCACCACCGCATCCGCCGCCGGTGGCCCTACGCGCGCGGTCCCAGGGGCGTACCCCGGGTCCACGGGTAAGCCAGTAGCAGCAGATGGGGCAGCCGCCGCCACCACCGGAGCTGAGCCGCCGGGAGACACGCGACGCGACGCGCAGGAGCGAATCCTCACCGGAGTACGTCGGGGCGACCGAGATGCCACCGCGAGGAAGTCGCCGAGCGTGGGCAGAGCCGGTGGCGAGCACCAGCGCTCGCCCTCCAGGCGCTCCGCCGTCTCAGCGTCCTCCTCGTCGGCGACATCCGCCCAGCGGGCGCCCTTCTCCAGTGAGCCCGTCATCCCCGCAAGCTCCAAGCTCAGCGAGGTCGCCCGAGGCGCAGCGGCCCACCGGCGGTCAGACGGGAGTAGCAGCACGTCACCGGGATGAGGTCACCAGCCGTGGCGCGGTGGGAGGAGCGCTCCCCGTCCGCCGTCGCATCTTGCTTCGTTTACGGGATGATACTTGATAGAAACCAAAGCAAGCTTTCAATCACACGCCGTCTGAACCACATGTTAGATTCCCTTTCTGCCGGTGACTGAAATTTCAAATTATTCTGAAAACCGAAAATTGCAGAAAATCAAGCATGGTTCCTTCACTTCCCTGTTCAATCAATTCAAATGCGCCTGGAAATTATTACTCCCTCCATATCGAAATATAAGATGTTTTAGCATTTCCTAAACAATATGTACCTAGACATGTTTTAGTGTAAGATGCATATGAATCTACACACTAAAACATGTCTAGATATATTATATCTACAAAATGGTAAAACATCTTATATTTTGATACGGAGGGAGTAGAAGATTAGCTCTGATTATCCTTCCGGATTTATAATTTTCACAGAATTAATAGTTTCCTGAACTGTTAAAGCATATAGGACAATAAAGCCTTCTTCGGCATCAAACGCGGGTAACTACTCTCCTTAGAAAATTGACTGGAAAATGCACTTGAATATTTCAGGCTTGTTATCCTTTATCATCCCCTGCCATCTAACGTTCATTCTAGGCCGAATTTGGACTGTAGATTCAAGGAATGATGCTCAATTTTCTACAAGTAAGTTCGCACATTTTTTTAACAATTTGAATTTCCCAAAAAAAATATTGTGACAACACCCGCAACTGATTTTCCTGTATGTTTGACCTGACGAAAAGTTTGAGCAGGAATGTGAATAGTGGAATCTGGGAATTATGTTTGATTTTCTCTAGTTTTTTTTTCTGAATGATATTAATTTTAAGTCAAATTTGAGACAACTTCAGAACTTTTTTTTTCCCTAAGTGTTGATACACTTGAGGTGAGATGTGAGTCATGCATGGAGTCTACGGAACAACAGAGTCTGGGCAATTATCAGGTAAAACTTCTTTGTGCTTATGTTGTTACTCTCCTAAGCAGAGAGGTAAAACTTCTTTGTCTTTTTTTTATTGCCTCTGTATATTTCGTGGACTAAATTAGCGGGAGCAGATGGTATTGTCAATGAGGTCCTTGGGTATGCCATGGCCGACCACCAGCTCAAGCGGTGGCACCAGCAGTGGGCACCAGGTCATCATGTTCGACACCGGCACCAGGTTGTCGGAGGTGCCTTGTTGAATTCAAGCTTGATTGCTTACTAAACATACAAATAGTATCAAACAGGGATAGCAATGGACATGTCAAACAGCTCACAAACAAACTCGGAATAGACTACTAGTGTTAATAATTTCTCAAAAGTTTCCAAGCTACATCTCATGCATGACTCGTCACGATTACGTACTACATCTGGAGAAACACCGTCCACACAGAATCTTAAACATGGCTATAATGGACTAAAGCAAACTCGAGCTGTAATGGTATTGTTGTTTGCAACTTCGTGAGTCATCAGCTCGCTATCGCTGCTTCATTGGTGTCTTTACCGCTTCTCTTCCGCTTCCTAACCCTCTTCCTCTTCGCCTCACCATCTGACTTGTTATCCTGCAGCACATGTTCAAGTCAGTGAGTCATATCGCGCCTCGATGAGTCGATATAACAGAAAGCATGAGCTATGGCAAAAAAAATTAAAGTGGTGCACCTCACTGCCTAAGTGCCTAACCAAGAATTGTTTCACAAGACCTCTTATACATCTTAGTATTAGTTAGACACATCAGGAAATTTTAAGTCCGGGCTTGCTTTTACAACATGGCAACAGATGCGTATAATGTGTGTGTCTTGGGTATTACATACAGCTTACAGATGTAAACCGACAAATGATGTGTGGCAATGATTACCTGATTTTCAGCAGCTGATGGTTGGGGCTTTGTTTTCTTTTTCTTGCAGGAGAGTGGGTTCGGGCCCTACAAAAGGACACACATCAGCATTTCGTAAAAAAAGCATAGATACAGTTGGGAACTAAAAATGTTGATGGTGCAAACTTGATAATGATCGAATAATATACATGCTCATACAACAAATATCCTAAAAAAGAATTAACTGTAAATTGTAACCTTTGCTCTGTTCCTTTTAAACTTGCTTTTCTCTGCCCCTGCGGGTGCATCGCCCGATACCTTTCCTTCTGATGATGCCTTCAATAGCTTCTTAAATTCTGTTTTTTCCATATGTATACGCTTCTCCTCGTCTAGTTGAGCAAACTTACGCTGCTGCACTGAGGGTTGTTCAATAAACAAGGAGTTCTTCAGACCATATATCACAGGAACACCAGGAACCTACATCAAAAACAAAAAATATATATAAGCACATTGTTCCAGATGTTCTGAACATGGTTTAATACATTATAAATTCTGCCATTTCTGTTCAGTTAGATGTTAAGAGATTTATAAAAATAAAGGTAGAACATTACAGCAGGCGAATCTTCATACCTCCCTTAATTTTTCCCGGAGATCAGAATCCTGGGTGGCAACGAAGTAGTGCTCCGGATTCTTATCACCAATCAGTGACATGATACAATCCACTGCACTGACCACTTTGTCATGCTCGCAACTGAAGACACCGACAAAATTCCACAGAACAAACAATCATCAGTGCCTCTGCCTCGAGCTCATTAAGTCATAGAAATGTAACAACCATCCTGACTGAATGTGGAAGTACGGCAATACTGACTACAATCAAACTGATAAAAAAAAAACCAATGTGATCCGATATATGGTTTGCTGGCTGGCAATGAGTTCCATAGGTGGGGAATGGCACCAACTAACCAGTGCCAGGTTACAGATACAGGAATAGCAGGGATGTGAGGAGTAATAATCATCAATTCATACTGTATCTAGGTTTTCAGATAGCCCAACCAATTTGGCTCTAATTCTGTCAGGTAAGTAACATTCCAGGATGAAGTGATTCATATTTGACATTCCATCAAGGACCAAATGCACACATAGATTAGAGTGGTGATAAGAGAAGAGGGGGAGGAGGGGAGACCTGGCGGTTGCGAGTTGCTGGGCGGCGTCGAAGTCCTCGGCGTGGGACTTGCCGAGGCGCCTGAGCTCGGCGAGGACGCACTTCGAAGTGAAGATCGGGATGGACCTGGATGCTGAGAGAAGCTCGCGGAGGGCGTCGTCGGCGGGGAGGAGGCGGTGGACGAGGAGGTGGTGGACGAAGGTGCCGTCGACGAACACCTTGTAGGGTTCGCGGAAGCCGAAGCAGGTCGAGTAGAACTTGACCGCCTTCCGGTGCCTCGAGCGCTTCTTGACCCTCATCGCGGACGGACGGGAGGAAGCAGGCGGGCGGACGGCAGAGGCGGGCAGGCGGCGGTGGCGGCCGAAGGTGTGGCGTGCGTGTAAAGTGGAGAGGCGGCGTCGCGGGGCAGTCTGACATGGAGAGGGCTAGGGCCTAGGGAAATTGCTCGGTATCGCCGATCGGGCCTCAGCGGAAACGCGCGCGGCCCAAAAAAGGCCCAGCTTTTTTACTCCTTACGCATATTAGAGAAAGGCCCTCTCTGAGGAGAGGAGAGTCCCAGGCGCCAAGTGTCACAATCATAGAGTTTTGGTGTGTTTTTCCTTTTCCACCGGACGGAGTATGGCACGCATTTCTTTTTAGATCCGTTTTTTCAAAACAAAATATCTCCAGAACCGTATTTCGAAATTACAAACCGTTTTCATATTTAGGATCCTCGCGTCGAGATCTACAAAACTAGATCCTATTGTCGATTACTCATATCAACAAGTCGCTCGGATGATCCGATAGGGTTAGTAGGCGCTGGCGGCAATCGTCGGCTAACAGGGGCACAGTTTTACCCAGGTTCGAAGCCCTCGTAGAGGTAAAACCCTTACTCATGCTCTTGAGATCTGTATTGTCAGTAGATCGATTACAAGGTGGGTGCGCGGGCCAAGAGATTGGTCTCAAGCTTATGGCTATGGTGGTGAAAAGTAGATTGGATCCCTCTCGATGGTTATCCTAGCCTTTTATAGATGGCTAGGTATCAAACCGTGTCCGGGGGTTACAAACCCTAGTTCTAGGTCGGTAGGAGATTTCCTTCTTGACCCTCAAGTCTTACAGGTGGGCATGTACCGGGTCTTCTGGAACATCGGGACATTTCCTTGCCATGGGCCTTGGTTCTAGGCCTTAGACTGGGTAGGCTCACCCGACAGGTCGAGGGGTCATCCCCACGTCAGTAGCCCCCGAGTGTTTATTCGATTGAGAATAGTCGAGTAAGCACTCAAAGTTCATTCTTGGATTCTTGCGACTTAGTCATTCACATCGCCTGTTTTTAAGGGTGTATACCCTACATGCGAGGTGCACGCGTGCTCGAGTGGTGAATGCGCCTCGTGTTGGCTATTTTCGCAGAAGGATACGACTCAGTCGCTTGGCTCTCCCGAAAGATCAGTGCCAATTAATTGCATCTAGGGCAAAAACAGTTTTGTGCTACACGAATTCGATACATCCGGCTCGAACTCGGTGAGGTGATTGTTGCGACTGAGCCGTGGAGGTCTTACCGAGTCGAACTTAACCTTAAAGGGGTACCCGGCGCGTCCACTAGGATTTTTCTTCGTGTTGTTGACACAGAAAGTTTACGAGAGGACGCAGCTTGAGTGCGATTCCGGGCCCATAGGAGAGATCCTTGGGTCTTACCCTCGCGCTCGAAAGAATACGACATACAGATGTGCCTAGTCGGCCGAACGATCCAGAATTAAAATGATGTGTGATAACATCGTGAGGTAGAGTTGCGGGAGGCGCATACTCGTGATTTTACCTTAATCACATTTCTGCAATCCTCCGGGTGAGGAAATCTTCTTTTTTCTTGACCTTGTGCGAAAGAGATTTCGCGTTATGAAGCTTATACGAAAGAAGTTTCGTGTCAATGTATTTATACGAAAGAGATTTCGTGTTGAAATACCCATACGAAAGAGATTTCGTGTCAGGGTGCCCATGCGAAAGAAATTTCGCGTCGTGATGCTTATACGAAAGAGATTTCGTGTCGTTAGGTGCGCAGTGACGTCACCGCGCACTCGATTGCTCCTACTACTCCCAATGGAACCTGACGAAGTGGGGTAGAGCCCGCGGGCCCACCGTGTCGGCTTTTTGACCGGAAACGACCGGTCGTGTCCCGTTTTTTCTGCTGGTTGCGCGCTGTAAATACGCACGATCTTTTCGTAAAGATCGTGCAGGGGTAACTGCCCCCCACCTCCTCGTTTCCGCTTAACGCGTGGCAGCTGCGATGAGCGCCGCGTTCGCAGATCAACGGCTCGGATCATCCTGGCGCTGATATAAATATTGGGCCTTAGGGGAAGAATAACTTTCCCAACCCTCATTCATCTTCTTCCTCCTTCGCGCACGCCTTCTCCTCTATGAGCACGAGCGACTCTCAATGGCAGGATCCAAGAAGCGCGGCGCAGCTGCATCCGGCAAGGAAGCGGCGAGGACGTCCACGGCGAAGAAGATGGGCGACTGGCGCTCGTCGAACGCCACGAAGAAAAGCATCATGGAGATGCAGAGGGAGGGGTTGCTGCCCTCGTAGAGCTCCAAGCGCGTGCGCATGTCCTCGAAGGAGGAGATGCCCAACCCCTTTCCACCGAACGCGTCGCCTTCTCGGAGCACATCGCCCGAGGTTTGTCCTTCCCCCTCCATCCATTTCTTGTCGGGATGATGTATGTCTATGGCATACAGCTGCACAACCTTCCTCCGAACGCGATACAACACATTTTGTGCTTTATCGTGCTTTGTGAATGTTTTCACGGCATCCGTCCGCACTGGGGGATTTGGAAAGTCATCTTCAAAGTGCGTATCTTTCGGGAGAAGAAGCAGTCGGGCGAAAGAATCGGCGAGCCACTGAGGACCGGAGGCTTCGGGATTTAGGCGAACAAGGACATCCCCTACATGGAGATAAATTTCGTCGACTGGGCCCAGGGGAGGCGACAAAAGTGGTTCTACGTCGTGGAGACAACGCTGGTGGTGTCCCCGAGTTCCAGCCATTCGCTGTTTTGAAGCGGCGGAAGTCATGGCTACATTCGCTCTCAGCCGAGGAAGGCAAGGTCGTCGCCCCCCTACTCGCGAAGGTGGCACGCTTCCGGGACAAGGAGCTGGGGACCCCGCTGAACGGGATACATCTGTCGGGTGTGTTCTTGCGCCGGAGGATCCAACCCCTTCAAGAGAGGGCAACCGCCATGTGGGAGTACACGGGCGTCAACGCCCAGAGCCGTGTATGCGACGATATTCTTTCTAATGCCGAGTTCGACAAGAAAATTGCGGCTATCACCAAATCAAAGAAGGGAGAGGGCTACTCGACGTGCCCTCTCGACCCACTTGAGGCAGGGAACCCTCCGACTGAGTTGAGTTTCATAATCTTCTCCTTCGCTTTTTGTTTCTTCTTGCCTAGGTTTTCGTCGATTGAAATCCTTCTTCTCTTTCTCTTTACTTCTGTAGAATCGGGACGTGGCAACGTGCTATCCGCCAGTTTCTGCAGATGATGTCTCAGATCTTCTGGCGAGTAACGTTGAAGCCCCTCACGAGACCAACATCGCGGATGCTGACTCAAGCTCCGAACGCGACAATGTGGAGGAGGAGGAAGAGTCGGATAGCGAACAGCTCCATCATCGCAAGCGTTGCAAGCCATAGGAGGATGAAGTCACTTCCAAGGACAATTCCTTGGGTGATGATCCCATCAAGGAGGTTGAGCCTCTTTGGGTGACTCCTCTCAACGTGCTTCCTCCCGTGATTCATCAGTCGAGGATCTTCACCGCCTGGAACCCAGACATTCTTGACGATGATGATGAGGATGAGTAAGTTATGTGCGTTCTCCCTTTTTGTTGCGAATTCGCTTCCTCGTCTTTTCTGATTCTAGCTTCTGCAGTAGCCTTGCGACCATCAGCGCGGATCAATTTGCTTCTTCGAATCCGTCCGTGGAGAGGAAAGAGGCTCATGCAGACGTCGCACCAGCTGCGGATCCCATTCGAAAGCCCCCGAGCCCAGCGAAGGCATTCGATATCCCGGAATACGAGATGCCCAGCTTTGCGGGTGGGTGGCCTGGAGATGTCGGGGCGTCAGTGAGCAAGGAGGTTTCGGCCAGCTTGGTTGATCCTCTATCCGCTGTGCAGGGCCAGGTAAAGTGTTCTTCTTCTTCCTGCAAGTTGTTCTTCTCTATTTTTTTATCGGGTGCACAACAATGCTCTGGATGAGAGTAGCCCCCGAGTCTATGGTCGACTGCTTGCAATCGGCTATAGACTCAAGTCGAGATTTTTCTTTTCTGAGCTGTTTCTTGTTTTTGATTTTCACCGGGTGCACGGCAGTGCTCCCGATGGGAGTAGCCCCGAGGCTATACATGAATGTGTACAATCATGTATAGGCTCAAGTGACGTCCCTCTAACTTTTTGTTTGGAGTTTTGCAGGCCCTTCTTGAATCCCTCGCTGCTTTTGGGCCCCGGCTTCTTTCGGCCGAGGCGGGTTGTGCTTCTCTTAGAGGAGAACGCGACCAGCTCGTTCAGGACGGCCTCACCTTTTAGAGTAAGTTGGCATATATTTTTTTCCTTAGTTACGTTTCTTCCTGATCGCTACTGTTATTTTGATTGCACTATTTATACTGCAGATGAGGTCAATCGCTTGAAATCCGAGAAGACCGAGGCTTCCTCTCGGATAAAAGACCTTGAGAAAGAGCTGGAGTCTACTCGGAAGGAGTTGGAGTCTACGCGCAAGCAGTCGGCCGACAGTCTCGCAGGGGCGCAGGACGCCTTGAAGCAGCTGGAAGAGGCGAGCGTGAAGCACGATAGGGATCTGGTCGGCGTCCTTCGTCCCTTGGCCCAGACTTTGGCTGGTGAGTCACGCTCGAATTTCCTTCGACTAAGCTCATTCCTTTCTCTTTCTGGTGTTTTACCTGCTCCGTTTCTGTTTAGGTTCTATGGGAGTTTGGCTAGAGCAACCTGGATCGATTCGGCGCGACGCTCTGACGGATGCGTGCACCCAGCTGCAGGAGCATGGGAACAAAGCTTGCTCCCTCCTCCGCGATGTTGTCCGAGTGTTGATGCAGCTGCACGAACGCTTGCTCGTGGACGTGTCAGTTCCTTCGACCCTTGGCGGCCTCCTGCAAATTTTCCTGGGCGAGGATGATCCCCTTCAGGAGTACTCCCTCGCGCAGATCAAGTGCGGAGCCAAGACGGCCATCCAGTTTGCCCTGGCGCACGACGTCTCGGGTGACCTGGAGAAGGTGTACTCGGAGCTTACTCGAGACTCTTTGGGAAAAAAGATAGCGCTCCGTCCCTTTGGCGACCACACGGGGAGGCTTGCGAAGTCGCTTTCTGAGGTAGTTTCCCGCGGCCATAGTGGAAAGCCCGCTGCGAGTGGTGTAAAAGCTTGCGGAAAGCGATGCCTTGCTATCGGTCGCTGTTACGTGTTAAATAGCCATAGGCATGTTTGTTACACGGTTGGTTTGGAAGGAGATAGATACAAGGGAAAGTTAGGATCCTACTTAGGCTACAAGGAAGAAATCCAAAGGGTACCGAACAGGTACAAGTCCTTTGGTTACACAAACTCTAATACCCTCCCTTAATCAAAACTTATATAATTTTAGATTATTTTTAAAAACTTCTAGTGCTCGTGCTGGTAGAGGTTTTGTGAAGCCATCTGCAACTTGATCCTTAGAAGAAATGAATCTGATATCCAGTAATTTCTGAGCAACTCTTTCTCGTACAAAATGAAAGTCAATCTCTATGTGCTTGGTCCTTGCATGAAAAACAGGATTAGCAGAAATATAAGTAGCTCCCATATTATCACACCATAAGCATGGATTTTCTTTGAGCTGGACACCTAGTTCTTTGAGAATAGTTTCCACCCATATTACTTCATCAGTTGCATTTGCTAAAGATTTATATTCTGCTTCTGTACTTGACCTGGACACAGTGGCTTGTTTTCTAGCACTCCAAGAAATCAGATTAGGTCCAAAGAATACTGTAAACCCCCCTGTGGACCTTCTGTCATCAACACATCCTGCCCAATCTGCATCAGAAAATGCACTGACCAAAGTAGACATGGATTTTCTGAATGTAATACCAGTAGTTATAGTATCCTTAATATACCGAAGAATTCTCTTTACTGCTGTCCAATGTACTGTGGTAGGTGCATGAAGAAACTGACAAACTTTATTAATAGGGAAACAGATGTCAAGTCTTGTTAATGTCAAATACTGTAAGCCACCAACAACGCTTCTATATCTAGTGTTGTCCTCGGGTCCAAGAAGATCCCCTTCATGAAGAGATAATGGTTCTGAAGCAGAAAGTGGTGTAGAGAATGCCTTACAGTGATTCATACCCAGTTTTGCCAGCAAATCAGTTGCATATTTTTCTTGAGTAAGAACAATGCCTTCTGCAATTTTCCTGACCTCAATTCCCAAGAAAAAATGGAGATCACCAAGATCCTTGATAGCAAAATGTTGATTAAGATCATGAACTAAGGTAGAAATAGCATGAGGTGATGAACCAGTGACTATAATATCATCCACATAAATTAAGATATATATAGTAACTCCTGACTGGTTATAAATGAATAATGAGGTATCTCCTTGAGATGGAGAAAAACCCAATTCCTGAAGTTTGGTATTTAACCTGTAATACCATGCTCTTGGTGCTTGCTTGAGACCATACAAAGATTTATCAAGTTTACACACGTAGTGGGGCTTCTCAGCATCTTCATACCCAGGAGGTTGTTTCATGAACACTTCCTCTTCCAGAACACCATGCAAAAACGCGTTCTTGACATCGAGTTGACGTAAACTCCAACCTTGAGAAACAGAAATAGACAAAACAAGACGTATAGTGGCAGCTTTAACAACTGTACTAAAGGTGTCCTCATAATCAATGCCAAATCTTTCTCTAAATCCTTTTGCTACAAGACGAGCTTTGTATCTTTCAATACTACCATCTGATTTTTCTTAATACGAAATACCCATTTGCAGTCCATAATGTTTTTGTTACCGAGGGATGGAGAGACTAAACGCCATGTTTTGTTCTTTATGAGGGCATCATATTCTTCATCCATTGCTTGGCGCCAAACAAGAGTTGTTAGTGCCTCTTCTAAATTTGCTGGTTCTCCTGCAGTGCATACAGAAAAGTTATAACGAATGGTTCCATCTTTCCATATTTTGGGATGTGAAATTCCCTTTTGGAGTCTGGTACGCGGTGCAGATGGAGCTGCAGCAGGCTTGGCCGCAGAAGATCCCGCAGCAGAGAACTCCTGCAGCGCTACAAGGAGCAGGCGGAGCAGCAGATCCGTGTAGCTGCAGCTGTGGTGCTGCAGAACCGGCCTGATCCGCAGAAGATCCCGTCGCTGCAGAGGCCGAGGTGGTGGCTGTCGGGCTGTCGGGGAGACGGTGCAGCGCACCGAGACGCGTGGCGATGCAGGGTTGGCTCGGCGCAGAGGACGACGCGGGCAGCGTGGGCTTCCGCACGGGCATGTGCTGGCGCCGGCAGGCGGTGGGACCGGCCGAATCTCCGCCAGGCGGATCTGCAGACAGAGCAGCGCCAGGCGTATCCGCTTCGGGATCCAGCGGTTGATGCGCCTCGGATCTCGTGTCTGACACGAAATCAGCCTCGGGATCGCTCCTTGTCTCTCTGTCATGTTGTGACATGCAATCAGAACCCAAAACTGCTCCGTTTGGGCTCATTTCTTCACCAATTTCTGCAATATTTTTTTCTGTAGGCTGCAAATCATTAGGAGCATCCATAGGTACTGCATGATTAGTCAAATGATCATTCATATTCATACCCTCATGATAGGAAGTAAGATGTTTAGGAAGTAAAAGGATTTCTTTCCTTAACAAAGCACCAGCATTAGGATGAAGTGAAGCAAAAGAAAAAAATACTCTCATCGAACACTACATCACGGGAGATGTAAATTCTACCAGTGGGAATATCTAGACATTTAACTCCTTTATGCCGTGAGCTATACCCAAGGAACACACATTGTTTTGATCGATATGAGAGCTTATGAGAGTTGTATGGTCGTAAATTGGGCCAACATGCACAACCAAAAACACGAAGAGATTTGTAATCAGGAGGAGAACCTAGGAGAAGCTCACATGGTGTGGAGTTATTAATAACTTTGCTAGGCATGAGATTTATGAGATATGTGACTGTAAGGAAGGCTTCATCCCAAAACTTGAGGGGCATGGATGCATGAGCTAGTAAAGACAAACAAACTTCAACTATATGGCGATGTTTACATTCTGCTGAACCATTTTGTTGATGTGCATGAGGACAAGAGACATGATGTGTAATGCCAAGTTTTTGAAAGAAGGGATTAAGTTGTTCATATTCACCTCCCCAATCTGTTTGCATAGTGATGATTTTCCTAGCAAACTTTCTTTCAACAAACTGCATAAAGTTATGGAAGACATCAAACACATCAGATTTCTTTTTGAGGAGATAAATCCATGTGAATTTACTATAATCATCTATGAAGCTCACATAATAATTATGGCGTCCTACAGATGTGGAGGCAGGACCCCAAACATCAGAAAAACTTGTTGCAAAGGAAATATAGAAACACTTGTGGACATTGGATATGGAAGTTGGTGGCTCTTGGCCTTTTGAGAGGAATCACAAATAGACTCAACTCTAGAAGATTTTTCATGAGGAAGACAAAACTTATTAATTATTTGCTGAACTACTAAATTGGATGGGTGTCCTAATCGATGATGCCACCTTTCTGTTGAAGGCTTGGTAGCAACACAAACTTGCTTGAGAGAGGAGAATGATGATGACACAATTGGATAGAGGCCTCCTTCACAATTTCCTTTAAGAAGAATTTTCCCGGTTGCGCGATCCTTTATAAAGAAATGCCAAGGGTGAAATTCAAGAAATACATTATTATCAAGAGCAAGTTTGTGAAAAGAAAGAAGATTCTTTGTTGTGCTTGGAACATGTAAACTGTTTTGTAGATGAAGATCACAATGAGGGGTACTGATAGATGAATGACCAATGTGACTGATATGCATACCTTCACCATTCGCAGTTTGAATGGTGTCTTTTCCAGGATATTTTGTTCTGAATCATCAGGTTCTGAAGGTTGCCGGTGATGTGGTCGGTGGCGCCGCTGTCGGGGTACCAATTCGTGTCTATGTCGTTGGCATAGGCAGCATTGGCGCTCCTCTCCGGTGCACGCTCGGGTACACGGTCAGGTGCACGCTCGGGTGCATGCTCCCTTTTGTCGACGGCGTACCTCCAATAGCATTGATTTGCTATGTGCCCAATTTTTTTTTGCATATTTGGCATTGTACATCTTGCTTCTGTTGAGGACGATCACCGCGGTCACCGCTACCACCGCCGCCGCGATCACCGCCCCCGTGCCAGCCGCGATTGGCATCGCGACTTGGAGGGCGCCAATACTCCTGTGCGGGTGGGCGGGCGTAGCCACCGCCGCCACCGTAGCTCTTTGGTGGCCGAGCGTAGCCGCCACCGCCACCGTACTTCTGTGGCAAAGAGGGCCCGCCGTAGCCCCCGCCGCCACCGTACTGCTGAGGTGGAGGAGGCACACCGTAGCCGCCATAGTGAAATTGCGGCGATCCACCATAGGCGCCGCTCCCTCCGTAGGCGCCATCACGCCCATCATATTTCTTTTTCTTCTTGTCACCTCCACCACGGTTGGCAATGTTGGCAGAGGACTGGAAGTCTTTGGGGCCGCCGGTGAGCATCTCTTGGCGTACGTCATGAGCAGCAAGCATGCCATGGAGATCGTTCACCGTGCAGTTGTCCATGGCGTTCAACGCAGCAACGAGCCCATTATACTCCTCATCGAGCCCATTGAGAATAAACTCAACAAGCTCCTCATCGTCGATGTCGCGGCCGGCGGCTATGAGTTTGATAGAGAACCCACGCATCTTGGAGATGTATTGATCAGCCGTTAAATCCAATTTCTTGGTGTTGGACAGGCCACCGCGGAGGCTAGTCCGGTTGGCTTTGGATCTGGATGCAAACAGTGAATTAATGAGTGCCCCGACTTCTGCCGAATGTTCCATACCTATAGTTTGTGCGAGTATCTCCGTCGAGAGAGAGGAGAGAAGGTAGCTCAGAACCCTCTGGTCTCTCTCAATCCAGCCTTCATAGGCCGGATTTTCCACCGTCTCTGCCTTGCCATCCTTGGTGACGATGATCATCTCGGATGGTTTGGCTTCTTTTCCATCAACTAGGCCAAGCATCCGCGCGCCTCGAAGGGCTGGTATAACTTGATCCTTCCACAAAAGGTGATTGGACCTCGTGAGCTTCTCGGAAGGAGGCTGTCCGAGGCCTGGTGGCGTGGAGGTGGAAGAAGCCATGGCTAGGTTTTCGGTGGGATGATGATTTTGGTTGTAGATTGGTTTTGCTAATCTAGGGTTTTACTCGATGTCAGGCAAGAGGATGCTATGATACCATGTGAAAGCTTGCGGAAAGCGATACCTTGCTATCGGTCGCTGTTACGTGTTAAATAGCCATAGGCATGTTTGTTACACGGTTGGTTTGGAAGGAGATAGATACAAGGAAAGTTAGGATCCTACTTAGGCTACAAGGAAGAAATCCAAAGGGTACCGAACAGGTACAATTCCTTTGGTTACACAAACTCTAATAAGTGGAACTACCTCCGCAGTTCCTTAGCTTGACCGTTGTCTTTGTATGCCTTTGTGTGTAATGAACCTTGGGATGTATTCCCGTATTTTGTTTTATGAATCGAGATGCTTTTGAGAGTGTCAGTGTTGTTGTCACGCCTTACTATGTATTCTCCCAATGGGAGTAGCCCCCGAGCACCCGAAGATCTTGTGTGGTACATTGTCGAGTGGGGTATGAATTTATCTCTGAAGCTTTGTTGTTGTTTCGAGGTTGTGGGCTCCGGCGGAGGTTCATCAAGTGGAGTTGCTCCTTCGAGTGAGCCGATGGTTGCGGCTGCCAGTATGTTCGCTTCACTCCGTGACCGTGTCGCGGATGCCGAGAGTAAGCTCAAGGCTTTGCGAGGCGTGGCAAATGTTGCTAAGTCGAAGCCGAAACTTGCTGCAGATCGCGAGCAATTTGTGATGGAGGAGCTGGCAAGCGTTGCAAAGGGCATGCTTTGTAAGTCCCACGAGCCCCCATGTGCTTTTTTTGCATGTTGTTGCTTGTGTTTTGACACTTTCGCTATTCATGCAGTTGTTGAACCTAGTGGGGCATGCGAGGGCCACTGGGTGGACAATCGTGCTGTTCAGGAATCAAGCAGCTCTAACCCTCACGCGGGTAATTTCTGGTCTGACCGTAGCCGTGGTTTTATTTTGGCCACTCTTCAGTACCCGGTGAGTCAGGCGCAACTTTTGGTAGAATCCTGCCAAGAGGCACTTGCTTCAGTACATCGGGCGTTCTACCCCTTCGGCGTTGTTCCGGATAGCTTGAGTGGCATACTGAGGCTATTTCGTTGGGTAGGGGATGTTCGCGAGTGTGTGCGTCAGCAGCTCATCTGTGGTGCTCAGGTGGCGCTCGCCTTCGTGCGTTTGTGGCATCCTGAGGTTAACTTCAATTATGTGGCGCGACTCCCTGACACCCAAGGGCCACGTGTAGATTTTGTCCCTCATTATGAGGTTGTGCGTCCTGCTGCGGAGCAGATTATTCGACTGACTGTGGCGGAGACCGAGCGATTGCTTCAAGATGCGGCTACTCGGCAATAGCTGTAAATCCTTAAGGTGTATGTACCTTGTATGTTGTAGTTTTTAAGGTGTGTTAAGGTGTGTACCTTGTGACCTTGTATGTTTTAATCGATTAAGGTGTTCATAAGGTGTGTACCTTGTAAAAAATTTCATCGAGTGTGAGTACTCAAAGATTTTGTTGATGCCAGTTTGGTGTAGCCCCGTGTGTTGGGTGTGACCTTTAGCATGTAAAAGAAAAAATAGAAAAAATGGAAAGTGCGACTGTATAGTCTTTGCAGCTATGGTTGAGAAACCATGTTTTTATTGCGATGGCTGAAAAGCCATGTATTTGCTCGGGCTACAAATGTGGCTGGTACAGCCTTATTTCTTGCGAGTAGGGGATGAAATCCTAGGGGTAGAACTTGCGGATATGCGCCATGTTCCACGGGTTGGAGTAGATGCCGCCTATCTTTGGATTCTTCAAGCGGTAGGCACCTCCTGGGATGACTTTGTGTATGATAAAGGGTCCTTCCCATGCTGGCTCCAACTTGTGTCCTTCTTTCTGTTGGGAATATGCCCTAGAGGCAATCATGTATGATGTAATTCCCAATGTATTCATAAACTTATTAAGTCGTCCTTGTTTTGAACATCTGATATATATCATTGAATATGTGATTCGATTGTGGAACTATGTATTCATGTTGTTCATGCTAAATTGTCCTTGGTCATTAAGGTTGTGTTGGACACACACCCTAGACTAATGTGAGTGTTGGCTGATGACTCGGTTCTACTTGTCATGGGCATGGCGATGCCATTCCAACGCTCACAGACTTGGCTAAAGAGTTTAGCAAGTCGGACTGACCCATATTGAGATGCAACGAGCAAGTCGTCATTTGCATGTCTCAGTCAATGTAATCCCTAGACCTGAGGTTGTCGCACAATCCGAATTGTGTATCACCGACTTAGATTCTGTCAAACGCTGTTCTGTGACAAGGCAGTTATAAAAGCAGAGTTCAGGTCGAATGAGAAGCAAGCTGCGTGATGTGGATAATCAAGATGGGATTTTGCCCCTCCGAATGAAGAGATATTCTCTGGGCCCTCTCGAGTGATATGATTCCGGAAGCATGGCCATGCGCAACTCGGTTAAGTGTTGACTGAGTCTGTTGACTAAAAGTTAGTCAGATGAATCATATATCACGGACCGAGAAGAGAGTTGAGCTATTTAAGGGATGACGATAAATCGCCTATAGCTCGACAAGGTATATCGTGAGGCAAAAGGGACTAAGATGAATATCACATTGAAAGGTATGCCGTCATGACTCAATGGGACTTGAAAGTTGGTACGTTCTGCTAGGAGCCGCTACCGATTGATCGATTGAGAGTCGGACTCCAATCGTGTCCAAGTCGCCATGAGCCTGCAGGGTCGCACACTTAAGAGCGGGAGCAAGTATTGGTCGGGTTGGACCCGAACCGAAAATGGACTGAGTTTGTGAGTTGGACTCACAGAGGGAATGGGCCACAAGTGTTGTGAAGCCCACTACCATTCGCTATATAAAGAGGGACGCAGGTTGCCCAGCGGGCACGTTAGTCCACTCCCATGCGTTGGGAACCCTAGCCCCACTCAGTCCAGCCGTCGCACCGGACCTAGCAGTCTGCCGTCGGAGCTCCTCCTCGCATGTGTGGATACCGGCAGAGGTGCTGTACGTTCAGCACTTCGACGTTCGTGGGATTGGATCGGCCGGATCGGATCGTGGGACTGCACTGCATCGACGCGCTGCATCGATAATCCGCAACTGCGCGTCTAGTGGTAATCCTCGTGGCCTTCTACCTCGGCTAGATCTTGGAAGTACCGCGTAGAAAAGTTTTTCGTTTATCTCTACGCGTTCCAACACTTTCTGCTTGAGTCGCAACACCGGGTCGCCTACCATGAAAGATCTTTGGCATATGCGGCGACTGTGGTGATTGCGCAGCGATTGCTGATAAACTGCTGATCTGGCGAGTGCGATGTCCCTGATCTCATCCAGCGCGTCCACGTCTTCTGCGAGTGCCTTGTTGGAGGTTTCTTCGTTGTACGCGACGACTCGTGGGGCGCTGAACGTAACATCTTCGGGTAGCACGGTCTCGGCTGCGTATACCATGAAGAATGGTGTGTAGTTGGTCGATCGATTTGGTGTTGTTCGCAGGCTCCATAACACTGATGGTAGTTCTTCAGCCCAATGCCCTGTCGTTGGGTGTAGTCGAGTGAGTAGCCGCTTCTTTAGTCCAGGCAAAACTAATCCGTTGGATCGTTCGACCTGGCCGTTGGTTTGCGGGTGGGCTACCGAGGCGAAACTGAGAGTTATCCCCTTTTCCTTGCAGAAGTCTTGGGTTTTCTTGGTTGTGAAGTTGGTCCCGTTGTCTGTGATGATGTTGTGTGGGACACCGAACCTGCATACGATGGAATTGGGGAATCTTACGGCACACTCGGCGTGTTGCGACGTGACTGGCATGGCCTCTATCCATTTGGTGAATTTATCGACTGCGACCAGCAAGTGGGTGTATCCTTCGGGTGTTGATTTCCGCAGTGGTCCTACCATGTCGATTCCCCATTGAGTGAAGAGCCAAGAGATGGGGATCATGTGGAGTTATGTGACTGGTGCGTGTGGCTTGGGCGCGGATCTTTGGCAGGCGTTGCACTTCTCGACAAGATCTTTGGTGTCTCTAGCCGCCGTGAGCCAGTAAAATCCTGCTCGAAAAGATTTTCCCAAGATTGCTCTCCAGCTTGTGTGATTCCCGCAGTCGCCTTGGTGTACGTCGCGGAGCAGTTCTTTGCCGTCCTCGGGTGCGATGCACCTCTGGAGTACCCATGATATGCTTTTCTTGTATAGCTCCCCTTTGATCACCCGAAAGGATTTACTGCGTCGTACTATCTGTCTGGCTTCGCAAACGTCCGCTGGGAGCTGCCTGTTTGTCAGGTAGTCCAGGTATTTCTGCGTCCAGGTTGACTCGACCAAAAATACTTGCCTTGAGATGTTATGTGTGAGCTCTATAAGGGCGATTAGCTGGTTGGCCACCGTTTTTGTTGCTGCGGGTGTCAGTGCCTGCTTTTTTACCTTGACTGATGGTTTGCTAATTCTCTCCAAGTAGATTCCTAGTGAAACGGGGGCGTTTGTTGACCCTATGTTCGCCAGTTTGTCCGCTTCCTCGTTGCTTGATCGCGCGATGTGCTTCAGCTCGCACCCTTTGAAACTTGCTTCGAGTAGGTTGTACATGTCGCGATAGGCGACCATGTTA
Source organism: Alopecurus myosuroides (assembly GCA_028641055.1). Taxonomy (NCBI): domain Eukaryota; kingdom Viridiplantae; phylum Streptophyta; class Magnoliopsida; order Poales; family Poaceae; genus Alopecurus; species Alopecurus myosuroides. The sequence goes on from CM054057.1 coordinate 485,433,688, forward strand.
TCTGCAAGCACTCCTTCATCGTCTTCTGTACGATAAGATTTGAATCCCCGTATATCATCAATCGAGTGGCTCCGCATGCAATCGCCATCTTCATGTCGTGTAGGAGGGCCTCGTATTCTGCATCGTTGTTGGACGCTGGATCGTCGGGGGGGGGGGGGGGGGAGTTGAGTCGCAAGACGTACTGTAGCTTGTCACCTCTTGGTGACATGAGGATTACTCCGGCTTCGGCTCCCTCGTTTCTTTTTGACTCGTCGAAGTACATGATCCAGTTGCTCGTGTATTCTGGAGGTCCTACGGTTTGCAGCTTCGTCCACTCGCTCATGAACTCCACGACAACCTGAGATTTTACAGCGTTGCGTCCTGTGTAAATTATACGCAAAGAGAAGTCGCTACATTGGACGAAAGGCACCCCTTAGTTCATATGATTCCGAGACATCGTCGTGCCGATCTTTGGTTTCACCGATAATTGAAATATAATATTCCGATTTAGAGACCCTCGCATATAACTGTACAAGAATATTATTACCAATCCATTTTTAATTAAATTGAAAAATAGTACAACTTATTTGGAGAAAGGGGCATGAACTTTGTTGATTATTTTTTAATTTCTGATGCTATGCGTTAGCAGAAGAATATGTTCCATGATCATAAAATATATATGGCCGTGATTAATACACAATATCTACTCGAGTTGTATTCGTGTTGCGGTAAACATGAAGGAGAAACAAGCAAGCGATCGGGAGTTAACAGATAAGAAAATCATGCTCCGTGTTTTTACCAATTTATCACGGCTGGGTCGTAGTAATAGCTGTAATTTATTTTTAATTAAATATAACATATTATAGACACATTAAAAAATGTTGAGATGGCCGAGTTGGTCTAAGGCGGCAGATTAAGGGTCTGTTCCGAAAGGGCGTGGGTTCAAATCCCACTCTCAACATATATTTTATTTTTTATGAAGTATATATACATTATTATACGTACGCGTACAGCCGTGAATCTCTACTAAGCTTTCCCTTGTGGGCTTTGGTTTCTGTTTTCTTTCCTATACGATCGCTACAGTACTTAGTTTTCTGCCAATTGGGTGTGGGCCGGCCCAGTAATAGCAACGAGGTCGTGACGGAGATGACCTGCTTGACCCGGTGGTGGACGGGTTGCTGGAGCGGCCCTAGCTCGCCGTCGGCGAGGAAGGAGCTCCAGATCGAGCGCACCGTGTGCAAAGAAGACAAGATTATGCTGACATTGACGCAGACGCGAGTCCCGAGCTTCATCCAATTATCTGCCCTATAGGATCCAAAGTTCAAAACGTCGGAGCCCGACCTTACTTTTTTTTTTTTGAGAACTACCAACTTTATTAACTCGAAATCATAGAATTACAATCAGCAAGAATGCTGTCTAGTAGGAATTCTGGGCACACTCCCATCCACTCTTGCGTTACATTGCATGAGCAACTTTATTGCCCTCTCGACCCTAGAAAGCCAACGAGAAACTAATAAAACTATCTTTAGCAGTATCAATTTCGTCAAGAATAGTGGCCACTAGCGACCTCTCCGTGCTGCGAGCCCTCCAACACCGGACCAGCTCCTGGCAATCTGTTTCAAAAGCAACTCTCTGTAAGCCTCTTCCTTGCGCAAAAAGGACAGCGTCCCGCAGAGCTAGCGCCTCTGCCACAAAAGGATCACGAACACCGTCATAAACCTTTGCCCACGTTCCTCTAAAACCCAAAGCGTCCCTTGCCACACCTCCACTTCCACCTCTCCTTTCTGTCTTACAAATGGCACCATCAGAGTTCAGTTTAACCACCTCTCCCACTGGCGCAATCCACTTGCAGACTGGTTTTGGTGCTCCCTTCCTCACCACCACTTTTGGAACCACAATCTCAAGGAGGTCCTGTTTAATACCTTCCACACATTTGCCCGGATCGTATCCCACCTTCCCATGTACTAGCTTGTTTCTAGAATCCCATATCGCCGCCAAAACTGAAATGAGTTGTGTCTGTTTAGTCGACGAGAACCATCCTTCACATAAAATATCCGCCGCCCAAGACTCTGGATGAAGCCTGGGTAATTGAAGAGAAAAAACTTCTTTCGCTGCTAGCAAAAATTGTCTAGCGTGAGCACATTCAAACAATGCATGAAGCAATGTTTCCGGAGCTGCTTTGCATATTCCACAGGTCGCTGCTTCTTTGACATGCCGCCGAGTGAGAGCCGAATAAGATGGCACTATGCCTCGTAGAACTCTCCACCAAAATGTGCGAACCTTAGGTACCACTGCAAGCCTCCATAACTTCTTCCATACTGATCTTCTATCCTTGGACGACGACGCCTCGTCTCCGATCATGCTCTGGGCCATCATGGCACGGTAGGCAGATTTTACCGAATAAACTCCGGATTTTTCAAGTGCCCATGCCAGCCAGTCATCACCCTCGGTATTTCTAAGAGGGATCTGCCGAACTAATTCTATATCTATCGGAAGGAGATTCTTCTCCAACTCCTCCAAATTCCAGGTATGTGTGTTGTGATCAATCAACTCACTCACCATCTCAGCCATGCCTTCCTCTTTTCTGCCTAAAGGTCGCATATGGGGGGTTCCAGGCAACCAGTTGTCATCCCAAATAGAGACTGAGGTACCTGAATCAATTCTCTTGAGCAAGCCAATCCGAAGCGCATCTCTGCCCGCTATGATCGAGCGCCACGTCCTCGAGGCGGTCCTTGGTACTGTTGCTGTCATGAAGTCTTTATCGTGAAAATAGCGACTGCGGAGTACCTGTGAACAAAGTGAATCCGGTACTGTCATCAGTCGCCATCCTTGCTTTCCCAAGAGAGCTATGTTAAACATATGAAAATCACGGAAGCCCATTCCGCCTCGTCCCTTGGGTATAGACATCTTATCCCATGCTATCCAATGCATTGATCTCTTATCCAGACTACCACTCCACCAGAACTTAGATGACAGTGAGGTGAATTTTTGGCATGTGCCTTTGGATAGCTGGAAAATACTCATGCAATAAGTTGATTTAGCTTGTACCACTGATTTTAGCCAAACCTCCTTGCCAGGGTAAGATAACATCTTTGCACAACCATTCATACTCTTACGCATTCCTTCTGCTATAAATTCAAACTCACCACTCGTTAACCGGCCCACAGCCGTTGGTAATCCCAGGTACCTCTCACTAAAAGCTTCTACGAGGATATCAAGTTCATGTTTCACAGCTTCCTTCTGAGCCTCACCTGTACTAGGAGTGAAGAAGCTTGAGCTCTTCTCCCTGTTAACCAGCTGCCCCGACGCCTCATTATAATACGGAGGATCTCATTCAAGCGCCTAGCACTGGACACTGTTGCATTGATGAAGATAAGGCCATCATCAGCAAATAGTAAGTGAGTAATCCACGGTGCTCTGTGGCACACCCGAATTCCTTTATCAATCGTGCCCATTTGAAAGTGATTTAATAAGATCGAAAAACCTTCAAAACACAACAAAAACAGGTATGGTGACATTGGGTCCCCTTGCCTGAGCCCCCTCGTTGGCAAGAATTGTGGTAAGAGCTCACCATTCAGCTTAACCGAGAAGCAAACTGATCTGACAAACCTCATAATCAGCTGCAGCATTCTTCCTGGGAACCCAAGTTTCAGCATCATAGCTTCCAGGAAGGGCCATTCCACCTGATCATAGGCCTTCATCATATCTAATTTAACCGCACAGAGACATTTCTTTCCTTTCTTATTCCGTTTCATCGTATGTACACACTCAAAGGCAACTAATGCATTGTCCGTTATGAGGCGACCCAGGACAAACGCACTTTGCTCCTTGCTAATTACCTCCTCCAGCCACGGTCTCATTCGATTTGCAACGACTTTTGCACATATTTTATAGATAACATTGCATAAAGAGATTGGTCTAAATTGTTTAATGGACTGGGGTGCCGTACCTTCGGAATGAGAACTATAACAGTGTCGTTCATACCAGGTAGCCATTTCCCGCCATTCAAAACTCCCAATACATCTCGGACTACATCCTCCCTGACTATATCCCAGTGGCGCTGGAAAAAGCCTGCGGTAAAACCATCTATGCCTGGTGCTTTAGATGGGTGCTCTGAAACAGAGCCCTTCGGATTTCCTCCTAGCGTACTCCTCCTGCATGGACTCCCTGGCCAAACCATTCAGCTTTTCAGAGACCAAAGACAACAAATGTTCCATGGCTGGGTCACCTTGTGAAGTGTACAGATTGTTATAGAACCCCTGTACCTCACTATTAATCGCCTCCTCATCATCACAACTTGATCCGTCACTACGTACCAGTACGGTTACCTTATTCATCCTCTTTCTCTGAGCAATACGACCATGGAAAAACCCCGTATTACGATCTCCAGCCTTCAGCCACAACACACATGATCGTTGTTTTACCCAAATCTCCTTCTGTAGCAAGACTTCTTTAATTCTCTCACTCAGGCGCCGTTCCTCTTGGGATGGGCCTCGCCCCAGCGAACCACGTCGCAGTCCTGGGGTTCTAGAACTTTCGGCAATTTTAAAAAGAAGTTGACTGAACTGAGCCCGACCTTACTGATCTTCCTGCACAATACCAGCGAGTGCACTCCCTAAGAGGGTGGCAAGGTGCCGGTCCGCCGACGGCCACGATGCTGATGCGTGCGGCCAATGACGATCTGCAGGTTCCTCATCTAACATTGGCAACACCATGAACATAACGCCGAGTCCCGGGCTTCAACAAATCTGACCAATAATGCTCTAATAACCGGAGGCCGGCCTTGGTTGATCTCTCGCCTTGCTTTTGCGGTAGGCCTGGCCGGCGATGGCAGGCGTTCGCCCATGGCCTTGCTTTTGCGGCAGGCCTGGCCGGGGATGGCAGGCGTTCGCCCATGGCCAGGGTGTGCCATGAAGGACGATAAGCAAATATGTAAAACCAAGAGGCCGTTGTGAGGCTAGCTAGCTAGGAGGGCTTAAAGTTTTTGTTTCACTCGCAGTATTTTTCCCATTAGGGCCTGCTTGGTTCGTTGTAATCTAGCCCAATACGGGGGTAATTCAAGGGTGGGAGCAATTTTACTTACCAGCCCCGTAAAGCCACTTGGATGACTGTTTTCTTTTACTGAGCGGGCCAGTTTTGGCCCTTCCGCCGGGAATTGCCACGGACGTCGACTTCTCCGTTTTTCTTAGGGACGTATTGGTTGTGCACTAGGAATCGGACCTGTAGATTTTTTCGGGGGTAGATATGGACCGGCTTGCCAAGCGGGGCCTTAGTAAAATTTTCCATCAACATTATGTCAGACCAGAAGATTTTTGTTCCGGCATACACAAAAGATGTTCCCGCAACACTTTGATAACTCGAAATAAGTTTTCCCCCTCGTAACACAAAAATTGTTCCATTCTATACATATTTTGTTCACTGGATATGATGATATTTTGTTCCAGAATGAAAGATTTTTGTTCCGGCGGAAAATGGTGCCATCCCCCATGACTTGTTTTTCAAGCCTACAAGATTTTCGTTCCAATGCAAATAAAATAATGTTATCGGCATAACACTCGGTTCCAACTAGAAGACTTATTTGTTTCGCATGTAAAAAATGTCCCGCTTTCGCAACACTTTTTTTTTTCCTTCACACGATATTTTTATCTACCTTTTCTTTTTTGAAACGGATTATCTGCCTATTATAACTATATTCACTTTATTGCCAGTCGCCTTAACATTCCTTAAACAGACGCAACATTCTTGTCCCCTCCATTTCTGCGTGGCCTATTTGGTTTGTTCGTTGGCACTCAACCCTTGTGCATACAGTACATCGTACTATCAGGAAGATCGAACCATACTACAACGCACGTAATGGAGCAGTGAAATTAGTCCCATACAGCTTAGCCTAGAAAACCCGGAATTGCTTATCTCACTTCCTGACAGAAAGGACTCTGCCATCCTGCCAGCTGATGCCACCCCTTTGCACATGAACAAAACGAGCAACAAACTGGGCAGGCCACCATCAATAGATACTTCGCGTTAATCGCCTACCATTGAAAAAACTGACCATACATGACAGAACACACAACCGTGGCACCATGCGAATACGATACAGGATACTTCATCAAATCAGCATAAACCGTCACACAGGATAAGGCAACGAATTTCCCACCAGCCAAGTAAAGTCAGAAAATAATTCTATTTGCCGTTTGCCAAGAATAAGTTACAGTCTGTGCTGACCCTGCTCTGTTTGCCCTTGGTCTCCATCCCTCGTTTCCGAGGTTAAACACCGCCAAACCAAACGGCGGGGAAAAAAATGAGACGTGGTTATTCTGTGATCTTTATTAACGAGAGCTTAGAGGAAAAATCGCTCCCATCGTCCTCATTTACAGCAGAAAAAAAGTAGCCCCTACAGCAACATGGTCTTCGGGTTTTCGATGTAGCCCTTGAATGCCTTCAGCCATTCCGCACCAATGGCGCCTGCGAAACGGAAGAGTGGCAATCAAATAAAAACCTTCGCGGTACATAGGCATAAAAAGCATCATCCACTGATTCAGAGTTGACAGGAAAAGAAAAGTACCATCGATAACCCGGTGGTCGCAGCTTAGTGTGGCTGACATGAAGGACCCGACTTCGTACAGGCCCTCGGCTCCAGGGATCACCCTCTTCTCAGCTGCTCCAAAGAAATTTCCAACCATATGGTAACTTGGTGAGTAACAAAGTGGTTCGATAAGGAGTATCAACTACTCCCTGCTTTAGCTTGCTAAAAAGGCTTATATTGTGGAACAGAAGGAGTATTAAGCAACATATTACCAGAGCCAATCGCCAAAATTGCTGATTGGGGAGGATTTACGATGGCACAGAATTGCTTAATTCCAAAAGGGCCTCCCAAATTTGAGACGGTGAAGGTGCCACCCTGCAAAGCACAACACCAAAACTGTCAACAACAAATACTATTGATTACGGCCAAGATGTAATTCAGTCTATACTCTATACCTCGTAATCTGCTGGTTTTAGACTGTTATCCTTTGCTCTTAGAGCCAACTGCTTCACCTCATCGGCAATAGTAGCCAATCCTTTCTTGTCTGCGTCCTGTACAAATAATATACAAGTTAAAAGGAGCAGACGGCATGAAAATAGCACGATCAATTTAGCACCAAATCAAACAACCCACCCTAACTACTGGAACAAACAAACCATGCTCGGTTTGTACAGCAACGTTAATGTTCACATTGTGATACCTGCATGAAAAAATAGATGAAAATGCATCACGTTCTGAGTAAGGAATGAAGCTCCCAGTTTAAGTGGTCTATTTTCCATATCTTACTGGCGAATAAAATCATTCATCCAGGAACTGTTACACGCGGGAACCTTGCGAAGAGCCAATGCTGCAGCCTGCATATTGAACAACAATCAATTCAACACTGTAGCATGGAGGCATACAAGCAACTGAGAATTCCACAAAGAACCCAAGATAAACTTATATTCATCAAACATTTCCTATAGCTGAGGTAAATTACGAGCGTATTGCCTTCTCTTAAAACTGTACACATCGAAGCTTACCTTAATAACAAGATCATTTATAGATATCTTCTTCCCACCAGAGGCATCCTGCAGAGGATTCAACTCACTTCGCAATCTAGAACAGAAAAGAACAATTAATGGATCTTCCGTCTAAGAAGCCTTCCAGCTGAATAAGGGTGCAAATAAAAGATTGGGCCAATATCCAAACAATGATTGAGCAATTTATCTGTCGAATTCACACAAAAATCGAGATGTGAAGATAAAATACTAAATGTTTGAAGAATTACATACTTAATAAGATTGTCAACACGACTCTCAACTGTTAGATAGTAGTGAGGAATGGTCTGCTTAGATTGCAGCAAGCGGTTTGCAGTGACCTGCAAAAAATAAAAATTAGAAGCTGTTAATAGAAGTAGAGCACACCATAAGCAACAAGTATGTTCGAACAACTCCAAGCTCAAAGAATCCCATGGCACTGATCTTACCTTCCTTATTTGTGTGTTCGGAAGATCCACATAGCCTAGTCCTGGAGCTGCTGCAGCTTCTTTCTTTGCACCCTTGTCTACAGAAGCTTCATCAAGCATAACATAACATTATCAGTGATTTAACCCAAGTTCTACTTGCATAACTAAATTGATAAATGTTTATGTAAATTAAACACATTAAATACTCCCTCCGTCTCAAAATAATTGTCTCAAAGTTGGACAAAAGTGGATGTATCTAGACATGTTCTAGTGTAAGATACATCCATTTTTGTCCAACTTTGAGACAATTATTTTGAGACGGAGGGAGTACTTTTTTCGACCATCCACTAATTTTCCTACAAAGAGAGTGGTGGTGAGTGCAAAATGATGGAGAAAGAAGTGCTAAATTTTCACTTGATCAAAAGTTGTATGTACCATAACCACAACCCCACCCCCTAAGTTAACATCATTCATGACTTATCATGCTCTGTTTTTGTCCTTCTAGAACAGTGTCTTAAGTACACAATCAGGAGTGATTTTTTTTTTTCATTGACAGAGACAAAAATAATAGAAGAGAGCATACACAAGTAATCCTCAATGTCTGCCTTCAAAATACGGCCATCTGGACCAGTACCTTTTAAGCTTGAAAGCGGTACCTGTTCACAAATTTGAAGGTCAAAAACTGCATTCCCTCATAAACTACCAGGATAGCTGAAATGTAAGCTACTTACATTGTTGTCTTCTGCCAATTTTCTGGCAACTGGACTCGAGAATAAGCGATCCCCTGACTCTTCAGTCTTTGTAGCCTTCGGCTCAGGAGCCTTGGATGGTTCTTTTTTCTCCTCTTTTGGTTCTGCGGGCTCAGATTGGGGTTTCGATTCAGCTGGAGCTGCAGCTGAAGCAGAAGACGAAGCCTTGTAATCTTTAAATTTCTCAATGTCCCCCTCCTCTTCCACAGTTATGCAAATAATCTAGTTCACAAATAAACATATACGCATTAGTAACAAGCCAATGAGCATGTCATGAATGGTGGTAAAACTAAGTGTATCGTATGCGCATACGGATATATCATATATGTACCTCGCCAACTTTGATCTCTTTTGCGCCATCTCCGCAAACAATCTTAGCAAGATAGCCTTCCTCCATGCATTCCATCTCCACGGTAGCTTTATCCTAGTCACCAAAGATGTGCTTCACAATTATCTAACTGCACAAGCGTGTCCTGGGTGTACATGGAAAGAAACAAGACTTACAGTTTCCACTTCGCAAAGAACTTCACCAGGTGAAACTTTATCTCCTTCCTTCTTCACCCACCTTGCAATATTTCCCTACAGGCAAATAAAAATTTGATGCCATATAGACAATCAAAGGAACACGTGTACGCTGGTCATGCTTTATGTTTTCTCTGTCATTACTTTGTTTTCCAAATTTTGAGTCAATTACCTCAGTCATAGTAGGGGAGAGAGAAGGCATCCCGATTTCCTCATGGGGTGGCAAATCTGAAACAGTGTATAACTTTGTTAAGGTGTTTATGAACATATAAACTTGTCTATACCATCTCATAACTCAAAGTTGGATGGAATGTTAAAACATAGGTTGCATGACTAAGAGAGGAAGGTACCTGCACCACTCGAAAACCGTCTTGCCAAAACTACCGGCCCACTGATAAATAGCAACAAACAGTCAAAACAGGGTTACAACTATAATGGACGAGCATAGAATATATAGAGAAGGAGACTTAGGGGTGAAGACAGACAAAAGTGCATACCATGAGAACAAGCTATTGACCCCAGTAGCAGCAATTGGCATTCGCTTGGAACTGTAGCTTCCCCTTGCATCTTGTGGTGATATCTGTGAAAATATTAGATGGGACAGCCAATTGAAGTCAGAATAAACAATTAGCGTCCAATTACAGAAGTGGGATTTTAATTACAACTGCATGACCTTGAAGGTATGAAGATCTTTTCCAGACTGCCTGTCTTGGAACATGCTTGAGCTTCCAACTTTTCTCCCGTATTCCCCATGAACACTGGAACTTGAGACAGCTGCAGCAGGGCAAGACCAATTAATTTCCTTGTTAATGATGATAAGCAAGCCACTAAGAGAGAAAATTATCGTTTCACACACTAAAACCAAAATAATGTGTTGCACTCTACAGAAGGTTCCTAATTAAAAACAAAAAGAGAAAACCGTACACACTGGATGTGAGAGCGGACTTCCCTTTTAGAAGAACTAGTGAGGCCAATAGTAAGGTAGCTAATTGTATTTATATTGCCAACATCTTAGTTGTTTGAGCGAAAGAGAACCAAATGGATATTCAGTCCATATCACATTTAAAAGGGTAGAAGATTTGTTAAGCAAGCACTCCTTTTACAGGTGGTAAGTCAATGGTAAACTAGCCCCCTCTTATATAGCCCAGACAGATAATTTCATCAGACTGCACCCCTACACGTTCTCCTTCAAGATGCCCCATTACTGTCAGAGGTAGAGCTTCCCTGTGGCAAGTGGGGGAGCTGTTTGTTACGGTAGTTATACCGTAGCAGGATACTAAAACTCTGAGCCCTATTCCACCACCATTGATGACAGTAGTCTGAGCTGTTTGTTACGGTAGTTATACCGTAGCAGGATACTAAAACTCTGAGCCCTATTCCACCACCATTGATGACAGTAGTCTGGTACAGTAATGAACCATAAGCACAAACAGTTGCATTCTTTCTTGTACAATACAACAATTAGGTACTGAGGTGTAGTTAAAGCTTGCATACCATGAGCACTGAACTGATAAAACATTGAAACGTCCATCGGGACTTGGGCAGCATATTCAGCTAGTTCCAACGAAAAGGTTTCATTTTTTTTTCTCGAGAACGGTTTATCAAGATGCCACAGGAATACAGATAGAGAGAGAGAAGCACGTACTGTCTTCCTTCACAGCAGTGGAGCAGGCACTGGCAGAGAAGTGCCGAGCGATGCTCCCACGCTCGCAATCCAGGACACCATGCACTCTTCGCAACTGCATAAGTGAAACACGTGCAACTATGAGCATGCGAAAACAATACATGTGACGGGGCACTTTCCTAGCTGAAAGTAGCGGCAAGTAATCCACAAGTTACAAACCACGACAGACATCGAGCATCGTCAAGCAATCCACACCGGTAATTTCACTACAGGGTTATCAGAAGCATCGGGTAGCCTTGTGCGGCCTTTTCCAATCCAACTAGAGATTTATTTATGGCTCCGAACAAACAAACAAAAACCACATGATTTTACATTGCTCGCGGCAACCTATTGGTCCGTTCCACGTCTACTGCTCCTCCGCGGGGACTTAAAATTCAGGACAAGGACCTCTCCACGCGAATTCGCCAACAAGAAGGCGTGAGGCTTGTCCGATCAATCTGCCGTAAGTTTACTGCTATTCCGTGGCTCGTCGATGGGTCCTATTTCAAACCATAGATCGGATCGTACGCGATGGGAGCCGCCAGCGGCGGATTGGGGGTAGGCGGGGCCAGATTACCAGAGCGATTCCAGCAAAGTGGGAAGCGCTGCCGCAACTACAAAGGGAGGGAGGGAAAGGCACCTTTCGGGAGTGGCGGAGGAGGAGCGCCATGGTGGGCGCCGGCGACGGCGACGGAATTGGCGGAGATCGGATGCCTTTCCGGGTCTCGCCGATGGAGAAAAAAAAGGAAGGGAATGAACCGCGAGGGTGTGGGGAGGAGGAAGCGGTTGGTGCGCTGGTCAGGTCAGGGGCCTCCTCCTTTTCTTCATGCGTGATTTTGTAAGAAGTATATTTGGTTAGAGATCTCATTTGGTTAGTCGCCACGTCATCACAATAAATACTCACCATGTTGCCACCTCCGATGACAACAGTAAAAATGATTCTAACAAAAAATGGTAAAATTTCAACAAAAACATTATGTAATATATGCGAATACTCTTCTTATTAAGTCTGAAAGGTACATTTGCACCGTAAAGGTAGTTTGTTGTGGCCCGTTGACGCATCATGTAAAAAATGTGGAAACTTGGATATTTTTTTATCGGCACTGTGCTCTCTTTCAATTTAATAGTTCGAACGAGGCTTCGAAAAATGTGTGACCTTCTTTTCGTGGCATATCTATTTCGAAACTCCTCCAGAAAATGTTACGGAAGCGCACATGTGATCTTAAGCTAGTCTAGCCTATTACACCCGACGGTATGATTGCGACCACATAAGCATATTATTTTCTACATAGCAAAATTTATCATTCTTATTTTACAAGTCTGTTAACTAACCTATTGCTTGCATTGTTTTAAGTCGTGGTCCCAAATGTTAACATACGTTTCTCTTTGAATCCTCTTGTTGACGACTACTCAAGAGAATTCTAAGTAGACTTCTGTTGGTACTAATAGAGTAAGTATAGCATTCCCATTTGGTATCTAAATTAATGAAACAAAAGCCTACCTTTCACAAATATAACAAGTGGACGTAAGAAAAGCCATAAATCATTGTCACCTAGTACAATATAGTGCACACCTGGATGAGTTGGAAAAAAATGGAGTGCACCCTGGAGAAGACTATTTTAGCGACCTCTCCGTTATTTTGTGCAATATTATATCGTGTGGCATGGTCTCCTTTTTCATGTTATATTGGTCTAATGAAAAAAGAAAAAGAGCAACAATTTTGTCCCAATCAATCAGGCTGCTGAGTTCAAGTCTCGGTAGAACAAATGAAATGAGGGGGGTCTTTTCTCTCCTCTCCCGTTTTGAGAGTCTCCCGTGTCTCCCAGAGTTCGGCCTCTCCCGTCGCCGGCGCTAGCGCTGGTCGCCGTCGAGATGGGCTAGGGTGGCGCCCTGATCTGTACAGAGTAGTAGCTAGGGTTGTTTCTTTCTGTTGTTTGTTATCCTTTGTGGGTGTTGGCTTTATGCCGCGGGAGATCTGGTGGCAGGCGCAACCGAGCTGCGTCGGCCGGCCGCTTCCTTCTCCCTTGCTCTCAGATGTGCTCCGGTGGTCGGAGATGGAGGGTGAGGTAGGCGTTGCCTCCCGGAAGAATAAGCTCGAAGATTGGCCTCCCTCGGGGGTTGATTCTGGCCTGGATGCTGCTGAAGCGAGCGGTGGCCTTCTCCTTCTTCTTGGTTGGCATGGAGCCAACGGGTGGAAGGTGAAGATTGCAGCTGTTTCCCCGGCGTGCAGGTGGCCGTGTCGTTGTCCGAAGCTGCTTCAACAGGGAGATCATCACACGGCGGCCAAGATTCGCCACCGTGATCTACGGCTGCAAGGGCAGCCTCTCCTCGCGCACAAGATGGCGCATCCTCTCGCTGGATTCGAGCCGGCGATCCTCATCCCGACTGCCCCAAGTGGTATCGTCCCCGATGGCTATCGAGATGGCCGGTCTTCGCTTCCAGGCCGCGGTGGTGGAGGCCAAGGACCTGATCGCGTTTTTGGGACGCTTTTTAGGGTGCTCCTTGTTATTCTTGAGGACTGGATTGTAATTTCTACTTTTCTGTTTGTCCTCTGTAATTTGTACCCCCACCGACGGAATATAAGGACATCTCCAGCGGGGCTGCTCATTTGCGGACCAAATTGGTCCGCATTTTGTCCATTTGAGCAGCCGTCCGTGGCCGTGTCCGGGCGGATTTGGGCCCTGCACCCAGCGGGGCTGCTCATTTGCTGGCCTCGGTCCGGAAAAAAGTACCAAAATGCCCTAGATAATAACAAATAATATCGGCGCATGCAAAAAGGGCCACGGTTTCAGGCCATGCCGGCCGCGTTCAGGCCATGCCGGCCAAGGTTCGGGCAAGGTTCAGGCGGCCAGGTGAGGCCATGCCAGCCCATGGCCAGAATGTACAAAAGCGACGCCGGCCGCGTGTTCAGGCCGGCGCCGGGAACGATCGGGGGCGCAGCGCGATCACTCCTCGCCCTGCATGTACCGCTGCTGCTTCTTCTCGAAGTAGGCCTTCTTCCTCGGGGTCAGGCAGCTCAGGTCCATGGCCATGATCTGCGCCTCCTGTGCGGCCAGAGCGATCTCGACCTCCTTCCTCTTGTTCTCGGCCTCCATGGCCCTGGTCGAGGCCTCCATGGCCCTGGTCTTGGCGTTCTCCTCCTCGATCTCGAGCTTCTTCGTTTGCACGATGAAGTAGTTCTTCGTGATCTCCTCCCGCTCCCGCCGCTTCTTCTCCTCCCTCTCGTCCTTCTTGTCGCTCGTCTTGTCCTTCTGGGAGATGAACCCTTGGAGGGTCTCTTGCAAAGCGATGGTCGTGGCGTCGCGCTTGAGGTCCAGCTTGGAGTTGCTCCGGCCCCTTGGCCGTTCAGTTGTCGCGCCTTCGGCCGGCTGGCCCGTGGCCATTGGCGGCACCCCGTCCGGCATGACCGCGCCTTTCTTGATGGCGTTGTGGAGCTCCTTCCACTTTTGGTTGTCCTTCATCTTCTTGTAGCAATGGGCGAAGTTGAAGGACTTGCCACCATGCTCGGCCTTGTACAAGGTCAGCGCTTGGAAGACCTGCACACACTCGACAGTTGGACACGGGGGACAATGCATATGAAGGACAGGGACGTGTGGTCACTCACCAGGTCGCCGAGGGTGGCGCCACTTTGAGGCCGGGCCATGGCGTGCTCGAAGGAGCCGGTGAACTTGCTGCACTCTTGCGAGATGAGCCCGAACCTCTTTTGGATGGATAGCTCGCTCCGGGTGGTGACCATGGAGTACGGTGGCAGGACGGCCCGCTCTTGGTAGTTCCGGTGCATCCTCCTCCAATAGGCGTTGCCCTTCATCTCGGCCCCGACAATGGTGTTCTGCCCCACCTCCATCCATGTGTCCACGAGGCACTCGTCCTCCGCCTCCGTGAACCCAACGCCCCGCTTGACGGTCCTCTTGGCGGCCTTGGCCTGCTGGGTCAGCTCGTCCATAAACATGGGCATGTCGTCGATGTGGGGCACGTCGTCGACAGGGACCTCCTCCTCTTCCTCGTACAGCTCGTCCCCGGGGTGGACGTACCTCGCCTGGCCGTCCTCGCCTATCATGTTCGACATGAGCCCCTCGACCTCCTCCGTTGTCATCTCCGTGGGCTGCGTCTCCATGTCCTGCATTTCCTCGAACAGGTTGCGGGGCACCGGGCGAACGGACGGCGGGGGGCGCCCAGCGGCTTTGCTCGAGGGGGCAGTCGACATGCAGGACACGGGCGCCGTGTTCAGGTCGATGGAGACCCTGGCCGGCGAGGAGTCCTCCATGTCCACCGAGAAGAAGGGGGGCGGCGTCGGGTCACGGCCTGGCAAGAAGCCGTATGCCGGCGCGGGCGATTCCGTCGTCGGCCGCGCGCTCTGGAGGGTGCTCCGCGGCCTGGCCGCCGAGGCATTCGAGCTGCAGGCTTGCACCGGAGTCGCGTTCATGGTGGGTGCCGGCTGCAGGCCCAGCATGATTATGGCCGCCTGCGCCGCCATCTGGGCGAGCTTTTTCTGCTCGTCCTCCTTCGGGTGCGGCGGCGCCTCCTTCGCCCTCCTCCTCCGGTCGCTCTCTTCGCCGATTGCTCCGCCGTCCGCGCCAGCTCGGCCGCGTCCTTCGTCTTCTTCACCTTCGGCTTCTGCGGCGGCATCGCGGGCCTGGTTCGGGCCGGGACCAGCTGGTCCAGGGTCACGGAGGTGTAGATGTCGGCGGCGGTGGTGGCGGTGGCCGTGGCGGTGGCGGCGGCGGCTCCTTCTGCGTCGGCCATGGCTAGGGCAGCGGAGTGGGTGAGGGGTGGGAGAGGAAAAGGCAAATGTTCTCAGTTTTTGTGTGGGCCACGACGGGGGGTTCGGGACACAAATTGCTGTCCCAACGTGTCCGGAGGCTGCTCAAAACTGGACCAAATTTGGGTCAGATTTGAGCATCCGGGGACAAAAAAACGGACCGCTGTCCGTATGAGCAGCGCCGCTGGGGCCTGGTTTTGGCCCAGGCTGCTCAAATCAGGCCGGTCCGGGCCAAATGAGCAGCCCCGCTGGAGATGTCCTAAGCAGCTAGGCCCTCGGGCCAACCTTTGTTCAAAAAAAAAAAAAAAAATATTGATTCAAAGAGCCCCTTCAAAGAAAGACTGGTATTCCAAACAGGCCCTGGAAGCAGAAATACGCGCGTCCACAGGGACCATTTCGCGAAAGCGCCATCTGCTCTCTCTCCTACTGCAAAACCCTAGACGGCGGTGACGGTGGCGGCGGAACCCCCTCGTTCATGCCGAGCTGCCTCGTCGGCCTGGCCCCGCCGCCACCCGCCGCCCACCATCTCCTCGTCCTCCTGGGCCGCCGGCGAATGGCATCCACCGCGTCTGGGCCGTCCCGCGCCTTCCAGCTCCGCCTCAACCCGCTCACCGGTGACTCCGAGTGGCTCGTCGTCGACGAGGAAGTTCACGGGGAGGGGGAAGCGCCTCCTAGGCCTACGCCGGCCGCGCAGAGGAAGCTTCTCGCTGCCACCTCCTACCTCGACATGCTCAATGACACCACCCGCAACCGTGCCTACCGCCGCGCCATCGACGCTGCCATCACCGACCCTTCCGCCCGCGTCCTGGACATCGGGTGAGCGTCCGTCAGGCTCCAGCACAAGTTTCCCTAGTAACAGAATTGAACAACACGTTATTCAGCTGTAGTGACCCTATCGCGGGGTTTGGGATCATAATCGAGTTGTCTTTTTCAGTAGAAATATCTTTGACAGAAGATGGCCCCAAACAATATGCTAAATTGCAGTTTCAGTTAGGGTGTTAGCTTAAACCTGGAGTATCTAGGATCATTCTTCGCTACACTTGGGTTGCTTTGTTTAATGTAGCATGTAATTCGAGGCACATTGGACTTCAGATTAGGAAGAAACATTTATTTAACCTAAACTGTGACGTTTGAATTTATTTCGGACCGGAACCTGTGTATACTTCCTTGAATATTCCCCTCCGCCTACCCTTAGCCAAGCGTACTAATTAGCCTAATTCTCCAATTCAAATACGATCGGGGCATTCTGTAACCATGGTTTGGGATCCAGTGACTTTGATGGGTAGGTGGACACGTACTGGGTCCTCCTTCTCTATTGCTTCCTATATTAGGCGATTAGGGGATGATTGATAAAACTAATTATTTATTGTGTCAAAGCCGTGTCACTTTCGGAAGAGCAAACGCTGGGTTGGCTACATAAGCTATGGTAGCAGAAAAAAATCAGAATGCACGCTGATGTTTTTGTTGGTTCAGAGCTGGGACCGGATTGCTCTCCATGATGTCTGCACGAGCTTTGGGGGCTATGAGAGGTGAAGGTAGGGGTAGTGTGTCAGCATGTGAATCCTATCTTCCCATGGGCAAGTTGTTGCGGAAGGTACTGAGAGCCAACGGGATGGAAAATAAGGTGAAAGTTTTTCATAAGCGCTCAGATGAGCTCGAAGTTGGAGTTGAGCTTGATTCACCAGCTGATATACTGGTAGGACTTTGTTTTAGCTTAACTTGTACTCTTGTTCTACTATTGGATGCTTCTCCGATGCTATCCATATTTATCCAGTCAATTGACCTAGCGTAATATTAACACTCTTTAATATGCTTCTTCAACTGTCTCCCCATGTACCAAATCGGAATTACCAGTCTCATTCATATTTGGCTATTTCAGATTTTCAGTTGACTGGTCTCACTTAGGAAGAACGTAGAAAGCACTTTCTGTGTTAGGCAACTTTATATTGATTGGTTTCTTAAGTTTTATTTTTGTTATTTGATTAACATTTTTTGTAATATTTGTTAGTTATTCACTCATGCAGTTAGGGCTTTATGTGCAGCATCTACATCTGTTGCATTAGACTTCTGCTGCTATTGCATATAATTTTAACTATAGTTGTTTTAACAAAGCATACCATGTTTTGCAGGTGAGTGAGATTCTTGATTCTGAGCTGTTGGGGGAGGGTCTCATACCAAGTCTACAGCAAGCTCACGATATGTTATTGGTGAAAAATCCAAAGACAGTTCCATATCGAGCTACTACATACGGGCAGGTATGTGTCCTCTGCTTTGTTTAATATGGATTTTACCAGGATATTTTCTAAGAAACCAATGCTTGATTATATTATACTGGAATTTTTTGTTTTCCTTGTGCATCATAGTTAGTTGAAAGTACATTCTTGTGGAGGATGCATGATTTGCACAACAATGAAGCAAATGCTGCAGATGGTGTCTGGCTTACTCCTGATGGGATGGAAAATATTGTTTCCGTGAAGTTACAGCAACATGCAATGCAGTGTGACCCATTACAAGACGAGATACGATTGGTATGGACTATCATTTTGCATGTTTCCGTACGAAAATATGTTTCTCACATGTCCTAATCTTTTTGCTTCAGCTGTCAGAACCCTTCAAAGTTTTTGAATTTGACTTTTGGGAACGGCCAGACAGTCATCGGGAAAACAAGATCACGGTAAAAATAACTGGCGATGGATGTGTTCATGCTATTATTTCATGGTAACTATAGCATCTTGTAGTCTCTTTTAGTCACTTTAAAGTTACAACTGCTCTGAATAATTATTTTGTCTTATAATGCAGGTGGGTGCTTCAGTTAGATTATGCTGGGTCAATCTTCTACTCAACTGCTCCTAGATGGGCGAGACAATCAAGTATTGAGGATCTACCACAATGTGTCAATGGTTTGTTAAAGAATCATGACTTTTTTCAGCTTAATATATATATATATATATATATTTTTTTTTTGCATTGTTCAGTGCCACTTTCTATTTCCCTAGATCTTATATAGTTAGCATGTCTTGACTAACATTTATAATAGTTGATATGTGTCCGCATTTCCCTGATGTATTGGAGTAATGTTGCAATTGGGCCATGAGGGTTATCTGGAAATTTATGGAGAATTGACTGTGTGCTACTATTATTTAAAACGAAATGACTTTCATCAGCACTATACCGTTATAGTACTGACATGACAATTAGTGCAACACCAAAAAAAAATATGCTGCAGCTTTTAGCATCGAATTACATGAAAACACAATTCTCATTGTCAACAAAATTTTCAAATTTTAAATTGGACCAATGCATTTGGTTTATGGAATTATTTATCATGTACTCCCTCCGTTCCTGACAGTAACGCCTATAAGTTTTTTGAAAAGTCAAAAAATGTAAAGTTTGGTCAAACCTTACATTCTTTGACTTAAAAAACTTATATGCCTTACTTTCAGAAACAGAGGGAGTATGCTTCAATTGCAGTGTCAAATTTTAAATGAAACCAGTTCTTTTTTTCTTGGTTCAGTGTGGCATAAAACTTGAGGATATAGTTTCCCAATGCACATTTAAGGTTGTTTATCTATGCCCGTAGTAGTAGAAATACAGTGTACTATTGTGTCTGCATGGTGTTATGCTAGTGATGTTAATAGCGTTGGTGCAACTGTGCAAGTATTGTTATTTACTGAGCTTCCTGTGGAAGAAGTGATTTGGCATTATGAACATGATTCTAGTGTTGTTAGAACATCTGGACTCCTTGGGCTCACT
The DNA here is from genome assembly GCA_028641055.1 of Alopecurus myosuroides. Classification (NCBI taxonomy): domain Eukaryota; kingdom Viridiplantae; phylum Streptophyta; class Magnoliopsida; order Poales; family Poaceae; genus Alopecurus; species Alopecurus myosuroides. The sequence continues at coordinate 485,453,083 of CM054057.1, forward strand.
AGTACTTGAAGGCTTGAAGCCACTTGGTTAACATAGCATGTTCGATATGTCGACCTTTTAGGACCCACCCAATTTGTATTCTGAAGCTACTTAAAATGATTTCATGTATCAATGTACAGATACGAAGGATTGGTGTGACCACTGGAAGCATTGTGTTTGGTTTACACAAGGGAGAGGTGCTCCGGTTATGAAAGATCAAAGTCTTTCTCTAAGGGCTAGTCATAACCTAACTAGCATCTCATATCAGCTGCTAAACGCCAATGATGAAGCATGCAACGGAAGCTTGAAAAGTGACCGTCTAACATTGTTGCCAGAAAGGGTAGCACTTTATGGTGATAGATATTGGAGATCAGCTTTGATAACTGTAATTAAAAATGCTGTAAGTACTCCAGTTCATTGGGTTCTAATATTATGCTGTTTTATTGTGCACCTGATTTCCACAAACTTCTGTTTTCTGCTGCTAGAAATGGGCCAGGATGCTAATTTAAGACTTCAGTGTATGACTTAAGAATTTCACAGATCTGCTATGCAAAAAAGTTGCGATGATCTTCCAACAGTTGAAAACATATTTGTGATTTCAATTGTTTTTGGTGCAGTATGGCCATTAAAAAAATTAAAGGAAAACATATAATTGCATACTCATATTCAAGTTCTCAGATCATGATTTTTTATGGTCCCTCCGATCATGGACTGAAAAGTTTCTTACCTTCTCCAAGATCTGGAAGCTGTACTATTGCTTAGTTAGTTTCATTGAAAAGTACTCCTCCGTCCCATATTACTTGTTGTAAAAATAAAAATGGATGTATCTAGACTTATTTTAGTGCTAGATACATTCATTTTTGCATCAACTAATATGGGACGGAGGAAGTAATATCTTTCAGTTGGATACATGATCAGTTCCATTGAATTATATCTACCATTTTCTTTTAGATATAAAGTACCTACTTTATTCTAACACCCTCTTATTCATATTCAATGTTTTTCTTTCCAGCTGAGTGACAGATCTTCGCAAACCTGTATTGTGGCTGATGACAGTATATTCTTAGCTCTCTTGGTTTCTTCTCTCTCACCGTCTTCAAAAGTTATTGCTATGTTTCCTGGTCTGCGGGACAAGGGTGCAACCTATCTTCAAGCTGTTGCAGATGCAAACAATTTCTCTATGGACCAAATTCAAGTGATTGGTAAAAGAGCCGCATCTATTACAGCGGATGATCTAAAGCATAAGAAGGTAAATTCTGCTAGTGTATAGTCGGACTTAAAAAGTACTTCAAGGATTCATACTGTCGTTTTCTACCAATGCTTCTTGATCTTATCATTTTATCTCTATAGGTTAATCTGTTTGTGGGCGAACCGTTTTATTATGGGGGTGAAGGGATGCTTCCGTGGCAAAACCTACGTTTCTGGTTTGTTACTTAAAAGTCCTAGTATTCTTGCCCATCAAATTAAGCTTTGCATCATTATTTAAAAGTCCTAGTATTCTTGTGCATCAATATGTCAATGGATGTTGCACAGACAAGTTCTTACACTGTAAAAATTTGCGATATGTTCAGAAAAAAAATTAGTACATTTTGATTCTTCAGTTGTATGTTCTCATTGATTTGTTCTGGAATGGCAAAAGTTGATGTAGTAGTAACTGATAGTTAAACTTCACATTTAAAGAAACTGTGTTGTATCAATCATTTCCTTCTATTTAGTATAGTAGAGTTGTGGCAACATAATTTTGTAAAAGTAAATAATGCACACTCAGTTTTATAAATAGAGGCAAATGTTTTGCTCGTAGACATGCCTCTGGCTAGAGCATGCATCTGCTCACAGCTGTCCTAACTAACAAGCTGAGGAACAAAATTTAGATACTCGTCACTAGAAAAAGGGCTTTATGTTCCAAATGTTGTCACCATTTTATGTTAGTTGACCGAAGTTTAGGTTGGAAGTCTCACATGGTCGTTTTGAGTAGCATCTGCATCATGGAGAAACGTATGTACCAACTAAGTTAAACCTTGTAGGCTAAGCAAGGACATAGGTTAAGCGTTTGTTGACTGAAATGTCAGATGCTACCCCTATTCGCCTGGTTTTCGTTAAATTTAACAAGTACTATTCATCCATATTTATGAGAACACTATGGAATCCACATGGGAGGGCAAACTGAACAATGACTGGTTTTAATATGAAATTACTTTTGATGTGAAATATATATTCTTTTATGTTGTATTACTGAGTGAAGATGCCAAAATCTGTTCGTGTTATTTTGGTTTTAGGAATGCAAGAACTCTCCTTGATCCGATGTTATCCAAGGATGCACTGATAATGCCATGTAAAGGAGTATTGAAGTTGTGTGCCATGTCTCTTCCGGTTAGTCTGCCATGTAGACATCTTTTTGTTTATATTCCCACCATATTACTACTACTATTTTCCTTTTATGCAAGAGAACATAACTTTTTTCTAATAGCTGAGGTACTGCAGGACTTGTGGAGGAGTCGTTGCAGCCTCAAAGATGTGGAGGGTTTTGACCACTCGGTTGTTAACGAGACTTTAGGAGCCTGTGGTGATCTTCCTGGAGAGCAGCAAGGTCCTTGTCTGCCGTATTATGTATGGCAATGTGGTTATACCAAGGTAAAATCAAATACTGTCTCATGGTTAAATGCACTGTTATAATTTCACTTAAAAGTGACTAACGATACATTCAAACTTGAGCAGAAATTAAGCAAAGTATACTCTCTCATGGACTTCAACTTTTCTGAGCCTATCCACTCCTGCTTTGGGAAAACAAAGGTACGTTTTGTCATCTTTCTGGTGGAATGGAAGTCGCCGGAACTGAATTTTGAGAAGATGGAGGGATGCATGAGAGATCTCACTAGCCTAGATCGTCTTTCTACCTTTAACCTTTTTCAGTTTACAAATGTGATGATAAGAAAACCAGGACTGGTCAATCAACACCATTCTCCAGTATCTCATGCACACTAAAGACGCTGCCATCAGGCGCCCTTGCCTGCTGGCTAAAATATGCATATAGTTTTGTGACTAAAATGTAATACCAGAATACGCGTATACTTTTTCTGACTGGTTTGTCTCCCCACGCGGTCATGTAGATTGAGTTTGCCGAGGCTGGAATGTGCCATGGTTTCGTGGTTTGGATCGACTGGGTACTGGATGAGAAAAGCTCTGTCGTGCTAAGCACAGGACCAGGTAAAGAGAACATCATCTCTTCATCTAGATCATGTATATATGCAGACACCTATAGCTACCTCTGTGACTGGTTCGGGTGACAAGTCATGGAGGTTTATGGTAGTACCCTGATGCTGACGGTGCTGTTTGATATTTGACCTCAGACAGCCGATACTGGAAGCAAGGAGTGCAGCTCCTCAGCAAGCCTGTGGAGGTGAACCCAGCCGGTTCCGCCGTGAATGTGGAGGCATCCTTCGATCCCGCCTCTGGTGACCTCAGTTTTAGTTTCTTGTTCTGTTGACGTAAGATGTTGTAATACTGAACCTCGCGCCACGTGTAGACAAGAAATCGCTTGCGGACTTTGCCAGCAGTTCACTTCGATAGCACGGCGATGTTATAGATACTGAGAAATCATGTGTACACGATGAGAATGAAGGAAAAAAATACTTTAATTTGATGTTAGCCTTAGACCTTGTTTGGGGATCATGGCCTTGCCCGTGTCTGGTGACACATGCGTTCGGACATGTTATGTAAGCAGGGAGCTGATGCATCTGCCACCGGACTTATTTGTTGATGAACATGTGTGTTTACTTCTTTATTAGGTTGTCTTTCCATGGAATTGCTTACTACTGTCCAGGTCTGATTAAGCTGTCTTAAAGACTAAAAATGCGAGGACCAAAAAATTACTTAGCAGAAGGACCAAAATTTAATTTGTTAGAATTGGCAGGGGCCGCGCGAACGCGTACCCCCTCTATCACAAATTATGACGTCCATTCTCCCACTTGGGGAGATGGTAAGCCAGCGCACCAACCAAGTGCAATGTTGGCCACTGGCCAAGGCCACGAGGCTTGTTGATCCCCCGTCGACCCCGTCCAGGTAAGTATGGAACATCGTCGCACCCGCCCTCTTCTTATAGCAAGCTCTCCCGCTCGATGCTCCTCGGCTGGGCGAGGTGGGACTAAACCGAAGGAGGTCCCTGCCGCATTGCTGCGAGCGTGCAACGCGAGCCTGTGTGGGCTGGATGGCGAGATAGAGTGCTGTACGTGGGCTGCGACGTGGGTCCCGTCTTGGGCCTTGAGGGGAGTGCTGGAACATGGCCTGGTGTTGGACAATAGCTAGAGGTCTGTCCACTAGACCAGTACCCTCAAAAAACAAAAAAACTAGAGGTCTGTCCACTGGACCACTACCCTAAAAAAAAAAAAGGAGAGGAACTGATTGCCCGCTGGACTGTGTGCCGCGGGTAGAGCTAGAGGCCTGTCCAAGTAGTTTTCACAGATTCCGCTTCTTCCTCTGTTTCTTTGCCGATGAAACTGCACCCGTATTGGCAGCTCAGAGATCGCAGAGTTGTTTGAATTGTTGCAGCCCTCTCTAGCTTCACTATCACGTTAACTTAAATGCTGAATCTCAGCCAGTGGCCCTGCAAGCTGCCACTGCTAATATTTACCATCACCAGGAACCATGGGTGTGTTTGGGCCGGCTAGGGGCGGGTCTTATAGGTCCTGCCCCAACAGAGCAACCCCTAAGACATGGAGAGCATGTTGTTTGGTGGCCTGCACTAGAGAACTGGCCCTAATTGGCATGCCGTTTGGTTGTGTATTTTGCATACTCTAATGCAAATGACTGTTGTTTGGTTATATGTGGCACCACTATTACGGCTACCTCTGCTCCATTGTGGTGAGGTTACCCAATATAAAATACACACACATGGCAAATTGAATCATAGAGCAAACTAAATCATACAACAAACTTAGGAGCAAACCGAATCGAATAGCATAATAAGTTCAACCAGATCATAATAGTAGTAGTAGGTAGCAGCGCGGTGACCGAATTTCTCCCGCCGGAAATTTCGCCCTCGCGCCATCTCCGGTAGTGCAGCCTAATGCTACGTGTTGGGAACCCCAAGAGGAGGGTGTGGTAAGTGTAGCGGTAGGAATTTCCCTCAGTTAAGAACCAAGGTTATCAATACAGTAGGAGTAAGAGGATCTTTGGAAGGTTGATGCCACTGACGGTGGTGCTAGCGCTTCACCGGTATCAGCAACAACGCGGAACCTGCACACAACACAACCAAAATACTTTGTCCCAACGGTACAGTGAGGTTGTCAATCTCACCGGTTTTGCTGAAAACAAAGATTAGACGTATAGTGTGGAAAATAATGTATGCTTGCAGTAAGTAAACAAAGCAGGAAATTGTGGTGGTTTGTTTAACAGTGTAGGAAAATGGACCGGGGTTCATAGGTTCACTAGTGGTGTCTCTCCATAAAAGATAGCATGCTGGGTGAACAAGTTACAGCTGGGCAATTGACAAATAAAGGTTGCACCGTAGTGCACATTCATGACATGATGACTATTATGATATTTAGTGCGGGCATTACAACAATATATATAGGCCGTAATCCAACTGCATCTATGACTAATAATTCACCCTCAGGTTATCATCCGAACCTCCTTAGGTATTAAGTTGCAAGCAACAAATAACTGCATTAAACAATGTGTGTAATGTAAGCAATGATTGTACACGCGGGCACTCATACCGTTGTTTTCTCCCTAGTGGCAACAGCACATCCTCCCCAGTCACGTTTCTGTCACTCGAGCACAGGCGAAAAGAAGGCATGAACCCACTATCGAGCATAAATACTCCCTCTTGGAGTCACTAGCAACTACTTGGCCAGAGCACCACTAGCAACGGAAAGCATGCAAGATCACAAATAGCATATGCAATAAAGACTATAATCAACTTGGAATAAGTTCAATATTCATCGGATCCTAGCAAACACATCACGTAGAGTTACATAAGATAAATCTCGATCATGTTAGGCAACTCACGAGATCTAAACATGGAGGCATATGAGGAGGAGACAGCCATCTAGCTACTGCTATGGACCCGTAGTCCAAGGATGAAGTACTCACGCATCACCTCGGAGGCGGGCATGGTGATGTAGAGGCCTCCGGTGATGATTTACTCTCCGGCAGGGTGCCGGAGACAGTTTCAGAACACCCCTGATCTAGGGTTGACGACGACGGCGACTGCGGAACTTTTCGGGGATTTTTGATCAGGTATCTAGGGTTTTTCATCCGAGGGGAATAAATAGGCGAAAGGGCAGAGGCGGTGGAGCCCTGGGGGCCCCACACCACCCCCTGGCGCGGCCAAGGGGGGCGCGCCACCCCATGGTGTGGGTCCCCCTGGTGCCCCCCTGTAACGCCCGAGGTTTTTCCCCAAATTGGAAATTGTTTGTTTTCTTTTTCCGCATCATGGCATCATGCATTGCATTTTTTTTAACCCTTAAAAATTGTTTTCTCTCAATGCTAATTTAATTGTCAACTCAACATATTTTTTTTGGATTGCTTTCTCAATCTTCACATGACTTATAAGTAAATCTCTGTTTTATTTAAATTGTTGTACACACATTGTTTTCCTATTTAAAACTCTCCCAAAATTCTCTCTTATTTCCTGAAAAAAAAAGAAATAAAAAAGCATTTGTGGAGGGAGGCAACCGAAACTGGGCCATCTAAGGCCCAGCCGGCCACCCCCTAACCCTAAGCCCACCCTAACTCCACACACAACGCACCCAGGCCACACACAACGCAACGCACACAGACACCACGCACACCACACGCACGCACGGGAGGGCAAGGGGATCGATCGATCCCCTACAGCGCCGCCCTCCCTGCCTCCTTCGCTCGCTACGCCTGCGTCTCCTTCCTCCTGCCTCGACCCCATCCCGTCGCCGCCTCCTCCTCCCAAGCTCCGGCCGCCGCCCTCTCCCCTCGCCGAGCGCCGCCTCCCTCCTCCAAGCCTCCGCCCCTGCTGCTCTCTCCTCGCCCCGCCACCTGCGCCTCCTCACATGGCCGCGTACGCCGTCGCCCTCCTCTCTCCGGCGCCCCACGGCTCTCCCCGCCATGGCCGCTGCCGGCCGCCCCCCTCCGAGCTCGCCTCGTCACCGAGGTTGGCAGCGCCGCCATGGAGCCGGCCTCCCGAGCACCTGCTGGTGGTCGCCTACCCGGGCTGCTGCGGCCGGCATGGCCTTGGATGCGCCCGGTAGCCCGACCTCCTGCCGTCCTCGGCTCACCGTCATCGTCATGGATTCGTCCATAAGCTCCGCCCTGGCGTACTCACTTTCCCTTAGACGCAGGATTTCCTCTCGGCCTCCTCTTCGAGCTGCTACTGTGATGCCCGCCATGTGCTCGACCGAGTGCCCGCAAAGGGTTGGCTCCACTCCGTCACGTTGTGTGGACCTGTCTTGGCACACGCCGTGCTCCGTTGCCATGGCCGAGGCCATTGTGCTCGTGTCTTCATGACCTTGACGCCGCGGAGATGTACACCGAACGGTACGGCATCCACAAGATCATCGCCGACAAGTACCGCCACCCCGAGGACCTCGGACCAAACCTCGACCACGACTACTTCGACTACGATACGTGAACGGCTACTGTCACCGCCCCGTGTCCGTTTTGCGTTGGCCGCCTTCGTGCGCGCCCGAAGACCGGGACCGTCACAATCACCTCCGACCCCGAAGACGATGCGGTCGCGGCTCGCCCACGACTACCTCGACTCCGAACGTTGAACGACTACTTCGACGACGATGACCGCGTGATTCGAGAACGACTACTTCCTCTACGGCGTGAACGACTACCTCCATGACGATGACCCTGGAACGACTACTTCCTCGACGTCGGCTACTTCCCCTACGTCGATTACTTCCACTACCACGTCTACTTCCTCCACGTTCCGAAGTTCCCGGCGTTGACCCCGGCGATCCTCTTTCCAACGTGCGAACCCAAACCCTAAAACCCCTATACCTACGCCCTATTTTCTATAACACATCAACTATAATTAAAATGTCATCTCATTCATGTGTTGCATTGCATTTTTGTGGGTAAATAAATAACGTGAACCTCCTAAATTAAATGTTGGGCTTCCGGCTCAATTTAAATTGTTTAATTGCATAAATCATAACTAATTCATTTTAACTCCAACTTTGAAAAGTAAAATATGTTTTCCAATCAAAATTCTCTAAACTTTGCAAATATCAACTTTGTTTTCTGTTTTGAATAATTTAAATTGCTGAAAACAACTATTTCCTAATTAATGCAATTAAAATTGCTAATTTGATAACTTGCTCATTTTAATTCCAAATCCAACAAATAAAATATGTTTTCATACTAGAAAAATGCACTTAATCTGTTCATGCCATCCATGTTCATGTTTGCACCTTGCATTCTGCCTTTGTAGTAGTGTTATGTATGTTCACCTAATAAATAAATATGGAATGTGTTGGGGTATTAAATTCAAATCATGCCCTATTCCATTTAATATTGGATAGATCACCTCTACCTTGTTTAAACCTGTTAATAAACATTTAATATTGATGGTTAGCTAAACAACTTGAACCAATTCCTATTTCTCCGGACTCCGGTTCCGATTAAATTGCTTAAGTTGTTTCCTCTCCGTTGCATACTGCCATGTCATGCATATGAAATAGGATCATGCTGGATTTTTGCCGTAGAAGTAATTGTTGCATCCGGTGTTTCTTTTAGTTCATTGCTTCTTCGCGGATAGGACGTTGAGATGATGTGAGCAACGACAAGTTCTGCTACCTTGCGGGATCTCAGGCAAGTATACTCACTTGCTACTTATGGCTACCTTTCATCACTTGTTACCGATTCTTCCCGTTGTTCTTATTCTAGCCTTTGATTCGATGCTTGTGTCTCGATCCTATCGTATGTTACCTTGCAGCCATGATATAGCCTTCCTTCCACTTCCTATTAACTGTTGTTTGTTTACCCTGTTGGCCCTCGTCTCGTAGTTGCATGCTTAGGGTTGCTTTTGCTCGAGTCTGTTGTCGGTTACTCCTTTTACTATCATTATTGTTCCGGGGGGCTCGATGTTAATCAATCAATCCTGTTAATGCTAATGGTAATAATAATTTGACGATAAGGCACCGACAGGAGGCCCATGGGTGGTTTTGAGGCCTGCTAGTGTCGCCCCCTAATTAGGAAAAGAGTCTTGTCTACTGATCCATGATGAGCGCACTACCCGCATGTGGGAAGCGAGTATGGGCGCCCCCCTCAACTTGACTCGATTCGCATCTCGTCCAAATCGCCACATTTAGTTCGGGTGTTCCATTTGCTGCATGCATGATCTTGCGAGCCCTTGGTACCCGGGTGGAACTTTCGTAGTCGGCATTTAGGGCGGCGTGGTCTTCCAGTGCTATGAGGGTCCCCTTTTCTTCGGGGGCTCGATTAGCCGCGCACGCACAGCACGTGGTGCTTTGGGCTTGATGCGAAGAAGGGTTGGGTTGTGTTGAGTGCCCCGCTTGGTGGGGTGATTTCCCATCTGGCGGGTTATTCATACGTGTACGGCTAAATTGGTGCAACCCTGCAGGGATAATCTTCTCGAGAAGCCGTGTTTTCCGCGGTTATGGTTGACTTGGTGAAAGTACTGGCTTACAAGTACTCAGGACAACTTGAACCTAATGATTAACCATATTACACCCAATGATTAATAACTTGACTAGTAATAGGTTATTGACACAATAACTTGATTCATCATTAATCCAACTGTGTGAGTTATCCTTGGGTTGCTTCCTTAGTAGGGGGTAACATTGGATGGTTTGTTTGGAGTTACTTTCAGTTGGTTACAATACTCGATCTTATCTTCTTTCTGTTAGCCGGAAGTTGTAGTATCTCTCTGTAGTTGGTTAGTGCAGCCCGCTGCCGCTTCTTTGCAATAATCCCTTCCTTTCCGTTGTACCCAAAGTATTTGTACCTTGTGATGACTGGTTACGCCGGTATCTTGTGAGTATGGGTTTTATCCCCTTGCCAGTACTTAACCGTACTGACCCACGAATTCATTTTCGTGGCTGCATATTCAACATTGCAGTCAACAGGTTTGAAGTCTGACGACGTTAGCTTGGGAATCCCTCCGGCTTGGCCTGGGCAGGGATTGGACGCCTTCGGTTATCTTCAGGACTCTTAGTCCAATTTGGATCTTGTCCGTAGCCGGACACCTTGTTGTTTTCTTCCGCTGTTATTTGGATCTTTGTATTGTATCAGTTGTATCCTTGACTCGTTTGAGTCATCTTGTATCTATCTGTTTCTGTTGTAATTGTGGAATATTCGTGAACTGTTGTAATGTTATCATAAGTGGCAACCTGGAATCGGTTATTATGCGGATTTGGCGGGAATGCTGAAATCTGCATAGTGCCCGATCTCGGGGCGTCACAAATGGTATCAGAGCCTTGGTTCCGATTCCCGAGATTGTTTCGATACGAATGGTTATCGAAGCAACGGGTCCGCAAAGCCTGTAGGATAACCTCGCTAACGGTCGTTGTTTCTAGAGTGTCAAAAACTATTTCTGCTAAACTATTTTGGAAACATCTCGATAGGATTCTTGTTTTCTCCTTATCTCTACTCTATTTCCCCTCCCATCTTATTTGTTTTGGAGGCTACTCTCGTACTCAATCTTTCAAAGTTTTAGGATCCTACGTGGGTGGACGTTTTCTGAGCCTTTAACCTAATAGGATTCGATCATCGGAAGATTCCTGGTGGAAGAACATCGTCGTCACTCCGAGCAAGATTCCCTTGTTAGTGGTGTCGAGGAGATCAACTGGAAGCATGAAGAATCGTTAGTCGAACTTCTTTCCCCTCCCGGGTTAGCAGGTGGATTGCGAGGGCGCAATCCCTTGTTAGTGGTGTCGTCTGTAACGCCCGGGGTTTTTCCCCAAATTGGAAATTGTTTGCCGCATCATGGCATCATGCATTGCATTTTTTTTAACCCTTAAAAATTGTTTTCTCTCAATGCTAATTTAATTGTCAACTCAACATATTTTTTTTGGATTGCTTTCTCAATCTTCACATGACTTATAAGTAAATCTCTGTTTTATTTAAATTGTTGTACACACATTGTTTTCCTATTTAAAACTCTCCCAAAATTCTCTCTTATTTCCTGAAAAAAAAAGCATTTGTGGAGGGAGGCAACCGAAACTGGGCCATCTAAGGCCCAGCCGGCCACCCCCTAACCCTAAGCCCACCCTAATTCCACACACAACGCACCCAGGCCACACACAACGCAACGCACACAGACACCACGCACACCACACGCACGCACGGGAGGGCAAGGGGATCGATCGATCCCCTACAGCGCCGCCCTCCCTGCCTCCTTCGCTCGCTACGCCTGCGTCTCCTTCCTCCTGCCTCGACCCCATCCCGTCGCCGCCTCCTTCCTCCCAAGCTCCGGCCGCCGCCCTCTCCCCTCGCCGAGCGCCGCCTCCCTCCTCCAAGCCTCCGCCCCTGCTGCTCTCTTCTCGCCCCGCCACCTGCGCCTCCTCACATGGCCGCGGACGCCGTCGCCCTCCTCTCTCCGGCGCCCCACGGCTCTCCCCGCCATGGCCGCTACCGGCCGCCCCCCTCCGAGCTCGCCTCGTCACCGAGGTTGGCAGCGCCGCCATGGAGCCGGCCTCCCGAGCACCTGCTGGTGGTCGCCTACCCGGGCTGCTGCGGCCGGCATGGCCTTGGATGCGCCCGGTAGCCCGACCTCCTGCCGTCCTCGGCTCACCGTCATCGTCATGGATTCGTCCATAAGCTCCACCCTGGCGTACTCACTTTCCCTTAGACGCAGGATTTCCTCTCGGCCTCCTCTTCGAGCTGCTACTGTGATGCCCGCCATGTGCTCGACCGAGTGCCCGCAAAGGGTTGGCGCCACTCCGTCACGCTGTGTGGACCTGTCTTGGCACACGCCGTGCTCCGTTGCCATGGCCGAGGCCATTGTGCTCGTGTCTTCATGACCTTGACGCCGCGGAGATGTACACCGAACGGTACGGCATCCACAAGATCATCGCCGACAAGTACCGCCACCCCGAGGACCTCAGACCAAACCTCGACCACGACTACTTCGACTACGATACGTGAACGGCTACTGTCACCGCCCCGTGTCCGTTTTGCGTTGGCCGCCTTCGTGCGCGCCCGAAGACCGGGACCGTAACAATCACCTCCGACCCCGAAGACGATGCGGTCGCGGCTCGCCCACGACTACCTTGACTCCGAACGTTGAACGACTACTTCGACGACGATGACCGCGTGATTCGAGAACGACTACTTCCTCTACGGCGTGAACGACTACCTCCATGACGATGACCCTGGAACGACTACTTCCTCGACGTCGGCTACTTCCCCTACGTCGATTACTTCCACTACCACGTCTACTTCCTCCACGTTCCGAAGTTCCCGGCGTTGACCCCGGCGATCCTCTTTCCAACGTGCGAACCCAAACCCTAAAACCCCTATACCTACGCCCTATTTTCTATAACACATCAACTACAATTAAAATGTCATCTCATTCATGTGTTGCATTGCATTTTTGTGGGTAAATAAATAACGTGAACCTCCTAAATTAAATGTTGGGCTTCCGGCTCAATTTAAATTGTTTAATTGCATAAATCATAACTAATTCATTTTAACTCCAACTTTGAAAAGTAAAATATGTTTTCCAATCAAAATTCTCTAAACTTTGCAAATATCAACTTTGTTTTCTGTTTTGAATAATTTAAATTGCTGAAAACAACTATTTCCTAATTAATGCAATTAAAATTGCTAATTTGATAACTTGCTCATTTTAATTCCAAATCCAACAAATAAAATATGTTTTCATACCAGAAAAATGCACTTAATCTGTTCATGCCATCCATGTTCATGTTTGCACCTTGCATTCTGCCTTTGTAGTAGTGTTATGTATGTTCACCTAATAAATAAATATGGAATGTGTTGGGGTATTAAATTCAAATCATGCCCTATTCCATTTAATATTGGATAGATCACCTCTACCTTGTTTAAACCTGTTAATAAACATTTAATATTGATGGTTAGCTAAACAACTTGAACCAATTCCTATTTCTCCGGACTCCGGTTCCGATTAAATTGCTTAAGTTGTTTCCTCTCCGTTGCATACTGCCATGTCATGCATATGAAATAGGATCATGCTGGATTTTTGCCGTAGAAGTAATTGTTGCATCCGGTGTTTCTTTTAGTTCGTTGCTTCTTCGCGGATAGGACGTTGAGATGATGTGAGCAACGACAAGTTCTGCTACCTTGCGGGATCTCAGGCAAGTATACTCACTTGCTACTTATGGCTACCTTTCATCACTTGTTACCGATTCTTCCCGTTGTTCTTATTCTAGCCTTTGATTCGATGCTTGTGTCTCGATCCTATCGTATGTTACCTTGCAGCCATGATATAGCCTTCCTTCCACTTCCTATTAACTGTTGTTTGTTTACCCTGTTGGCCCTCGTCTCGTAGTTGCATGCTTAGGGTTGCTTTTGCTCGAGTCTGTTGTCGGTTACTCCTTTTACTATCATTATTGTTCCGGGGGGCTCGATGTTAATCAATCAATCCTGTTAATGCTAATGGTAATAATAATTTGACGATAAGGCACCGGCAGGAGGCCCATGGGTGGTTTTGAGGCCTGCTAGTGTCGCCCCCTAATTAGGAAAAGAGTCTTGTCTACTGATCCATGATGAGCGCACTACCCGCATGTGGGAAGCGAGTATGGGCGCCCCCCTCAACTTGACTCGATTCGCATCTCGTCCAAATCGCCACATTTAGTTCGGGTGTTCCATTTGCTGCATGCATGATCTTGCGAGCCCTTGGTACCCGGGTGGAACTTTCGTAGTCGGCATTTAGGGCGGCGTGGTCTTCCAGTGCTATGAGGGTCCCCTTTTCTTCGGGGGCTCGATTAGCCGCGCACGCACAGCACGTGGTGCTTTGGGCTTGATGCGAAGAAGGGTTGGGTTGTGTTGAGTGCCCCGCTTGGTGGGGTGATTTCCCATCTGGCGGGTTATTCATACGTGTACGGCTAAATTGGTGCAACCCTGCAGGGATAATCTTCTCGAGAAGCCGTGTTTTCCGCGGTTATGGTTGACTTGGTGAAAGTACTGGCTTACAAGTACTCAGGACAACTTGAACCTAATGATTAACCATATTACACCCAATGATTAATAACTTGACTAGTAATAGGTTATTGACACAATAACTTGATTCATCATTAATCCAACTGTGTGAGTTATCCTTGGGTTGCTTCCTTAGTAGGGGGTAACATTGGATGGGTTTGTTTGGAGTTACTTTCAGTTGGTTACAATACTCGATCTTATCTTCTTTCTGTTAGCCGGAAGTTGTAGTATCTCTCTGTAGTTGGTTAGTGCAGCCCGCTGCCGCTTCTTTGCAATAATCCCTTCCTTTCCGTTGTACCCAAAGTATTTGTACCTTGTGATGACTGGTTACGCCGGTATCTTGTGAGTATGGGTTTTATCCCCTTGCCAGTACTTAACCGTACTGACCCACGAATTCATTTTCGTGGCTGCATATTCAACATTGCAGTCAACAGGTTTGAAGTCTGACGACGTTAGCTTGGGAATCCCTCCAGCTTGGCCTGGGCAGGGATTGGACGCCTTCGGTTATCTTCAGGACTCTTAGTCCAATTTGGATCTTGTCCGTAGCCGGACACCTTGTTGTTTTCTTCCGCTGTTATTTGGATCTTTGTATTGTATCAGTTGTATCCTTGACTCGTTTGAGTCATCTTGTATCTATCTGTTTCTGTTGTAATTGTGGAATATTCGTGAACTGTTGTAATGTTATCATAAGTGGCAACCTGGAATCGGTTATTATGCGGATTTGGCAGGAATGCTGAAATCTGCATAGTGCCCGATCTCGGGGCGTCACAAATGGTATCAGAGCCTTGGTTCCGATTCCCGAGATTGTTTCGATACGAATGGTTATCGAAGCAACGGGTCCGCAAAGCCTGTAGGATAACCTCGCTAACGGTCGTTGTTTCTAGAGTGTCAAAAACTATTTCTGCTAAACTATTTTGGAAACATCTCGATAGGATTCTTGTTTTCTCCTTATCTCTACTCTATTTCCCCTCCCATCTTATTTGTTTTGGAGGCTACTCTCGTACTCAATCTTTCAAAGTTTTAGGATCTTACGTGGGTGGACGTTTTCTGAGCCTTTAACCTAATAGGATTCGATCATCGGAAGATTCCTGGTGGAAGAACATCGTCGTCACTCCGAGCAAGATTCCCTTGTTAGTGGTGTCGAGGAGATCAACTGGAAGCATGAAGAATCGTTAGTCGAACTTCTTTCACCTCCCGGGTTAGCAGGTGGATTGCGAGGGCGCAATCCCTTGTTAGTGGTGTCGTCTGTAACGCCCGGGGTTTTTCCCCAAATTGGAAATTGTTTGTTTTCTTTTTCCGCATCATGGCATCATGCATTGCATTTTTTTTAACCCTTAAAAATTGTTTTCTCTCAATGCTAATTTAATTGTCAACTCAACATATTTTTTTTGGATTGCTTTCTCAATCTTCACATTACTTATAAGTAAATCTCTGTTTTATTTAAATTGTTGTACACACATTGTTTTCCTATTTAAAACTCTCCCAAAATTCTCTCTTATTTCCTGGAAAAAAAAAGCATTTGTGGAGGGAGGCAACAGAAACTGGGCCATCTAAGGCCCAGCCGGCCACCCCCTAACCCTAAGCCCACCCTAATTCCACACACAACGCACCCAGGCCACACACAACGCAACGCACACAGACACCACGCACACCACACGCACGCACGGGAGGGCAAGGGGATCGATCGATCCCCTACAGCGCCGCCCTCCCTGCCTCCTTCGCTCGCTACGCCTGCGTCTCCTTCCTCCTGCCTCGACCCCATCCCGTCGCCGCCTCCTTCCTCCCAAGCTCCGGCCGCCGCCCTCTCCCCTCGCCGAGCGCCGCCTCCCTCCTCCAAGCCTCCGCCCCTGCTGCTCTCTCCTCGCCCCGCCACCTGCGCCTCCTCACATGGCCGCGGACGCCGTCGCCCTCCTCTCTCCGGCGCCCCACGGCTCTCCCCGCCATGGCCGCTGCCGGCCGCCCCCCTCCGAGCTCGCCTCGTCACCGAGGTTGGCAGCGCCGCCATGGAGCCGGCCTCCCGAGCACCTGCTGGTGGTCGCCTACCCGGGCTGCTGCGGCCGGCATGGCCTTGGATGCGCCCGGTAGCCCGACCTCCTGCCGTCCTCGGCTCACCGTCATCGTCATGGATTCGTCCATAAGCTCCTCCCTGGCGTACTCACTTTCCCTTAGACGCAGGATTTCCTCTCGGCCTCCTCTTCGAGCTGCTACTGTGATGCCCGCCATGTGCTCGACCGAGTGCCCGCAAAGGGTTGGCGCCACTCCGTCACGCTGTGTGGACCTGTCTTGGCACACGCCGTGCTCCGTTGCCATGGCCGAGGCCATTGTGCTCGTGTCTTCATGACCTTGACGCCGCGGAGATGTACACCGAACGGTACGGCATCCACAAGATCATCGCCGACAAGTACCGCCACCCCGAGGACCTCGGACCAAACCTCGACCACGACTACTTCGACTACGATACGTGAACGGCTACTGTCACCGCCCCGTGTCCGTTTTGCGTTGGCCGCCTTCGTGCGCGCCCGAAGACCGGGACCGTCACAATCACCTCCGACCCCGAAGACGATGCGGTCGCGGCTCGCCCACGACTACCTCGACTCCGAACGTTGAACGACTACTTCGACGACGATGACCGCGTGATTCGAGAACGACTACTTCCTCTACGGCGTGAACGACTACCTCCATGACGATGACCCTGGAACGACTACTTCCTCGACGTCGGCTACTTCCCCTACGTCGATTACTTCCACTACCACGTCTACTTCCTCCACGTTCCGAAGTTCCCGGCGTTGACCCCGGCGATCCTCTTTCCAACGTGCGAACCCAAACCCTAAAACCCCTATACCTACGCCCTATTTTCTATAACACATCAACTACAATTAAAATGTCATCTCATTCATGTGTTGCATTGCATTTTTGTGGGTAAATAAATAACGTGAACCTCCTAAATTAAATGTTGGGCTTCCGGCTCAATTTAAATTGTTTAATTGCATAAATCATAACTAATTCATTTTAACTCCAACTTTGAAAAGTAAAATATGTTTTCCAATCAAAATTCTCTAAACTTTGCAAATATCAACTTTGTTTTCTGTTTTGAATAATTTAAATTGTTGAAAACAACTATTTCCTAATTAATGCAATTAAAATTGCTAATTTGATAACTTGCTCATTTTAATTCCAAATCCAACAAATAAAATATGTTTTCATACCAGAAAAATGCACTTAATCTGTTCATGCCATCCATGTTCATGTTTGCACCTTGCATTCTGCCTTTGTAGTAGTGTTATGTATGTTCACCTAATAAATAAATATGGAATGTGTTGGGGTATTAAATTCAAATCATGCCCTATTCCATTTAATATTGGATAGATCACCTCTACCTTGTTTAAACCTGTTAATAAACATTTAATATTGATGGTTAGCTAAACAACTTGAACCAATTCCTATTTCTCCGGACTCCGGTTCCGATTAAATTGCTTAAGTTGTTTCCTCTCCGTTGCATACTGCCATGTCATGCATATGAAATAGGATCATGCTGGATTTTTGCCGTAGAAGTAATTGTTGCATCCGGTGTTTCTTTTAGTTCGTTGCTTCTTCGCGGATAGGACGTTGAGATGATGTGAGCAACGACAAGTTCTGCTACCTTGCGGGATCTCAGGCAAGTATACTCACTTGCTACTTATGGCTACCTTTCATCACTTGTTATCGATTCTTCCCGTTGTTCTTATTCTAGCCTTTGATTCGATGCTTGTGTCTCGATCCTATCGTATGTTACCTTGCAGCCATGATATAGCCTTCCTTCCACTTCCTATTAACTGTTGTTTGTTTACCCTGTTGGCCCTCGTCTCGTAGTTGCATGCTTAGGGTTGCTTTTTCTCGAGTCTGTTGTCGGTTACTCCTTTTACTATCATTATTGTTCCGGGGGGCTCGATGTTAATCAATCAATCCTGTTAATGCTAATGGTAATAATAATTTGACGATAAGGCACCGGCAGGAGGCCCATGGGTGGTTTTGAGGCCTGCTAGTGTCGCCCCCTAATTAGGAAAAGAGTCTTGTCTACTGATCCATGATGAGCGCACTACCCGCATGTGGGAAGCGAGTATGGGCGCCCCCCTCAACTTGACTCGATTCGCATCTCGTCCAAATCGCCACATTTAGTTCGGGTGTTCCATTTGCTGCATGCATGATCTTGCGAGCCCTTGGTACCCGGGTGGAACTTTCGTAGTCGGCATTTAGGGCGGCGTGGTCTTCCAGTGCTATGAGGGTCCCCTTTTCTTCGGGGGCTCGATTAGCCGCGCACGCACAGCACGTGGTGCTTTGGGCTTGATGCGAAGAAGGGTTGGGTTGTGTTGAGTGCCCCGCTTGGTGGGGTGATTTCCCATCTGGCGGGTTATTCATACGTGTACGGCTAAATTGGTGCAACCCTGCAGGGATAATCTTCTCGAGAAGCCGTGTTTTCCGCGGTTATGGTTGACTTGGTGAAAGTACTGGCTTACAAGTACTCAGGACAACTTGAACCTAATGATTAACCATATTACACCCAATGATTAATAACTTGACTAGTAATAGGTTATTGACACAATAACTTGATTCATCATTAATCCAACTGTGTGAGTTATCCTTGGGTTGCTTCCTTAGTAGGGGGTAACATTGGATGGTTTGTTTGGAGTTACTTTCAGTTGGTTACAATACTCGATCTTATCTTCTTTCTGTTAGCCGGAAGTTGTAGTATCTCTCTGTAGTTGGTTAGTGCAGCCCGCTGCCGCTTCTTTGCAATAATCCCTTCCTTTCCGTTGTACCCAAAGTATTTGTACCTTGTGATGACTGGTTACGCCGGTATCTTGTGAGTATGGGTTTTATCCCCTTGCCAGTACTTAACCGTACTGACCCACGAATTCATTTTCGTGGCTGCATATTCAACATTGCAGTCAACAGGTTTGAAGTCTGACGACGTTAGCTTGGGAATCCCTCCGGCTTGGCCTGGGCAGGGATTGGATGCCTTCGGTTATCTTCAGGACTCTTAGTCCAATTTGGATCTTGTCCGTAGCCGGACACCTTGTTGTTTTCTTCCGCTGTTATTTGGATCTTTGTATTGTATCAGTTGTATCCTTGACTCGTTTGAGTCATCTTGTATCTATCTGTTTCTGTTGTAATTGTGGAATATTCGTGAACTGTTGTAATGTTATCATAAGTGGCAACCTGGAATCGGTTATTATGCGGATTTGGCGGGAATGCTGAAATCTGCATAGTGCCCGATCTCGGAGCGTCACACCCCCTTCGACTCCTCTTCGGTCTTCTGGATGCTTCCGGGGAATATAGGCACTTCGGGCTTTGTGGGGTCCAATTCCGAGAATATTTCCAGAACAACTTTTCTGAAATAAAAAAACAACAGAAAACATGGAACTGGCACTTGGCATCTTGTTAATAGGTTAATCCCGAAAAATGTGTAAAAATGACATAAAGAAGGGAGAAAACATGTAGCCATTGGCATAATATTATCATGGAGCATCATAAATTATAGATACGTTGGAGACGTATCAAGCATCCCCAAGCTTAGTTCCTACTCTTCCTCGAGTAGGTAACGATAAAAAAATAATTTCTGAGGTGACATGCTACTAACATAATCTTGATCATAAAAATGTAAAGTCATATGTAAGCTGAGATTATAGAACTTCAAACACAAACATGATAAATAGAACTTTAATAGTAAAGCATAGCAATCACTTTTCATCATGAAGAGTATCTCAAATAAAGGATCATGAATAATAATGCAAAGAAAGATAAACGTTTGTTTCATGTATAGAGAAAGCATGGCAAAGTGATATTTCGCTAGTCCTTAAGAGTGGGGCAAAACATAAATGTCAGGACACCTTCAAAGTTCATGAGGAAGACTAGAGCAAATAATTTAAGAACAAATAATGTCACATCATTAATTAATTATTGATGTTTATGGGACAAATGCACATAGAACTCAGAATGGCAAAAATGCTCTCTCAACTGTGCATAAAGTTAGAAGATGGAGATTCAACATAAAAGTAAAAGAAATGCCCTTCGTAGAGGGAAGCAGGGATCACTCATGTGCTAGAGCCTTTTATTTTATTAAACAGAGGTATTAAAAGTTTGACACTCCTCCCATCCATCTTTCACAAACCATGGCTAACCGAATCCTCGGGTGCCTGCCAACAATCACATACCGTGGAGGAGTGTCTATATTTTGGGAGATGTATGCTAATGTCAACGAATGGTAAACAGAAAATACAGTACGTCACAAGCCAACTGGATTCACAAGAGCGGCTCCCATGTGAAGACGCATCTGGGTAGAAGGTCATCCATCTTTCTCTTTTGTTTACACAATTATGTTTTGACTGATAAATCAGGGGCAAAAATAGTGAAGAGATTTTGTGTGTATTAATTTGGGGCTAGGCACCCCCGCTGCCAGATCTTCTATCATTTGGACAAGAGGATGAAGCCACTAATCCAAGGTGTGAAATCCAATCAACAAGTGAGATAAAAAATTCTCTATTGACGTCCTCATGAGCAAAAACAGGAACATAAAGAAGGAGTAATTTTGAAGGTTTTAAAGGTAACACATGAGCAATTTACTTGGAGTGGCAGTTAAATACCACATGTAGGTAGGTATGATGGACACAATGGGAAAAACTTTGGTTTAAGGGAGTTGGATGCACGAGTAGAGCTCATACTCAGTACAGGCGGAGGCTAGAAAAAGACTGGGAGCGACAAATCAAGAGAGTATAAGAGGCATAATCATGCATAGCGACATAAACATCATTAATTAAAGCATAAGCGGTATCAAAAGTTCAAAAACTAAATGTTCATGGAGGCTGTTCGTGACTGGTTCATAGTCATAAACATGGTGTGAGTATGCTACAAGTCAACCAAATAAAACATTCGAAAGAGAATACCATAAATTTATGCTTCCTTATGACAAGAACAACCCATGAATCTTTCAAAGGCATATTAAACACTCTCATCTATTTGAGGCTATTCATGCTACTCAATATCCACAAGGATTTAGAACTAAAATAACATTTAGCATGACATGAAAAAGTTCTAGCAACAGTCTATACAAGCTTCTACTTGCACCATTAAAAATTCTACTTTAAGCAGCAGTTTCTTCTCCCAACAAGCACCATACAAGATATGTTTTAACAAAACTACTCCTTATGATACATCAAGCAAACATGAGAGTACTCACATAACACTACTAAAACTAACAACTCTGATAAGAGATGCATGCAAAGCAGGAGCTAAATACATGCAACAGCCAGACAAAGATTAAGAATACAAAGTATTCCCATGAAAAAGCGGAGCGTGTCACTCTCCAATAAAAGAATGCTGGGGTCCAAACAATCTTATTGCAAAAATAAAAACAAAATGAACGTAAAAACAAACTGAAAGCAAAAATAGAAGACGCCCCAAGTAAAGCACATAAGATGAGACCGAATAAAAATATAGTTTCATTAGAAGTGACCTGATAATTTGTCGATGAAGAAGGGGATGCCTTGGGCATCCCCAAGCTTAGACGCTTGGGTCTTCTTGGAATTTGCTGGGATGTACCACCGGGGCATCCCCAAGCTTAGGCTTTTCACTCTTCTTGATCACGTCATATCATCATCTTCTCTTGACCCTTGAAAACTTCCTTCACACCAAACTTCTCACAATCTTCATTAGCAACGTTAGTGCAATCGAAATAATAAATTCACATGGTTCAGTTTCAACACATGCCTAACACTCAATAACACATTATCTACTGTCACAACTTCTTTTAAAACTTTTTTTCTCAAAAGAACACCAAAAGAAAGCGATTAAGATGCAAATGCAATTATTGACAGAAATCTGTCAAAACAGGACAACAGGTAAAATGTTTTTTTTCGAAAATCTTTTGTTGCTCAAATCAAAAAGTGGTCAACTAAGAAAAGTTGCGTATATAACCCAGGATTACGCACAAAAAAACTCGGCATTTTTAATTTTCTCTGATTTTATACGGAATAAACAGTGGACAGCAGAAATCTGTTTCCTGCGCATAAATTCGAAATATAGCCTCAAATTTCCACTGGAGGCTTTACTTGGCTCAACAAAAACACAAAATAAAAGATAAAGCGGGGTTTCTAAGGAAATAGATAACACCTAGGTGCAAAGCACACAAAAGACAACAAAGGAAGACGGGTTGAAAACAGAGAAATAAAACGGGTTGTCTCCCGGTAGCGCTTTTCTTTAACGCCTTTCAGCTAGGCATAGAAAGCAACTCAAGTATTTTCAAGTGAATAAGCATCAACATCATAACTTGCTCTACTAATAGAGTCAAAAGGTAGCTTCATCCTCTTTCTAGGAAAGTGTTCCATACCTTTCTTGAGTGGGAATTGATATTTAATACTCCCCTCTTTCATATCAATAACATCACCAAAAGTTCTAAGAAAAGGTCTTCCCAAAACAATAGGACAAGAAGCATTGCATTCAATGTTCATAACAACAAAATCAACAGGGACAAGGTTATTGTTAACCATAATAAGAACATCATCAATTCTACCAAAAGGTTTCTTCTTAGCATTATCAGCAAGATGAACATCCAAATAACAGTGTTCCAATGGTGGTAGATCAAGCATATCATAAAGCTTTTGAGGCATAACAGAGATACTAGCACCAAGATCACACAAAGCATTGCAATCAAAATCATTTACTTTTATCTTAATGATAGTCTCCCAACTATCATCTAATTTCCTAGGGACAGATGTTTCAAGTTTCAGCTTTTCTTCCCTAACTTTCATGAGAGCATTGGTAATATGTTTAGTAAAGGCCATATTCATGGCACTAGCATTGGGACTTCTAGCAAAATTTTATAGGAATATAATAACTTCAGAGATATTGCAATCATCAAAATTAATATTATTATCATCAAAAGTAATGGGACCATTATTTCCCACATCTCTAAAAAAAATTAGCACTTTTATCAGAAGCAATTTCAGCAGTTTGAGGCAATTTAGCACGTTTCACCGAAGGGGTGGAGTCTTTGTTAACACCAACTACTTTACCATTGATAGTAGGAGGTTTACTAGCACTTGGAGATTCAGTTTTACTAATGGCCGTGATAGTGCAAACTCGAGCAATATTATTCTTTTTAGCCAATTCATCTTCTCTTTCCCACCTAGCACGTAATTCAGCCATCAACATAACATTATTATCAATTTGAACTTGGATGGCATTCAAAGTTTTCCTTTATTTAACATCATATGGCAAAACCTTCAGTTTTAGAAAATCAACATCAATAGCTAGGCTATCTACTTTAGAGGCAAGAACATCTATTTTACCAAGATTTTCCTCAACAGATTTATTAAAAGCAGTTTGTGTGCTAATAAATTCTCTAAGCATGTTTTGAAGATCAGAGGTAGAGCTTTTATTGTTATTGTAGGAATTGCCATAAGAATTAACATAACCATTATTAGGAGGATAGGGCTTATAATTGTTTCCACCAAAATTATTTCTATAAGTATTGTTGCTAAAATTATTATTTCTAATAAAGTTCACATCAACATGCTCTTCTTGAGCAACCAAAGAGGCTAAAGGAACATTATTTGGATCAACTTGAGCTTTACCATTAACAAGCATAGACATAATAGCATGAAGCCTTTCACTCAAAGAGGAGGTTTCCTCAACGAATTTACCTTCTTACCTTGTGGAGCTCTCTCAGTCTGCCACTCTGAATAATTTATCATCATATCATCAAGAATCTTTGTTGCATTTCCCAAAGTGATGGACATAAAGGTACCTACAACAGCTGAATCCAATAGGTTCCTTGAGGATAAATTCAGTCCTGCATAAAAAGTTTGTATAATCATCCAAGTAGTCAGTCCATGAGTGGGACAATTCTTCACCATAGTTTTCATTCTTTCCCAAGCTTTAGCAACATGTTCATTATCAAATTGTTTAAAATTCATTATGTCACTTCTCAGGGATATAATCTTAGCAGGAGGATAATATTTTCCAATGAAAGCATCTTTACACTTAGTCCATGAATCAATACTATTTCTAGGCAAAGATAGCAACCATTCTTTAGCTCTTCCTCTCAAAGAGAAAGTGAATAATTTCAGTTTAATAATATCTCCATCCACATCTTTATATTTTTTCATCTCACATAGTTCAACAAATTTATTAAGGTGAGCAGCAGCATCATCAGTACTAACACCAGAAAATTGCTCTTTCATAACAAGATTTAATAAAGCAGGTTTAATTTCATAGAAAGCATCAGTAGGAGAAAGTGGAGCAATAGGTGTGCAAATAAAATCATTGTTGTTTGTGCTAGTGAAGTCAGACAACTTAGTTTTCTCAGAGGAACTCATTTTAGCAAAATAAAAGCAAGCAAATAAATAACAGCTATAAAGTAAACTAATTTTTTTGTATTTTGATAAAGAGAAGCAAAACAAGACAAAAATAAAAACAAGACAATAAACGAAATAAAGAGGTTGAGAGTTAGAGACTCCCCTTGTCAGAAGACTTCTTCCTCCCCGGCAACGGCGCCATAAATTTCCTTAATGCTACGTGTTGAGAACCCCAAGAGGAGGATGTGATGAGTATAGCGGTAGGAATTTCCCCCAGTTAAGAACCAAGGTTATCAATCCAGCAGGAGGAAGAGGATCTTTGGAAGGTTGATGCCACTGACAGTGGTGTTGGCGCTTCACCGGTGTCAGCAACAACGCGGAACCTGCACACGACACAATCAAAATACTTTGTCCCAACGGTACAGTGAGGTTGTCAATCTCACCGGTCTTGCTAAAAACAAAGATTAGACGTATAGTGTGGAAAATAATGTATGCTTGCAGTAAGTAAAGAAAGCAGGAAATTGTGGTGGTTTGTTTAACATTATAGGAAAATGGACCGGGGTTCATAGGTTCACTAGTGGTTTCCCTCCATAAAAGATAGCATGCTGGGTGAACAAATTACAGCTGGGCAATTGACAAATAAAGGTTGCACCGCAGTGCACATTCATGACATGATGACTACTATGATATTTAGTGCGGGCATTAAAACAATATACATAGACTGTAATCCAACTGCATCTATGACTAATAATCCACCCTCAGGTTATCATCTGAACCCCCTTAGGTATTAAGTTGCAAACAACAGATAACTGCATTAAACAATGTGTGTAATGTAAGCAATGATTGTACACACGAGCACTCACACCCCTATTTTCTCCCTAGTGGCAACAACACATCCTCCCCGGTCACGTTTCTATCACTCCAGCACAGGCGAAAAAGAGGCATGAACCCACTATCGAGCATAAATACTCCCTCTTGGAGTCACTAGCAACTACTTGGCCAGAGCACCACTAGCAATGGAAAGCATGCAAGATCACAAATAACATATGCAATAAAGACTATAATCAACTTGGCATAAGTTCAATATTCATCGGATCCCAGCAAACACAACACATAGAGCTACATAAGATAAATCTCGATCATGTTAGGCAGCTCACGAGATCTAAACATGGAGGCATATGAGGAGGAGACAACCATCTAGCTACTTCTATGGACCCGTAGTCCAAGGATGAACTACTCACGCACCACTCCGGAGATGGGCATGGTGATGTAGAGGCCTCCGGTGATGATTTCCTCTCCGGCAGGGTGCCGGAGACAGCTTCAGAACCCCCCTGATCTAGGGTTGACGACGATGGCGGCTACAGAACTTTTTGGGGATTTTTTTATCAGGTATCTAGGGTTTTCCATCCGAGGGAATAAATAGGAGAAAGGACAGAGGCGGTGGAGCCCTGGGGGCCCCACACCACCCCCTGGCGCGGCCAAGGGGGGCGCGCCACCCCATGGTGTGGGTCCCCTGGTGCCCCTCTTCGACTCCTCTTCGGTCTTCTGGATGCTTCTGGGGGAAATAGGCACTTCGGGCTTTGTGGGGTCAAATTCCGAGAATATTTTGAGAATAACTTTTCTGAAATAAAAAACAGCATAAAACAGAGAACTCGCACTTGGCATCTTGTTAATAGGTTAGTCCCGGAAAACGTGTAAAAATGACATAAAGAAGGGAGAAAACATGTAGCAATTGGCATAATATTATCATGGAGCATCAGAAATTATAGACACGTTGGAGACGTATCACAACCCTCGACCACCCTCGCACGCCACGTTCCCCCCTCGCACACGCATGGCCTGGCTCCACGGAAACTGCCGATTCGGCAGTTTCCAGCGGGCCTGGCCGAGCACTGCTTCGAGCAACGTGCGGGCTGAAATTTTGGTCACATGGAACCAAACGGATTGACTGGATCTGCTCCCCACGGGCCTGGCTGGACCTCCCCCAGGCTAGCTAACGCGCCCCATATATAGGCAACGGACAAAGGTAGCACAATCAGCCACCTCAATTGCATACCAAAAATAGTAAGCAAGACCCGGAGTGCACGCAAGTAGCCCCTAAAAAAACCACAAACATGCTCCAACTTTTTACTTTTTATGCACTAAGTATAATACTCCCTCCGTTCCATAATGTACTAAGATATTTTAGGTATTTTACATGTTGTCTAGATTCGTACTAAAATGATTGGACACGTACTAAAATATTTCTAGATACATGTGTGTATTATGTGAACGCGGAAAAGTTTTTAAAACATGTTATATTGTGGAACGGAGGGAGTATAATGGAGTAGGCAGGCTAGAAAACATGTTACTGCTACTGATACAATCATTCATGTGAATAGATTCAAAATACCAAAAGAAAAAGCAGTCCAATTCATATACACATGAGTGTGTGACGGTTAAGGTTTTCTAAATGTAAACCCTGTTGTATTTTTACCTGATTTAATATAGTCCCAATCAAAACGCAAAAGTAAAGGATCATGTTCACGAAGGATTTTTATTTGTTGGAACATATGAAATGAACTAATATCAAGCAATCTGATAAAAAAAATGTATGTTTTGCTTTTAACAAGCTAAGTCATAGAAATGTCATCACGAAACATCCAAACAAATAAAGATGAAACTACTTTACATTTTGGAAGAGAGAGAGAGAGAGAGAGAGAGAGCAAAACCACCTTCAGATACTAATTAAAAACATTCTAAGAAAGAAGAAAAATAACTAGATTGAGCATGCCTGGACTTTATTAGGAACAACAACCTAATAGCAACTTACTTGTTGATAAATATGCAATGAAACGCCGAATCAAAAAAAATGTGAAAATACGATAGTGGTACAACTTTGCATCTCCATAGAAAGTTAGGATAGATAGTTCATAGACCAAGAATCCAAGATAACTACCTGATAATAAGTCTAGATTACCAGGGAGCAAAGATGCTATTTGTCGGGAGGATTGTCCACCGATTAGGCTAATTACAAGATCAAAACAACACTAAGAAGAATGGCCGGCTGATTAGGTACTTCACCAGACAAACTAAGACGGATGGGATACTCCTAGCGCCCTCCTCCGCCTTCCCTTCTCTCCTTTGTTCTGTACTTTGTTACTTTGGGCTTACCTGTGCTGATGCCCCGGCAAGCTATTGTCTACTTCTATCTTCTTTTTTTCTCTGTTGGTTATGTTGTATGAACTCGGATTGGTGGTTGCTTTATTTATAAACCGGGCCGAAAAGCCTTTTTGGTAGGTACTTCACCAGGCGGCTACAGTTGGGCCGGCTGGACCTGGCCGCCTAGATGCGGCCGGCTGATGACCTTAGCTGGACGATTCTGACAGGCAAGTACAAGCATGGGCTAAAGGCATGCATGCGTTAATAGGCGACGAGATATCACATACAATGTCAACTATGTTTCTACTGGAGGAGTAGGTGACCCTACCCTTAAACTTTGGTCGTCTGCGTCATGATTAGTAGTCTCACTACATAGTCCCATCATGTATTATGCCGACGTACTTAGAAGGAAGTACACTGTGTATGACCATTAGTGGGTCCCAGCTGGCCGGCCGTACAACCGGACTGCCAGCTCCTATATAAGGCAGTTCGGGCCTCTCTTAGCAGGGCGAATTCACATAGAATATACAGCTCCAGGAGCATACTGTAACACCAGATACACCACCTCATAGTTCATCCTTGCAGGAGTAAGGACCTCAGCAGGTTGAGGTCCCGAACCTGGGTATATCATGTCTCCACGCTTGATTCTCTATCCCGCATGAACACCGACTCTTGCGTCCTGTGTCTCTTCTCTAAACTCCATTGTTAACGTATGGTGCTACCGTGCATGATACCACAACATTTGGCACCCACCGTGGGGCATAGAGCGATGTCGGGAGTATCGTTCCACGCGGGACCCCGTCCGGCCAGAGTTTCACTTCGTGTAGAGCTTCCAGCCTGCTCCGGCGAGCGCATCGCCTCTGGCCTTGTCATGACGGTCGTGCCTTCGACCGCGTCCTCAACAACGCTGGATGATTCGCGGAGGAGGATCCCATCCCAGCCGGCGGCTCCCTGAAAGTAAAGTATGGGCACCTAGAGGGGGGGTGAATAGGTGCTACGACCAATTTTAATTTTTCTTAAGGTTTAGGCTTGACAAGAAGGTAAATTCTCTAGATAGTGCAACTAGTGGTGAATTTACCTATATGGCAAGGCAAGAAATTAATGCAACTAGGACAACACTTAATACAACAAGTACTACGATAAATGCTACAAGTACGAGTAAGTAAGGAGAGGGTAACAAGGTAACCGATGGAAGCACACGGAGACACGATGTATCCCCGAGTTCCTCCTTGTTAAGGGAGTACGTCTCGTTGGAGGTGTGTGAGCTCGCCACGAAGGCCTACTCAACGCCACAAAGTCCTCACCCTATTCTCCGATGAACTCCGCCACAAAGGCCTAGTTCACCTTCCACTATTGAACCCCTTTGAGGCGGGGTTCGAGTCCTTTACAAACAAGCTTGGGGCACACACCCACAACCAAATTGGGGGCTCCCAACTCTTCACAAATCACCAAGAGTAGCAAGAAGCCTAGGTTCTCCACAAGAGGAAACCCTAGGAAAAGACCCCTCAAGCTAATGAGGGGGAAAAGGAAAACCGGTTGGTGAAGATGTAGATCCGGGGCTTCTCCTTCAATCCTCAAAGTTTCAACAATTTTGGGTGGAGGAGGAGGGAGATCTAGCTTGGTGGGTGAGCTCAATTAATGGAGTCTTCAATGCTGGAGAGAGCTAACCCTTGGGGAAGAAAGGGAGGCCCTATTTATAGGCCTCACCCAACTAGCCCTTTTTTTGCCCATAATGCGACCAGGTTGCATTGGCCCGAATATTCCGGACCCCGGAATAATCCGGAGCAATCCGGATTGCAACAGAGACTTTTCCCGTTAAGGCCGGAATGGCCCCGGAACGATTCCGGATGCAAACAGAGCCTTTTCCCGTTGAGGACGGAATGGCCCCGGAATATTCCGGATCCCGGAATCATCCGGAAAATTCCGGATTGTAACAGACCAATTTCCCGTTGTGGCCGAATTGTTCCGGACTGATTCCGGCACCCGGACTGGCCTGGAATATTCCGGGTTGTACTTTGAAGCTCTGTTTTCAGGCCATAAAAAATCCGTTGATCTTCGATTTCTTCACCATTTCTTCGACACCGTATACGTGCTGATTTAAGACCAAATCCTTTGACAAAGTAGCACATACGGTTAGTAACTTCTTTATGTTGTTAACAAACACACAAAACAAAGAGATATCGAGAATGCACTTTCAATCTCCCCCTTTTTGGTGTTTGATGACAACATAAAGATTTCACGGGGATTAAACAATATGAACTAAAGAAATGGTGTCCAAAAAATAGACGGAGTTCTTCCTCGATGTGTGTCGTGAGGCACACACTTCATAGGCTTTGCTCCCCCTATGTTTTAGACACCAAGCCGACTAAATAAGTTCATTCAAACATGCATAGATAATAATAGAGATAAACAAGCATGGTAATAGTAGCATAACCACGGGTAGGGTGACACAATTTCGTCACGAGGTTCCACACAAATAAAACGAAGTTTGCAAATGAAGAATACGAACTAAAGATGACGGAGCACAAGCCTATAAGATCGAAATCAAAAGGCAAAAGACTTGTTCTCCCACCCTTGCAAAGCCCGTGGAATCCTAATATGGGGACTCCTTCTCCCCCTTTGGCATCAAGACGCCAAAAAGGGACAAAGAGTCCAACTAACGTCCCAAGAGATCACTCCATGTCGTCATCTTCTCCATTGCGCTCAGCGTCATCTTCCTCTTCCTCTTCTTCCTCTTCATCATGACGAGCTCCCTACCCAGCAGCATCAAAGTCATCCTCATTAGATAGCTCCTCATCATCAACATCAGCTGGAGGCACCCCGAAGTAGAAGTCATCATCATGGATCGCATGCATCTCAATGGGGACAAGATCAGCAACAGCAAGAGAGGGAGGATCAGCAGGCACTTGAATCCCAGCAGCCGTGCGGTCGGCATTCTGAATACGCCTAGACTCCTTGGCCAACTCCCTAGCCTCATGGGCAATCGCCCTAGTGTCCTTGCACATGTTGAACATTGCCTTGAAGAACTTTGCAATGCCACTAGAGGAACGCTCAGAAGTACCACTCGTGGAAGCAGAAGGAGTGGCCATGGGTGATTTGGACTTTCCCTGAGCATACTCCGGAATCTCATCTCCATTAATTAAGGAAGGAACCAACTTCTTGCCCTTGACCACTTCATAGTGGTCCATGATCTCAATCCCCACTTTGGAATTTATGAACTTCTGAATCAGTGGGCCAAATGCGGGCTTCCTCTTCTCCATGACCCCGATGCAAATCTCACGGTATATGAAGTCCATCACATCAATCCTCCTTTGGTTCTTAGGCCTAGTGAGGAACATGAGGTTCACCATGAAGGCCCTAATCGCAGAGTAATCACCAGCCTTGATCACAATGGTGGCACGGAAGATCTTCGACAACAAGTTGTAGAAGGGGTACATGTTGGAGTTGAAAGGCTTAGTTTTGCCTCTAACATTTGGAGGATAGCAAAAATCCAAGATTGAAATGTCATACTCTGGTCCTTCATGAATTTTGTAGCCATGATCAGCATAGGTGGCAGTCCAAGTGTATCCTATTGCCTCAGCAAACTCAGTCAAGTTACTAGTAATCTTCTCCTCCCCACACATCCAGGTCATAGAGCGTCGGGCATCACTCGTGGCGTGGAGCGTGCAGTAGAACTGAGCTACCAATTCAGGGCAATACTCACACTCAGTATCTAGAAGAGGTATCCAACCAAGCTTCTCCAGGAAGCCATGCACATGGCGGAGCTCATCATTCTTGTGCCTATTATAGAAGTCCATGTCAATCTGAGCCTGCACACAGACAAGAGGGCGCTGGCTAGAATAGAACTCCTCCCAACACTTGAGCTAAAAATTAGTCCAGAAGCGAGGATCCTCACAGGTGGACTCAATGAAGCGGTACGGGTTCTTCTGCTTGATGTGCTTCCACTTAGGAATAGAGCATTCCTTCAGATCATCTTCGGGTACCCTCTCAGTCCGATCATCATCACGAGTTGCCCCACGAGGACCGGAAGTGCGACCCCTATTAGGGCGAGCACCCTTCCCGGCAGTGTACTTCCTTTTCAAACCAGTGCGAGCTCCAGGACATGTGAATAGAGGACATAGGAATAGCAAAAGGTAAGTGCATATGCCATACGGGTCAAAGGAACTCCAAAAGGTTTGGTTCAGTGCAAAATCTCAAATTTCTGGCAGCATCCAGAAAATTCCGGCTGAGCCCGGAATATTCCGACTGGGTCGGAATGGCCTGGAATATTCCGTGTGGGTCGGAATGGTCCGGAATATTCCGGGCTCCTTGATCTGACTCGAGAAAATGCCCAAAAACTCAAAATCGTGACTCAAAAACTGAACCAAACATCAAGGGGTGCCATAGAGATGATCCTAAGGTAGATCTACTGCTGGAAATCGTGGGAGTGACAAAATCTTAGATTTGGATCTAAGTCTAGATCTGTGAGTGGTTAGACTAGATCTGAGAAATCATGGAATCTAGGTAGGGATTGGCACGAAGAATACGTTGATAGAACTTGGAACTAGATCAAACACTAGGTGAGATTCATCTAGAACCAAAATTAACCAACCAAAACGAAAAGGAAGAGATTCCAAACACAATACCTTTAATGGGGGAGTCCTTGTCCAAAGGAGGGATCAAACAATCCTCCTTAGGGGCAACAGGGACGAAATCGGCGAACTTTGGTGGCTAGGGCACGGGAGGAGGGAAAGGAGTGGAAGAAAACTGCCCCCCCCTCGTGCGTGCGGGTCTATTTATAAGGAAAAACGGTCCATCCGGAATAGCCCGGAAAATTCTGGCCCAATCCGGCCTACCCGGAATGAATCCGGGCTGGCTGGAAAATTCCGGGCAGACCGGCGAAAAACTCGAAACTTTTCCAGAGAAGACAGTTTTGAATGGCTAGGAAAGATGTGGCTTTGTGTGGAGTAAGGCATATGCATAGATGAACATAAGAATGGGACAAATAGAGCAAAACACACAAGGGTTAGTTTTCCTAGTCTTACTTCTCGGGGAAGATGCAAATAAGATCAAAATAGCAACGAGAAGTAGTGTTCGGAAAGATAACACAATAAAACATAGGATATCCAACTAAGAACCAACTCTTCAAAAGAGAAGAGGTTGGTGGCCTAAGCCACCATGTAAGAGATTATGGTATGCAACCGCGAAGATATATCTTGGGGGCATTGCCATTACTCGACATTGAAGCTCATAATTCAACATTAGAAATAGAGAGATAACAATGAATTTTTTTGCTTTGGGAATAATGGGGGGAGGGAGAACCCAATGTGTTAGGATAACACTCCCCCTATATCCATGCCTACACCTAAACTCGAACATGTTTCATCTATAGGGGTGTGTGCAAGATCTTCAAGTCAAACTCTTTGAATCAATCACATTTAGTTCATTCCTCGAGAACAAGAATCTTGCATCATCAAGTGGCTTCGTGAAAATATCCGCGAGATTGTCCTTGGTGGGCACATAAGATAGTGCAATATCCCCTCTTGCCACATGGTCACGGATGAAGTGGTGGCGAATCTCAATGTGCTTCGTTCTTGTATGTTGCACCGGATTATATGCAATCTTGATGGCACTTTCATTGTCAAACAAAAGAGGCACTTTATCCAAATAAACTCCATATTCCTTGAGAGTTTGCCTCATCCATAACAATTAAGTGCATGCACTTGCGGCGGCAACATACTCGGCTTTGGTGGTGGAGAGTGATATGCAATTTTGCTTCTTGGAGGACCAACTCACTAGGGACCTACCAAGAATTGGCAAGCCCCGGAAGTAGACTTCCTATCATCTTGATCACCCGCCCAATCGAAATCCGTGTAGCCATTGAGAGAAAATTGTGCCCCCTTTGGGTACCACAAACCAAATCTTGGGGTATGAACCAAATAATGAAAGATCCTATGGACCGCCATCAAATGGCTATCCTTAGGGGCCGCTTGATACCTTGCACACACACCTACACTCAAAACGATATCGGGCCTAGATGCACAAAGATAGAGCAAAGAACCAATCATAGAACGATATAACTTTTGATCCACATCCTTACTCCCCTTCGAATTACGCGATAGGTGGCACTTGACTTGCATAGGAGAAGTCTTGATCTTAGCATCTTGGAAGTTAAACCTCTTGATCATGTCTTGGGTATACTTGGCTTGAGAAATGAAAGTCCCACGGGCCAATTGCTTGATCTCAAAGCCAAGGAAGAATTTAAGCTCTCCCATCATAGACATCTCGAACCTGTCAGTCATAAGCTTAGAGAACTCATTATTGAAAGCTTGGTTAGTTGAGCCAAAGATGATATCGTCCACATAGAGTTGGCATATGAAAAGCTCTCCTTTTACTCTCTTGTGAATAGAGTGGGGTTGATCTTCCCAACTTTGAAACCACGGTCATCTAACAATTCTCTAAGGTGCTCGTACCAAGCACGAGGTGCTTGTTTGAGACCATAGAGAGCTTTTTCAAGTTTGTAGACATGGTTAGGAAAGTTGAGATTCTCGAACCCGGGAGGTTGCTTCACATATACCTCCTCTTTTAGTGGACCATTCAAGAAAGCACTTTTCACATCCATTTGTTGCAATTTGAAATTGTGAGAAGAAGCATAAGAAAGGAGGATACGGATGGACTCAAGGCGAGCCACGGGTGCGTAGGTTTCATCAAAGTCAATGCCTTCAACTTGAGTGTAACCTTGAGCAACCAATCTAGCCTTGTTCCTTATGACAATTACATGCTCATATTTATTGTTCTTGAAAATCCACTTAGTGCCAATAACATTGTGGCAATCTTTGGGATTCTCAACTAATCTCCAAACCTTGTTGCGCTCAAAGTTACTGAGCTCATCATGCATTGCTTCAACCCAATCGGAGTCCTCAAGAGCTTCAAATAGTTTCTTCGGTTCCACCATAGAGATATGAGCTTGATGCTCACAAAAGTTTGCCAATTGCTTTCTTGTGGATCTTCTAGCTTGAATATCCTCCAAGACCTTGTTGTCTTGGGCATCAATTTGCTTCAAAGCTCTTCTTATCCTTTTGATACGATGGGCTTTGATCTCCTCATTATTGTGAGGAGGGATTACTTGATCATCTTGATCATTTGGGTCCCCATCTTGACCAACTTGGCCTTGATCAACATCATCATCATCAACGACAATATCTTCAATATTTGCTTCAACTTGAGGAGAGGATGAAGAGGATGGTTGATCTTGGCCTTGACCTTGACTCGCATTAGTGAGAGGAGTGGGTACGAATTGCGGAGTCACTTTGTCAATGAGAGGAGGGTCTTGAACATGTTCTTGGTTAGGTGTAACATTTGGCTCCTTGGCTTGTTCTTCTATTGTAGAGGAGGGCTCCACTTGAGTAGAGCATAGTCCTTCTCGAGTCGCCATAAGGTGTCCCTCAATGGGGCGGAAAAATCCCACACCCATCCTTCCTATGGCTTCTTGAGGTATTTCAACATCTACATTAGAAACATGAAATTGCGCCACTTGGGAGCCATCATTTTCCTCGAAAACCACACTACAAGATTCTATGACAATCCGTGAGGCTTTGTCAAAGACTCTATAAGTGTGGGATTCGGCACCGTAACCAACAAATATACCCTCAAAAGTTTTGGATTGAAATTTAGACAACCTAACACCCTTGATCAAATAAAAGCACTTACAACCGAATACACAGAAGTAGGAGACGTTGGGCTTGTTGTCGGTGAGGATCTCATATGGAGTCTTGTCCAAGCCTTTGCGGATGTAGAGGCGGTTGGAGGAGTGGCATGCGGTGGAGGCCCATAAATATTGGGGAGAAGTGTACTCCGCCAACATGGTCCTTGCCATATCCAAGAGAGTGCGATTCTTCCTTTCGGCAACACCATTTTGTTGAGGAGTGTAAGTGGCGGAGTATTGATGACGAATGCCTTCTTCACTAAGGAATTCATTCAATGTATATTTCTTGAACTCCGAACCATTATCACTCCTAATAGCCATGATTTGCACATTTTGTTGACGTTGCACTTGGTTGGAGAAGTCGATGATGGTTTGTTGAGTCTCACTCTTGCACTTGAAGAAATAAACCCAAGTGTATCTTGAATAATCATCGACAATCACCAAGCAATACTTCTTGTCGCCAAGACTTGCCTCGGACATGGCACCAAAGAGATCAACATGGAGAAGCTCCAAGATCCTCTTTGATGAAATAATAGTCTTGGCCTTGTGCACCTTGTCATGCATCTTTCCTTCAACACACGACCTACAAACGTGATCCTTTGAAAAGGAAACATTTTCTTTTAGTCCGACAATAAGGCCACCTTTGTGAAGACTTTGCAAAGTTCTCATGTTGACATGGGACAAGCGGCGATGCCACAACCATCCCACGTCCGCCTTCCTGAAAAGACACATTGCTTGAGAGTTGGTTGACTTCGAAAAGTCCACCACGAACAACTCATTTTCAACATGTCCCACGTGAGCGACGTCAAGAGTCTTGCTCCTCAAAAGGACCACAATATCACCATCGAAAAAGACGGAAAAACCCATCTTTCCAAGAGAGCGGACGGAAAGTAAATTGTAACCAAGGGATTCGACAAGCATGACGTTCACGATAGTTATATCGGGAGCCACCACAACCTTGCCGAACCCGGATACCTTAGACTTGGAGGAGTCTCCGTAAGTGACGGTTGCTTGGATGTCATTTGGTCGCAACTCTGTCACAATCTGTTTGCTTCCGGTCATATGATTAGTGCATCCACTATCAAGAATCCATTTAGTACCACCGGAGCATAGCCCTGCAAGAGATCATTGACTAGAGTTAGGACCCGAGGTGGGTCCCTTCATGTTAGCAACAAGGGTCTTTGGAACCCAGATAGTATAGTCAATGAAACCCTCAATAGGACCAACATATTTAGCTTGCACAACACCATAATAATACACATATAAGAAATGGTGTGGATTGTTAGTTCCCGCGGAGGTGCTACGAGTAGTGTTGTCCCTCATGACACTACTACTCAAAGCTAGATTGTTTTCTTGAGCGGGTGTGCTAGGGGTAGTGTTGTCCCTAATGACAATACCACCCGAAGCACCATTGTTGGTCTTCTTCTTGTTCTTCTTATTCTTGTTCTTCTTCTTGGCTACATAGCCAAGACCTTTCTTGCCCATTTGTTGCCTTGGAGCACTCAATTGTGGTCTAACAATGACCACATTAGAGCAAGGGGCAACCACTTGTGGGGTAGGAGTCACAACCTTTTCAACATGTGGGCCTTTGCCCTTAAGACTTGCTAGCTCATCCTTCAACCTAGCATTTTCCTCAATAATATTTGCATGATCACAAGAAGAAGTAGAGGTGCTAGGATTGTCAGGTTGATTAAGTTGCGTTTGGAGTTGTTCATGCAACTCTTTGAGGGATGAGTGTTGGCTTTGCAAAGCTTTGTGAGCCTCGGTAAGCTTTTCAAACTCCTCGGTTAGTTTACCATGACCAACCCCAAACTCGACCTTATCCTTTTTAGCCTTTTTATATTTAGCAATAGCAAGATCACGTTCCTTAGTGATGTTAGAGATAAGTTCATTATGAGTTAATTCAATAGATTCAAGTTCATCTTTTAGAGAAACTCTACCATCATACTCTTCCTCAAGAGTCATAGAGAGAGATGCAATTTCATCCGCATCCCTTCTCTCTATCTCACCTTTCTTCTCAAGAGCCTCTTGGGCCTCTCCCAATTGCCTCATGAGATGCTCAAAGTACTTCTTGGTCTCACCTTGCATATTAGGCATAAAATGTTCCAAGGAGAGTCTCTCCTCTTCTACTCTAAGACTAGCAAGATGTTCTAGGTTACTAGGAGTCTTAGAGTTAGAGGAAGGTGATACCTCCGTGGCCTTAGCCATGAAGCACTTGGCATTTCGTTGAGGAAGATTGTCATTGGGGGATTCAAAGAGAGATGAAGATGATGGAGTAGAAGCAATCGCTAGAGCGGCCACTTCACTTGTGGTCTCTTCTTCTTCATCACTCCCGGAATCATACTCCTCTTGAGTCAAAAGCACAAACTTTGTGGGAGACTTCTTGTTGAATGACTTCTTCTTGAAATGAGGTTTCTTGTACTCAACCTTGGACTTGTCCTTGCGAATGAGCTTGCCACTATGGAGCTCTCTATTCTCATAGGGACACTCCACAATGAAGTGGTGCTTATCTTGACAATTGAAGCAAGATCTCACTTTTTGAGCCCCATCATTGCCATAGCGAGACCTTGTCTTTTCCTCAACAAATCTCTTGCCCTTGGGAGGATTGCTCCAAAACTTTTGCACGGTGAGAGCAATGAGATCCTTTAGAACGGGATCATAGTCTTGTTCCTTCGACGGAGGCAACGCTTCTTCTCCTTCTTCTTCATTCTCAACATCTCTTGACAAAACCTTGGCCTTCAAAGCAACGGATGCTCCTTGGTGCATTCCAATGGCCCTAGCACGGTTGTCAAGAGCATTCTTGGTTTGCACCTTATAGGAGCACATTTCTTGCATCACTTGAGTTGAGGTCATGGAAGAGAAGTCATGTCTCCCTTGAATGCTCTTCATGTCCGCGCCCTCAAATGGCATTATTGAAATCATGTACTTCCTCTTGATCCAAGCATCGTCAATGTACGTGGCACCGACACTTGAGAAGGCGGTGGCAAGAGTTTTGAGTCTCCTGTACATGTCAACATGATCTTCTCCATCATGCATATAAAATCCTTCGGCCTCATTGGTCAAGGCGTCATATCTATTTCTTTGCATGCTCTCATTGCCCACGAACATGATGAATAGAGCATCCCATGTTTCTTTTGCGGTGGAGTATTGTTGAAGATGCGGCATGTGGTTAGGACCCACGGCTTGTTGAAGAATGGACAAAGCGGTGTAGTTTAGTTGGCAATCTATGGATTCCCTTCTTGTGAGATTCTTGGGATCAAATGGCTTGTATCCGTCACGAGTGATCCTCCAAAGATCTATACAAGAAGAGTTCAAGTGAGTCTCCATGTAGTATTTCCATTCTCGAAAAGAAAAAACATCAATTTTAGGTGGATCTCCCCTAGGGATTATATGAGGATGAGGGACGCGGGGGGGGGGGGGGGGGGTCGGGAGAATATCGTCCTTCAACAGAGTTATATCCCTCCTCTCCACCCGCACCCTTCTTAGCGGATTGTTCGGCGGAAGCATTTTTAGGTGGATCACCATCTACCCCTTTCTTGGCACCCTCCGGAGGAATTTCCGGAATAGAGGATTCGACTACCTCCGGACCTTTGGCTTTGAGGAGTTGTGCCATGAGTTGAGGCAACTCATCAAATTTTGTGTCTATGGATGAGGTCAATGGATTTCTCAAAGCATTGAGATCATCCATGGTCACCTTTCCACCGGCCATTTTGGTATCCAAATCGTCTCCCATACTAAAACTCTTAGGCGGTTAAGCCCGATAGAAGAGCCGAGGCTCTGATACCAATTGAAAGTAAAGTAGCATTTTCCTCAATAATATTTTGGTATCCTAGCATTTTCCTCAATAAAATTTGCATGATCACAAGAAGAAGTAGAGGTGCTAGGATTGTCAGGTTGATTAAGTTGCGTTTGGAGTTGTTCATGCAACTCTTTGAGGGATGAGTGTTGGCTTTGCAAAGCTTTGTGAGCCTCGGTAAGCTTTTCAAACTCCTCGGTTAGTTTACCATGACCAACCCCAAACTCTACCTTATCCTTTTTAGCCTTTTTATATTTAGCAATAGCAAGATCACGTTCCTTAGTGATGTTAGAGATAAGTTCATTATGAGTTAATTCAATAGATTCAAGTTCATCTTCTAGAGAAACTCTACCATCATGCTCTTCCTCAAGAGTCATAGAGAGAGATGCAATTTCATCCGCATCCCTTCTCTCTATCTCACCTTTCTTCTCAAGAGCCTCTTGGGCCTCTCCCAATTGCCTCATGAGATGCTCAAAGTACTTCTTGTTCTCACCTTGCATATTAGGCATAAAATGTTCCAAGGAGAGTCTCTCCTCTTCTACTCTAAGACTAGCAAGATGTTCTAGGTTACTAGGAGTCTTAGAGTTAGAGGAAGGTGATACCTCCGTGGCCTTAGCCATGAAGCACTTGGCATTTCGTTGAGGAAGATTTTCATTGGGGGATTCAAAGAGAGATGAAGATGATGGAGTAGAAGCAATCGCTAGAGCGGCCACTTCACTTGTGGTCTCTTCTTCTTCATCACTCCCGGAATCATACTCCTCTTGAGTCAAAAGCACAAACTTTGTGGGAGACTTCTTGTTGAATGGCTTCTTCTTGAAATGAGGTTTCTTGTACTCAACCTTGGACTTGTCCTTGCGAATGAGCTTGCCACTATGGAGCTCTCTATTCTCATAGGGACACTCCGCAATGAAGTGGTGCTTATCTTGACAATTGAAGCAAGATCTCACTTTTTGAGCCCCATCATTGCCATAGAGAGACCTTGTATTTTCCTCAACAAATCTCTTGCCCTTGGGAGGATTGCTCCAAAACTTTTGCACGGTGAGAGCAATGAGATCCTTTAGAACGGGATCATAGTCTTGTTCCTTCAACGGAGGCAAATCTTCTTCTCCTTCTTCTTCATTCTCAAGATCTCTTGACAAAACTTTGGCCTTCAAAGCAACGGATGCTCCTTGGTGCATTCCAATGGCCCTAGCACGGTTGTCAAGAGCATTCTTGGTTTGCACCTTATAGGAGCACATTTCTTGCATCACTTGAGTTGAGGTCATGGAAGAGAAGTCATGTCTCCCTTGAATGCTCTTCATGTCCGCGCCCTCAAATGGCATTATGGAAATCATGTACTTCCTCTTGATCCAAGCATCGTCAATGTACGTGGCACCGACACTTGAGAAGGCGGTGGCAAGAGTTTTGAGTCTCCTGTACATGTCAACATGATCTTCTCCATCATGCATATAAAATCCTTCGGCCTCATTGGTCAAGGCGTCATATCTATTTCTTTGCATGCTCTCATTGCCCACGAACATGATGAATAGAGCATCCCATGTTTCTTTGGCGGTGGAGTATTGTTGAAGATGCGGCATGTGGTTAGGACCCACGGCTTGTTGAAGAATGGACAAAGCGGTGTAGTTTAGTTGGCAATCTACGGCTTCCCTTCTTGTGAGATTCTTGGGATCAAATGGCTTGTATCCGTCACGAGTGATCCTCCAAAGATCTATACAAGAAGAGTTCAAGTGAGTCTCCATGTAGTATTGCCATTCTCGAAAAGAAAAAACATCAATTTTAGGTGGATCTCCCCTAGGGATTATATGAGGATGAGGGACGCGCGGGGGGGGGGGGGTCGGGAGAATATCGTCCTTCAACGGAGTTATATCCTTCCTCTCCACCCGCACCCTTCTTAGCGGATTGTTCGGCGGAAGCATTTTTAGGTGGATCACCATCTACCCCTTTCTTGGCACCCTCCGGAGGAATTTCCGGAATAGAGGATTCGACTACCTCCGGACCTTTGGCTTTGAGGAGTTGTGCCATGAGTTGAGGCAACTCATCAAATTTGGTGTCTATGGATGAGGTCAATGGATTTCTCAAAGCATTGAGATCATCCATGGTCACCTTGCCACCGGCCGTTTTGGTATCCAAATCGTCTCCCATACTAAAACTCTTAGGCGGTTAAGCCCGATAGAAGAGCCGAGGCTCTGATACCAATTGAAAGTAAAGTATGGGCACCTAGAGGGGGGGTGAATAGGTGCTACGACCAATTTTAATTTTTCTTAAGGTTTAGGCTTGACAAGAAGGTAAATTCTCTAGATAGTGCAACTAGTGGTGAATTTACCTATATGGCAAGGCAATCAATTAATGCAACTAGGACAACACTTAATACAACAAGTACTACAATAAATGCTACAAGTATGAGTAAGTAAGGAGAGGGAAACGAGGTAACCGATGGAAGCACACGGAGACACGATGTATTCCCGAGTTCCTCCTTGCTAAGGTAGTACGTCTCGTTGGAGGCGTGTGAGCTCGCCACAAAGTCCTCACCCTATTCTCCGATGAACTCCGCCACAAGGTCCTAGTTCGCCTTCCACTATTGAACCCCTTTGAGGCGGGGATCGAGTCCTTTACAAACAAGCTTGGGGCACACACCTACAACCAAATTGGGGGCTCCCAACTCTTCACAAATCACCAAGAGTAGCAAGAAGCCT
The DNA here is from genome assembly GCA_028641055.1 of Alopecurus myosuroides. Taxonomy (NCBI): domain Eukaryota; kingdom Viridiplantae; phylum Streptophyta; class Magnoliopsida; order Poales; family Poaceae; genus Alopecurus; species Alopecurus myosuroides. Next base: position 485,494,831 of record CM054057.1, read on the forward strand.
AGGTTCTCCACAAGAGGAAACCCTAGGCAAAGATCCCTCGAGCTAATGAAGGGGAAAAGGAGGTGAAGATGTAGATGCGGGGCTTCTCCTTCAATCGTCAAAGTTTCAACAAGTTTGGGTGGAGGAGGAGGGAGATCTAGCTTGGTGGGTGAGCTCAATTAATGGAGTCTTCAATGCTAGAGAGAGCTAACCCTTGGGGAAGAAAGGGAGGCCCTATTTATCGGCCTCACCCAACTAGCCGTTTTTCTGCCCAAAATGCGACCAGGTCGGATTGGCCCGGAATAATCCAGAGCAATCCGGATTGCAACAAAGACTTTTCCCGTTAAGGCCGGAATGGCCCGGAACGATTCCGGATGCGAACAGAGCCTTTTCCCGTTGAGGCCGGAATGACCCCGGAATATTCCGGATCCTGGAATCATCCGGAAAATTCCGGATTATAACAGAACAATTTCCCGTTGTGGCCGGATTGTTCCGGACAGATTCCGGCACCCGGATTGGCCCGGAATATTCCGGGCTGTACTTTGAAGCTCTGTTTTCAGGCCATAAAAAATTTGTTGATCTTCGATTTCTTCACCATTTCTTCGACGTTGTATACGTGCTGATTTAAGACCAACTCCTTTGACAAAGTAGCACATACAGTTAGTAACTTCTTTATGTTGTTAACAAACACACAAAACAAAGAGATATCGAGAATGCACTTTCACTCCCTCATCTCCTTCGGCGAGCATCACGTCACATCGTCGTCGTCCCAGAGTATCCTGCCGAGGTGCTCGCTTGCTCAGACTGTCTCCCCGAGGAGGCAGTCGGCTGCGAAAGCAGCACTAAGCCCTGCATCTTCGCAAGACCATGGTCATCATCGGCCCAACCACTAGCCAGGCGCCAGACGGGCTACGTCCGGCTGGCCCCGGCAACAACGGACTCGCTATGGGACTCAACATGCCCATCGCCCCCAATGCCGTCCCGGAGAAGGCGGCGGAAGAACTGAAAAAGACGCACCTCCTGCTTCTGCGCAAGACCGAGGAGGTGGCGGCCAGGCAGCGCCAAGTGGAGGCAATTGTCCTTGAGTACAACGTCGCCCACAGCTTCACTCCAGCGGCCAGGCCGGCCGCGGCAGCTAGCTCGGTGCGTCCAAGGAGATAAGGAGACAGACCGCAAGTACCTCACGAGATGGACCAACCTGCACAACACTTGCGAGGGAATTGACGAGAAGACCGCCATCGGGCACTTCGCTGCCGGATTTCGGGAGAGCACCATGTCGAAGCACAAGATTTATAGGGCGGACACCCAGACCATGGCGTCACTCATGACCATTGCGGAGAAGTAAGCGACAGTAGACGCAGCCATGAGGATCACCATCCGGCTGGACTAGTCCGGCCAGCTCATCAACGCCCCGCCGACCCAAAAGGACGCAGCCGTCCCGAGCGCCGTAGCCAGCCAATCCAGCCAGAACGACCGTGACTACAACCAAGGCGGCAACAACCGGGACAACCGGAAGGGAGGGGTGGCCAAATGGCCAACAAGCGATATGACAGTCGGCTCGTCGCAACCGCAGATGGCGGACATGCAGCCGGTTCAGGCGGAAACCGCTACCCTAGGCAACGGAACAATGACCGCCCGTGGTAGAAGCCAAATTACACCTTTGAGCAGATGCTCGAATCCCCCTGCAAGTACCACAGTGGACCTGGCAAGCTAGCCACTCACCACCCAGCAGTGTAGCTGGACGACCCTCCTGACCAAGGGCGAAGGGTTGTCGGCTCTGCCTGTCCAGAACCCTCAAGACAAAAACCGGGATGATCCACGAGGCAGCGGGCAGGATGACCCAGCCGGCGGAGCCTGCAACAAATACCCCCGCCAAGATGACACCTATGTCGTCTTCATCATCGAGCGCAATGACAAGCGCAGTACCCGCACGCGCGTGGCGGAGGTGAATGCCACTGCACCTGATGTGCCCCATTTCCTCGACTGGTCCGAGTAGCCCATCATCTGGAGCTGGGAAGATCACCCGGACGTCCTGCCAAGCCCCGGGAGTTACTCGCTCCTGCTGGACCCCATCATTGTAGCCTGCTAACGCGCTTGCACCTTCTTCCGGGTGCTTATTGACGTCGTCAGCAACATCAACATCCTTTACAAGGACAGAGCCGACAAGCTGTGCGTCACCGAGGAAATGATGCAACCTAGCTGGAGACGTTCCACGACATCGTGTCGGGTGAGCTATGCACCCCCATGGGAACCGTCCGACTGGACTTTGTATTCTGCAAGGAGGAGAACTTCCGTCGCATGCCCATCTGGTCCGAGGCGGTAAACCACCAGAGCGCCTGCCACGCCATACTCGGTCGGCCCGCCTTGACCAAGTTCATGGCGGTCCCGCACTACCCCTACCTGAAGATGAAGCTACCCGGCGCGCATGGGATCATCACCATCTGCGGTGACTAGAAGCGGTCGGTCGCCTGCGCCACCTACGGCTCGAAGCTGACCGAATCTGTCGCACACGCCGAAGAGCTCCAGCAGGAAATCAGCAATGAGCCTCTAGGAGTGCCGGCTACGGGAGGCCAGGCGGGCGAGACCTAGTTCCAGGCGACCAAGGACACCAAGAAGATGCATCGACTACACCGCCTTGAATATGGCATGCCCCAAGGATCCATTCGCTCTGCCACGAATCGAACAAGTCATCGACTCCACACCCGGTTGTGATCTCCTCTCCTTTCTGGATGCCTATCGTGACTATCACCAGATCAAGATCAACTCGACTGACCAGATCAAGACTGTGTTCATCATGCCCTACGGGGACTACTCCTACATCACCATGCCATTTGGGCTGAAGAATGCGGAGGCCACCTACCAACGGTGCATGGAGAAATGCTTGCATGATCATATCGGCCGAAATATCCACACCTACATGGATGACATGGTGGTCAAGACCAAAAAGCAGCACACCCTCCTCGAGGACTTAGAGGAAACCTTTGCAAATTTGTGCCACTTCAAGATAAAGCTCAACTCGAAGAAGTGCGTCTTCGGGGTGCCAGACGACCAGCTCCTCGGTTTCCTCACATCAGAGCGATGGATCAAGGCCAACCCAGACAAGATCGTCGCCATAAAAAACATGCAATGACCGGCTCAGCTGAGAGATATCCAGAAGTTCGCCGGCTTTCTAGCCTCCCTCAGCCGATCCGTCAGCCGACTAGAAGAGAGATCCCTCCCGCTTTACCAGCTGTTAAAGAAGATGGAAAAATTTACATGTACCTAGGAGGCGGACGCGAACTTCCTCGACCTCAAGCAAACACTCATCACCACCCCAGTCTTACGCCTCCGGCTTCGAAAGATCCCATTCTGATGTACCTCACAACAAGCAGCCGGGTCATCAGCGCCTTCTTGGGGGGTCAAACGGACGCAGAAGGATAAGGAGCAGCCGGTACAGAGGACGATGTACTACATCGGAGAGGTTCTCTTGTAGTCCAAGCAGAACTACCCCCATTACGAGAAGCTGGTCTACGACATGCACTTCGCCGCCAAGAAACTCCGCCACTACTTCCAGGAGCACACTATCACCATGGTGAGCATGACCCCGCTTTCGGAGATCAACGGCAACAAGGACGCGTCTGGCCGCGTCGCCAAATGGGCCATCAACCTGGCGGCACACAATATGGTCTACGAGCCACGCACCATCATCAAGTCCTAGGTCCTCGCTGATTTCCTCGTCGACTGGGCGGAAACCCAGTCATTGTCGTCTGTCCCCGATTCCTCACACTGGAAGATGCACTTCGACGGCTCCAAAATGCGCGGGGGCTTGGGAGCCGGCATCGTCCTCACCTCTCCCAAGGGAGACCGGCTGGAGTACGCGTTGCAGATCCACTTCAATGCCGCCAAGAACGTGGCCGAGTACGGGGCCCTCGCCCATGGCCTCAAGTTGGCAAAGGAGATAGGGATCCAACGCATCCTTTGCTTCGGGGATTCAGACCTGGTGATACAACATGTCTCAGGAGATTGGGACGCCAAGGACGCCAACATGGCAGCCTACCGCTTCTTCGTTCAATAGCTATGTGCCTATTTCGAAGGATACAAATGCCACCACATCCCACGAGCCCACAACAAAACAACGGACATGCTATCAAAACTTGGTGCCACCTGGCAAGCTATCCCTCCTGGCGTCTTCTTCGAGCACTTACACAATCCGTACATCACGCCATCATCGACATCCGATTTCATCATCCTGTCGGCTAACTCCAACTAGCCGCCTGGGTCCACGGACTTGGGGGTTGCCGCTTCAACCACCCCAGCCGGCGAACCAGTAAACCCGAAGGCTGCCGCCTCCCAGCCGCATGTTGTCCCCGTCCTGGTACTTATTGACAAAGAAAACACGGAGGCAGCCGGCCTGATAACAACCCGTCTATCCGGAACAACAAACTCGGGGGCTACCCAGCTGGAAGCATAGACGGTGCTCGTCATACACGTCATGCCATCGTGGGGGCGGACGATCTTCAACTACCTTTCCCACAACCAGCCCCTCCAGGACAAGGCCCTCAGCCAACAAATCCAGCGTTGCTCCCGCGCCTACACCATCATCAACAACCAGCTGCACAAGTGCAACGTGTGCGGCATTTTCCAGTGCTGCGTCGGCCAAGAAGAAGGAGTCCGCCTGCACCAAAGCATCCAAGGGGGGAATGCGGCCACCAAGCCTCCTCAAGGGCGATATCTTCCAAGTCCAACCGATACGGCTTCTTCTGGCCAACCATCCTGGCCGACTCTGAGGACTTGGTGCGGGCCTGCAGCGGCTGCCAGCGCTTTCGGGTGCAGAAGCATACAACGTCCTCGGGCCTGAAGACCATCCCCGTCACCTAGCCATTCGCCGCCTGGGGCCTCGACATGGTCGGTCCATTCAAGACGGCAAGCGGCGGCATGACCCACCTGTTGGTGGCGGTGGACAAATTTACAGAGTGGATCGAGGCGAAATCGATCAAGCGGCTGGACGACCAGATGGTTGTCAACTTCTTCCAGGAAATCATATACCGCTACGGATACCCCCACGACATCATCACCGACAATGTAACCAACTTCGCTAAGGGGGCTTTCTCCAAGTTTTGTAAGATAAAGGGCGCCCGGCTAGATCTCGCCTCCATGGCGCATCCACAGTCGAACGACCAGACGAAAAGAGCAAACGACCTAATCCTAGCCGGCATTAAGCCCCAACTGGTCGACCCGCTTGAGCGGGCACCCGGCTGTTAGCTCGAAGATATACCCTCCGTCCTGTGGAGCCTCCGCACCACCCCCAACCGGTCAACTAGCTAAACACGTTCTTCCTCGTCTACGGAGCAGAAGCAATCCTGCCGGACGACATCGAGTTCGACTCTCCCCGAGTCGTCCTCTACACGGAGAAGGAGGCCCAGAGAGAAAACCAAGATGGCGTCGACCTGCTGAAAGAAGCGCGAGAGTTCGCGTTGTCCAGGTTGGTCATATACCAGCAGAATCTCCGCCGCTATTACAGTTGGCAAATTCACCCTCTCACATTCCGCGAAGGCGGTCTCATCCTCCTGCTGATCCAAGACACCCAGGGCCTACACAAGTTGTCCTCTCAATGGGAAGGATCCTTCGTATCAGCAAGGCCCTCCGCAAGAATTCCTACTACCTTATCGACGTACGTGAACCACGAAGAAACCAGGCGGACACCACCAGAGAGGAGATGGGGCACCCCTGGAATGCTGAGCTCCTGCGCACATTCTACACCTGAAGAGCGATGTAACACCCTGTACCCAGTTAATAAGAAAACCGGTAACCTCGAGCAAACACTCAGGGGATACCCTTGCATCATAAAGAACTTGTTTATTCTTTAATAGATCCGGTTGCATCCGCCCGACTACCACCTCAATCTTGGTTGATCCAATGTGTCGGATGTCGAACGTTTCCTCTACGGATCTGGTTGTAGACCGCAACCCGACTAAACAGCTGACGAGAGTGCAAGCAGGATGACTTTACGCAAAAATCCCCAAGGGACAGGAGCCAGTCGGCCGAACGCCTGAAAACTGACGGCCTCGCTTGCTTAGAACCCCGTCCCAAAGAATAAACAGTCGCCCCCTGAAAGCTCATGTCTCCTCTAATGATTTTGGTGATGATAACAACGCGGGTATGTTTACTAACCATATGGTTTAAGTGTCTACAGATGGCCTCACATATGATTCACGATGATATTCTCGATAAGATACACAAAGGTTTTCTGAAGAAGCAAAACTGCAGCCGTATTATTCAGGAAACTTGCTCGGAATTTCCGGTGGATACAGGCCGTAAATTCCAGCCTCAGCCCCGGAATATTCCGGCCCTCTCGAGGCTCCAAATGATGAAGACCTAGCCTCCAACCGCCCGCTCGCAGAAGCTGGGGCGGAAAATTTCCCGGAAATTTCCGGGGCAAATTTCCGGCCCCTTGGTCCTTAGCGGAAATTGGAGGTGTCGCTGCTGTCCGCTCACAGACGCAGGGGCGGAAATTTGACCGGAAATTTACGGGGAAAATTTCCGGCCCCTGGTCCTTAGCGAAAATTCGGATGTGTCGCTGCTGCCAGCTTGCAGAGATGGGGGCGGAACTTTGGCCGGATTATTCAATAATCCGCCCCCCGGAGATTTCAAATATCCGGCCTGACAACCCCGGAAATTTCCGGTACTAACACCGGAATATTCCGTCCCTGGAGAGCAGCAACGGTCAGATCTTGGAGGAGGCTATAAATAGTTGTCTTCTTCCTCTAGATAGCTAGTTCGTCCGTTACTCTCTCTCCTCCATTGTTCAAGAGCTCAAAACGCCCAGATCTCCCTCCTCCTCCAACCAAACTCGATGCCCTTCAAGGATCTGATGGAGGAGGCCTAGATATACCTTTCTACCAAGCCAAAAATCGTTTTCCCATACCATACCTCTTGGGATCTTATAAATCTCTTGGTTGCTTTTTCATCCTAGAAAACCCTAGTGCTTGTAGCTTCCACCTTGTAGAAAGAAGTTTCGGATCGTTGAGAGCCTCTATCTCACTTGTGGAGTAGCCTCAACCACCTGTAAAGGTTTGGTCAACGCCTTCAAGTCGACCTTATAGTGGAAACGAGAATCTCCCTCGCCGGAGAAGCTCAAGGAGAACAAGGTGTGCACAACCGTGCTATTGAGGAGCGCCTAGGTGGCTCCCCACCTCTCCAACGTAGACGTACTTATTTTAAGAAGGAACTACGAGAAACATATCCTTGTCTCCGTGTTTTCACTTGTGGTTATCTTGTGCCTTGCATATTACTTCCGTTGCGTACTTGTTTCTTGTCACATAGGGTGTCTACCTAGTTGCACATCTAGATAACCAAGTTGTTTACTTGCTAAAGCCCATCTAAAAGTGAAAAAGGATTAAAATTTGTAGGTCACCTATTCACCCCCACCCCCCGCCAGCCGACCCTCTCTTCAGATCCGGCTGCAGACCGCAACCTGGCTGACATGCAGGGAAGAGGAGGGGTCAAAAGGCGGGGCGCACAAAGGAAATTCTAGGGGACATGACCAGGGCAAGCGGAGTCCTAATCGGACAAGAACAATAAGCTAAAAATGCAGTCGGACCAAGTCACGTCTTGATTATCCCTACACTAACAGTTTACAACAAAGGAAAAGGAAAACAGCCGGCCCAAACGGCAGAGGACACTCGCCCAGGCGGCCCCAGCCGCAGTCGGCCCACCAAACTCGGGGGATCAAGCGGCAGCCAACCACCCAAACTCAGAGGCTCAAACTGTGAAGTTCTCACTTCACGTGGCTCCAAAGAGGGCAGCCGACCACCTTACCACGGGGGCTTAAACGGTATCCGGTCTCTCTGATACAAGGACCATTACGGCTAAGAGACTCGAACTAAACGTTCACATGGCTCCTCAGCGAGCAGCTGTACACCCAAACTCGGGGGCTCGAACGGCAGTCGGTCCCTCTGGAAACAAGAACCTAAACGGCTAAGTGATAAAAGGCTCCTCAGCGAGCAGCCGGCCACCCAAACTCGGGGGCTCGAATGGCAGTCGGTCCCCCTAGAAACAAGGACCTAAACGGCTAAGTAATGAAAGGCTCCTATGTGAGAAACCGCCCTCCCAAACTTGGGGGCTCGAACGGCAGCCGGTCTCACTGGATACAAGGACCTAAACAACTAAGTAACGAAATGCTCCTATGCGAGCAGCCGGCCGCCCACACTCGGGGGCTCAAACGGCATCCGTTCCCTCTAGAAACAAGTACCTACACGGTTAACACCCAAACACTTGGTAGGAGCTTCGGCCCGCCTGTTCTACGAACAGCCGTCCCAAACCTTGGGGGCTACACCCGGTGGGTAACTCAAACCACCAGAAGCAAAAAAAATCATAAGTTAAGAAAAAACACGTGGAAAAATGTCAGGCGGACAACATTTAAATAAAAGGAGACGAAGCTCCAGAGTAAAGTGCACAACAAGGACACGATGTTCGATACATAAACCCACCCGGCATCCCGGGGCAGTAAGCTAAAACAGCGAGTTTGTACAATTCCACCCGGCATTCTAGGGTCTTCTTTAATCGGCCATCAGCGACAGAGGAGGGCGCTTGGCATCGGCGACTTCCTTGCGGTAGGCAGGCATGGCCTCAATAAGCTTCTTAAGCTCATGGCGGGAACCATCCTCCTTGAAGCACACCAATTCTTTGTCGTCCTCACCTTCATCCTCCTCGTCGGCTGCCGGCTGGCACACCACTCGGTCAGGGATGAAATTGTCAAAGTCGACGAAGTCCGCGATATGGCAGGCGGCCTCCTGAAGCACTAGCTCCTCCTGGAGTTTCTCATAGGTGGTCCTGGTCTGCGAGCCGCTGGTGAAGTCCTCCCGGTTGACCTCCGGGTACCAGAATGGAGAAGGCAAAGAGTCCACTCCGCTCCCCCACGGGCGGCAGACTCCTGCAGCCGGGTAATGGCGTCATCTCCATCCTCCAGGCGGGTGGACAACTCGCAGATGTGCCGAGGCACGTCCTAATCCTTCCAGAGCTCCCGAAATAGCTCAGTGGCGGCCTTGACCAGTACCCTGGCCTCTGCGCCAAAGGTACTGGCCATCTGGAGGGAGCTGATCTTGATGCCGGCCATGGCGGTCTCGGTGGCCTCCACGTCCAAGCCGGGAAGCGCCTGCCGCTTGGCCTGCGATGCCAACGACGGGTAGTACTATGCACCATGAAAAGCAAAACTAAGCCCGCTAGGCAGACATAAGAAAAAGACCAAGCGGGGAAAAAGATAACTCACCCAGAAGCGCAATGCTGACGTTCTTCAGCTCCGCCTGAAGAATGTTGATGCTCTTGTGGAGCTTGTCGAATTCCTCGGTGTGCTTGTCTGACTCCACCTTGCTGGCCTTCTCCAGGACCTCGAAGGCCTCCTTTTGCACCGAGTTGACCACAGTGAGGTCCTTGACAGTCGCCTCCAGCTTGGAGTTCACCTGGGCCAGCCGGGCCACCTCCTGCTCCTGCTGTCGATCGAGTTCGGCCATCCGCTTGACCTTGGCCTCCAGCTGGCCGACAGAGGAGGCCTCCTTCAGCCAGCCACCCAAGTCCTAGCTCTCCTCTACAACCCAAGACCAACCCCCGGGGTAAAGACGTGCACCAGGCAAAGAAGACAAAGCAGGTGGGCAGACTTACTCTTGGCGGCTTCTAGGGCCTCCCGGAGGCGCTTGATCTCGCTGGTAGCAGTGTGGTCCTTGTACAGCGAGGAGATGAGGAAAATCAAGAATGGAGCCAAGCACCCGAGAAATAAAACACAAAGACAAAGGAAAAAAAATACCACGCGCAGCTCCCGGAAGCGTTTGAAGTCCTCTAGCTGGACCTCTAGGTCCACCTGCGTCGGCTTCCATATCGCCTCGGTTGTGGGTGCAACCCGCCTCGCCTGGGCGTAAATGGCCAGGGCACCAGGCGCCATGAAAGTTGACCTAGGCGGCTCCGCCTGCCTGTGGCCGCCTGCCCCTCCCGCCGCCTGATGAGCAGACGGCACAACCAGAGGTGGCAAAACCACCAAGGGCTCGGGTTGGGCCTCCGCTTGGGGATCCGCTCGAGCCTCCACGTGAGGCTCCGCCGCCTGGGCGTCCTTGGCCTCCTCCAACACCACATAGGTGCCCCCGGGATGCCACCACTAGCCTCCTGGCATGCGCCCGCCTCGACATCGCTCGCCTCCTCAGCGGTCGGAGGAGGGTCCACCAGATAGTCCTCCATGGATAGAGGTATATCCGGCCCAACGCCGCCATTGACCACCATGGTGGCGACATCCTCCGTCCCGACACCGGCCGCCGCCACGTCGCCTGCCTGGGCCACCTCGAATGTCGTCCCAAGGGATGGGATCGAAAGCACACCCTCAGCGACCTGGCCGCCTGCGCCTTCCTTGGTGCATACTTCCGGAACCAAAGGCGGTTCCAGAGTCTCAGATATCCCTCGCCCCAATCTCTTAGGCGAGCTGCACGAGCAAAAAGACGAAGGATAAGAGATAGGGTTCCTAGCCCGGCGGCATCGCAGCTAGAAGAACTTACCCATCAATGGACGGAGGCGCTATCGGCCTCTTGTTCTTCTTCCATGAAAACTCGGTGTCGGTGTCGCTGGCCCTCCTCCTCGGGCTTTGAGGGCTTGGCCCGCTTGAGGGGCCGAGCCAATGTGGAGCCTGCGGACGACGGATCATCAGAATCTGCGATCAAGATGACTTCACGAGGAGGTACAGTTCACCCATATCTTCAGGATTACCAGGGTGGAGTGGCCCACTGAGGGCGAGATCACTTCCGCCCTCCTCCTGCTCCTGCTTCGATTCCTCCTCGCCCGCCTGGCGGACGCGTCCGGAACCGCCTGGTTGGCCGCACCGGTGCCGCCTAGGCAGACGCGACAGATCCAGATCGAACTCAGGCCCGTCTGGCCCGTCCTCGAGTTCTTGTGCCTCGAACAGCTGTCGAGGATTCCAGTCGGTCCGAGTCTTCTGACAAAGAAAAGACATGCGACAGCGAGAAAAAGCACAAGAAACTTACCCGGGGAGACAGCCTCGCGCGGTTCTACAGCTGCCGGCCCCAGGACCAGCCAGCGACGACCTTCGCCCTCATCATCATCCAGAGCCACTCGCTCATGCTCTCTGTCTTAAGTAAGCGCATGGACAGGTGGGTCGGGTCGAACCGGTTATTGCACATTTATTCAAGCCTAAACCGTAATTATTTTAATGCGCCTATTCACCCCCCTCTAGGCGGCATCCTTGTGCTTTCACTGGCCCCGCTATATTAATATAGCAAACACCCGATACAACAGTTTTGAGACAACACCGGCTGAGGCGGTAGCCAACACACACCCAAAAAAGAAAAGAAAGAAAGAAAATGAGACATAAGCGGATCGACAGAACGACAGGACCCCGCAACCGCTGCACCCACATACAGACTACCACCACGCTCCTAACAACAAATCGGTGAGTACAAAGCAGCACCTTCAGGAAGGAGCATCGCGCTGCTGTCCGGACCAACACTGGTCCTAGGGTTTTCCCCGGCACACCGGGGCAACGAATATAGGGTAGCCACGGCGCCCTTCAGGAAGGGAGGATGCCACCCGGAGGCGGCACCGCGCCGGTGTCGGCAATCCGACAAGGATTTATGCCGAACACACCCACACCACCATCTCGGATGATCCGTAGCAGAGGAACCCCGCAAGGACGAGCCTCGCAACCACCAGACCAACCGCCCACCAACATGCGCCACCACGTTTACGAAGCCACCACCGTCGTCTCTCCGAGGAAGATGTCACGAGGTCTACAAGATGGAAAAGAGGAGAGGCCACTGTCGAATCTGCATCTCAACAAGTCCCTCGGGTGAACCCATAGGGTTTCGATTAGGAGAACCTGTGGGCACTGGTGAGAATCGTCGGCTAAACAGGGGGCACAATTTACCCAGGTTCAGGGCCCTCGTAGAGGTAAAACCCTTACTCCTGCTTCTTTCGATCTGTATTCACGAGTAGATCGATTACAATGGGGGGTTGCTCAAGTCAAGAGTATGATCTCGATCTCAAGGCTTGGTGGTGCGGTATTGCTTCTTCCCCTCCTGGTGGTTCTTCTGGCCTTATATAGGTGGCCAGGTCTCAAACCGTACCCGGGGGGACTCAAACCCTAACCTAGAGTCGGTTACAAGTTTCCTAACTTGACCCGCAAGGCCTTGCGGGTGGGCTTCAACTAGGACTTCTAGAATAGTATAAGGCATCTCCTCTTGGGCTCAAGTCCTGCGCCTTGGACCGGGTATCCTTACTCGTCAGGTCCAGGGTCCATCCCTTTGTCAGTAGCCCCCGAGCGTTTGCTCGATTGGGATTTCCCTGTCGGGTAGACGCTCAAAGTTTTGTCTTGAATTCCTTCGGATGAACATTTTAGTCGTTTTCCGATTGGAGGGCGTATAGCCCGTGTGATGAGTTTTTATGCCCGAGTATCGAGCGATGAAAGTGCCTATGTTTTTTGGCTGTTTTCGTAGAAGGATATGGCTCAGTTGCTTGGGTCTCCCGAAAGCTCAGGGCCAATTAATTGCATCTAGGGCAAAAACAGTTCTGGTCTACACAGATTCGAGACCTCCGACTCGAATCCGATGAGGTGATCATTGCGACTGCGCCGTAGAGCTCTTATCGAGTCGAATTTAACCTATAGGGGTACCCGGCGCGTCCGCTAGGATTTTTCTTCGTGTTGTTGACACGGAAATTTACCGGAGGACGCAGCTTGAGTGCGATTCCAGGCCCTCAAGAGAGATCTTTTGGGTCTTACCTTCATATTCGAAAGAATATGGCATCCAGATGTGCCTAGTCGGCCGAACAATCCAGGGAAGTGATGTGTATACATCGTATAACCGAGTGGCAGGAGCTACGCACTCGCAAGTTCTGTCCAGAGATATTTCGAGTGAAAATGTCTCCCTTGATTTTTGTGCACAAAGTTTTTTGTGTTTTGTAGTCTTCTATCCATACGAAATAGTTTTCGTGTCTGGAAACCTTGTCATGCCCATTCGAAATAAAAATTCGTGTCTGGGGCTTTTATGCGAAAGAATTTTCGCGTTTTTATATGCCCATACGAAGCAAATTTCGTGTCTGGGATCCTACCTGAGAGACTTCTCGGATTTGATGATGCGCACAATGACGTCATTGCGTACTTTGTTCGTTCTGAATCCTCCCGATGGGACGTGACGAAGTGAGAACATATGTGCTGGCCCACCTTGTCAGCTTTTGACCGGAAACGAGACGTCGTTTCCAGTTTTTCCGTGAGTCGCGCGCAGTAATTGCGCACGATCTACTATTAAGATTGTGGCACGATACAGCTTTCACCGCCTCCTCGTTTCCGCTTCACGCGTGGCAGCTGCGATGAGTGCCACGTTGCTTGACGAATGGCCAAGATCGAGTGGCTCCGTGTGTATATATTGTCCTTAGGTGGAAAGTAAAAACCTTCCGGTCATTTACTTCTTTGCCTTCTTCTTCCTCACGCTCATCTCCTCTTCTGCAAGCACGCACCAGTTTCCATGGCGGGAGGAAGGAAACGCATCGCTTCTGCTTCATCCTCGAAGGCGCCTGAAGATGCTCCTGCGCCACCCGCCCCGCACTCAGGCGACTGGCACTCGGCCAACACGACGAACAAGAGCATCAAGGAGATGCAGAGGGAGGGACTGCTGCCTCCTGAGGCCGAGAAGCGAGTTCGCCTCGGCAAGAAAGAAGAGGTACCAAACCCCCACGCGAACGAGTGCGTGATCTTTGCGGATCACGTCTCGCGCGGGCTCTCGCTCCCCCTCCATCCTTTCCTCGTTGGCTTGTTGTATGTTTACGGCATACAGCTCCACGATTTGCCTCCAAATGCGGTGCAGCACATCTCGTGCTTCATCGTACTTTGCGAGTGCTTCCTGGGCATCCGCCCGCACTGGGGCCTTTGGAAAGCCCTGTTCAAGGTGCGGGCCTTCCGCGAGAAATCGTGGGTAGAGACCGAGCTTGGAGAGACGTTGTGCACTGGCGGCTTCGGAATCCAGTTGAAGTCGGATAGCTCGTACTTCGATATGCACCTCATCGACTCCGCGCAAGGGTGGAGGAAAAAGTGGTTCTACGTCGTCGATGACAGCGCTGGTGGAGCTCATGAATTCCACCCGTTCGCTGTCTTGAAGCGGCGGAAGTCCTGGGCGCACATGCTCTCAGCCAAAGAGAGCTGAATTGTCGCCCCGCTACTCGCCAAGGTGGCAGCCCTCCGTGACCAAACCGCAGGGGTTGCGCTGAACGGCTTGCATCTGGCGAGTGTGTTCCTCAAGCGCAGGATTCAACCTATCCAGGAGAGGCCCTCCACCATGTGGGAGTACCAGGGCGTCGAAGACCCCAGCCGTGTGAGCCGAGAAGAACTTTCGAATGCTGAATTCGAGAAGAAAATCGCGGCCATCACCAAGCTGAAGGTGGGCGAGACTGTCGCACCCGGACTTCTAGAGGATACTCGCAGTTCCATTGAACAGTAGAAGATTGGATTACGGGGCCTACCTGCACCCGCACCTCTTACGAGTAGGCCAACACACGTATGTGTGACAACCAACCCCTACTGTTCATCGTCTACGTAAACCATCCCATAGAAATCCAGACACTTCCATTGACGTACTTCATAACATACACACATGGTACATCAACGGCATTTGAACATCTGATATCACAACATATCTCTAAGACACAAAAGATGGAAATAAGTTGCAAATGGCTCTCACTAGAGCAGAGATAGCAAATACAATCATCCAGAGGACACATGTCCCAACATATCATCATTACAACACAGCGGAAGCATCCAAAAAATCTGGGTACAGACAAGAAGCAAATAGGCCTAAGAGGCCGGAAACGAAAGACGGAGCCCATCCACGAAGTCTCGGATCCTGCCCGGGTCCGCTATCTACTCGTCAGCAGCATCGTCAAACTCCACGTAGTAGCCATCACGGGGATCCTCGGAAACGTAGTCTGCGGAAACCACAACCCCAAAGGGGTCAGTACATAAACGTATTGGCAAGCAAGACTCACAGTTCACCAAAGTGTACCCATCAACACCAAGCACAGATGCTTTGGGTTCAACGGAGGAAAGGGTGATACAAAAGATGCGGCAGCTGGCTGCACTAACCAACTACAGAAACATGCTAGAACTTCCGGCTAACAGAAAAGGGATAAGATAGCGTATCGTAACCAACTACAACTAACTCCAAACAAACCCATCCTAGATCTCGCCCCTTATCCAAAGAAGCAATCCGAGGATGACTCACACGGTTGGATTAGTGATGGTTCAAGTTATTGTGTCAATAAGACTATTACTAGTCAAGTTATCATTAGTTAGGTGTAAGTTGTTCTGAGTACTTGTTAGCCAGTACTTTCACCAAGTCATCCATAACCGCGGAAAACATGGCTTATCGAGAAGATTTATCCCTGCAGGGGTGCACCAATTTGGCCGTACACGTAAGAATAACCCGCCAGATGGAATGGCCCTTCCACCCACTCAACACAACTCAACTCTTCTTCGCATCAAGCCCAAAGAACCTCGTGCAATTGAGCGCACGGCTAATCAAGCCCCACGAAGAAAAGGGGACCCTCATAGCACTCTAAGAACGTGTCTCCCTAAATGCCGACTACAAAAGTTCCACCCTGGTACCAAGGGTTCGCACCTGCATATGCATGCGGCAAATGGAAAACCCGAACTAAATGAGGCGATTTGGACGAGATGCGAATCGAATCAAATTGAGGGGGGCGCCCATACACGCTTCCCACATGCGGTTAGTGCGCTCATCATGGATCAGTAGACAAGACCCTTTTCCTAATTAGGGTCGACACTAGCAGGCCTCGTCTGTCTCAACGTCGTCGTCTTTTCGAGAAGAAGCAAACAAACAACACCGAGAGACAAACAATCAATATCATGGCATAGTGCACAAACATGGGATGATGCATGACAATTTAATTGATGCATCAAAATAAACTAGTTGACATGGTAACATAACATAATTAAATGGACCCCCATGCAATTGGATTGCATATGGAAAGCCCATGCATTAAGGTTGGGTTAATTGATCTACACTTAACCAACATGTGAAAGTGGATTAGCATGATGCATGGATGAGGAAAACAGAAAGAAAACAACAATTGAAACAATTTGAAATAAGGTTTACCAAGTTTGGAATTTTATTTATTAAGTTATGAAATTTGGCTTCTTAAAGGTGTTACACAAGCATTTGTTGTTTTCACCAATTTTAATTGTTCAAAACAGATAACAAAGTTCATATTTGAAAAGAACACCAAATTTTAGGTGGAAAACATGTTTCACTTATTGAAAAAGGAATTAAGAGGAATTACTTATGAATTAAACAAGTTTGAACAAGTTTTAATTGAATTTAACTCAAGTATTAATATTATTTGAATTTTATTTGTTCAAAACATTAAACCCAATTCATATTTGAAAAGTTTATACTTTTATGGTTTGAAAACATATTTTATATGTTCAAAAGGAATTTAATTTGACCAAGTTATGAATTTAACAATATTAAATGATCTAAACAAGGTTTAAATTATTTAACCAATTTTAATTATTCAAAACATGAAACAAAGTTTATATTTGAAAAGGTGGTTCAATTTGGCATGGAAAAGATATTCTATTTGTTGAAAATGGATTTAAAATGAGCAAGTTATTAATTTGATAATTTTAAATGCATTAATTAAGAAACAATTGTTTTCAGCAATTTAATTTATCCAAAACAGAACACAAAGTTGATATTTGCAAAGTACATGAAAAATTGAATGGAAAACATATTTGGTTTGTTGAATTTGGAATTTTTATGCCCAAGTTATGAATTTTGCAAAATTAAGTGAATTAAACAAGGATTCAAATATTTCACCAATTTAAAATATTCAAAACAGTAAACAAAATTTATATTTGGGTAGAGAATTTAATTTGGAGTGGAAAACATATTTAAAATGTTGAATTTGGAGGTGTAATGAAATAGTTATGCATTTTCCAAGATTAAGGTGTAATCTGCCATTTTAAACAACAACTAGGGACTTAGAAAAATATTTACAGGGGCTAAAAAGAGAACTAGCAAGGACTTGTTGGTGATTAGCAAGTTGTTCTGGGCCTGGAAAAATAGAAGGGAAAAAGGGGGTTTAATCCCGGGGGTGGGATTCGAACCCACCACCCCCTGGGTGCGCGTAGCGGGCGCTAGCCACTGCGGTAGCTGAAAGTTTGTTGACAAGAAGGGGTGGCGAGGAGGATATGGTTCAGATAGCGTGGCTAACTGAATTTTCTGCAGGTGCGGTTACTGAACATTTGACAGGGAGGGCGGCCACCGGCGGCGACTGCCGCGGCTCGTGGTGCTGATGGTGCCCGTGGTTGCGCGCGGGCGTGGTGCTGTGACCGTGTGCGTGGGGTGCAGGGGACAGAGGAAGGGGAGCGAGGCGGAGCTCACCTCGCTGAAGAAGGAGGAGCAGGCGGCTTGGCTCGGTGGAGGCGGCCGGCGGCGAGAAGAGGATGGCGGCGGCGCTACAGGGGCTCCCAGCCCCTGTGGAGACGTCGGGGAGGAAGAGGGTGGTATGGCGACTCCATTCCCGTGGCCAGCCAGCGAGGAGGAGGCCATCCCGGCGGCGATCACCGGAAGAAACAGAGGTGGGGCTCGGTGGCGCTGGGGTTCAGTTACAGAGACAGAGAGGAGGTGGCGCGCGGGGAGAGAAAGAGGAAGAGCTAGGCGGCGGCAGGCGAGGGAGAGAGGAGGGAGAAGGGCACCGAGGGGGGAAAAGGCTCGGGCTAGGGTTTATAGGGGGAGGTGGAGCTGCTCAGCCGTTGCTGCTCCTCTCTGTCGACGTGGCTGCGTTCGATGGGCAGCCGTACGAGAGGAGGAAGACAGAGGGGGTACGGGCCTGAGGGAGAGATGGTGGGCTGGGCCTGGCTGGCCTGCCCCTCTCTCCCTCTCTCTTGGTTTTTATTTTTCTTTCTATTTTTTTTTTGCAGATTTGAATAGGAAAGAAAATGAACGAGTTTTAGGGTTAGAAAATTAGGGAAACTTTTTGTAACAATTATTTATTGTAACAGCAACATTGTAAACTTTTGTTTCCAAAAACTTTAATTATGTTGTTGTTTGTAAATTTAATCGAATTTAAATAATTTTGATATTAGATGAATAAGGGTGACATTAAGCAATTTAAAAGCTTTTGAATTCAAGTTTATTTGAAACAAAGGATTGCGTTGTTTTGTAATTTTCATAAATTTCAAAAAGGGTGTTGTTTGGAAAATTAATTGAATTTGAAAATGGTTTGGTATTAAATGAATTATTGATAGAAACAAAACAATAGTTTGAAATTACAACTTTAATGGAAACAAATAATTGTTTTGATTTGAATATTCATTTTTGGAAATTGTAACATCACAAGTATGAAACAAAAGGTTTGAAATTTGGTTTGAAATTCAAATAGAAAACAAAGGAAAACAAAGGAAAACAGAGGAAAACAATTGGAAAACAAAGCAAAACAAATGCAATGAACATGATGTCATGATGCAAAACATAAAATAACAAAGAGCAAACATTCTAATGGATGTTTTTCATACTTGGGATGTTACAAAACGCCCCCCTTGAAGGAATCGCGCCCCGAGATTCCTACTGAGAAGAGAAAAGGCCTGGATACTTCTTGCGAAGATCCTCTTGAGCTGTGACACGTGAAACACATCGTGCACCTTGGATAGTTTTTCTGGAATTTCAAGACGATAGGCACTCCTGGCAACTCTTCTGGAAAGACGTCAGGGAATTTGCAAACCACCGGAACATTTTCGAGTAAAGGTAGAGGTTTTGCATCGAGGGTGTATAGCTGAATATAACTTGATTCATTTGGAGAATAGACTATCTGGCCAGAAGGGTGGAACAGAGTTATTGATTAGACGCCGGTAGAAGAACTGAAATGGAAAGCAACAACAAGGTTTCAACGGACGAAAAGGATGTTGAGAAGAACAGGATATCGAAGCAACATCCGGGAAACACGAGGCCAAAACACTCCTGAGGTACTACGGAAAAACCCATCCGGGCTTCTAAAGGATCAATATCTACTGCTTAAGGAATAGAGGATCTGCTTCCGGGGCTTGCACGCCTCCGTTCTCAATCATGAGTAGGCAACATGATAATTCATGTCACAACCACCTCCATTCCTATGGACTAGTAGATATAACTATCCTAAAGAAACCAGGATACGTGAAATCCTAACTTGAAAGTTTAGATGAGAAGAGAAAACAACGTTACACTTCCTTACCAGAAAAGGGAGGGTGGGTGGGGAAAGAAGAAAAAGAACAGAATTCCTACTCTCACGTTTCATTTTTCCTATATAGCTACAAAATAGTTTCTAGACTCAACTGCGACCAGTAAAAGGGATCCTACAGGCAGACAGGCTCTGATACCATTTGTCGCACCCGGACTTCTAGAGGATACTCGCAGTTCCGTTGAACAGTAGAAGATTGGATTACGGGGCCTACCTGCACCCGCACCTCTTACGAGTAGGCCAACACACGTATGTGTGACAACCAACCCCTACTGTTCATCGCCTACGTAAACCATCCCATAGAAATCCAGACACTTCCATTGACGTACTTCATAACATACACACATGGTACGTCAACGACATTTGAACATCTGATATCACAACATATCTCTAAGACATAAAAGATGGAAATAAGTTGCAAATGGCTCTCAGTAGAGCAGAGATAGCAAATACAATCATCCAGAGGACACATTTCCCAACATATCATCATTACAACACAGCGGAAGCATCCAAAATGTCTGGGTACAGACAAGAACCAAATAGGCCTAAGAGGCCAGAAACGAAAGACGGAGCCCATCCACGAAGTCTCGGATCCTGCCCGGGTCCGCTATCTACTCGTCAGCAGCCTCGTCAAACTCCACGTAGTAGCCATCACGGGGATCCTCAGAAACGTAGTCTGCGGAAACCACAGCCCCAAAGGGGTCAGTACATAAACGTACTGGCAAGCAAGACTCACAGTTCACCAAAGTGTACCCGTCAACACCAAGCACAGATGCTTTGGGTTCAACGGAGGAAAGGGTGATACAAAAGATGCGGCAGCTGGCTGCACTAACCAACTACAGAAACATGCTAGAACTTCCGGCTAACAGAAAAGGGATAAGATAGCGTATCGTAACCAACTACAACTAACTCCAAACAAACCCATCCTGGATCTCGCCCCTTATCCAAAGAAGCAATCCGAGGATGACTCACACGGTTGGATTAGTGATGGTTCAAGTTATTGTGTCAATAAGACTATTACTAGTCAAGTTATCATTAGTTAGGTGTAAGTTGTTCTGAGTACTTGTTAGCCAGTACTTTCACCAAGTCATCCATAACCGCGGAAAACACAGCTTCTCGAGAAGATTTATCCCTGCAGGGGTGCACCAATTTGGCCGTACACGTAAGAATAACCCGCCAGATGGAATGGCCCTTCCACCAAGCGGGGCACTCAACACAACTCAACTCTTCTTCGCATCAAGCCCAAAGAACCCCGTGCAATTGAGCGCATGGCTAATCAAGCCCCACGAAGAAAAGGGGACCCTCATAGCACTCTAAGAACGTGTCTCCCTAAATGCCGACTACAAAAGTTCCACCCTGGTACCAAGGGTTCGCACCTGCATATGCATGCGGCAAATGGAAAACCCGAACTAAATGAGGCGATTTGGACGAGATGCGAATCGAATCAAATTGAGGGGGGCGCCCATACACGCTTCCCACATGCGGTTAGTGCGCTCATCATGGATCAGTAGACAAGACCCTTTTCCTAATTAGGGTCGACACTAGCAGGCCTCAAAACCACGCCGGGCCTCCTGCCGGTGCCTTATCATCAAATTATTATTACCTCAAACATTAACAGGTTGATTGTTTAAACATCGAGCCCCAGAACATAAGTAATATGGTAATAGAAAGTAACGGGTAACAGACTCAAGCAGAAACAACCCTAAGCATGCTAGTAAGACACGGGCAACAAACAATGGGGTTATAGGTGTGGAGGTGAGGCTGTATCAGGGTTAAAGGCTAACATGTGATGGGATCGAACACAAGCAACGATTCATAGGGCTAGCAGAATAGACAACGGAAAGTATCGGTATCCAATGTTGAAAGGAACACAATGGTTCATGTGAGTGAATACTTTCCTGCAAACTCAGCAGCCTGGTACTGAGCTAAATCCTCTGAAGTAGTATCGTAAACCTCGTCTGTCTCAACGTCGTCGTCTATTCGAGAAGAAGCAAACAAACAACGCCGAGAGACAAACAATCAATAACATGGCATAGTGCACAAACATGGGATGATGCATGACAATTTAATTGATGCATCAAAATAAACTAATTGACATGGTAACATAACATAATTAAATGGACCCCCATGCTATTGGATTGCATATGGAAAGCACATGCATTAAGGTTGGGTTAATTGATCTACACTTAACCAACATGTGAAAGTGGATTAGCATGATGCATGGATGAGGAAAACAGAAAGAAAACAACAATTGAAACAATTTGAAATAAGGTTTACCAAGTTTGGAATTTTATTTATTAAGTTATGAAATTTGGCTTCTTAAAGGTGTTACACAAGCATTTGTTGTTTTCACCAATTTTAATTGTTCAAAACAGATAACAAAGTTCATATTTGAAAAGAACACCAAATTTTAGGTGGAAAACATGTTTCACTTATTGAAAAAGGAATTAAGAGGAATTACTTATGAATTAAACAAGTTTGAACAAGTTTTAATTGAATTTAACTCAAGTATTAATATTATTTGAATTTTATTTGTTCAAAACATTAAAACCAATTCATATTTGAAAATTTTATACTTTTATGGTTTGAAAACATATTTTATATGTTCAAAAGGAATTTAATTTGACCAAGTTATGAATTTAACAATATTAAATGATCTAAACAAGGTTTAAATTATTTAACCAATTTTAATTATTCAAAACATGAAACAAAGTTTATATTTGAAAAGGTGGTTCAATTTGGCATGGAAAACATATTCTATTCGTTGAAAATGGATTTAAAATGAGCAAGTTATTAATTTGACAATTTTAAATGCATTAATTAAGAAACAGTTGTTTTCAGCAATTTAATTTATCCAAAACAGAACACAAAGTTGATATTTGCAAAGTACATGAAAAATTGAATGGAAAACATATTTGTTTTGTTGAATTTGGAATTTTTACGCCCAAGTTATGAATTTTGCAAAATTAAGTGAATTAAACAAGGATTCAAATATTTCACCAATTTAAAATATTCAAAACAGTAAACAAAATTTATATTTGGGTAGAGAATTTAATTTGGAGTGGAAAACATATTTAAAATGTTGAATTTGGAGGTGTAATGAAATAGTTATGCATTTTCCAAGATTAAGGTGTAATCTGCCATTTTAAACAACAACTAGGGACTTAGAAAAATATTTACAGGGGCTAAAAAGAGAACTAGCAAGGACTTGTTGGTGATTAGCAAGTTGTTCTGGGCCTGGAAAATAGAAGGGAAAAAGGGGGTTTAATCCGGGGGGTGGGATTCGAACCCACCACCCCCTGGGTGCGCGCAGCAGGCGCTAGCCACTGCGGTAGCTGAAAGTTTGTTGACAGGAAGGGGTGGCGAGGAGGATATGGTTCAGATAGCGTGGCTAACTGAATTTTCTGCAGGTGCGGTTATTGAACATTTGACAGGGAGGGCGGCCACCGGCGGCGACTGCCGCGGCTCGTGGTGCTGATGGTGCCCGTGGTTGCGCGCGGGCGTGGTGCTGTGACCGTGTGCGTGGGGTGCAGGGGACAGAGGAAGGGGAGCGAGGCGGAGCTCACCTCGCTGAAGAAGGAGGAGCAGGCGGCTTGGCTCGGTGGAGGCGGCCGGCGGCGAGAAGAGGATGGCGGCGGCGCTACAGGGGCTCCCAGCCCCTGTGGAGACGTCGGGGAGGAAGAGGGTGGTACGTCGACTCCATTCCCGTGGCCAGCCAGCGAGGAGGAGGCCATCCCGGCGGCGATCACCGGAATAAACAGAGGTGGGGCTCGGTGGCGCTGGGGTTCAGTTACAGAGACAGAGAGGAGGTGGCGCGCGGGGAGAGAAAGAGGAAGAGCTAGGCGGCGACAGGCGAGGGAGAGAGGAGGGAGAAGGGCACCGAGGGGGGAAAAGGCTCGGGCTAGGGTTTATAGGGGGAGGTGGAGCTGCTCAGCCGTTGCTGCTCCTCTCTGTCGACGTGGCTGCGTTCGATGGGCAGCCGTACGAGAGGAGGAAGACAGAGGGGGTACGGTCCCGAGGGAGAGATGGTGGGCTGGGCCTGGCTGGCCTGCCCCTCTCTCCCTCTCTCTTGGTTTTTATTTTTCTTTCTATTTTTTTTTTTTGCAGATTTGAATAGGAAAGAAAATGAACGAGTTTCAGGGTTAGAAAATTAGGGAAACTTTTCGTAACAATTATTTATTGTAACATCAACATTGTAAACTTTTGTTTCCAAAAACTTTAATTATGTTGTTGTTTGTAAATTTAATCGAATTTAAATAATTTTGATATTAGATGAATAAGGGTGACATTAAGCAATTTAAAAGCTTTTGAATTCAAGTTTATTTGAAACAAAGGATTGAGTTGTTTTGTAATTTTCATAAATTTCAAAAAGGGTGTTGTTTGGAAAATTAATTGAATTTGAAAATGGTTTGGTATTAAATGAATTATTGATAGAAACAAAACAATAGTTTGAAATTACAACTTTAATGGAAACAAATAATTGTTTTGATTTGAATATTCATTTTTGGAAATTGTAACATCACAAGTATGAAACAAAAGGTTTGAAATTTGGTTTGAAATTCAAATAGAAAACAAAGGAAAACAAAGGAAAACAGAGGAAAACAATTGGAAAACAAAGCAAAACAAATGCAATGAACATGATGTCATGATGCAAAACATAAAATAACAGAGAGCAAACATTCTAATGGATGTTTTTCATACTTGGGATGTTACAGAGACCTTCCCTGTCTGCCCTATCGCAGCATTCGAAGCTTCGAGACCTCCTCCATCCGAAGTAAGTTCAATTCTTTTTCTGTCTTAACTTTTTTTTTCTTTGTTCGAGAGTTTCTCGACTGAGTTTCTTCTTCTTGTCTTCTTGTTTTCCTTCTGTAGAGTCTAGAGGTAGCAACCTGCTACCCGCCAGTTTCTGGTGAAGAAGACTCGGACTTGTTGGCAAGCAACCTGGAGGCTCCCGTTGACACCAGCGTTGCCGATGCCGATTTGAGTTCTGAGCACGGCTCTTCGGATGACGTGGAAGAATCGGGTAGCGATCTCCACCACCGCAAGCGCCACAGGGCGGGAGACGATGAAGCCACTTCCAAGTATAATTCCTTGGGTGGAGGATCTGAGAAAGAGCCTCTCATCGTGACCCCACTGAGTGTGCGTGCTCCTCTCGCTCCCAAGTCGAAGATCCACACCGCCTGGAATGCGGATATACTGGATGACAACGACGACGATGAGTAAGTTTTTCTTTCCTTCTTCGCTCTAGTCGAAAGTTTTCTTCTCGCTCTTCTTTATGTTGTGTCGGGGGGTTACCCCCGAGTAGGGGTAAGGCAGGTGCTAAAGGCAAGGTCAAAGGGGCTGTTTGACTGAGTAAGCTGGCTACCCGGTACTTGCTACCCGGTAGGCTGCTATCCGGTCGTACCCGCCAATGGCCAGAAGGAAAAATCAAGGAAGTTATGTTCCTCCGAGTAGAGGAGTTGGTTCGAGTAGAGGGAGTGGTTTCCTACTCGGGCCAGAAGTCAATGGAGCCGTTCTGACAAAGGATCCCGCGTATCCTGCGTCCGTACGGCATGCGGTTCAACTTATGGAGCGCGTGATTATCCGCGCTATGGCGTGGCTACAGTATGGTAGGCGCCTGTCAAGTCCTGTCACTGACAGAGGGGACAGGACAGGGCTAGGGGCCTACCCTATCTCACTGACAAGGTGGACAGGTCCCATCTCCGAACGGCGCGACGACTTACGGCGCCAGCGTCAGCGAGAATCCGGAGGCGTGCTCGGTTCTGCAGTGTGCCTGTCCCATCAACCGTACCTTATAGTCTTTTTCTATTCGGCTGGGCACCAGTATATAAGGTGCCCTGCCTCCTCCTGTGCGAGGGTAGACACTCTGGATTGCTTCACTTCACACAGAGAGAACTAGAGAGAAGAGTGGCTACTCGGCTGAAGGCCTGATTTGTACTGTGGCTACTCGGTAACACACATAAAGAGAGAAAGGCAGGAGTAGGGGTGTTACCTCCACACGAGGGCCCTGAACCTGGGTAAGATCATGTTTTTTTTGCAGTGTTTGATACATCCCACACGCGGCTACTCGCCGTGTGATCCCTTCCCGAGCACCTCCAGCGTCCATCGGCCCCAACCTTAAGCCATCCCATGGCGTCTGCCGTGATACCACCACGACAGTTGGCGCCCACCGTGGGGCAGACATCGGCGCTGGCTGGAGTCCATGTTCGTACGGGACTCATTTCTGCTACTGGGGAGCGCGTGGTCTGTGGCCTTCTCCACAGATTCGGCTCCTTCGACTTCGTCACCGACAACGCCGGAGATTTCGGCGGTAGGCCCATGCCGGCAGGCGGCTCGGTGCTCTCCTTCGGCTCTCACCTCGTCTACGTCGCCACCACCGTCATCCGCGAGTTCTCAGAGGAGGTGCTGGTCGTGGAGGATCCTCCTGCTATGCTCGCTGCCTGCGGAAGGCCAACTGGCTGCTCTGCGGACAGCGTGGAGGTGATGGTGACCGACCCGGCTATCAATGCCGGGAAGGGCGCGGCTGCTGCAGCGGGAGTCATCGAGGAACCTGCTGGCCCGAGTGCTGGCCAGAGGGTCCACAAGCCCTACGAGAAGGACTCGAACATGCCTCTTTCCACAACACCGATGATACCGGTATCCGCCGTGCGGATGGGCATGCCGCCTCCCACCGAGCTTGAGCTCATGACCATGAGGGCGCAGCTCGACCGGCAGCGTCAGGAGCTGCTAGCTGAGCACCTAGAGCTGGAGAAGGTTAGGCTTGAGCTTAGCCTAGACCAAAATGAGTACAACAAGGCCCATGGCTTTACTCCTGTTGTTAGGAAGCCTAGCAAAGTAGGCGCTACTCGTCGCAACTTAGGCGCCGAGATGGCAGTAGTTGGTGAGGTTCCTAGACAGTCTGCCACCATAAACACTGCTACTAGGACCAGATACAGTACCCCCGCCAAAACACTTAGGGCTGCAGAGGTTGTAGCTGCTGAGTTGCCGAATCTTGCCGGCGACGCGCGCGCTAGGCAACAGGAGAGGCTCAATGAGCTAGGGCTAGAGGCTGCTAGGCAGAATGAGGAGTTCCGGAAAGCCAATCCGGGTGCTGATGCTTCTCAGATTGTGCACTCGCGTGCAGCGAGATCTCATGACCAAGCGTCATCACCGCTTCCCAACCGCGAGAGGGACCAGAGTGTGCACTCTGGGAAGAGTAGATAGATGCAGGTGTACGACCCGGCTCTCGCCGCAAAACAGCGCGCTGTGCCGCGAGAGTCCGGTCAGAAACACACTACTGCAGGAGCAGGCTATCAAGCCCATAAAGCTCACAACAAGGGGCAAGACGGAGACATCGCGGGGCCTTCTCGGTGTCCTGCCGCTCAGCCTACTCGGCAGAGGACGCAGCAGCCAGCTGCAGCACAGCCGCGTGCGGCTATGCCAGCAGCCAACCCTGTGGTGCAACCCGCTGTTGTGCAGGAGAACATATATGATGATGGCTACTCGGCGATGGGGCTAGCCGGCTATGCTGACCCAAGGAATGTTGCTGACCATCTGGGTGACCGCATGTTGGAGCCCAGTGATGCAAGGTACAAGTTGGACCGGATTAATCTATCCGCGCAACTCGAGAACAAGGGGCCGCCTGGCCTAGAGTGCTTTGGCCCTCGTATCATGAATGAGCCATCCGTGAACCACTTTCAGCTGGCCAGGGGAACCAAGTGCTACAATGGCAGCACCAAGCCAGAGGATTGGTTGAGTGACTATGTCACATCCGTGCACATTGCGGGCGGCAACCGGAGATGGTCTGTGCGGTATGTGCCGCAAATTCTAGAGGGTCCAGCTAGGACTTGACTCAACAACCTGCCTAAGGTCAGTATCAATTGCTGGCTGGACTTCTCGGAGGCCTTCATTAGCAACTTCACCAGCACATACAAGAGGCCGAATAGGCCGCAGCAGTTGTCCGCTTGCAAGCAGCGGGAAGATGAGACCGCCTGCGAGTATCTTACTCGGTGGAGCACCTTGAGGAACACCTGTGAGGGTGTGAATGAGGCTCAGGCCATTACCTGGTTTGCTCAGGGCTGCAGGCATGGCAGCATGTTGTGGCAGAAGCTGCAGCGCGAGATGCCGAGTACTCTTGCTGAGACCATCAAGATCGCATATATGTATGCGCTTGGCGACCCAACGCAGCCTCTGATGGACTCTCCTGAGCCGAGAAGGAACTACAATAGCAACAAGCGCAATGATTTCCGCAACAAGCGCAAAGGTGACCGGATTGATACTCGGTATGATCCCGAGGAGGTGAATGCTGTGACTACGGCTGCTGGGAGTAGCCAAAGGCAAAAAACTGCTGGAGCCCAGTTCGGGCAAAACCAGAATCAAGGCCAAGGCATCAAGAAGCCGTACAATGCTCCCCAGCAGGGTAGCGGCAACCCGGATCCCGCTCCGAACTTCATCTTTGGGAGCATGAGGGATGGGCCATGCAGCTTCCATACTCGGCATCCTGCTAGGCCAGCCAACCACACTACTCGGCAGTGCAGCTGGTGGGAGCAGATCAAGAATGAGGGCCTGCCCCCTACTCCTCCTCTGCCAGCTGCGAATGCCAATGTGCAGCCTATTCAGGCACCTGCTCCCAGGCCTGCAGCGTTTCCGAGAAGAGAGAATGTGAACCAGGTGGCTTTCGGAGCCAACCGCTACTTCAACAACGACGGCTACCGCAACTACAACAACAACGACCGCAACCGCAACTTCTACACCCGCAACAACAACAGAGGCAACAACAACAACAACAACAACAACCAAGGCAACAACAACAACGGAAACAATGGTGGTGGAGACCGCAACCAGTACCAGGAACACCATGAGAGCTACATGATCTTCACCTCTGAGCCCGCCGACAAGCAGTCTCTGCACAGGCGCGCGATGGAGGTTAATGCCGTGATCCCTGCTGTGCCACATTACCTGCACTGGTGCAACGAAGAGATCACGTGGTCCAGAGCTGATCATCCTAGGGTGATGCCCAACCCGGGTAGCTATGCTTTGGTGGTGGATCCCACCTTCTTGGGTACTCAGAAGAACGTGAGGTTCAGCAAGGTCCTGATCGACAACGGCAGCAGCATCAACATTGTGTACAGAGAAACACTTTAGAAGCTCGGGATGGCCGAGAACATGTTGCTACCCAGCAGGACCATGTTCCATGGCATTGTGTCGGGAGTGTCTTGCTCTCCAATCGGCCGCGTATGGATAGACATTCTATTCGGCACCAGGGATAACTGCCGCACTGAGAGCTTGTCATTCGAGGTGGTTGATCACCAGAGCCCATACCATGCCCTACTCGGTAGGCCTGCTCTCAGCAAGTTCATGGCTTCAACCCATGCTGCATACTTGAAGATGAAGATCCCTGGTCCCAATGGAGTCATCACCATCTCGGGAGATTACAAGAGGTCTTTGGAGTGTGCCTCTGCCGGTTCCCAGCTGGCGGAATCCATGGTCATTGCTGCCGAGAAGAAGAAGATGTACGAGGTGGTGTCTATGGCGCAAGCTGCGCAAGGTGGTGTGCCTGGTATGCCGAGTTCCCAGTACGGGA
The DNA here is from genome assembly GCA_028641055.1 of Alopecurus myosuroides. NCBI lineage: Eukaryota > Viridiplantae > Streptophyta > Magnoliopsida > Poales > Poaceae > Alopecurus > Alopecurus myosuroides. Next base: position 485,523,626 of record CM054057.1, read on the forward strand.
CTGCGTTCCAGGCGTCCCAGGAGACAAAGAAGGTCCAGGTTGATCCTGAGTTCCCAGACCGTGTTTCCATCATTGGCGCCGGGTTGGGAGAGAAATAGGAAAGCGAGCTCATCCACTTCCTCCGTGAGAATCGGGACGTCTTTGCCTGGTCAAATGAGGATTTGCCGGGTGTCCCGAGGGAGTTGGTTGAGCACTCGCTACATGTGCGACATGATGCCAAGCCAGTGAAGCAGGCTATGCGCCGCTTTGGTGATGAGAGGAGGAAAGCTATCGATCATCAGATCACCAAGTTGCTGATAAGCAACTTTATCATGGAGGTATTGCATCCGGACTGGCTAGCCAACCCGGTTATGGTTGAGAAGAAGAAGGAGGACCCCAAGGCCGACACCGCATGGCGCATGTGTGTGGACTACACCGACTTAAACAAGGCCTTCCCCAAGGACCCCTTTCCGCTAGCCCGCATAGATCAGGTGATCGATTCCACTGTGGTTGTGAGCTTTTGTATTTCATAGATGTCTACTCGGGTTTTCATCAGATAGCTCTCAACCCTGCTGATCAAATAAAGACTGCCTTTATTACCCCGTACGGGGCTTATTGCTATCGTGTCATGTGCTTTGGGTTGCGGAATGCTGGGGCTACCTATCAGAGATGCATGTAGAAATGCTTGCATGATCAAATTGGAAAAAATGTGCAGGTGTACGTATATGACATTGTCATCAAAACGAATAAAACACATACTCTGCTTAGTGACATTGAGGAAACATTTGCCAACTTGCGCAAGTACAAGATGAAGTTGAATCCGACTAAATGCACCTTTGGCGTCCCGGCTGGCAAGCTACTCGGCTTCTTGGTATCCAGTCGGGGCATTGAGGCCAATCCTTCAAAGATAAAAGCTATAGAGAGCATGTCTTTGCCGAGATCACTGAAGGATGTGCAAAAGTTCACTGGTTGCTTCGCTTCTCTGAGCCGCTTCCTAGGCAGAATGGGCGAGAAGGCCTTGCCTCTGTATCAGTTGATGAAGAGAAGAGAGAAGTTTGTCTGGACACCGCAGGCTGATATAGCATTCAAGGAGTTGAAAGCCATGCTGGGTAGCGCTCCCATCTTGGCTAGTCCGCTACCCAAGGAGCCAATGCTGCTGTACATTGCTGCGACCAACCGAGTGGTCAGTTTTGTGATTGTGGTGGAGAGAGAAGAGGAAGGCAAGACTGTGCATCGGCCAGTATACTATCTCAGTGAGGTGCTGTCCAATTCCAAGCAAAACTACCCGCATTACCAGAAGATGACTTACGGCGTGTACCTGGGTGCCAAGAAGCTGAAGCACTATTTCCAAGAGCATCCCATCACTGTGGTGAGTTCTGCTCCTATCTCGGACATCATGGGAAATAAGGAGGCAAGTGGCAGAGTAGCCAAGTGGGCGATTGAGCTAGCAGCATACGCTCCTGCGTATGCGAGAAGAGAAGCCATCAAGTCTCAGATCCTGGCAGATTTTCTGGTGGATTGGGCTGAGGTGCAGTATGAGCCTCCTTCTCCGGTAGCCAACTACTGGAAGATGCATTTTGATGGCTCCAAGGTGAAGGAAGGCCTGGGTGCTGGCGTGGTGCTCACGTCACCCAAGCGAGATCAACTCAAGTATGTGCTACAGATCCATTTCAAGGCATCCAACAACGTAGCAGAGTACGAGGCCATGGTACACGGCTTGAAGGTGGCCAAGGAGGTTGGCGTGCAGCGCATCATATGCTATGGCGACTCGGATCTGGTTGTGCAGCAAGTATCAGGCACCTGGGATGCTCTGGATGCCAACATGGCGTCATATCGGTTTCTGGTGCAAACCATGACTGGTTTCTTTGAAGGGTGCGAGTTCAAACACATACACCGAGCAGAGAATGAGGCAGCTGATGAGCTGTCCAAGTTGGGGTCTTCTCGGCAGTACATCCCGGCTAGGGTTGCCTTGGAGCATTTTAGAAAGCCATCTATCAAGCCATCCCCCAACTCGGAATCCATATTCGTTCCTTCTCTGCCTGGTGAGGAAGCTGTTCCTATGGGGATTGACTGGGAGGTTGCAAAAGAGAACCCGGGGACTGGCACCTACAACCCGGGGACTGGCCCTTCTTACTCGGGGACTGCCCCTCCTAACTCGGGGACTGTCGCATTCATTGAGGGGGTCCTTGCCGAGTGCTCGGGGACTGGGGACTCGTCTCCAACTCAGAAGAAGAAGTGGTGGCTGATCCAATGGAACTGGACGAACCAGTGTTTCCCATCCGGGAGACACCGAGTTGGGATCTGCCCATATTATCCTTTCTAAAGGACGGCACCTTGCCGAGTGATGAGGTTACCTCGAGGCAAATCCAGAGAAGATCCAAGGGCTATACTATCTTCAGAGATGCGCTGCATAGAAGAAGTCCTACTGGTGTGCTGCAGCGCTGCGTAGAGCCAGAGGAAGGATAAGAAATTCTGGTGAAGATACACCAAGGAGAATGCGGGCATCATGCCTCTTCTCGGGCTCTGGTCAACAAAGCTTTTCGGCATGGCTTCTTTTGGCTCACTGCCTTGAAGCAAGCTGAAGATATTGTGAGAAAGTGCAACGGCTGCCAAAGATTTGCAAGTAAGATTCATATGCCAGCTTCCGAGTTGAAGACCATTCCCATTACTTGGCCATTTGTTGTTTGGTGCTTGGATATGGTGGGTCCTTTCAAGCCAGCTAGAGGCAACATGACTCATATCTTGGTCATGGTTGACAAGTTCACAAAGTGGATTGAGGTGAAGCCTATTCGGAAGTGTGATGGATCCACTGCTGTGAGTTTTCTGAAGGATGTGATCCTGAGATATGGCTACCCGCACAACATTATCACTGACGATGGCACAAATTTTGCTGAGGGTGTTTTTGCGATGTTCTGCAGAGATAAGCATATTCGGCTAGATGTTGCATCTATTGCGCATCCCGCCTCCAATGGGCAAGTTGAAAGAGCAAATGGCATGGTGCTATCCGGCATAAAGCCAAGGCTGATTGAGCCGCTGCTGAAAACACCTGGGTGTTGGCTAGACGAGTTGCCAGCGGTGTTGTGGAGTCTAAGGACTACCCCTAACCGGTCAACCGGCTACACGCCATTCTTCCTGGTTTATGGAGTTGAGGCCGTGTTGCCCACTGACCTAGAGCATGACTCGCCCTGTGTAACGCTCTACACGGAGGCAGAGGCTAGAGAAGCTCGAGAAAATGACTTTGACCTGCTGGAAGAAGCAAGAGAGCTAACTCTGTCACGTTCAGTTGTTTATCAGCAAAACTTGATAGCCGGAGAGTGAACCCAAGGGTTTTCCGAGAAGGAGACATGGTGCTTAGGCTCGTGCAACGCACGGCCGGGATGCACAAGCTTTCCCCTCCGTGGGAAGGGCCTTTCATTGTGAGCAAGGCTTTGCACAATGATGCCTACTATCTAGTTGACGCACAGCCACCCCAGAAGAACAGGCCGGATAGGGCTGGAGAGGAATCCAAGCGCCCTTGGAATGTAGCTCTACTCCGACGTTTTCACTCATGAGCAAAATGTGTATGTATCTTCTTATCCGAGTTAAAATCCTATTCGGCAATCTAAAATTGAACTCGGGGACTGCCCTCGTCCAGATTATTCCTTGTGTTTACTCTGTTTTACTTTGTCGATTCGGTTGAACCACTTAGAATTTCAAAAGCATACAAAGTAGTGTGTTTAAACCCACCGGACACTCTGCGACTCTGCTGCTGTCCGCAACCCGGCTTCATGGCAAGCCAGAGAACAAGCCAAAGGGTCAATGAACACATGAAAAATTGCAAAGGGAAGGAAGCGTGTGGCAACCGAATAGAGTGTTTTTTACCGTTTTTTATTTTCGGCTAAGTGGTGGGCAGCGTTACCATGATTTTTCTGAGTGGCTAAGTATTTGAAACTCCAACTTTGATCTCTTGTGACTCGACTACCAAAAAAGCAACAAGTTGCAGGTAAGAGCTGAGATAAAAAAGGAAGAGTGGATAAAAAATGCAACTCGGGGACTTGCATTTTAACGCAACCCGGCATTGAGCCAGGATTGCTAAGAACTTCAACTAAGATAAAACTGAGTAGCAACAAAGACTTAATAGTTTGATACATTTGCACCCGGCATCCCGGGGATCTGATAAAAGTTCTAGAGACTGAGTTTTTCAGGATTGCACTAGTTGGAGGTAGCGGTGTTGTCCACGTTGGCGTTGGCAGCATGAGCCTCAGAGTTGGCGTTGGCAACTTCTGAAGTAGCAGTGGCAACCGAGATGGGGTTGGTGGCCGAAGTGGATGCAGTGGACTGAACCCTGAGTAGCGCCGCGGCGTCAGGTGCTGCACCAGCAGTCGAGCCCAACTCGGGAGCCGCTTGCTGGATCACCATCTCGGTGGTGATGGTGGCCTCCTGGGCGCTGGCTTACGGCTTCTCGGCTTTGGCATCAGCCTTGGCCTTCCCCTTCCCCTTCCCGGACCCTCCCTTGGCGGCATCATCTTCGAACACGCTCAAGTTCTCCAACTCGGTGTCCTCATCTTCATCGTCGCCCTCGCTTTCAACTTCAGTGTCTGGCTCAGGGAGGCCGTCGATGTAGGTGGCGGTGTACGCGTAGGAGGCTACCTCATAGGCTGCTGCCTTCCGACGAGCAACGCAATCGGGATCCTTGGTCCATTTGGAGTCTTGGCGCATCTCAAGGATCCTGTCGAGGTTAAGGTTCTCATACCAGCTGCAGATAAAATGAAGCAACTCATCCGCTCCTGCCCGAGCTGCCGAAGCGCGCCATTTCTTCAACTCGGCCTTCACGCTGTCCAGTTTCTCGGCGAGCGCGCTAAAGCTGTCTGGCGCAGATTGATCCGGTCAGAACAGATCATGGAGTTTGTACGCTGTGGACACCATGGTGGTGCCCAGGCCCTTGAGTTGGCGGAGTTGGGTCTTGATGCTCAGAAGATTGTCATTGACGCTGGACTTGGTGTTGATGGGCATCCCGGATGCGGCTCGGAGTTGCTGTGCCTTCTCCAGAGCAGGAGTGCTGGCGGCGCGGAGATCAGGGAAGATATCTGAAAGAGAAACCAATAAGAATTGGAAAGGGAGGCAGAGAAGAGATGAAACCAGGTAGAAGGGATGAGAGGAGAAACAGCCAGATGCAGAGAAGAGGAAACTTACATCGAAGATCAACCAGCAGCGCATCCAGCTTTATCTTCCAGTCCTCCTCATCAGCAATGTGCCTGTCTTCAATGCTGCGTGCATTGGTGATTTGGAGGACGAGTTGCGCGTTGTGATCCTTCAGCACCGAGATCTCCATCTCAAGCGCCTTCTCTTTGGCCTTGGCTGCTGTCTTGATCTCCTCCTTCTCGGCAGCTTGATCCAAGGCATCCTGGAGGGCAGTCTTGAGCTGGACCTGCATCTGCTCGAACTCGGCGCGCTCTGTGTCGCGTTCCTTCTGGAGCTCCGCGTCTCGAGTGGCCAGCTGCTGTTGCACCTCGGTAGGCATCAAGCAGTTGAGATGATGCTCCCGGAATTTCTTGTATTCTTCTGCAAAGAGAACAACAGTGTTAGCAGAGTAACCAAGTAAAGGAAGAAGCACAAGTGCAGAGTAGCTGGCAACTCACCTTCCAGTTGTTTGATTTTGCTTTCGGCAGAGGTAGAGAAGACGTGGCAGTGTTCATGCTGCTCCTTCAGTTCGTTGAATTTGTCTGCGGAGTAAACAGAGTTAGAGCAAAAAAGCAAACGCGGGCGTAAACAAAAAACGCACAAACCGAATAGCTGAAAGCTTACTTTCTATCTCAGAAAGTTGGAGAGCGCGGTCCAGTGCCACCTGCTCCATTGCTGCATCATCTTTTCGTTCGGCTTCAAGAGCCGCGATGCGGTTCTTGGCTACGTTGTGGTTCCAGAGCAGCCGGCGGAACACATTGGTCCTCTTCAGGAGGCTATTCTGTGGAAGAGAAGAAAAAGAGTTAGAATTTTTTTGAAGATTTGGCCCGAGAATACGGCAACTCGGTTGAGTACCCGTCTACTTGGCCCGAATCTCGGGGACTGAGGAATAGCTAAGAGGAAAAGAAGAGAAGAAGAAAAGAAAAACTACAACTCAGAAAAGCAAGAAAAAACTTACAGCATATGTTTGCTCGACGTCCTCGGCGGCTTTGCGGAGGCAGAACAGCTTCCTGGCTAGTGTGCATGTGTCGGAGGCGATGGTCATTGGAACAGAGCCGATGTCGGCCTTGTTCCAGTCGACGCGGTAGTGGTCAACTGTGCCCAGAGTGCTACCGTTCCACTTCTCGATGCCGTGAGCGTCGCTCTCCCAGACCTTGTCAACGAAGCCTACCCGGTCCAGGACCGCGGTTAGCCCTTCTGATTCAATCTCGTCCTCACCGGCTTCGCGCGAGTGGAAATCAAGAGGTTTCTTGGCTTTGGACTGGGCAGCCACAGCCTTGGCCTGGCCTTCCTTCAGGGCGGAAAGCCGCTTCTCGCCCTTGGCCAGGGACATGCTATGTTGTTGGGACACCTCCAGCAGGTATGATGGCCAGCTGCCTTGTGCGCGGACAGCACTCGACCCTTCGCCTGGGCCAGCAGATCCAGCAGCGCCAATGGTGAGTTGCGTGCTCTTTGGTGCCTTGGGTGGTGGCATCAGATCCCCGTACTGCGCAACCTTGCGCGGTGGATTCTTCCGAACAGTTGTAGCTTCAGGCTTGGCGGCCTTCTTGGGAGCAGTGTCCGCCCGAGAAGCGGACGGAGGCAATTGGCGTGAAGCGGGTGGAGGCATCTGTTGAGATGCAGTTTTGGGTGTGTTCTGTTTTGGTGGAGGGCTTGGTGCAGTTGGTGGAGTAGCTTGCTGGGTAGGCGGCACAAGGGGCCGGCTACCCTGCGCAGCTTCTGGCTGCGCTTAGCTCTGGAGCACGGGCTCCACCACGGTCTTCTCAACCCGCTGCTCGGCAGCGGGATCAGGTCTTGTGTCAACATGTTCTTCTACCCGCGGCCTGGCCGCGGGGTCATCTTGAGCTGCATCTTGTTCTTCCTGCTGCTCGGTATTGTCATCCGGCCGCTCAAGGGCGGCACGGTCTTGGTTCTCAGCATCTTGTTCAACATTCTCCCCAACTGAGGTAGCTGGGGGAGAGGGAGGCGTCTCGTTGTGAGCAGCATCCTGCGCACTCTGGTACGCGTAGGTGTGCTGCTCCAAGTTCTCATCATCTTGGTCGCCAGCGCCCGTGTTCTCGGCGCCGGTGTCTTCTTCTTCTAGCTTCACAGGAGAGGGCGCACGCGTCCTATCCTGCGGTGCTGGCTCGTCTTCATCCTCGGAGAGCTCGACGAGCTTCTCGAGGTCCATGACAGCTGTCCTCTTGAAGCTACTGGGAGCTGCTGCAGCGTCAGCGTCCAGAGGGGCGCTGGAAGAGGGAATGGTTCAGAAAAGGAGGAGGAGAAAAGCATAAAGAGAAATAGCAACAAAGTAGTACTCGGATGGACCAACTTACCCTTTGCGGGTGGGGGGTTGCCTTCTGTTGGTGGTGATCTTCTTGCTACCCGTCTTCTTGGATTTCTTCGGAGCAGGCTCCTAGGCACCGCTGCCCACTCTCTTCCGAGTTGTGGGCGCAGCCACGGACAGAGGGTTAACCTCCAAGGCCTCGTCGTCATTCTCCTGCTCGGGATCCTCTGCAGAGTAGAAGAAAGAAGAGATTCAGATGCAGAGAAGGAAATCAAACTGTGTTGCTGGTAAGCAGATAGGTGAACTTGGTCACCTTCGTCATCCTCGGACCAGTCACGAATAGACGCATCAACTTGGTGCTTACCAGGCTGAGTGGCATGTGGGATGCAGAGAGTGTCCTGGGTGTCGTAGGCCTTCTCATCATCCTCTTATCGGTCCTCGTGCCAATTGGCATCGAAGACCTCAGAGTCTTCCTCTCTCTGGCGATCGATGTGTTGTAGAGGCAAACAGATGGACAATTAAGTTGAGTTCTAAGCTGAGGAATTCTACCCGGTATAACATGCAAACACAAAGCATATAAGGCTAAGGGGTTCTACTCGGAATAACATGCAAACACAAAGCATATGCATCTGAGGATTTCTACTCAACACGGCATGCAAACACAAAGCATATCAAGCCAACAAGTTATTTATGAGGTTCTACTCGGTGCAGCATACAAAGACTAAGCATACTAAGCTAAGAATCCACCTACTCGGTATCAGAGTGCAGAAGCAAAGCATAGAAGACTAATCTGTTCGATTCGCTTGACGCGGCTATACGGCTCGAAGCCGTACAACCAATTGTCATTAAGCGTGGTATGCATGATGGACCTGGCCCAGACAGCCACCTCGGCCTTGGTGAGCTCGAAAGTTGTGGTCCTTGTGCAGTCACGGGCTCCTCCCATGTAGCACATCTTGTGCGAGCGGCGCTGGAGCGGGAGTACTCGGCGTGAGATCCAGCATGCAATTGGATCATCCTGGCGAAGCCCCTCCTCGCGCAACTCGGCCAGGCGTCGCTCAACCTGGATGACATCCTCGATGGAGGTCTTCGGGTGGTAGCCCCAGTTCTGCTGAGTTGGCAGGGCATTCTTGAACTTGGGAAGGCCTATCCGGTTCTGGATCGGCTTCCCGTCTTCAGTGGCGACATTCTTCACGTAGAGGAAGCTGCGCTGCCACTTGCGCACAGATTCCAATCCCTTAGCTCGTGGATGGCTGCCAGTGGAGCGCTGCAGCATCATAGCGCATCCCGTCTGGGTCATGGCGCGGGCGCCATCAGTCTTTCCCGGATTGGGGATACTCTGTTCGCGGAGGAAGAAATACCGTGCCCATGTGTGGATAGTTGGGTACACGCCCAGAAAGGCCTCGCACACCACGGCGTGGGTAGAAAGCATGATGAGAGAGTTGGGTGGAAGATGGTGTGGCTGAAGGCCAAAGTGGTTGAGGAATTTGGAGAAGAAATCGGAAATCGGAAGGCCGAAGCCGCGCTTGAAGTGCTCAAGGAAAACGACATACTCATCATTCTCAGGCTTAGGAACAATCTCAATACCTGGATGGCGGCACATAACGCCGGGAGGCACGCGGCGCGTGTTCACGAGCCACTGGCAATCCTCGAAGGTGACCTCAGAGCCTTCCCAGCCGGCGCGGGCGGCGGCATCGTCATCTCCGTGGGCAGCCATTGCGACAGAGATGCGCGGGGGAGAGTGGAGGCGGAGGCGCTAGTGGGAGATGCGAATCGGAGTTTGGAGGCACAGGGATCTCTCTCTGTCTCTCCGGCGGCGCGTGGAGCAGCGGCGCGGCAAGCGGTTGCGATGGTGATGTGCTCGACGGCGGCGGAGAGACGAAGGGGCAGGAGATGGGAAAGAGCAGGAAAGAGAAGAGGGGAGCGTCGAGGGGGTATTTATCTCGCTCCCTCGAGTTGCAGTTACTGGTGAGTTAACCGTGGATTGATCGTGCACGGAGATCGTGCGGCGTGGGTTGCGCAACCGTTAGAAACACACACAGCGCATATTGCGCGCGTAACGGGCGCAGTTAATCCCACGTCGAGATCGTGGGCACTTGAGTACGGTTGAAGTGACTTAACAGGCTAGTGGGCCCAAGGTGCGGTTATTGGCGCGTGGCCTGCGGCATTCCAGGCACCGAGGCGTCGGGGGTACGGGGGTGTGACACGTGCCCCGTAGCGACACACAGAAGTGGATTCGCACCGTTTTGGCGGGATTGTGTTTCGAGATTTCGCTAAGTCATTTTACTCGGCATCACCAAAGAAGGGTGTTGCTACTCGGAGAAGTAGAGATTCAAGCAAGAGTTAAGGGCTACACGGAGGTGCTACTCGGCCCCTTTCCAGTTACAGAGGCAAGGTTTGTTTTTAAGCTGGCAGGGCCCGGTGAACAAGTTCGCAGGACTCTACCAGCTTCGGGGACTAATGTCGGGGGGTTACCCCCAAGTAGGGGTAAGGCAGATGCTAAAGGCAAGGTCAAAGGGGTTGTTTGACTGAGTAAGCTGGCTACCCGGTACTTGCTACCCGGTAGGCTGCTATCCGGTCGTACCTGCCAATGGCCAGAAGGAAGAATCAAGGAAGTTATGTTCCTCCGAGTAGAGGAGTTGGTCCGAGTAGAGGGAGTGGTTTCCTACTCGGGCCAGAAGTCAATGGAGCCGTTCTGGCAAAGGATCCCGCGTATCCTGCGTCCGTACGGCGTGCGGTTCAACTTACGGAGCGCGTGATTATCCGCGCTACGACGTGGCTACAGTGTGGTAGGCGCCTGTCAAGTCCTGTCACTGACAGAGGGGACAGGACAGGGCTAGGGGCCTACCCTATCTCACTGACAAGGTGGACAGGTCCCATCTCCGAACGGCGCGACGACTTACGGCGCCAGCGTTAGCGAGAACCCGGAGGCGTGCTCTGTTCTGCAGTGTGCATGTCCCATCAACCTCACCTTATAGTCTTTTTCTATTCGGCTGGGCACCAGTATATAAGGTGCCCTGCCTCCTCCTGTGCGAGGGTCGACACTCTGGATTGCTTCACTTCACACAGAGATAACTAGAGAGAAGAGTGGCTACTCGGCTGAAGGCCTGATTTGTACTGTGGCTACTCGGTAACACACATAAAGAGACAAAGGCAGGAGTAGGGGTGTTACCTCCAGATGAGGACCCTGAACCTGGGTAAGATCCTGCTGTTTGCAGTGTTTGATACATCCCACACGCGGCTACTCGCCGTGTGATCCCTCCCCGAGCACCTCCAGCGTCCATCGGCCCCAACCTTAAGCCATTCCATATGGCGTCTGCCGTGATACCACCACGACATGTTGTTGTTTCTTTCATGACAGGCTTCAGTCCATCAGCCCCGACCGGTTCGCTTCTTCTATTCCTCCCGCGAAGAGGAATGATGCTGCTGCGGGTGAAACCCTAATTGCTAAGGCCGTCCAGAACTCGCCGAGCCCCAACAGCCGCGACTACGGATTATAAGCTGCCTAGCTTTGCGGGTGGAGCCTCGGCTTCGAAAGAAGTGTCGGGTAGCTCAGCTGATCCTCTGTGCATTGCCCGGGGCCAGGCAAACTTTACCATTTTCCTTGCATTCTGTACTTCGTTCATTTATGATTTTTATCGGGTGCACGGCAGTGCTCCCGATGGGAATAGCCCCCGAGGCTATGGTCAATCGGTTGCGATTGGCTACAGGCTCAAGAACTTAAGCTTCTTTCCTTTCTTGATTTTATCGGGTGCACGACAGTGCTCCCGATGGGAGTAGCCCCCGAGGCTATACTCGACTGTTTACAGTCGTGAATAGGCTCAATTTCCTTCTACTTTCTCTGACTTCTTCATCTTCTTGTTTTGCGGTCTCCACTTGACTCTCTCGCAGCCATTGATCGCCGCGTAATTTTGGCTGAGGCAGATTGCGTAACCCTTCGGGCGGATCGTGATCGACTCGTCGCGGATGGCCAAGTTCTCCAAGGTAAATTGACCCGTTCCTTCTACTTATTCTTTCTGATCGTGCGAATTCCTTTAGGCTGAAATTTGTTGCTGTGTAGCCCAAGTCGATCTTCTGAAGGCCGAGAAGACTGATGCTATCACTCGGGTAAACACCCTTGAGGCTGAGTTGGAGGCTGCTCGAAAGGAACTTGAATCCTCTCGCAAGCAGTCGACTGACTTCGAGGGAAAGATCGCTGAGACCCAGGACGCTCTAAAGCGACTGGAGGAGGCTGGCACCAAACAGGACAATGATCTTGTTGGCTTCATTCGTCCTCTCGCTCAGAAATTCACTGGTAAGTCTCACTACAATTCCCGTTGCGCTGCGATTAGATCGGTCGCCTTTTTGAGTTTAATGACGTCTCTTTGCAGATGTCCTTGGCGTTGCGCTGGAGCTGCCCGGGGTTCAACGGGTGGACGCCCTGACGGATTCTTGCGCTCAGCTTCAGAGGCACGCGAGTGGGATCTGCTCCCTCGTTGGCGATGCCATTCGGGTGTTGACGCAATTCTACGAGCGTCTTCTGGTTGATGTCCGGTTACGCCCACGCCGGATGGTCTCCTGAAGGTTTTCCTCGAGGATGATCTCCTTCAGGCCTACTCGGTCGCCCAGTCTGAGTGCGGGGCGAATACTGCCATCCAGTTCGCGTTGGCGCATGGAGTCGCAGGCTTGGACGAGGCGTACTCAAACCTCCCCGTCGATGCTACCACAGGCAGAAAGGTAGCGCTTCGTCCTTTCGGCGATCCGGCTGGAGTCCTTGCTCAGAAGCTATCCGACTTGATTGCTCGTGCTAGTCGCAAGGGGCAACCTGTCGCGAGTGGCAGCACTTCTGCAGTTCCATAGGATAGACTTTATTTAGTTTTCTCTTCTGATGTAATGAACCTTGGGATGTATTCCTGTATTCTGCCTTTAATCGAAGTGTTCTTTTGATATCTGAGATGTGATTTCTTGCGATTGATTGTTATGAGTTCCCCCCGATGGGAGTAGCCCCCGAGCACCTGTCGAATAGGCAGTTTATTTCTTGAGTGGGGTGTCTTGAATTATTCCTTAACTTTTCTTATCTCCTTCCAGGTAATAGGTGATGTCGCGGAGTCTTCGAGTGGATCTGTTGTACGATTGGATCCCCTTGTTGTCGCTGCTAGTACCTTTGCTTATCTTCGTGATCGTGTCACGGATGGCGAACGCAAGTTGAAAGCTTTGCGTGGAGTGGCTGATGTAGCCAAGTCTAAACAGAAACTTTCGGCTGAACGTGAGCAGTTTGTGATGGAAGAGTTGGCACCTGTTGCCAAGGATATGCTTTGTAAGCACTTGAGCCCCCTAGCATTTTGTTTGACTGCATCTTTTTTCCTTTTTTGACTCTCTGTTGCTTTCTTTGTAGTTGTTGAGCCTGACGGTCAATGTGAAAAACATTGGGTGGATAACCATATTTCTCATGAAGCCGGTAGCTCAAAACCACATGCAAACAACTTCTAGTCCGACCGCGGTCGAGGCTTCGTTCTGGCTACTTTGAAGTATCGTGTGGGCCAGGCGAAGATACTCATTGATTGTTGTCACGAGGCCCTGATAGCTTTGAATCGCGCTTTCTATCCGTTGGAGAGAGGTCCAGAAGACTTGAGCCAGCTCCTCAGAACTTTCGGTCGAGTAGGTGAAATTCGCGAGGGCGTCCGCCAACAGCTGATCTGCGGGTCCTTAGTAGCACTAGCTTTTCTCCGATTGTGGCATCCTGAGGTCAATTTTAACTCTGTAGCTAGGCTCCCAAATGCTCCAGTCGATATGACCTCCCATTATACAGTCGTTCGTCCTGCAGCAGAGGAGATTATTCGACTAACTTCTGAAGAGGTTAATCGAGTGTTAGCCGAGGAAACTGCTCGTCGCCATATGTAATTGTAGGATGTATGTATCCTGTTGTTTTTGTATAGTTGTCTTGAAACTTTTTAAGGTGTGAACCTTGTTTGTACCTTTGTATTGTAAATTTTCTTATGATGCTAACTTAGGCGTAGCCTTCGTGTGTTTGGGGTGTATACCTGTTATTTAGCGTGTAAAGATCAAGAACATGAGTAGCTATGGTTGAGAAACCATGTATTTTATTAATATGACTGAGAAGTCATGTATTTTCTTCGAGCTACAAGATGGCTAGTATAGCCTTATTTTTGCGAGCAAGATAATACTAAGGATAGAATTTGCGGAGGTGCGCAACGTTCCACGGATTGGAGTAGATGCCACCAGTCTTCGGGTTCTTCAGTCGATAAGCCACCCGGAATAACTTCGTGTATTATGAAGGGTCCTTCCCACGGTAGCTCGAGCTTGTGTACTTCCTTCTGCTTGAGCCGCAGCACCAAATCTCCTACCACGAAAGCTTTGTGGCGTATACGGCGGCTGTGACAGTTGCGCAGCGACTGTTGATATACCGCGGATCTTGCGAGTGCAATGTCGCGTATTTCGTCGAATGCATCCACATCTTCCGCGAGTGCCTTGTTAGAGGTTTCTTCGCTGTAAGCGACGACTCGTGGGGCGCTGAACTTGACATCTTCGGGAAGGACCGCTTCAGCTCCGTATACCATGAAAAATGGCGTGTAGTTTGTTGATCGATTCGGGGTTATGCGGAGGCTCCATAGTACGGAGGGTAACTCCTCTACCCAATGCCCTGCCGCTAGGTGCAGACGATCGAGTAGCCGTTTCTTTATTCCAGCCGAGACCAATCCGTTGGATCGCTCGACTTGACCGTTGGTTTGCGGGTGAGCCACTGAGGCGAAGCTAAGGGTAATTCCCTTTTCTTCGCAGAACTGTTGTGTTTCCTTTGTTGTGAAATTGCTTCCATTGTCGGTGATGATGTTGTGTGGTATCCCAAATCTGCACACGATGAAGTCGAGGAATTTACGGCGCATTGGACGCTGGCCGAGGTGACTGGCATGGCTTCGATCCACTTTGTGAATTTGTCGACTGCTACGAGCAGGTGCGTATATCCTCCGGGTGTTGACTTGCGTAATGGTCCTACCATGTCTAGCCCCCATTGTGCAAAGGGCCAGGCGATTGGTATCATGTGTAGTTCCGTAGCTGGGCCGTGCGGCTTAGGTGCAAATCGTTGACAAGCGTTGCACTTGTCGACTAGGTCCTTTGCGTCTCTGGCCGCTGTGAGCCAGTAGAATCCTGCTTGAAAAGCTTTACCCACAATTGCCTTCCAGCTAGCGTGATGTCAGCAATCTCCTTGATGTATATCTCGCAACAATTCCTTGCCGTCTTCGGGTGCTATGCATCTCTGCAATATTCCCGAGATGCTCTGTTTGTATAATTCCCCATTGATCACCCGGAAAGTTTTGCTGCGACGTACTAACTGTCGAGTCACGCAAATGTCTGCTGGGAGCTGTTTGTTGGACAAGTAGTCGAGATATTTCTGCGTCCAGACTGGCTCGACCAGAAAAACTTGTCTTGAAATATAGTCACTGACCTCGATTATAGCAATTTGCGGGCTAACCTCTGTCTCCGATGCTGCAGGTGCTCCCGCGATCTTTTTGACTTTCACTGAACGTTTGATTACCCTCTCGAAATATATTCCAGGCGGTATGTGTGCGTTTGTAGACCCCATGTTAGCCAGCCTATCTTCTTCTTCGTTGCTGGATCTTGCAATATGTTTCAGCTCACACCCTTTGAAGCTTCCTTCGAGTAGGTTATACATGTCCCGATAGGCGATCATGTTTTCTGCGACAGCGTCGCATTCTTTCATAGTCTGTTGTACGATGAGGTTTGAATCTCCATAAATCATCAGCCGAGTGGCTCCGCACGCAATCGTCATCTTCATGCCATGTAGCAGGGCCTCGTATTCTGCGTCGTTGTTGGATGCTAGATCGTCGGGTGGGAAATCCAATCTTAGGACATACTGCAACTTGTCTCCTCTGGGAGATATGAGGACGAGCCCAGCGCCAGCTCCTTCGTTCCTTTTGGACCCGTCGAAATACATGATCCAGTTGCTCGTGTATTCGGGTGGACCTGGTGTTTGTAATTCTGTCCACTCGCTTAGGAATTCCACGAGTACCTGCGACTTCACGGAATTGCGTCCTGCGTATATGATATCCCAGGCGCCTAGCTCGATGCTCCATTTTACAATTCTTCCGGATGCCATGGGATTATTCATGATGGTACCGAGTGATGCGTCGTTTAGCACCGTTACGGTATGCTCCTGGAAGTAATGCTTGAGCTTTCGAGCTGTGAGGACGACCCCGTATGCCAGCTTCTGGTAGTGGGTGTATCGTTGTTTGCACGGCGAAAGCACCTCGCTGATGTAGTAGATTGGCCTTTTAACTCCATATGCCTTGCCGTCCTCCGGTCGTTCGACCACGATGGCCATGCTGATGACTTGATTTGTTGCGGCTAGGTATAGGTATAGTGGCTCCCTTTCTTGTGGCGTTGTCAGAACGCGCCTGCTCTGTAATGTTCGCTTTAGGTCTGTGAATGCCTGTTTCGCTTCGGGTGTCCACTCGAATTTATTTGTCTTCTTCAACAGCTTGTAGAAGGGTAATGCTTGCTCGCTCAATCGTGCAATGAATCTGCTCAAGGCGGCTAATCGCCCTGCGAGCTGTTGTACGCCGCGAAGATTGGTTGGCTCCTTCATTGTTAAGATCGCATGTATTTTCTCTGGGTTGGCCTCAATTCCTCTGGCGGACACCAAGTACCCGAGAAGTTGTCATGCAGGGACGCCGAAGACGTATTTTGTCGGGTTGAGCTTGATCTTGTACGCGTTCAGAGCATCAAACGTTTCTCTGATATCCTCGAGGAGTGTGTCCTCCACTCGAGTTTTGATGACGATGTCGTCAACGTATACTTGTACGTTCTTGCCAATGAGCTTGGTGAGGCATTTTTGCATGCAGCGCTGATATGTAGCGCATGCGTTTTTTAGCCCGAAGGGCATCGTCGTGTAGCAGTATACACCGTGAGGTGTGATGAATGTTGTATTTTCCTCGTCTTCCTTCTTCATCCTGATCTGGGTATATCTCGAATAGGCATCTAGGAAGGATAGGCATTGACAGCCTGCAGTGGAGTCCACAATCTGGTCGATCCGTGGGAGGGGAAAGTTATCCTTGGGGCAGTGCTTGTTCAATGACGTGTAGTCGATGCACACGCGAAGGATGTCAGTATTCTTCTTCGGGAACAACACTGGGTTTGCTAGCCAAGTGGATATTTTGATCTCTCTGATGAATTGTGCTGCGAGTAGTCTGTTTACTTCTTCTCCGAGCGCTTTTTGCTTGGGCTCTGAGAACCGTCGGGTGGTCTGCTTGATAGGCTTGGCGTCTTTGAAGACTTCGAGTAAGTGCTCGGCGAACTCGCTGGGTATCCCTGGCATATCTGAAGGCTGCCAGGCGAAAATTTCCACGTACTCACGGAGAGTTGTCGGGCGCGCCTTCCTATGTGGCCGAGCATGGCGTGGTGACACCAATCGCCGTCTTCGCAGATTCTGTCGGGTGCACTTGATGCTTGCGAGTATCGCTGTTCGCGCTGAACTCGAGCTCTGGGGCGTTCTTCTTCGTGAGGGGCATCACGAAGTGGTCCGTGGTTTGTGCTATATCCTCCAGTTCCTCCTGCATCCCGAAAGATTTAGCGATTTCGTTGAACTCGATGTCGCACTTGTTGGATTTTTGGAAATCACCATCGATGGTGATTGTGCCATATTCCCCGGGTAGCTTGAGCTTCAAGTAGGCATAATGTGGTACTGCCATGAATCTTGCAAACGATGTTCGACCAAGAATGGCGTGGTACTGTGAAGGCCAGTCTACTACTTCGAAGTCGAGAAATTCTCGCCTGTAATTGCTTCGGTTGCCTAGCACCACCTCCAGATTGATTGTTCCGAGTGGGCGGATCGCTTTTCCTGGAACTATCCCGTGAAAGGGTGTCTCTGATTATGCGAGTCCGTCCAAGTTCTTGTTCATCCAACGGAGTGTGTCTGCGTAGATGATGTTGATGCCGCTGCCCCGTTCCATGAACACGCGAGCCAACTCGTAGTTGCCAATTTACGCTTGGATGACTAGCGCGGCGTGTCCTAGTCGATAGACTCGTCGGGGGTGGTCTTCCTTGGAGAAAATTATTGGTTGGTCCGCCATCTTCAGGTATTCGGGCTTTGTAGGTGGGGCTTGCACAGCCATGCATATTTGCCGTGTGTTCGTCTTCTGAACCCTGCGTGATGGACAGACCTTTTGTATCATGCCTAAGAGTCCCGCTGGGTTCGGGTATGCGTTGCCTCCCTGGTTTGCGACGGGCGGCGCAGGTAGTGCGGCTAGCACCACGTTCTGGTTTCCTGGTGGAGGCAGGGGTTGTGGCGGTTGGAATCCCTGGCTTCCTCCTCCCGGAAGCTGCGGGTAGCCTTGACTAACTGTTGTTCTGTTTTTCTTCGAGAAGGCCTCGTGTATGTCGAGGAACTTTCGGCAATCTTTGAGAAGGTGTGTTGCCTTAGTTTTTGCCCGTGTGCTTATCTGTAAATAGATGTAGCTTGCAGTATCCATCGAGGTCCTCCTCGGGAGTTTTATCCTCTGTCTTCGGTTTCCATTCGCGATTTCCACGGCGTCCACTATCGCGATTTCGCGTGAATTCTGCCGCCACTAGTTCTTCTCGGTCGCCGTGGTCGTAATACTTCCTTCTTTTCTTTCGACCGTGGCGATCGTCTTCGGGTGCGGGCGAGGATGCCCTTTCGTTGCGCACCGAGTCTTCTCCGTTAGCCCATCTGTCGGCTATGATGAGCAGCTCTCCGATAGTTTTGGGCGCGGCTCGTCCCAGTTCTTCTCTGAAAGCAGTTCGTCGAGCGCCCTTCGCGAAAGCTTCGACTGCTACTTCCTCTGATATGTTTCCTGCTGTGTTTCTAAGTGTGGTCCATCGCTGGATATATTCGCGAGTAGACTCGCCACTCTTCTGCTTGCAAGCTTGCAGTTCCTCGATGGTCGTTGGTCTTTTATATGTTGCCTGGAAGTTTTTGCAAAAGTCAAAGTGTAGATCGTCCCATGACCCGTAGCAAGCCTTTGGTCTTGCCTCGAGCCAGCTGCGTGCTGCTCCTACCAGGTGCAAGTTGAGGTACTGCATAGTTGTGTTTTTGTTCCCACGTTGGCATTTTACTGCCGTGAGGTAGTCTGACAGCCAGGATGAAGGTTCGAGTGAACCGTCGTATTTCGTCACTTCCGTACTGAGCTTGAACCGTTTGGGTAGAGGCGCCTCGCGAATGCTGCGAGCAAAGCATAGTGCGCCGTAGGTCTCATCGTCAGAAGAGGTGGATGGGGAACGTGCACGGTTCCTTGCTGCTCGTGCTTTGTCCACCCTGTTTTGCACGATGTCTGATCGCGCGTTGTATCCTGGCTGATCACGGTCGGTTTCCTTCCTTGGCTCCTTGCTGCGATGTCATGAACGGCCGCTGCGATGTCGCGAGCTGCGATCTCGATCCCTTGGACTGCCATCGCTGCTACTCGGACTATCACCGTGTCGTCTGGCTTCTTTTCCTCGGGCGCGACGAGGTGATTTTTCCTTTCTGGGCGATGTGCTCCTATGCCTGCGGGTTGTTTCCTTGTCTTTTGTCTGCTGCTTTTTTTGCGATCGTAGGAAGCGAGTCTTGCGGCTGCCATGCCCAATCCTTTCTGAACTTGCTTGTATTGTTCTGCACGGGGATCGTTTTCCCCTGGTTGATTTATCTGCATGTAGGTGGCTGCGGCCAGTACCGCGGCAGCGGGAGTTTGCGGATGGACGTTTCCGTCCTTGTCGACACGCATAAGGGAAGGTCCAAGTGATTTGTTGATTCCGCTCAGGGACTCGCCATCCATGGTTGCGGTTTTTGAGGCGTATCCTTTTCTCGCAGGACGATTCCCGACAGAAGGTTTCAAGGATAGCGCGGCTCGGCGCTGGCTTGACTCGTGTGCTAATCTCTTTCGTTCGGCTAGATCTATCCGAGCTTCTTTTATTGCAGTAGCCGCTCTCACTAGATGGTAGTGGTAGGCGGTCATGTCCTCGTGAGGGGCTCCGACTTCGGGTGGTTTACTCGTGCGGAGGGCCTCCTTTGCTCGGAGACAGGCATCTCGCGAGACGCCGATGTTAGCGTGTTCCCTTGCGCTGTGTTCAGTTTCTTCGGGTGGATCTCCTGACCCTACCATGCAGACCTGAGCCAAATATGGCTTGCGGGTCCTAGGCGTAGCTTGGGAGGCTTTCCTGATCCGAGAAGGTTCCTCTGTAGAGAGGGTATGGAAGTTGCTGGTGTTGAGGCGGATAGATTCGCCGCTTTTCACCAAGTCGCGATCTGCGTGACGGGGTCGCGAATCGACAACTTATGGGCTAGAGATCGACCCAGATCTCAATCCTTTGAGATTGGTTTGCTCGGGGAAGTGAAGGATTCCGTCCTTGTTGGTGTAGAACTGGAAGCTCCTGAACGTTAGGGTGATACTCTTCTCCAGGTCGCTAAACACCGGGCGTGATTCCGGCGAGTGAGGGGTGACGATGACTGATCCGATTCGGATAGGATTGGTCGGAGTCGAAGTCGCAGGGTTCCAGCGTGAGTTGGTTGTCGATGAGGCCGAAGATGCCGGAGATCCAGCGCCCGCCGTTCCCACAGACGGCGCCAATTGTCGAATCTGCATCTCAACAAGTCCCTCGGGTGAACCCATAGGGTTTCGATTAAACAGGGGGCGCTGGTGACAATCATCGGCTAAACAGGGGGCACGATTTACCCAGGTTTGGGACCCTCGTAGAGGTAAAACCCTTACTCCTGCTTCTTTCGATCTGTATTCACGAGTAGATCGGTTACAATGGGGGGTTGCTCAAGTCGAGAGTATGATCTCGATCTCAAGGCTTGGTGGTGCGGTATTGCTTGTCCCCCTCCTGGTGGTTCTCCTGGCCTTATATAGGTGGCCATGTCTCAAACCGTACCCGGGGGGGGGGACTCAAACCCTAACCTAGAGTCGGTTACAAGTTTCCTAACTTGACCCGCAAGGCCTTGCGGGTGGGATTCAACTAGGCCTTCTAATATAGTATAAGGCATCTCCTCTTGGGCTCAAGTCCTGGGACTTGGACCGGGTATCCTTACTCGTCAGGTCCAGGGTCCATCCCTTCGTCATCCACCAGGAACAACAATACCGAGGCCGTGCGGGAGGGAACTACCTCCACCGTCGAAGACGGTTGTCGTCCGGACGTGGCCACAGGGCATACCGGTCCCCGTTAGGTCCGGCCAGGCCTAGCGGGGCTGTGAAGCCCCCGCAAGGACACACCAGACCTAAACGGGGTCCAGTCGGGTCCGAACTAGACCCGTAAAGCCCGCAGCCGCGCTGCAACAGGCCGGCCGCCGGTGTTGCATCCCCCGACAGCGTCACCGTCGCCTCCACCTTCTTAGCACACAGCAATCCAGACCGGCCCGACCCAGATGGGCCCCGCGAGCCCAGATCTTGGCCGCATGAGCCGGCCACCGCTGCTGCATGTCGGCACCCGAGACCTGCGTCGCCTCGCCGGTCATCGAGCGCCGCCGCCGTCGCGCCACCTCCCAGCCGAAGCTAGGCCGCTGCCACCTCGAGGGGCGCCGCCACCAGGAGTACCCGCCCCGTCGGGCCCTCAAGGACGCCCGGGAGAAGTGCACCCGCCGCCGCCCGCCCCGCCCGGGAGAAGCCCGACGGCAGCTGTCGGCGACGACGAGCAGGGAATGGGAAAATGGGGGAGCTCGACCTCCGGAGATGGGGACACCCCGGCCGCCCCCTGGGGAGGGCGACGGGAGCGAGATGCGCATGGGGAGGGGCGCGGGAGGGGAGGTGAACGCGGGGTGTGGGCGGCGCCGGAACCCTAGGGGAGAGAGACCTCGCCTTGAAGACAAAACTTGATTATTTAGGTATCTATCAGCTTCATTGCTGTCTTAATTGCCTTAATTGCCTAAATTTGCTTTGAAGTTCCAGCACTCCCATATTTCGTTCAGTAAGTATGAGACGAATTTATATCTAACCAAAAGAACTAGTAACAAGTATGCACATTTTTTACAGGTATTCAGATATCACTATCATGTCCACTATCACCGTGAAGTTCCATTCTTCCATGAAGTGCCTTAGCGACAAGCTATGCCATTATATGCGTCCAAAGTGTCACCCCATTTTCTACGACCCCAACATCAACTCGCCAGGCACCGTACGGCTGAATATCTACCAGGCCTTCCTGTTATGCGCGATGAAGCTCCATTGCTACATCCGAAGCTTGCCGTATTCCAGCATGAGCAAACCAGAGGTGCTGCATATCATCAAGCGCGCCTTGAGGTATTAGATTTTTCTCGACAGATATATGCAGTCTCATCATGAGCCGCAGAGCGGCAATTGGACGTGCGCCCGGTCCTAAAGTTAAGGCGCAAAGGGACCGTCTAGCTTGGACTATCTGCGTACATCCGCGTTCTTCAGAAGCAGCAGTCGTGTCACAGGGACCTGTTGGTGCTATTGAAAGCGAAGGTAGAGGGGATATGGCCCTATGGACCGTGGCTCCGACAGTTTGCACTACGCCGTTGATGACTCGCACTCTTCGATGTTCTGGAGGTTCTCTCTTTTATGTGTTCCTATACCTGGTATCATGTGACTTGTATCAGCTCCCTCTTATATGCCATATCATGTGTTTGATCAGCTGATAAATTCGCTAGCTACGTAGCAGCACCTGAGCTGATATGTATCGTTTTAGTTTAACGATTAATCTCGAGTACTAGTTTAACGATTAATCTCGAGTACTGGTTTTTTTTTCTGTGCAATGCTCACAATGCAATGTGTGTCGGGGGGTTACCCCCGAGTAGGGTAAAGGCAAGTGCTAAAGGCAAGATCAGAAGAGATGTTTGGCCGAGTAGCCGGCTACCCGGTACTCGCTGCCCGGTCGACTGCTACCCGGTCTTACCCCAAGACGGCCAGAAGGATGAATCAAGAGAGTTATGTTCCTCCGAATAGAAGAGCTGGTCCGAGTAGAAATGGCGGGAACCTACTCGGGCCAGAAGTCAAAGGAGCCGTTCTGACACCGAATCCCGCGTATCCCGGGTCCGTACTTGGCACTGTTCACAGCACTGTTCATCTGAGGACAGCGTGCCTGACAGCGACAGTGTGTCAGCAGGGCGTCGCAGGATAGGGGGGACCCACTCTGTGTTCGCCGCAGTGATAACAGACTGGTTACTTGGTTTTGCCCAACGACTTTTCGCACCAGGACAAATCTAGAAGCCAAAGCTGTCAGCGGGAACTCGGAAGAAGGACGGTGTGCACACAATGTCGACATCTGTTTGTATTTGGCTGTATCCGGCTGGGCACCGAGTATATAAGGTGCCATGCCCCCTCCTGCGCGAGGGATCCGGGGACTGGTTCACATTCTTGACCTAGTTCCGCACGTAGAGAGAAGAGTGGCTACTCGGTAGCAAGAACGTTTGTACTGTGGCTACTCGGTGAGACATCAAAATACATAGAGAAAGGCAGGAGTAGGGGTTTTACCTCCTCACGAGGGCCCTGAACCTGGGTAGATCGTGTTGTTTGCAGTGCCTGTTTCATCCTTCACGCGTCTACTCGTCGCGTGATCCCTCCCCGAGCGCCTCCAGCGTCCTTCGTCCCCACATCTTTAGCCATCCTATGGCATCTGCCATGACACCACCACGACAGTTGGCGCCCACCGTGGGGCAACCAGCGGCGCTGGCTGGAGTTTCCGTTCGGACGGGATCGATTTCTGCTACCGGACAGCGCGTGGTCTGCGGCCTCGTCCACAGATTCGGCTCCTTCGACTTCGTCACCGACAACGCCGGCGATTTCGGCGGCAGGGCCATGCCGGAGGGCGGCACGGTGCTTTCTTTCGGCGCGCACCTCGTCTACGTCGCCACCATCATCGACCGCGAGTACCCTGAGCTGGTGCATGTCGCGGAAGATCCACCTGCTGTCATCGCCGCGCGGGGGAGGCCGCTGAGCCGCTCCGCAGACATTGCAGAGGTGATGATGATCGGCCCTGCTGCTGACGCCGGGAAGGGCGCGGCTGCTCCCGCTGCGGCCGTCGTCGAAGATCTCGCTGGCTCAAGTGCTGGCGGGAAGACGCATAAGCCTTACGAGAAGGAGTGCAACCTTCCGCTCTCCACTACTCCGACAATCCCTGCTCTGCTGCGCGGACGGGTATGCCGCCTCCTACTGATCTCGAGCTCCTGACCATGAAGGCGCAGCTCGACCGGCAGCGCCAGGAGTTGCTCGCTGAGCAGGCGGAGTTGGAGAAGATTAGGCTAGAGCTTAGCTTAGATCAGCTTGAGTACAACAAGGCTCACGGTTTCACACCAGTTGTTAGGAGAGCTAGCAAAGTAGGTGCTACGCGCCGCAACCTAGGTGCCGAGATGGCGACGGTTGTAGAGGCCCCCAGTCAGTCCGCCACCGCAAACACCTCCACTAGACCCAGATAGAACACACCCGCCAAAACACTTAGAGCTGCTGAGGCCGTAGCTGCCGAGTTGCCGCATCTAGCTGGCGACGTGCGCGTTAGGCAGCAGGAGAGGCTGAACGAGCTGGTGCTAGAGGCCGCTAGGCAGAACGAGGAGTTCCGGAAAGCCAACCCGGGTGCTGGAGCTTCTCAGGTGGTGCATTCACACGTGGCCAGATCTAACGATCAGGCTTCATCTCCGCATCCTAGCCGTGAGAGAAGCCGGAGTGGGCATTCTGGCAAGGGTAGGCAGATGCAGGTGTACGACCCGGCTGTCGCCGCGAAACAGCTCGCTGTGCCGCGACAGTCCGGTCAGAAACACAACGCTGCAGGAGCAGGCTTTCAAGCCCATAAAGCTCAAAGCCAGGCCCGAGATGGAGAGCGCCCAGGTCCTTCTCAGCATCCCGTTGCTCAGCCTACTCGGTAGAGGCAGCAGCCGCGTGCAGTGGCGCCAGCCGCCAACCCGGTGGAGCAGCCTGCAGCTGTACATGTAGACAGATATGATGATGGCTACTCGGCCATGGGGATGGCTGGCTATGACATTATGGATCGTGTGGGCGAGCGCGTGTTGGCGCCTGGAGATGCAAGGCACCAGCTGGACCGGATCAGCTTGTCGGCGCGGCTGGAGAACACGGGTCCTCCTGGCCCCGAGTGCTTTGGCCCGCGCATCATGAACGAGCCATCCGTGAAGAACTTCCAGCTGGCAAGGGGCACCAAAAGCTACAATGGTAGCACCAAGCCGGAGGATTGGCTCAATGACTATGTCACCGCGGTTCATATCGCGAACGACAACCGGAGATGGGCGGTGCGGTACGTTCCACAGATGCTAGAGGGTCCAGCTCGCACTTGGCTCAACAACTTGCCCAAGAACAGCATCAATTGTTGGCTGGATTTCTCGGAGGCCTTCATCAGCAACTTCACCAGCACGTACAAGAGGCCGAATAGGCCACAGCAGTTGTCCGCTTGCAGGCAGCGGGAAGACGAGACGGACCGCGAGTACCTTACTCGGTGGAGCACATTGCGGAACACCTGTGAAGGTGTGAATGAAGCCCAGGCCATTACTGTAACAGCCCAAGTATGAAAACTACCCTATAGAATGTTTGATTTCCTGTTTAATTTAAGTATTGCATCATGTCATCATATTGTTGCATTTGTTTCTTTTGTTTTGCATCTGTTATTCTTTGTTTTCATAAGAAAAATCAAACAATTTCAACTGCTTTGTTTTCATACTTGTTCTGTTACAACTTTTGGAATAAAAATAACAAATTAAAACAACCAAATTGTTCCATTTTATTCCATGTGAATCACTTAATAAAATGGTGTTATAAATTCCACTAAGCCTTTCCAAATTGGTTTTCAAATTCAAAGCAAAATCATCATCAACACCTCATTTGGAAATTATCAAATATCAAACCTTTCCAATGTGTCTAATCCAACTAATAATATGGTTCACCCTATTAAATGGTTGTTTCTATTAATTAATAAAATATTCCAATTTCAAATCAAATTCTTTCAACAGCTCCCAAGTTGAGTTATAACAAATTATACACATTATCAATTCAACCAACTATTTTTAATCTCTTAATTCATAGGGGTAACCCTATTAAAATTGTTGTTCAATATGGTGTTCAATATTAAAATTCACCCAATTTTGGTTTTATTAACAAACAACATTTAAATTTGAAAACTTTGGAAAACCAAAAATTAGTTTTGAGTGGCTATTTGAAAAAACTCAACTAACCAAAAAATTTCCTAAATTTTATTAACTTAAAAAACCCCAAAACCTTTTCCTTTCTCTCAATCTCTTCTACAAAAAAAAAGAGAAAGAAAAACAAGTAGAAAAGGGAGAGAGAGGGAGCACAGCAGCCCAGCCCGTTACCTGTTGGCCCAGTACCCCTTGAACCTATCGCTGTCACCTACCTCTGGATGACGTCGTCATCAGTACGAACAGGTCCATCACCGCTCGATTCCTCCTTCCCCGCTCGATGGCTCGCCGTACAGGCACCACTGCCCTATAAACTACACACCTCCCGAGCCCCTGCTAACCCTAGCCGTCTGCCCTAGCTACCACCCTCTCCCGCCGCCAATCTTCTCTCTGTTCTTCCCTGCCACCCCCTGCAATCCTCTGAAGGTCTGAAACTGAACGCTGCGGTGGCCGTGGATGCCCTGGCTCACCGCCGGTCGCCGTGAAAGCGGGAGACCCAACCGCGAGCGGGAATGGAAACGGGAACCTCCCAGCTCCCGCCTCGGCTCTTCGCCGTTTGCTGGGAGGGGCTGCGGCGACCGCGCCGTGCCGGAGAAGTCCGCCGTTTTTCTTCCCCGCCGCCTGAACGTCTACAACGAACACTCGCTGTGAGCCTCTGCTACCCCCTTCTCCCCTCTCCTATCTTCCCTCCGCTGCACACGCACACATCCCAGCAGATCACGCCGCAGCATCCCAGCCCCACGAGCACCGCGGCGCAGCACAGCTGCCGCCGGCGTTTTTCTCTATCGCGTCCAAGTTCAGTAGCCTGAACAAAGTTCAGTTAACAGTTCGCGCAATCTGAACCTTACCTTCACCGCGCGTGCTTACCTGACAAGGTTCAGTCAGTAGCGCAGTGGCACGGTGCCGTTCACGCGAGCGCAGCGACCCCAGTTCGATCCCTGGCTTTGCGATTAAAAGCCAACCCTTTTTTCGCGCGTGGCTGACGGACGGGACCCACCCGTCAGTGGCTCTACTGCCACGCTAGCACGCGCGCAGCGCACAGTCACCCCGTGGCCCACTGGCAGTGGCCACGGCTAGGGTGCTGTGCGGTAACAAATTGTTAAACCTTTTTTTTCTGTTATTTCGTAAATCAATTAAAAGGCAGAATTAAACACCAAACTAAATCCTTAATATCTTTTAATATATAACTCTAAAAAATAAAAGTTGTATATGTGTTCTGTTCTAAATTTCATAATCTTTCCAAATAACCTATTTGTGTTCTGTTTTGAAAATTCCAAATGTATTTAAAATTCAAACTTAAATATTTCAAATGCTAATTTCTAAAATCCATAACTAATTATTTATTAATCCAATATATGCAACTAAAATATGTTTTCCATGCCATTTTAAATAACCTATTCAAATATAATTTTTGTTTTCTGTTTTGAATAATTAAAATTGCCTAAACCAATTAAACCTTGTTTAATTCAATTAAAATTGCTAAAATCATAACCTGCTCAAATTTAATTATTTCTAAACATGTAAAATATGTTTTCAAACCATCAAAGTGTGAACTTTTCAAATGTGAGTTTGAAATTATGTTTTGGATAAATAAAATTCAAATAAAACTCAAACTTGTTTTAAATTCAATTAAAACTTGTTTAATATTGTTTAATTCATAACTAAATTATCCTAAGTCCAATTTCAAAATGTGAAACATGTATTCCAACTAAAATCTTGTTTTCTTTTCAAATATGAACTTTGTTATCTATTTTGAACAATTAAAAGTGGTGAAAACAACAATTGTTTGTGTGACATCTTTAAGTAACCAAACTTTCCAAACTTAATAAATGATTTTCCAAAACTTGTTGAATCCTTTTTCACTTGCATCTATCATTGTTATTTGTTGTTATTTTGTTGTTATCATCATGCATGCATCATGCTAACAACTCTCACATAATAATTAATTGTAAATCATTTGTTTCCACTTATTTCAATGGATCTTTTCCATATGCAATCCAATTGCATATGGGTCCAATTAAATTGTGTTATCTTGTCAAGTAGTTTATTCTGATGCATCTATTAACATGACATGCATCATCCCATGTTTGTGCACCAATGTCATGATATTGATTGTTTATCTTTCTGCAATGTTTGTTTGCTTCTTCCCGGATATACGACGACGTTGAGACCGACGATACTTACGACACCCCTTCTAAGGAGTTAGCTCAGTACCAGGCTACTGGGTTTGCAGGCAAGTTATCACTCACATGAACCACTGTGTTCCTTTCAACATTGATTACCGATACTTTCCGTTGTTCTTTTCTGCTAGCCTTAGTAGTAGTTGATTCTGTTACGAACCCATCACATGAATCCCTTAACCTTGATATTGCCTCACCTCCACTCCTATCACCCCCTTTGGTTGAGCCCGTGTCTTACTAGCATGCTTAGGTTGTTTTGCTCGAGTCTGTTACCCGTTACTTTCTGTTACTACTCTATTATGTTCTGGGGGCTCGATGTTTAATCAATCAATCATGCTAATGTTACTATTAATAATAAATTTGATGATAAGGCACCGGCAGGAGGCCCTGTGTGGTTTTGAGGCCTGCTAGTGTCGACCCTAATAGGAAAAGGGTCTTGTCTACTGATCCATGATGAGCGCACTAACCGCATGTGGGAAGCGAGTATGGGCGCCCCCCTCAACTTGACCTGATTCGCATCTCGTCCAAATCGCCTCATTTAGTTCGTGTTTTCCATTTGCCGCATGCATGTTTTTGCGAGCCCAGGCCAGGGTGGAACTTTCGTAGTCGGCATATAGGGGGACACGTTCTTAGAGTGCTATGAGGGTCCATTTTCTTCTGGGCTCGATTAGCCGTGCGCCCAAGGTGCTTTGGGCTTGATGCGAAGAATGGTTGGTTGTGTAGAGTACCCCGCTTGGTGGGTTAGCTTCCCATCTGGCGGGTTATTCTTGCGTGTACGGCCAAATTGGTGCAACCCTGCAGGGATAATCTTCTCGAGAAGCCGTGTTTTCCGCGGTTATGGATTACTTGGTGAAAGTACTGGCTAACAAGTACTCAGGACAACTTAAACCTAATGATTAACAACTTCACACCCAATGATTAATAACTTGACTAGTAATAGGCTTATTGACACAATAATTTGAACCATCATTATCTCAACTGTGTGAGTTATCCTCGGATTGCTTCTTTGGATAAGGGGCGAGATCCAGGATGGGTTTGTCTGAAGTTATCTTTCAGTTGGTTACAATCCTCGATCTTATCTCCTTTCTGTTAGCCGGCAGTTGTAGTATGTTCCTGTAGTTGGTTAGCGCAGCCAGTGCAGCATCTTGTATATCCCCTCTCTTCCGTTGAACCCAAGGCATCTGTGCTTGGTGTTGACGGGTTACACTTTGGTGAACTGTGAGTCTTGCTTGCCAGTACGTTTATGTACTGACCCCTTTGGGGCTGTCGTTTCCGCAGACGACGTTTCCGAGGATCTACATGGTGGCTACTACCTGGAGTATGACGAGACTGCTGACGAGTAGATAGCGGACCCGGGCAGGATCCGAGACTTCGTGGATGGGCTCCGTCTTTTCGTTTCCGGCCTCTTAGGCCTATTTGGTTCTTGTCTGTACTCAGACATGTTGAATGCTTCCGCTGTATTGTAATGATGTATTGTTGGGGCAGGTGCCCTCTGAATGATTGTATTTGCTATCTCTGCTCCAATGAGAGCCATTTGCAACTTATTTCAATCTTTTGTGTCGTAGAGATCTGTTGTGATATCAGTTGTTCAACGCCGTTGACGTACCATGTGTGTATGGTTTGAAGTACGTCGACGGAAGTGCCTTTGATCTCTAGTGGATAGTTTACATCGACGATGGAATAGCAGGGCTTGTGTTGTCGCGCATAAGCGCAGGCCTACCAGGAAGCTGGGACGTGGGAGCAGTTATGCCCCATAATCCAAGCATCTGCTATCCAGTTCGTACGGTGAGTATCCCCTAGAAATCAGGGTGCGGCAAATGGTATCAGAGCCTGTCTGCCTGTAGGATCCCTTTTTACTGGTCGCAGTTGAGTCTAGAAACTATTTTGTAGCTATATAGGAAAAATGAAACGTGAGAGTAGGAATTCTGTTCTTTTTCTTCTTTTCCCCACCCTCCCTCCCTTTTCTGGTAAGGAAGTGCAACGTTGATTTTCTCCCTTCTCATCTAAACTTTCAAGTTAGGATTTCACGTGTTTTGGGTTCTCCGTAGTACCTCAGGAGTTTTGTTCTCGTTTTTCCCGGTGTTGTTTCAATATCCTGTCCTCCTAAACATTTCCATTTCGTCCGTTGAAATCTTGTTGTTGTTTTCCACTTCAATTCTTCTACCGGCGTCTAATCAAAACTTCCTCATAAACTCTTATCCAGTTAAAGTGTTGTTTGATACCGGAGCATCACATTCCTTTGTGTCAACAATCTTTTACACAACATAAAACCCAATTCTGGTTCCACTAAGCAATCAAATCTCTGTTCACTCCCCGGGATCTCAAATCTTGACTTCCAAGATAAGTAAGAACAATCCAATTCTAATGGGAGGCCACATATTCCTCGTTACTCTCATGTTGCTGATTCTGACATTGATGTCATTCTTGGTGTTGCATTGATGTCAATAATTCTGTTCCACCATTCTAGCCAGATAGTCTATTCTCCAAATGAATCAAATTCTATCCAGCTATACACCCTAGATACAAAAACCTCTCCCTTTACTTGAAAATGTTCCGGTGGTTTGCTAATTCCCTGACGTCTATCCAATGTGCACGATGTGTTTCACGTGTCACAGCTCAATTGAATCTTCCCAAGAAGTTTCCGGACCTTTTCTTTTCTCAGTAGGAATCTCGGGGCGCGATTCCTTCAAGGGGGGCGTTTTGTAACAGCCCAAGTATGAAAACTACCCTATAGAATGTTTGATTTCCTGTTTAATTTAAGTATTGCATCATGTCATCATATTGTTGCATTTGTTTCTTTTGTTTTGCATCTGTTATTCTTTGTTTTCATAAGAAAAATCAAACAATTTCAACTGCTTTGTTTTCATACTTGTTCTGTTACAACTTTTGGAATAAAAATAACAAATTAAAACAACCAAATTGTTCCATTTTATTCCATGTGAATCACTTAATAAAATGGTGTTATAAATTCCACTAAGCCTTTCCAAATTGGTTTTCAAATTCAAAGCAAAATCATCATCAACACCTCATTTGGAAATTATCAAATATCAAACCTTTCCAATGTGTCTAATCCAACTAATAATATGGTTCACCCTATTAAATGGTTGTTTCTATTAATTAACAAAATATTCCAATTTCAAATCAAATTCTTTCAACAGCTCCCAAGTTGAGTTATAACAAATTATACACATTATCAATTCAACCAACTATTTTTAATCTCTTAATTCATAGGGGTAACCCTATTAAAATTGTTGTTCAATATGGTGTTCAATATTAAAATTCACCCAATTTTGGTTTTATTAACAAACAACATTTAAATTTGAAAACTTTGGAAAACCAAAAATTAGTTTTGAGTGGCTATTTGAAAAAACTCAACTAACCAAAAAATTTCCTAAATTTTATTAACTTAAAAAACCCCAAAACCTTTTCCTTTCTCTCAATCTCTTCTACAAAAAAAAAAGAGAAAGAAAAACAAGTAGAAAAGGGAGAGAGAGGGAGCACAGCAGCCCAGCCCGTTACCTGTTGGCCCAGTACCCCTTGAACCTATCGCTGTCACCTACCTCTGTATGACGTCGTCATCAGTACGAACAGGTTCATCACCGCTCGATTCCTCCTTCCCCGCTCGATGGCTCGCCGTACAGGCACCACTGCCCTATAAACTACACACCTCCCGAGCCCCTGCTAACCCTAGCCGTCTGCCCTAGCTACCACCCTCTCCCGCCGCCAATCTTCTCTTTGTTCTTCCCTGCCACCCCCTGCAATCCTCTGAAGGTCTGAAACTGAACGCTGCGGTGGCCATGGATGCCCTGGCTCACCGTCGGTCGCCGTGGAAGCGGGAGACCCAACCGCGAGCGGGAATGGAAACGGGAACCTCCCAGCTCCCACCTCGGCTCTTCGCCGTTTGCTGGGAGGGGCTGCGGCGACCGCGCCGTGCCGGAGAAGTCCGCCATTTTTCTGCCCCGCCGCCTGAACGTCTACAACGAACACTCGCTGTGAGCCTCTGCTACCCCCTTCTCCTCTCTCCTATCTTCCCTCCACTGCACACGCACACATCCCAGCAGATCACGCCGCAGCATCCCAGCCCCACGAGCACCGCGGCGCAGCACAGCTGCCGCCGGCGTTTTTCTCTATCGCGTCCAAGTTCAGTAGCCTGAACAAAGTTCAGTTAACAGTTCGCGCAATCTGAACCTTACCTTCACCGCGCGTGCTTACCTGACAAGGTTCAGTCAGTAGCGCAGTGGCACGGTGCCGTTCACGCGAGCGCAGCGACCCCAGTTCGATCCCTGGCTTTGCGATTAAAAGCCAACCCTTTTTTCGCGCGTGGCTGACGGACGGGACCCACCCGTCAGTGGCTCTACTGCCACGCTAGCACGCGCGCAGCGCACAGTCACCCCGTGGCCCACTGGCAGTGGCCGCGGCTAGGGTGCTGTGCGGTAACAAATTGTTAAACCTTTTTTTTCTGTTATTTCATAAATCAATTAAAAGGCAGAATTAAACACCAAACTAAATCCTTAATATCTTTTAATATATAACTCTAAAAAATAAAAGTTGTATATGTGTTCTGTTCTAAATTTCATAATCTTTCCAAATAACCTATTTGTGTTCTGTTTTGAAAATTCCAAATGTATTTAAAATTCAAACTTAAATATTTCAAATGCTAATTTCTAAAATCCATAACTAATTATTTATTAATCCAATATATGCAACTAAAATATGTTTTCCATGCCATTTTAAATAACCTATTCAAATATAATTTTTGTTTTCTGTTTTGAATAATTAAAATTGCCTAAACCGATTAAACCTTGTTTAATTCAATTAAAATTGCTAAAATCATAACCTGCTCAAATTTAATTATTTCTAAACATGTAAAATATGTTTTCAAACCATCAAAGTGTGAACTTTTCAAATGTGAGTTTGAAATTATGTTTTGGATAAATAAAATTCAAATAAAACTCAAACTTGTTTTAAATTCAATTTAAACTTGTTTAATATTGTTTAATTCATAACTAAATTATCCTAAGTCCAATTTCAAAATGTGAAACATGTATTCCAACTAAAATCTTGTTTTCTTTTCAAATATGAACTTTGTTATCTATTTTGAACAATTAAAAGTGGTGAAAACAACAATTGTTTGTGTGACATCTTTAAGTAACCAAACTTTCCAAACTTAATAAATGATTTTCCAAAACTTGTTGAATCCTTTTTCACTTGCATCTATCATTGTTATTTTGTTGTTATCATCATGCATGCATCATGCTAACAACTCTCACATAATAATTAATTGTAAATCATTTGTTTCCACTTATTTCAATGGATCTTTTCCATATGCAATCCAATTGCATATGGGTCCAATTAAATTGTGTTATCTTGTCAAGTAGTTTATTCTGATGCATCTATTAACATGACATGCATCATCCCATGTTTGTGCACCAATGTCATGATATTGATTGTTTATCTTTCTGCAATGTTTGTTTGCTTCTTCCCGGATATACGACGACGTTGAGACCGACGATACTTACGACACCCCTTCTAAGGAGTTAGCTCAGTACCAGGCTACTGGGTTTGCAGGCAAGTTATCACTCACATGAACCACTGTGTTCCTTTCAACATTGATTACCGATACTTTCTGTTGTTCTTTTCTGCTAGCCTTAGTAGTAGTTGATTCTGTTACGAACCCATCACATGAATCCCTTAACCTTGATATTGCCTCACCTCCACTCCTATCACCCCCTTTGGTTGAGCCCGTGTCTTACTAGCATGCTTAGGTTGTTTTGCTCGAGTCTGTTACCCGTTACTTTCTGTTACTACTCTATTATGTTCTGGGGGCTCGATGTTTAATCAATCAATCATGCTAATGTTACTATTAATAATAAATTTGATGATAAGGCACCGGCAGGAGGCCCTGTGTGGTTTTGAGGCCTGCTAGTGTCGACCCTAATAGGAAAAGGGTCTTTTCTACTGATCCATGATGAGCGCACTAACCGCATGTGGGAAGCGAGTATGGGCGCCCCCCTCAACTTGACCTGATTCGCATCTCGTCCAAATCGCCTCATTTAGTTCGTGTTTTCCATTTGCCGCATGCATGTTTTTGCGAGCCCAGGCCAGGGTGGAACTTTCGTAGTCGGCATATAGGGGGACACGTTCTTAGAGTGCTATGAGGGTCCATTTTCTTCTGGGCTCGATTAGCCGTGCGCCCAAGGTGCTTTGGGCTTGATGCGAAGAATGGTTGGTTGTGTAGAGTACCCCGCTTGGTGGGTTAGCTTCCCATCTGGCGGGTTATTCTTGCGTGTACGGCCAAATTGGTGCAACCCTGCAGGGATAATCTTCTCGAGAAGCCGTGTTTTCCGCGGTTATGGATTACTTGGTGAAAGTACTGGCTAACAAGTACTCAGGACAACTTAAACCTAATGATTAACAACTTCACACCCAATGATTAATAACTTGACTAGTAATAGGCTTATTGACACAATAATTTGAACCATCATTATCTCAACTGTGTGAGTTATCCTCGGATTGCTTCTTTGGATAAGGGGCGAGATCCAGGATGGGTTTGTCTGAAGTTATCTTTCAGTTGGTTACAATCCTCGATCTTATCTCCTTTCTGTTAGCCGGCAGTTGTAGTATGTTCCTGTAGTTGGTTAGCGCAGCCAGTGCAGCATCTTGTATATCCCCTCTCTTCCGTTGAACCCAAGGCATCTGTGCTTGGTGTTGACGGGTTACACTTTGGTGAACTGTGAGTCTTGCTTGCCAGTACGTTTATGTACTGACCCCTTTGGGGCTGTGGTTTCCGCAGACGGCGTTTCCGAGGATCTACATGGTGGCTACTACCTGGAGTATGACGAGACTGCTGACGAGTAGATAGCGGACCCGGGCAGGATCCGAGACTTCGTGGATGGGCTCCGTCTTTTCGTTTCCGGCCTCTTAGGCCTATTTGGTTCTTGTCTGTACTCAGACATGTTGAATGCTTCCGCTGTATTGTAATGATGTATTGTTGGGGCAGGTGCCCTCTGAATGATTGTATTTGCTATCTCTGCTCCAATGAGAGCCATTTGCAACTTATTTCAATCTTTTGTGTCGTAGAGATCTGTTGTGATATCAGTTGTTCAACGCCGTTGACGTACCATGTGTGTATGGTTTGAAGTACGTCGATGGAAGTGCCTTTGATCTCTAGTGGATAGTTTACATCGACGATGGAATAGCAGGGCTTGTGTTGTCGCGCATAAGCGCAGGCCTACCAGGAAGCTGGGACGTGGGAGCAGTTATGCCCCATAATCCAAGCATCTGCTATCCAGTTCGTACGGTGAGTATCCCCTAGAAATCAGGGTGCGCCAATTACTTGGTTTGCGCAGGGTTGCAGACATGACAGTATGCTGTGGCAAAGATTGCAGAGGGAGATGCCAAACACTCTGGCGGAGACCATCAAGATTGCGGATCAGTACGCACTCGGTGATCCTACCCAGCCCCTGATGGATTCCTCCGAGCCGAGAAGAAACTTCAACAGCAACAAGCGCAACGAGTTCCGCAACAAGCGCAGGGGTGACCGAATAGATATTCGGTACGACCCTGAGGAGGTGAATGCAGTGGCTGTTGGAGCTGGGGGTAGCCAAAGGCAGAAACCTGCTGGAGCCTACGGGCAGAACCAGAACCAGGGCCAAGGCAACAAGAAACCATTCCGCGCTCCTCAGTCGGGTAGCGGCAACTCGGAGCAGACGAGGAAGTTTGTCTTCGACGACATGAGGGATGGCCCATGCAGTTTCCATACTCAGCACCCCTCAAGGCCTGCTAACCACACTACCCGACAGTGCGAGTGGTGGGATCTGATCAGGAATGAAGGCTTGCCTCCTCCTCCTCCTCTGCCAGCTGCAAATGCCAATGTGCAGCCCGCTCGCGCACCCGCAGCTCGGCCTCCGGTGTTTCCGAGAAGAGAAAACGTGAACCAAGTGGCTTTAGGAGCCAACCGTCACTTCAACAATGAAGGCTACCGCAACAACAACAACAACAACCACAACCGCAACAACAACAGAGGCAACAACTACCAGGGCAACAACAACGGCAACAATGAGGGCGGAGGCCGCAACCAGTACCAAGAACACCATGAGAGCTACATGATCTTCACTTCTGAGCCCGTCGACAAGCAGTCGCAGCACAGGCGTGCCATGGAGGTCAATGTCGTGATCCCTGCTGTTCCTCACTATATGCATTGGTGCAACCAAGAGATCAAGTGGTCCCGGGTAGATCATCCCAAGGTGATGCCCAACCCGGGTAGCTACGCTTTGGTGGTGGATCATACCTTCTTCGGTCCCGAGAAGAATGTGAGGTTTAGCAAAGTGCTGATCGACAACGGCAGCAGCATCAACATTGTGTACAGGGACACACTCGAGAAGCTTGGGCTGGCCAAGAACATGCTGCTACCTAGCAAGACCACTTTCCATGGCATTGTGCCGGGAGTCTCGTGCAACCCGATTGGCCGAGTGTGGATAGATGTGCTATTCGGCACCAGGGAGAACTGCCGCACAGAGAGCCTGCAGTTCGAGGTGGTTGATCATCAGAGCCCCTATCACGCTCTACTCGGCAGGCCTGCTCTGAGCAAGTTCATGGCCTCTACCCACACGGCATATCTGAAGATGAAGGTCCCTGGTCCCAATGGCGTGATTACCATCTCTGGTGATTACAAGAAGTCCATGGAGTGTGCCTCTGCTGGTTCTCAGTTGGCGGAGTCCATGGTGATTGCTGCCGAGAAGAAAAAGATGTACGAGGTGTCCATGGCTATGGCGCAATCCGCACAAGCTGGTGCGCAGGGCGTGCCGAGTACCCAGCAAGGGACCGCGTTCCAGGCGTCCCAAGAGACAAAGAAGGTCCATGTCGACCCTGAGTTCCCCGACCGCGTAGCCATCATTGGCTCCGGGTTGGTAGAGAAATAGGAAAGCGAGCTCATCCACTTCCTTCGTGAGAATCGGCACGTGTTCGCCTGGTCCAATGAAGATTTACCAGGAGTCCCGAGGGAGATGGTTGAGCACTCGTTACATGTGCGTCCTGACGCCAAACCAGTGAAGCAGGCTATGCGCCGTTTCGGAGATGAGAGAAGGAAGGCCATTGGTGACCAGATCACCAAGTTGCTGATAAGCAATTTCATCATGGAGGTGCTGCACCCGGATTGGCTAGCCAACTCGGTCATGGTCGAGAAGAAGAAGGAGGATCCTAAGGCTGCTACCACATGGCGCATGTGTGTCGACTACACCGACTTGAACAAAGCATGCCCCAAGGATCCTTTTCCGCTACCTCGCATCGATCAGGTGATCGATTCCACTTCTGGTTGTGAACTGTTGTCTTTCATAGATGCCTACTCTGGTTTCCACCAGATAGCTCTCAATCCTGCTGATCAAATAAAGACTGCCTTCATTACCCCGTACGGGGCTTATTGCTGTCGTGTCATGTGTTTCGGGTTGCGGAATGCGGGAGCTACTTATCAGCGGTGCATGCAGAAATGCTTGCACGATCAGCTCGGCAAGAATGTGCAGGTGTACGTAGATGACATTGTCATCAAAACGAGTAAAACACAAACTCTGCTTGCCGATCTTGAGGAAACCTTCGCTAACCTGCGCAAGTATAAAATGAAGCTGAACCCGAGTAAATGCACCTTTGGCGTCCCGGCTGGCAAGCTACTCGGCTTCCTGGTGTCTAGTCGGGGCATTGAAGCCAATCATTCAAAGATAAAAGCTATTGAGAGCATGTCTTTGCCGAGATCCCTGAAGGATGTGCAAAAATTTACTGGTTGCTTGGCATCTCTGAGCCGTTTCCTGGGCCGAATGGGCGAGAAGGCCCTGCCTCTGTACCAGCTGATGAAGAAAAGTGACAAGTTTGTCTGGACTCCGCAAGCGGATGTGGCATTCAATGAGCTGAAGGCAATGCTGGCTAGCGCTCCTATCTTGGCTAGTCCGCTACCCAAGGAGCCAATGCTGTTGTACATTGCTGCCACCAACCGAGTAGTCAGTGTGGTGATTGTGGTGGAACGAGAAGAGGAAGGCAAAAGTGTGCAACGCTCAGTATACTACCTCAGCGAAGTGATGTCCAGCTCCAAGCAAAACTACCCGCATTACCAGAAGATGACCTATGGCGTGTACCTGGGCGCCAAGAAGCTGAAGCACTATTTCCAGGAGCATCCTATCACTGTTGTGAGCTCTGCTCCCATCTCGGATATCATGGGCAACAAGGAGGCGAGTGGCAGAGTAGCCAAGTGGGCAATTGAGCTGGCCGCGTACGCTCCCGCGTATGCGAGAAGAGAAGCCATCAAGTCTCAGATTCTGGCGGAGTTTCTGGTGGATTGGGCTGAGGTGCAGTACGAACCTCCTGCTCTAGTTTCCAATTACTGGAAGATGCACTTTGATGGCTCGAAGGTGAAGGAAGGCCTTGGTGCTGGCGTAGTGCTTATGTCACCCAAGCGAGATCAGCTCAAGTACGTGCTGCAGATTCACTTTAAAGCGTCCAACAACGTTGCAGAGTACGAGGTTGTGGTGCACGGCTTGCGAATAGCCAAGGAGGTTGGCGTGCAGCGCATCATATGCTATGGTGATTCAGATCTGGTGGTGCAGCAAGTCTCTGGCACTTGGGATGCTCTGGATGCCAACATGGCATCATACCGCTTCCTGGTACAGTCTATGACTGGATTCTTCGAAGGCTGCGGGTTCCAGCATATTCACCGAGCAGAGAACGAAGCAGCAGACGAGCTGTCCAAGTTGGGATCTTCTCGGCAGTCCATCCCGGCGGGGGTTGCCTTAGAGCACTTGAGGAAGCCATCCATCAAGCCATCTCCTAACTCGGAATCCATATTTGTTCCTTCTGTGCCAAGTGAAGAATCCGTTCCAATGGAGATTGACTGGGAGAATGCAACAGAGAACCCGGGGACTGCCGCTCCTTACTCGGGCACTGCCGCTCCCTACCCGGGGACCGCCGCTCCCTACTCGGGGACTGCCACTCCTTACTCGGGGACTGCTGTCCTTGACCCGGGGACTGTCGCATTCATTGAGGAGGTCCTTGCTAATCGTTCAGGGCTTCAGAGAAGTGCTCCCAACCCTAAAAAGCAGCCAGAGGTGCCTGTCCCAATGGAAGTGGACGAACCAGTGTTTCCTACACGGGAGACACCGAGTTGGGCCATGCACATATTATCCTTTCTTCGGGATGGCACTCTGCCAGAAGATGAGGTGATCGCAAGGCAAATCCAGAGAAGATCCAAGGGTTATACCATATTCCGAGATGTGCTGCACAAAAGAAGTGTCACCGGCGTGCTACAACGCTGTGTGGACCCAGAAGAAGGAGGGGAAATTCTGTTGGAGATACACCAAGGAGAATGCGGGCACCACGCCTCTTCTCGGGCATTGGTCAAGAAAGCTTTTCGGCATGGCTTCTACTGGCTCACAGCTCTGCAGCAAGCTGAAGACATCGTGAGGAAGTGCAATGGCTGCTAGATGTTCGCAAGTAAGATTCACATGCCTGCTTCCGAGCTGAAAACAATTCCTATCACATGGCCGTTTGCTGTATGGTGCCTGGATATGGTTGGCCCCTTCAAGCCGGCTAAAGGCAACATGACACACATCTTAGTCATGGTGGACAAGTTCACCAAGTGGATTGAAGTGAAACCTATTCGGAAGTGCGATGGAGCTACAGCCGTGAAATTCTTAAAGGATGTGATCCTGAGATACGGCTACCCGCACAGCATCATCACCGACAACGGCAGGAATTTCGCAAAGGGGGCAATGGTGCGGTTCTGCAGAGATAAGCACATCCGACTAGATGTTGCATCTGT
Organism: Alopecurus myosuroides; assembly: GCA_028641055.1. Classification (NCBI taxonomy): domain Eukaryota; kingdom Viridiplantae; phylum Streptophyta; class Magnoliopsida; order Poales; family Poaceae; genus Alopecurus; species Alopecurus myosuroides. The sequence continues at coordinate 485,563,105 of CM054057.1, forward strand.
TGCGCATCCCGCCTCCAATGGGCAAGTGGAAAGAGCAAACGGCATGGTGCTAGCAGGCATAAAGCCAAGGCTGATTGAGCCGCTGCTGAAAACACCTGGGTGTTGGCTAGACGAGTTGCCAGCGGTGTTGTGGAGTATAAGGACTACCCCTAACCGGTCAACCGGCTACACGCCATTCTTCTTGGTATACGGGGCTGAGGCCGTGTTGCCAATAGACTTAGAGCATGACTCCCCCCGAGTAACCCTCTACACTGAGGTGGAGGCGAGAGAAGCTCGAGAAGATGACGTTGACCTGCTCGAAGAAGCGAGAGAGCTTACTCTGTCACGTTCAGCTATCTATCAGCAAAACCTGCGGCGTTATCATAGCCGAAAGGTGAACCCAAGGGTTTTCCGAGAAGGGGACATGGTCCTCAGGCTTGTGCAACGCACAGCCGGGATGCACAAACTGTCTCCTCCATGGGAAGGGCCCTTCATCGTGAGCAAAGCGCTGCACAATGATGCCTATTATCTCGTGGACATGCGTCCATCACAGGAGAACAGGGCAGATAAAGCTGGAGAGGAATCCAAGCGCCCTTGGAATGTAGCCCTACTTCGTCGCTTTCATTCGTGAGCAAAGATGTGTATGTACTCTCTTATCCGAGTTAAAATTCTACTCTGCAATCTGAAATTGAGCTCGGGGACTGCCCTCGTCCAAACTTGCTCTGTGTGTTTCTACCGGGCTTTACTTTTGTCCACTCGGTTGCTCTGCTTAAAGTTTCACGAGTACATCTAGTATTGTGTTTAAACCTACATGCCAACTCTTCGACTCTGCTGCTGTCCGAAACCCGGCTTCATGGCAAGCAAGAGAACAAGCAAAAAGGTCAATGAGCACAAGAAAAATTACTAAGGAAAGAAAAAGTGCAGGAACCGAGTAGGACGTCTTTTACTGTTGTTTCTTGTTAACTCCTTCTCGGCTAAGTGGTGGGCTGCGTTACTATGAGTGTTTCTAAGTAGCTAAGTATTTGCAACTCCGACTTTGAATTCTTGTGACTCGAATACCAAAAAAGCAACAAGTTACGGGTAAGAGCTGAGATGAGAAGGAAGAGCGAATAAGAACTGCAACTCGGGGACTTGCATGGTAACGCAACCCGGCATCGAGCCAAAGTTGCTCAAATTGACTAAGTTAAATATCAAACGTGAATAAAACTGAGTAGCAAACGACAGGAATAATTGTTTCGATACATCTGCACCCGGCGTCCCGGGAATCTGATAAAAGTTTCGAGGATAAAGTTGCAGGAAGAAATCAAGTAGAGGCATCATTGTTCTCGGCGTTGGCCTTGGTGGCTTCAGCATCAGCGTTGGCCTTGGCAGCTTCAGCTTCAGCGCTGGCCTTAGCAGCGTCAATCTCCGAGTTGGCGGCGTCAGTCGTAGCAGTTTCAGCTTCTGGATTGGTGGCAGCCTGTTCAGAGGTGGCCGTGGCCACCGAGGTGGCGGCTGTAGCCGAGGTGGAGGCCGCAGTCTGAGCGCGGAGTCGCGCCGTGTCGTCGAGAGCCGCACCTGATGAAGTGCCGAACTCGAGGGCCGCGGTGTCGATGGTCATCTCCACGCTCTCGGCCTCCTCTTCGCTGTCCGCGACGACCGCGGCCTTCCCCTTCCCGGTCTTGTAGCGCTCACTGTCGAAACTGCTCAGGCCTTCAGACTCGGTGGCATCCTCGTCTTCATTCTCGTCGTCATCCTCGCCCTCCACCTCCGTGTCGGGCTCAGTGACGCTGTCGATGAAGCGCGCGGTGTCCGCGTACTGGGCGATCTCGTACGCAACCGACTGGCGGCGAGCCACGCAGTCGGGATCCGTCTCCCACTTCGATTTCTGCCTCATCTCGAGAATGGAGTTAAGATCAAGGTTTTCGTACCAGATGCAGATGAACAGCAACAGCATGTCAGCACCAGCCCGAGCTCCAGATGCCCGCCATTTCTTCAGCTCGGCCTTCACGCCAGTCAGCTTCTCGGCAAGCCCGCGGATGGTTGGTGGCGCAGTCTCCCGCGGCCAGAATAGGTCATGAAGTTGGAAGGCAGTGCGCACCAAATCGGTGCCCACGCCCCTTAGGCGCTGGAGCTGGACCTGCATGGTGGTGATGTTGTCTTCAATTGAAGCCTTGGCATCCATAGGCTCGCCCTTCTCGGTGCGAGCAGCTTGGGCCTTTGCCAGAGCAGGCTTGCAAGACGAGTTGAGGTCGGGGAAGATTTCTGAAAGAGCTATCAAAAAGATTAGAGACAGGGGCAGAATAGAGAAATGAGTCGAGCAGAAGAGAAGCAAAAGGGAAAAGTGAAGCGCAAAGAAGTGGGCACTTACTATTTAGGTCGTAGAGTAGCGCCTGCAGCTTGTTCTTCCATGACTCTTCGTCAGCAACATGCTTTTCTTCTACCTTCCGGAACTGCGCCAGCTGGAGCATGAGATCCGAGTTGCTCTCCTTCAGCGTCTTGCATTCCAGCTCGAGAGCCCTTTGCTTGGCCGTGGCTGCTGCTTCGGTCTTTTTCTTCTCGGCCACTGCTTTATCTCTCTCGGCAGCTAGATCAATGGCTTTTTGGAGAGCAGTTCGCAGCTGGACCTGCAATGGTTCCATCTCGGAGAGGTGCCTTTTCTTGAATTCCACCTCAAGGCTGGCAATCTGCTGCTGCACCTCAGCAGGCTTGAGGCAGTCGAGATGTTCCTCGACAAACTTCTTATGGTCTTCTGTGAAAAGCAAAGCAAGGTCAGCAGAGTAGCCAAGATGAACGCAAGAAAGCTAGCCGAGAAGACATCAACTAACCTTCCAGCTTCTTGATCGTGGCTTGGCCGCTCTCGACAAAGACGCGGCAGTTCTCATGCTCCTTGGCCAGGGCCTTAAATTTGCCTGCAGAGAACGGTCGATTAGAGCAGAAAGCAAAAGCGGGCGTAAACACCAAACGCAGGAACCGCATAGCTAAAAGCTTACTTTCGACTTCAGAGATCTTGAGGGCGCTATCCATGACCTCCTTCTCCGCCGCCTCGTCGGACTTGCGCTCCAATTCCATGGCCTCAAGACGCCTCCTAGCGATGCTGTGGTTCCATAGCAGCCGCCGGTACAGGTTGGTTCTTTTCAGAAGGCTATTCTGAGAGGAAGAAAGAAAAAGAATCAGACAAAGTCGTGAAGATTCGACCCGAGAAGGCGGCAACTCAGTTGAGTACCCGCCTACTCGGCCAGAATCTCGGGGACTGGGTGATGGATAAGAAGAAGGAGAAGAGTAGAAGAGAAGGAAAATGCAACTCGGGACGAATGAGCAAAGCTTACCGCGTAAGTCTGTTCAAGATCCTCTGCGGCCTTGCGATGGACGAACAGCTTGGCGGCGAGCGTGCTGGTATTGGACGAGATAGTCATGGGTTTATAACCCATGTCCGCCTTGTTCCAGTCGATGCGCATGTGATCCAAATCTCCCAAAGCCAAGCCGTGCCAGTTCTTGTTGCCGAGGATGTCGCTGTTCCACTCAGCGTCAATAAATCCAACCCGGTCGATCATGTGCTCAAGGCCCGTGGACGTCACCTCGGCTTCCTGAACCTCGCGCGAGTAGATCGAGAGGGACCTGTCCTTATTCCTGGCTGGAGGCTTGGAGTCCACTGCCGTGGCCTGTTTGCCCCTCCTGATAGCAAGTTTCTTCTCGGCTGGGGTCATTGGGATGCTGTGCTGCTGGCTCATTTTTACCATGTAAGGTGGGAAGCTAGGTGGGTCTGGCAAGCTTGATCCAGCGGCTGCATCAGCGGCCGCGCCGGAATCACCAATGGTGAGCTGCCAGCCTTGAGGCGGCGGCATCGTGGCAGCATCCCGCGCACCGCCACGCGAGGGATTCCTGCGGACGGGGGCATCTGACTGGCCGACTTGCTTCTCGGAGACTCGTTTCTCGGCGGCCTTCTTCTCAGCAGTTATCTTTTCAGCGGCCTTCTGATCAGCGGCCTTCTTCTCGACTGCTTCCTGCTTGATCTTCACAACCGGCTTGGCCGGAGGGCTGGCAGCAGTTTTGGTCTTCTTCACCAGCGGGGAGTTTGGCGCGGTGGAGGAAGTGCCCTGCTGGGTAGGCGGCGCCAAGGGCGTGCTACCCGGCGTAGCATCCGGCTGAGCGCTACCCTGCGCAGCGTCTGGCTGCGCGCCGCTCGGAGGGTCCTGCTCCATCTCATCAACTGTCTCAACCCGCTGCTCGGCAGCGGGATCTTGCTGTGTCTCTTCTGGTTTCTCTACCCGCGGCCGGGCCGCGAGGTCGTCTTGTTCGGCAGCCTTTGTTGCCGGCTGCTCTTGGTCTTCTTCCTGCCGCTCAAGGGCGGTGTCGTCGTGCTGCTCGGGGTTTTGTTCTAAGTTCTCCTCGACCGTGGTGGCTGGAGGAGAAAGCGGCCTCTCATTGCGAGCAGCATCCTGCGCTTCTTGTTCGGCGCGGGCCTGCTGCCCCTGCTCGGCATCATGGGCATCAGTGTCCATGTACGGGGCGTCGTCTGAATCTTCTCCTTTCACGGGAGAGGACGCATGCGCCCTGTCCCGTGCAGTGTCATCGTCCTCCTCAGAGAGCTCGATGAGGTTGTCAACATCAATGGCGGTCTTCTTCTTGGATTTGGTGGATGCGACGGCAGCACTAGCATCCAAGGGGGCGCTGAAGAGAAGAAAGAAGTTTAGAAAAGGAAAAAAGGACATAAGAAATCGAGAAGCGGTCTCGGAACCAGGAGCTCAGAAAAAGCGGCAACGACAGTGCGCAACTCGGAAGAGAAGTACATACCCTGCACGGGAAGGGGGTAGCCGTCTCCCCTGCTTGACCTTCTTCACGGCTCTTTTGGTCTTCTTGGCGTCGGTTTCCTGAGCACCGCTGCCCGTCCTCTTCCGAGTATTGGGAGCGGCTACGCCGACTGGTTTGACGTCGAGGACGTCCTCGTCCTCCTCCTCCTCAGCATCAGCGTCAGCATTAGCATCGGCATCCTCTATAGAATTGAGAAAGAGAAATCAGTTGAGAAACCGGAAGAGATTGGGTTGAGCTACTCGCAACCATAAAGATGAACTCAATTACCTTCCTCGTCGTCCTCGGACCAGTCGCGGACGGACGCGTCAACATGGTGCTTATCCGTCTGGGCGGCATGAGGGATGTTGAGCTTGTCTGCGGTGTCGTAGGAGACCTCATCGTCCTCCTCTCGATCCCCTTCCCAATTGTCCTCGAAGCGTTCCATGCTTTCTGCGAGCTGGCGAGCAAGGACCTGGAACATAGACAAGCACCACAATTCAGTCGAGTAGCATAACGACATCTTACTCAGCGAGGCGTGCAAACATAAAGCATATGAAGTCTACCGCTAAGTATGCTACTCGACAGGGCGTGCAAACACAAAGCACATTAAGCCTAGAGGATACTGCTAAGTGTGCTACTCGGCAGGGCATCTAAGCGCACAACACATTAAGCCTAAGCAACTCTGCTAAGTGCCCTACTCGGCGCAGAATACAGATACTAGGCACAGCAAGTTAAGAAGGTTGTCTTCTCGGAATCTGTATACAGGAGACAGGATGAGAAGTACTAACCCGCTTAATCTGTTTCGTGCGGCTGAATGGCACGAAGCCATACTGCCAGTTGTCCTTGAGGTCAGTGCTCATGATGGAGCGTGCCCAAGTAGCGACGTCCGCGTTGCTGAGCTCGAACGTTGTGGTCCGAGTGCAGTCGCGGGGGCCTCCCATGTAGCACATGAGATGGGCGCGGTGCTGGAGCGGCAGTACTCGCCTGGAGATCCAACAGGCGATCAGGTCGTCGCTCTTGAGCCCTCTCGAGATCAGCTTGGCGAGGCGCTCGTCCATCTGCTTCAGGTCGATGTCGAGGGACGGCTTGGTCCGCCAGTTCTGCCCGGTGGGAGCTGCGTTGGTCCAGCTGGGTAGATTGATCCGGTCCTCCACCTTGGCTCCCTTCTCGGCGGGAATATTCTTCACGTAGAGGAAGGTCCTCTGCCACTTGCGGACAGAGTCCAACCCCTTGACGCGCGGGTGATTGGTTCCCCCGCGCTGCACCATCATGGCGCTGCCAGTCTCTGTCATCCCGCGGCTCGTGTCCGCGCCATCCTTCCTACTCTTACTTTGCTTCCGGAAGAAGAAGTATCTGGACCAGGTAGCCGTGGTGGGCCGCACGCCAAGGAATGCCTCGCATACCACGGCGTGGTATGAGAGCATGACGACGGCGTTCGGCGGGAGGTGGTGTGGCTGGAGGCCATAATGGTTGAGGAATGTCCGGAAGAAGTTTGAGACCGGAAGCCCGAATCTCGCGCAAAGTGCGCGAGGAAGACGACGTGCTCGCCCTCCTGCGGAGCCGGGACGAGCTCACCGCAAGGTTGCCGGCAGCGAACACCGGGAGGAACTCTCCGGGTGTTCACGAGCCACTGGCAGTCCTCGGCGGTGACCTCAGATCCAGCCCAGCCGGCGTGAGCGTCGTCGTCGCGAGCCATCGCGGCGGAGGAAAGGTTGGCGGGAAGGTTGAAGGAATTTGGGTGGAGAAGCTCGCAGCGGCGCGGTGAGTTGCGCGGCGGCGAGATGCTCTGCGGCGGCGGAGAAACGAGGAGACGAGGGGAAAGTTAGAGCGGAAGAAGAAGAAGGAGTTACCGAGGGGGTATTTATACCGCTCCCCGGGTTGCCGTTACGAATTGAGGTAGTGGGATCGATCGTGGCAGAAAACGTGCGGCGTGGGATCTGTGGGCCGGTTAGAAACGCACACAGCGCGGAACGCGCGCGTAACGGCCGCATTAGATCCCACGACGAGATCGTGGGCAATCACTGCCTTTGATGGGACGTAACGGGCTAGTGGGCCCACTCCGTGAAAACTGGGCGCGTGGCCTGTCAGTTCCCGGGCACCGAGGCGTCGGGGTCGTGTCCGCCTGACACGTGCCCAGTTGCAGCGCGGAAAGCCGGATTGTGCTCTGCCACGCAGAGATTCCGTTTCAAGATTTCACCAAGTCATTTTACTCGGCTACAGAGAAGAAAAGTGGTCCTATTCGGAAGAGAAGAAACAAAATCAAGGGCTACTCGGAGGTTTTACAGGGTATCTCAAGGTTCAAGGGCAAGATTGTCAAGGTTGATTTTTAAGCTGGCAGGGCCCAGTGAACGAGTTCGCAGGACTCTACCAGCTTCGGGGACTGCTGTCGGGGGGTTACCCCCGAGTAGGGTAAAGGCAAGTGCTAAAAGGCAAGATCAGAAGAGATGTTTGGCCGAGTAGCCGGCTACCCGGTACTCGCTGCCCGGTCGACTGCTACCCGGTCTTACCCCAAGACGGCCAGAAGGATGAATCAAGAGAGTTATGTTCCTCCGAATAGAAGAGCTGGTCCGAGTAGAAATGGCGGGAACCTACTCGGGCCAGAAGTCAAAGGAGCCATTCTGACACCGAATCCCGCGTATCCCGGGTCCGTACTTGGCACTGTTCACAACACTGTTCATCTGAGGACGGCGTGCCTGACAGCGACAGTGTGTCAGCAGGGCGTCGCAGGATAGGGGGGACCCACTCTGTGTTCGCCGCAGTGATAACAGACTGGTTACTTGGTTTTGCCCAACGACTTTCCACACCAGGACAAATCTAGAAGCCAAAGCTGTCAGCGGGAACTCGGAAGAAGGACGGTGTGCACACAATGTCGACATATGTTTGTATTTGGCTGTATCCGGTTGGGCACCGAGTATATAAGGTGCCCTGCCCCCTCCTGCGCGAGGGATCCGGGGACTGGTTCACATTCTTGACCTAGTTCCGCACGTAGAGAGAAGAGTGGCTACTCGGTAGCAAGAACATTTGTACTGTGGCTACTCGGTGAGACATCAAAATACATAGAGAAAGGCAGGAGTAGGGGTTTTACCTCCTCACGAGGGCGCTGAACCTGGGTAGATCGTGTTGTTTGCAGTGCCTGTTTCATCCTTCACGCGTCTACTCGTCGCGTGATCCCTCCCCGAGCGTCTCCAGCGTCCTTCGTCCCCACATCTTTAGCCATCCTATAGCATCTGCCGTGACACCACCACGACAATGTGGCAGCGTGCACGCGGGGCTCAGTTTAGATGATTTTTATGAAAACTCTCAGCATGAAATATGTCGTCCCCATTTTATGATTGTGACACCGTTATGTTGGTGTGTGTGTGTTTTTTTTTTCTTAAACCAAGATTATAAAATGCAATGATTCAAACCAGCAAGCATATGAATTATGAACCACTCACATCATCATATCTCCTGTGGCGTGAACACGTCAATTTCTAGTGAATTGGCTTCCTGCAACAATCAGCCAAGGTCCAGAACCATGCGCCATGCCATGTATCCGTTTGGCTGTTTTTTAAGTAGGAATTTTTGGGAAGGGTTACTTTGCAAACCATCTTTTTTTTTTTTCAAAACCATCGTTTTTCTGCAAGGTAACAGCTGTTTTTTAAGTAGGAATAAGGCGTGGGACGGGGTTAGGATGAGATGGGCACCATTGGTACAGGATCCAGTGGACCATAGGGAGAATTTGCAGATTTTCAGTAACTAGTGTGTTTTCACCTGATACAGCCCCGAATGCACCTTCTCTCTAAAACCATCCTGTTTCGAAGAGGAATATATGACTTGGGTGAAGAGAAATCTCCGGTGGAGAGCAGGAGCAGTCCGGAAGTTCTTTCAGGTTCGTCAACACTCAGAGTTGTCCATGTGTTTCACAAAGTTTTTTTCTAGTAACAACACGCTAGTATCACATTTAATCAATAACAAAGAGCACAAAACCATGCCAAACTATAACTAGGCAGACGACATAGGTATCGACATGCAGAACCGTTTCTGCAACCATGGCAGACCAAGTAGATACAAAACACAAGCACCGAAACGTCAACCAACATCTGCAAGGAATTATTTAACCGTCAACTTTCACTGTCAAGTTTATACATAGCGAACCAAGGCTCTAAAAGGTGAGGGGAAATGCACCTAGTTTGTGCACACTTCTTGTTCTTGCTATCTTAACAAGTTACTACAACTCTCCTCCCTGGGTACTCCCTTATTCCTTTCTCCATCTGGCTTTGAATGAGTCAACTATATCTGTACAATGGCATCCGCAGGCTTCCCATGCAAAAAATAAAAGAAAAAGGGACGCCACTCTTCTCTCCCTCTCTTTTTTAACCTTTCTAGATATATATCATGGATATTAAATACAGAGCTATCAGAAAGAAAGAAAAAAAAAATATGGCAAGGCTGCGCAACTGATTACACGACGAACAACGCACCTCGTCTTCTGCCCCCTTGTCCGACTATCAGAGCTCTACCTCCTGGAGATCCTCTCCCAGACCGTTGAGCTGGAGGGAGGAGTTGCTGTGGGAGCGGCTATGGGAAGGTCTCATTCCAGGGATAAACGGTGGCGACTGCATGGTCTGCCCATCCGGCGATCTTGAGGCAGCGGCGCTGCTCGGCTGCTCTGGGTATGTCCCACTCCAGGATGCTGCCCGTGACTTCGAGAATGAGTTGTTGCCGCTGCCTGAGGGGGTCATGATGTTGTCCATGCTCGGGTGCCGCTGGAAGCTTGACTGCAGTTGCATTGGTGGTGGCGGGGAACCATAGGACGACTCCACCGCCGGCGAGGATGATGGCCCCTCCTGATGTGCGGTTTCGCTGTGCGCATCAGCTATCGACTCGGGAGCCATCTGCATTGGTGCGTCAGCAGCTGGAGTTGGAACAAAGAAACTAGCGCTGGGCAGCTTGTTCACAGATGGCATGGCCGGTTTGTTGTACGATGGTGCTCCAAAGGAACTTGTACCACCACCCTTGTTGAATGTGTCGACATATCTACACAAACACGGGTATGTTATAGCCCACCTAGTAAAAAATTAAAACGGGGCGAGTTGAACTAAACAAGTTACCTTGATCTAACACCCGCTCTCCCACGTGCCGAGAACTGATTCTGGCCAGGTGGCATCGGTGGCATCCCTGAAGTAGGCTCGGAAGGATTTGGAGGCTTTGTTTCTGCAAACCCATTGGGAGTATAACCTCCACTGCTGGGGGCTGTCAGGTTGTAATTTGGAATATTCTGAAATGAGGCTGTTGTTGGAGGTGGGGCAAGGGGGGGCTCCTCATCAGGGATCTTAGCACCTCGCTCCACCCACCGCTTCAGATTCTCGTCATAGTAGAAACTGTTCTGCTCCCCCAACTTTGCCTTCAGACCAGGAGAAAATTATTTGAGTTGCTGCAAAGAGCGGAAGGTAGGCAGAAATACATAATGTATTAACAAGAACCTGGTTCGAAGATTTTGAAACAAGCCCCACTGTTTTCTGCAGCAGCCATCCAAAACGTGAACTGCCTGAACCTGATGTGTTTTTTGAATTATCTGATCCACCACCCTGCTACAATGTCAATGCAAAGATACTGAAATGAGAAATTTCTAGAAATAATTCCAATGTAATAAGTGCTCCTTTCTTTGCAAGTTACACGTAAGATATATTGAGTGGGCATAAATGCTACAAAGTGATGAAATCAAGGACACAAAGGATGGCCTGGCCAGATCTTGAAACGGAAGAGCGAAAAAAAATGCACAAGTGTAATTATCAATACAGGACAGGGAATTGGTGATGAACAAAGGCGAGCAAGGTTGAACACCAATAAATTCAAATGCATACGTTATATTATGCAACAAGATAGAGAAAATTATATGCCTTATTATAACAGAAAAGTAGGACTACCTGTTGTTTCTTAAAGTCTGGTTCAGAGACACTTCTGTTATGTGTGCCTTTCCTGTCAGGGTCACTATTTTCTGCCATTGCACTCACAAACTGCTCCGAAGCAGAAGATGACATAGCCATCGCTGACTGACTATTTACAAAATTTGTGGCCGGAGCAGAGTAAAAATCTCTGTCAGTAGAAGAGCCCTGTGAAAATGGCGGCACTGGTGCAGGTTGTGTACCCATCATGCGGGACAACGATTTATCAAATGACGAGAAAATCTTTCCAACAATCTTTGAAGGTGCAAGATTTGTGCCATATCCCCCCTACATGTCGGAGAGTCAGTTCTGAGTTAACAGGACAAAAATGTTGCGCTGAAGTAGAGATAAACACACAGAAGTCACACCTGCTGGTGGGTGCGTATACGCTCCTCCAGGGATGAAAACAATTGCTTCCATGCTTCTAGTTCAGGCGCGCGGCCAGAAGCTTTCAGCAGCTTCAGAGATGCTTGACAGTACCTTATGAAAGAAACTCGAATTTTAAAAAGTGAGCTTAAGTAAGATACGAGGGTGTATGTAATAACCCAGCAACTACCTTAGTGAATCAGAGACCTTCCCAACCTCCGCAAGCATGTATGCGTATATCAGCTTATATGGTTGAAACGGCAGGAGGATATACTGCGAATTACCAAGAACTTTCGCATATTCATACAGCTCTGTTCTCTGTAAGTTCATCACAAGGGTATTTGTTCAGGAGCAGTACACGGAAATGACAAAAAAAAAAGTACTTACTATGAGAGCACAGGCAAACAGTAGCCAAGCAAAATAGGATGTGACCAATTACTATCTATGAAAGACATGCAGATTTTTTTCAACTGGTTCAAAATTGTAGCTTCCAACGAGAAAGGATTGCCAATAGAACAAGCCACAAAACAATAAAATTCCAATTTGACAGGCCCAGCAGCATATCTAATCTGCAGGTTGAAACATAAAACTCTTCTATGGAACTCTATGTGTGGGTGCGTGAGAGATGGAAGGGGGGGCCAAAACAAGATATCTGAGCAATTAATACCGTAAAAGATCAAAAGAACCTTGCACGCATGTGCACAACCAGACACACATAAAGGAAGTAAAAGTGTAAAAAGATTTATAAGACCTGGATAGCTTCAGGACTTGTAAATGTGCGAGGACATCTCAGATGGTCTGCTCCAAGTAAACATATTCTTGCACTTTCAGAGTACGGATCAATATTTAGTTCAGCAACTAAATAGCATGAATGGGCAGCTGCAACCTGCATATTCATATATAGTAATATGAGTAATGTGTTTGGCTGAAACATGTAAAAGACCGTACACTCAACAGATGCAAACCTCATTTTTCTCTTTCCAAAGGCAATCCCCAAGGTGAGTAATTACAAGGTCATCTCCTTTTGTCCTGTTCGCAATTATAATGGCCAAATTTTGTTGCCAGTCATCCAGCATGCCCACAGGAGTACCCTGCCAGATAGAAATGTTACACAACATTAACTTTAAACAAATAACTAAGAGGGAAAAAAAGAAGAGAGGGTACTCCAGATGCAATGTCTAGAAATCATGACATGAGAAGTCGACAGAAGTCAAGCAAAATCTATGCCAGGATTAGGAAAACAGTTGCCGTTTATGAGATAGCGAATAAAATTATTGTGCAGGCTAAAGAAGATCCATAGTTCTGTTCTATGTGGCAACAAGCTATAACACAAAAACTATGGGCTGGCTCTTTCAATTCCTTCCAGTTGGTTAGTCACTCACGGGTAATTGATGTACTGGTTCTATTAAGCATACATCATGTTGTTCCTTCACATCATGGGTAAGAATGAAATAAACAAGTACTTATGAATTACCCCTGCAGGTTGTTGCTGTCTATGTAAAGTGCCATAATTGGTATCAACAGGGTCCTCAGCATTAAAAACATCGGCCTGTTGTCCAGCGATAAGAAGGCACAATGTCCTCAAAGGTGATCCAGATACGAAATGACAGTAAGCCATTTTCTTCACAGTATCCGCATAAAACTGCATAACCAGTCACTGAAGCAATCAGTAATTGTTCAGAGAAAAGGGCAAAGCCACCGACCAGTCTATGAACTGCAAATCTACAGAGTGAAGCAGACCTTATCACCAAGTTGTAAAGCAAGAATCAGCGCAGGTCCCCAAAGCTGACCTTCCTGGGCGTACTGAAGTGCATCTTTCCTTCTACCAGAAACTAGAAGATTTTGAACTTCTTGAGCAGTAGCCTGCATTAAAATAGTGGGTTCAAACAGGGCCATTTTAGCTAGATGACACGGCACAGACAACCAAGAAAATAGAATTACCTGTATCTGGTTTTCTGAGGGAATATTTTTCATGCAATGGGCCATGGCTCCATATTCTCTCATACGGGCACTATTACTATTACATGATGAAAAAAGAGCTGTTACTGCAGTATCTGGACCATCCATTCCCTGTTACCAGCAATTCAAAAACAAATTCATTATTCCACCTGGGGTCGGGGGGTCAACATGGAAGAATTTTAATAGCACATCATATCAAAAAAAATACAGACATATGGGCACAAGAGGCCATCCATACCATGTTACCAATAACTCAAAACCAAAAACATTACTCCACCTAGGGGTGGGGATCAACATGGAATAATTTTAGTATCATGTCCTATTAAAGAGATAAACATTCAGGCACGTGACGACAAATGATAAAGCTGAATCGAGTTGTAGACGTTCATAACAGGGCATGGGCCAAGTTACTTGGCACGACTAACAACCATGTGAAAAATATCGCATGGGCCAAGAGCCCATGAACATCTTATGGGCTTAGTAGGATTGGATCTTGAGGTCAAAGCAGAACACAAATTGGAACCCAGAATAGCATTAATCTGAGATCCTCCAGAGAGCCTAAAGGACATATATGCTTTATGGCTAACTAGTACTCCCTCCGTATCAAAATATAAGATGTTTTAGCGTTTTCTAGACATGTTTTAGTGTGTAGATTCATGTGTATCTTGCACTAAAACATGTCTAGGTACATGTTGTCTAGTAAACGGTAAAACATCTTACATTTCGATACGGAGGGAGCAGGTACAAAGCCGAAGCTGAGCATATCCCAAGACAATTATGTAGCCAAATTATATGAGCATGAATTTACATGATTAACGACAGATCATAATATCTTCTGTTCCATTGTGACAATGCCTCTTTGGTTTTAACCCGACACTTTCAGTATGAAACTCTATTATACAAAATATTATCTACTCCCTCCGGTTGGAAAAGGATGTCTCAGTTTGTTAAGAACGTAACAAACTGAGACATCCTTTTCCAAATCAAGGGAGTACTTGAAATCAGAACACTAATCAAACCACAGAGTTCCAAAACCAGAAGACCACCACATGATAAAAAAAATGGAAAATAAAAATATAAAGGACAAAGTGGGCCAGATGCTCACAGATCAATCCAGTGCCCCTTGAATGGGAAGGAAACCTCAAGTCACTTTCGCTCGCCTCCCCTCCGTCACACCAGTGTTCCCCTAGATCCAGTCCCATTCTCTCGACCTCTCTCACGCCCACACAGCTCTACTTCTCTACCAATTATCCTCCCCTCACTCACTTCTCTCCCTCAGTAACTCATGCCACCACCCTCGCCAAACCCCCATGCCTCCAAACCTCGTGATGCCATGGATGTCCCTGGCCCTTGCGGCCTTGTACGTCCAGCTGTGAAGACAGCAGAAAGAAGAAAAATGCGTAGGGCGCCATGGATGTCCCTGGCCCTTGTGGCCTTGCCATCAGGTAAACGTTGACAGATTTGCCACCCCACAGCAATCAGGATCAGGGATTCAGGGTTAACTGTGAATGCTGCAAATCTGGTACCTAACCTAGGTGCCTATCAGGGCAGCAGACAGCAGCGCATAACTCCGACATGTCAGTGATTTTCAGCATCAAGATTCATTTGTCTTCCAGCATGGTATTATGTAGAAGAACAAATCAGCAGCCGACTAGGATCCAGAAGTGTGAGTGAATACAAGCCCATAAAGTGCAAGTTCTAAATTTTTTAAGATTGACACGTTATTCACGCTGTCCAACCCTGTTGTTAGATGGAAATAGAGCTTTACATTAACCAAACAGCTGAGCAACATCGCTGGTAACCAGACCTTGAACGTATTAGAGAGTATATTTGCTATGTGGTTGCAATGCAGGCATTATCAGTGCGATAGTGGTGTTCATTAATTGTTTTCACAAAGTTTTACAGTCCACTAAATCAACGCTGCTGCTTAAGGAAGAGCATGGATACTTTCAAACAGAATATAGCAAGATGAAACAGAGTGCCTGTAAATACCTCACGCGATGGATCAGGACCAAAGGGTGAACGGAGTTTTCCATAGTGTTGATATGATACTTTCAGCAATGAAATAAGCAGCTTCTGAACATCCCCTCCTTGGAATTCCCTGACAGAAGACTCATAGCTTCCAATAATATCATCAAGCCATTTATTCACATCCTTTGCTGCAGCACTTCCACCAGCAAGGGGGCCAGGAATAGGTCGACGGCACAAAGCATAGAAGTAGCTAAGTGCACTACCATCCATGATGCTTGGTTGATCAATTTTATCAGCAATTATCTCCGATATATTAAGAATTGACAATGTGCCTCGAGAATTGCCCTTAAATGAAACGGTAAAAGCTTTTAGCTACGACTTCATTACAGAAAAGGATATTACAAAGAATGTGATAAAGATACCTGATTTCCGTTGTCAAAGCTTGTAGTCATTGAGCTGGTCTCTTTCATAACTACTAGCTTCCCACCAAATCCAAATGCAACAAGAGCATGAGGTGGGCGTCCAGCTGACGACCTCTCCACATGAGGAGAATAACCATATTGTTCAGGTGAAGCCTGCTGCTGAGAAAAGTTCATAGAGTTCTCACTGCTCAAATAGTTGTTTGGCAAATGCATGCTTGTGGCAGGATCAGTGTGTGTCTGCATCTGGTACACGCTTGCTACAGGAACGCTTTTTTGTGGCTCGGCAAAGCCATTCGAATTTGCATAACCATGGCTTACTGGAGATTCATATGCTACATGATGAGCTTGAGTATCTTTAGGCTCAAGTTCCTTTTGGGAATTCTGGTAACCTATAGAAGGTACGAATCCTGTGCTTCTCTGGCTGTTAGAAGGTACGAATCCTGTGCTTCTCTGGCTGTTAGTGAAAGGTTTGAACCCCTGATGACCTACTAAAGGTTCATATCCCTTGTTCCCAGTGTCATGGCTAGTAGAAGTACTTTGACTGCTTCTCTGCAGGTCAAAACCCTTGTGAGCACTATGATAACTAATGGGTTCGAAACCCTTGTTACTAACCTGCTGGCCCTCGCCGCCACTACCGTATTGACCTGTAGAAGGCATAAATGTGTTGGTAGTACTTTGACTGCTTTTCTGCGGTTCAAAACCCTTATGAGCACTCGGATAACTAGTACCCTTGTTACTAACCTGGTGGCCCTGACTGCCACTACCATATTGACTCATAGAAGGCATAAATGTTTTGATAGTACTTTGACTGCTTTTCTGCGGTTCAAAACCCTTGTGAGCACTCGGATAACTAGTACCCATGTTACTAACCTGGTGGCCCCAACCACCATTATTGTATTGACTTGTAGAAGGCACAGATGCATTGATATTAGTCTGATAATCCATAGAGGGTTCCAACGAAGGCATGAACGTGTTGATAACGGTGCGATTATCTGTTGAGGGTTTCAAAGGCTCGGTATAAGCCTGCTGATTAATCTGATTCTCAACATGCTGAACGGAACCGTAGGAACTCCCAGAACGTACGTTGTTAACCAACGAATCATGCTGCCATTGGCTCTGCTGATCATAATAACTTCCCTGAGTATTCCCGTCATGGACAGCATTGTGACCTGCCCCAGCAAATGCATCTAAAGCTGATGCTGTAGTTACGGCTTGCATTACGCTTTGCTGGTACGACTCGAGCGTGAGCCACTCCTGAGTATTGGTATCATAGTAATATCCAGGGTACTCAGCATAGAACAGCATGTTTGGTGGGTACTCTGCTACCGCAGCACTGCTCTGATCCTGGCCCCAGCTCACGGCAGTGGTGCTGCCCTCCTCCGCGATGGTCTCCAAGCCTGCCTGTGAAGCGTTCTGCGGGTACGAAACGCTATGCTGCTGCTGCTGAACATTATCGCTCCCAACAACCGTCCTAGCGCCGCCGTTATCAGCAATACCACCTTGTGCATCGACAGTAGCCACTTGATACCACTGCCCTGTAGCCACATCGTACTTAAAGCCAGGGTAGAGGTTATCCAGATAGTTGGGATCCGAGTAGTCCACAGCCCCGCCGTTCCAGTCCGACTGTGCATTGGTGTTCTGATGATCCACAGGCTCCAGAACATTAGCACCCGCATACAACTGCGAACTGGCATTGCCATCCACTCCATTGAAGAAGCTATGATCCGCTGCTCCAGCACTACCGGTCCCCACAGCGGAACCCTGCACTCCAAAAAAGGCATCTTCGCTAGTTTCCGCCAAAAAGTCCCCGGAACTAGTCCCCCAGTCCAACTGTGAATTGGTGTTACTGTTGCCCACGCCACTGAAGAAGCTGTGGTCGGCGGCTCCAACACTGCCAGTACCGACAACAGCCAAACCCTGCATTCCCTGAACCTCGGCGACGCCAGCTCCAAAAAATGTGTCCTCTTCGCCGCCCGCCAGTAACTCCGCAAACGGATCTGCCTCGGCGCTGCTGCTGTCTGCGCCAAAGACGCTCCACTGCACCTGCTTGACCGTAGTAGTACGAACGGCCTTCCCCGAGCCGGGTGACCCACCCTCCGGCGTCACCACAGCCTCTGCCTTAGGTGCAGAAGCTGTGGCCTTTACCTCAGGCAACCCAGCCAGAACCTCGGCATCAGTGGGCGCCGAGGAGGCCAGAACCTCAGCATCAGTGGGCGCCGAGGCGGCCAGAACCTCAGCATCAGTGGAGGCCGCCGTGGCCAGAACCTCAGCATCATGGGGCGCCACCGTGGCCAGAACCTCAGCATCATGGGGCGCCACCGCGGTCAGAACCTCAGCATCATGGGGCACCGTCGCGGCCTCAACCTCGGCCGTAGGAGGAGGAGGATCGGCAGTGTCAGCCTGCGGTTCTGGATGAGGCAACACGGCTGCCGTGGGGACCGGCTCGGGCGTTGCTCCCATGCCGCCGTCATCGTCGTCGTCGTCGTCGGCCAGGGTGAGGGATGACATGTCCGCCGCCGCAGCAGCCGCGGCGGCCTCCTGAGCGGAAGCGGGGGGCACCTGGTCATCGTCGTCATCGACCAGCTTATCGAAGAAGTCGGCATCGTCGGAGTCGGACGCCATCTACTGATCTCGGGGGAGAAGGCTAGGGTTTGTTTAGAGGGCCGGCGCAGATCCCGAATCGAGCCTCGCCTGGCAGCGCCGGATCAGGGGGGGGAGGAGGAGGAGGTGGATCGGATCCGGGGGCGGCGAGGAACTGGATTTGGATCTCGACTTCGACTTGGGTGGAGTTGGATTTTGGAAGGGACAGGGGAGGAGGGGAGACGCGTGCGTGCAACAGCCGACGTCGCGTCACTCATCTCTTCTTCCTCGTCATCTCTTCTCAAACTATGTTTAGAGGAATTCTTGTCTTGTCTGTAGTATAATTTACTAGCACACTACCCGTGCGTTGCTACGGACTATAAAACGATGACTATATATATTATCATTTGTTGTTTTAGATCAAATTATCCATCACAAGAACTCATAGCACCTCCGGAACCATTTGCCTCTGCCTTCCATGTCGCCATCCGGACATTGGGGACAACAGAACCCTAATTGATAGCACCACCTTCGCCCCTTCCTTCCCCTCTGTCGTTGTTGGCCGACATGACCAATCCGATATTGCCTCCGTGCTGATGTGTGTGGCATTCTCTCTCCCGGTACCCCTATGTATCCCTCTGTATTCGCCATAGCTAATTTGGTGGTCATATCCAATGTTTCCGGCCCCTCCCCTCCCAACTCCTAGCAAATCTGGGGGTGCCGGCATGCTCACATATGCACGCTCCAAGCTTTGCATTATATAAGAATTTTATTTCATTAAAATAAAAAATAAGATTGCTAAAAGAGGAGCATTTTGCCATTGTAATTGGGGTCGTTTTCTTTATAACCTTCGTGGAATTTGACCGGATCTGTTCATTTTGGCATTTTAGTGTTTTTCATGGTTGATAAATTCTTTCTTTCCACAATGCTCGAAATTTAGGGCTCTTGCGTGCCCCTTTGTCGTTGTCTTTGGTGACACCCGTCAAATAGATTTCATTTTTTCTTAGATAAAGAATTTATATTAATATCGCAGAGATACAAATTACATCTGGCCTCTGCAACAACGCAATAACCAGAGCCATTACGGATGCACACAGCCGAAAAACAATAAGAAAAAGAAATAAAAAGAAAAGTCCCGCTACAGAGTTACAGTACTTGCAGAAGCCGCACAAGCACCACCAAACCAACACCTGTTGTATAGTTCTTCAAAAGCAACGCCTTCAAAAAGAACGGTGCCAAGCATAACCAATTAAGGCTAGACAATGGATTTTCACACTGCAGATAATCCTCGCTCTCAAAATAATGTCTCCAACAAAACCACTGTCAGGCACAACCAATTAAGATCAGACCTTGGATTTTCACCCTGAAAGGTAGGACTTTGGTTCACCTGTCAGGCACAACCAATTAACTCCAAGCAAATTCCTCAACAACGCAAAGACTCCGAACCCCCTTGCTAGTTCTCCAATCTCGTCTTCCATGACATTCCCACCTCTGACTTCACCATGAATTTGTCCATGATGGCAACAGAGCAGAGCTTCGCACTGGTTCCTCCAACGCGACCGAATCCCACCCGATCCAGCAAACTCCAGGCATAGCCCATGGGAATTCGTCGACGGAGCCTTCCGGAACCCGCCACTCCGGCCAGATCGAAGAGGACATACGACAGGCATATCTTCGTCCTCGTATGATGTGAAACCCTAGGACCTCCACCATTTATTCATGCCGAACCAGCAGTCCCCACACCACCGGGCGGCTCCCGCAGAAGGAACAAACAGATCGGGCTCGAAACCGCATCACCATGGGGAGCATCGCCGCTGCCAAGGGCACGTTCCGCCCCTGTCGGCCTGCAGTCGCGCCGCAGCACCGCGATGACATGCACCGCCGCTAGGGCTCCGCACCGTCACCAACAGCTGCCGTCTCGCGCAGGATCAGAAGGATCGGCGCCGGGCTCGAAACCGCATCACCATGGGGAGCATCGCCGCTGCCAAGGGCACGTTCCGCCCCTGTCGGCCTGCAGTCGCGCCGCAGCACCGCGATGACATGCACCGCCGCTAGGGCTCCGCACCGTCACCAACAGTTGCCGTCTCGCGCAGGATCAGAAGGATCGGCGCCGCCTCTAGGGCATCGCGTCGCCGCCATCTGCCTGCCGCGCCCGGCCCATGCTCCTCCACGCTTCCCTGCCGTGGATCCGCGAGTCCCCCATCGGAGGACGCCGCCGCCCCGCCGGCAAGCCATCATCCACGCCATCTTGGGCGACCTTCCCGCGCGAGGGAAACACCGGTAGGGTGCACGGAGGAGGACCGCCCGCCGCCATTAGGAGGCAGGGCGTGGCCGCCACCGCCGACGCCGCGGCGGCAGCGACTGGAGAGAGGTTCCAGGAGAGGAGTTTTTAGTGTTAGGGGCGGCGCCTCCGGAGTCGCCCTCACATAGACGACCCGGGAGGAGTTTTTCCGTACGTCTGCTCGAAGGAATAAAATAGATTTCAATATCAGAAACTGGTTCAAAATATATGATATCATTTTCAATTTAAAGAAAAGCATAGTATTTTTCTTTTTTGATAACCAAGAAGAAAATAGTATCTAAGTCATTGCATGCATGCAATCAATCAAACGGATACAGATTAGCATATATGGTCTTGCAACTGGCCGGACTGATATGGATTAACATGTCTCGGCTATTTCCGATTACACGTATAAGTACTCTTTGGTACTCTTGTATGAGGACCTAGACTCTACTGCTGCACGTACGTATATGGATCTGAACAGGACTCCATCAAACGTGACTTTAGGTAGGATGTGTCACGGGCAATTTCTTTTTTTTTCTTTTGGTCAGTTTTTTTTTTCTGGCAAGGTGATTAAATACGTGGCCCTAGCCTAACGGAAAGTTTAGACGACGTACCAGTCCGCTCAATTGCCAAACGTTTTGTTTTTTTGGGTGGATGCTGATCCGATCAGGAGTCGACCGAACAAGTTGTTTTATAAGCGCCCATGAGCGCGTACGAGCGACGTACCAAGACGAAGGAACAAACAGCTGCCAAGGGCACGTTCCGCCCCTGTCGGCCTGCAGTCGCGCCGCAGCACCGCGATGACATGCACCGCCGCTAGGGCTCCGCACCGTCACCAACAGCTGCCGTCTCGCGCAGGATCAGAAGGATCGGCGCCGGGCTCGAAACCGCATCACCATGGGGAGCATCGCCGCTGCCAAGGGCACGTTCCGCCCCTGTCGGCCTGCAGTCGCGCCGCAGCACCGCGATGACATGCACCGCCGCTAGGGCTCCGCACCGTCACCAACAGTTGCCGTCTCGCGCAGGATCAGAAGGATCGGCGCCGCCTCTAGGGCATCGCGTCGCCGCCATCTGCCTGCCGCGCCCGGCCCATGCTCCTCCACGCCTCCCTGCCGTGGATCCGCGAGTCCCCCATCGGAGGACGCCGCCGCCCCGCCGGCAAGCCATCATCCACGCCATCTTGGGCCGACCTTCCCGGGCGAGGGAAACACCGGTAGGGTGCACGGAGGAGGACCGCCCGCCGCCATTAGGAGGCAGGGCGTGGCCGCCACCGCCGACGCCGCGGCGGCAGCGACTGGAGAGAGGTTCCAGGAGAGGAGTTTTTAGGGTTAGGGGCGGCGCCTCCGGAGTCGCCCTCACATAGACGACCCGGGAGGAGTTTTTCCGTACGTCTGCTCGAAGGAATAAAATAGATTTCAATATCAGAAACTGGTTCAAAATATATGATATCATTTTCAATTTAAAGAAAAGCATAGTATTTTTCTTTTTTGATAACCAAGAAGAAAATAGTATCTAAGTCATTGCATGCATGCAATCAATCAAACGGATACAGATTAGCATATATGGTCTTGCAACTGGCCGGACTGATATGGATTAACATGTCTCGGCTATTTCCGATTACACGTATAAGTACTCTTTGGTACTCTTGTATGAGGACCTAGACTCTACTGCTGCACGTACGTATATGGATCTGAACAGGACTCCATCAAACGTGACTTTAGGTAGGATGTGTCACGGGCAATTTCTTTTTTTTTCTTTTGGTCAGTTTTTTTTTCTGGCAAGGTGATTAAATACATGGCCCTAGCCTAACGGAAAGTTTAGACGACGTACCAGTCCGCTCAATTGCCAAACGTTTTGTTTTTTTGGGTGGATGCTGATCCGATCAGCAGTCGACCGAACAGTTGTTTTATAAGCGCCCATGAGCGCGTACGAGCGACGTACCAAGACGTACCAAGGAGAAACTTAGGCCCTATTATATAGTAGAGATACGTTTACCATTTTTTCATGTGAACCTATATGCACCTCTTTAGCAGGGAAAACGATACTCCCTCCGATCCATATTAATAGGTGCTGAAGTGGATGTATTTAGACATGTTTTATTGCTAGATACATCCACTTCAGCACCTATTAATATGGATCGGAGGGAGTAGTAGATCTGACCTGCTTAGAGCAAAGAATTGACTCACTGTCTGTATTACTAGATAGTTGATGGCGCGCGTTGCCGCGCCCGTTCTTTTTTTAAATATAATAATAAATTATCTAAATATAAAGTGACCTGGAAAAATTATTGTATTGAGTCGCCAACCTTAATATTCATGCAAAATAGAGGATCGACATTTCATAATACAGTACCACAATGAAATGTATAGATCATAAATATGTCTAGTGCAGATGTAAGATTAGTCACCAACCCAATAATCATGCAACATATATACTTGAAAGTAACAAATTATTTAGTTCCAGAGTTTAAGTGTCAGAAATAATAAATTGATTATGCTAAGAGTCCAAGATCTTGGGAGGATTACATAGGTGTTTTCATGAGATGTTTGTTGTTACGTCATGCTTACGATTATACTACAGGAACTATGTTATGTAGAGGAGCTGATGGGAACCGTCAATATTACATTCCCCATGTATTCTTTCCTCGAGTGGATTGGCCCAAACTTTGCATCACATCCTATCTGACCAAAAATAAAATGGTAAAATCAGAGGCGGAGTTTAGTCATGACCCATGTGTGGTTTTACATGGACAGAGTGTTTAAGATGGACGAATTTCTGAAGGATATAATTTCCTTGGAAGTGACATTATATCACACACCATCGGTGTAATTTCTTGTCTTGTCTGTATTATTTATACGTTTACCATTTTTTCATGTGAACTTATATGCACCTCTTTAGCAGGGAAAACGATAGTAGATCTGACCTGCTTAGAGCAAAGTATTGACTCACAAGCACTTCGACCCTTTTCTAGTTGGTTTAACCCGGGGGCGGATCCAGGACTTGGGCTAGGGGGCGAAAAGGCACCGATCACATATGACTATAATAAAGTTCAGTATATAAGGTCTCACAAAAAAACATGTGTTTTTGTGCAACAATACATATCTATAATATATCCAAGACATTTACACACATGTTTGAAAAGTGTTTATTTAAATTTTCCGTCCCCATTAAAGACAAGACCATACGAATTGATAATGTGATCATGGTGGAGCCAAGTTGAATTCTAATTTTGAGTCCACAATGTATGGTTCGAGCTTGATGTATGTGGCTTGGAAAAAAGTAATAGCTATTTAGTTTTTCTTCATTTTATGTATGGGGAAGTATATATAGCTAAATTGAACAAGAGATAAATTAGATCTACATCTTGCACCTAAGGAAAAGGCTACTTTTACAAAAAATTACATAGATTTATAGTGAATCAAGGCATTACCAACACAACAGGTAGGATTGACATACCTTGAGATATAAGCTGTTATTTATTTTCCTGGATGATATGCATGGTTCGGACGGCAACGGCGGTTAGCGGCCAAAGGGATTTGGATATGCCAGCTGGCACCTTGGAGGAGGCCAAATTATTGCTAATAACATCAGTCTTCCAGGTTGTGGCTCATGGCAATAGCATATCAAGGACGACCGGCGGCGGTGACCAGTTCATAGCTGAGGGCTTGCCGCTGGATCCCTTCGCGCGTAGATTGTTGATTAAGTTAGTTTTTAGGGTACCATAGTATAACAAACGAGTTCGGATCGATGTTACAGATGCGGCAGAGCTTATTAGTCTAATAATGCGTGGGCATAGTCAAACGAAGAAAAATAAGCATGATTACCTTACAATTAGTATTGACCCCCGCTGTAGATTCTTGGGGGTGGCCGATCGTTGAGGGGGGTCTGGCCCTTGCTCGGCCCCCCTTGGGTCTGCCACTAGTTTAACCCTCTATACAACAAAGCCGAATAATATGTATTCCCTCAATCCCAAATTAGTTGTCATAGTTTTGTTAAAGTATGAATGTATCTACACGTATTTTAGCGTATAGATACATCCATATTTTAAATAAATCACTACGCCTGCTTTGGGATGGAGGGAGTATCTTTTTCAAAAAGAAGGATATACACCTAGCTCATATATGCAATCGCCGTTTACCAAATGCAAGAGCCAAGAGGAGTTATGCTTTGTGACGAGCCGCGACCGATGGAGTTGAACACATAGAGGGCTACGAGTTTGACGTCGCAGTCACTGTCTTGTAAAGATTGGATAAGATCTTTGGGGTAATTTGAAGGGGCGTGGGGAGCAGAACGATGAAAATTGTTTTTCAATATCATGTTGGTATAACAATGCCCATGTTGAAGTCCAAGCCTTTTGTGCCCTTGTAAGTATTCATGGAAAACGACATGTTTTATGCCTAGTTTTTTGTCTTTAAATATTTATTTTTCTTAGAGAACTCAGAAAAAAATAGTCCTGGATTTTTTCATTTGGTCATGAATCTTTGCAATAATGTTAAACTATAATCACGCTTATTTGTTTCTTATCAACTTAAGATTTTACGATCATGTTTAATTCATTTGTTCATGAAATCTCTATATCTGAGTCATGCATGGTCTAGATTTCTTCAGTTGTCAATGATGCTGGGTCAAGAATGACTTGAGGATTTTGAAAAAATATATAAATGGTGTTTGTTAAGTTGATGGTTGGTCGTTTTTTCTTGTAATAGGTGCTATGAGGTTTTCGGCATGTAGTCTTTTATCGAGCCGATGGGGGATAATTGGTTTGACATATCTATTATGGTGTCGAAGTCGCATGCTTTTTTGCATTCCCCTTATTGTATTATGTGTGCAATGACATTCTCATTATATAACCAATAGATACAGGTGCAAGTTCAAGTTCAGACACAATGACTAACTGTCGAGCCACTCAGTGGTTTCTTCTTCTTGATTTTTTGAACTCTTAGCCTAATGGAGGTTGTTTTGCCTGTGGAAAGGAAGGACATTTTGCTCGTAATTGCCCGACCAAGAATCCTGCCCCAGCTCAGGCCAATGCAACTAAGATGACCCAAGGACTAGTGACCAGGAAGAAGAATATCACAAAGGGGCAGCTGAATCATGTCACTACTGAAGAAGTACAGGAGGCACCAGACATGGTGATGGGTACGTTTCCTGTCAGCTCTGTACCTGCTGAAGTATTGTTTGATTCTGCTGCATCGCATTCCTTTGTCACTAGACCTTTTGCTGAGAAAAGTGGTATGAAGTCTACCCGTATGCGTGACCCTATGTTAGTACAAATACCCGGAGCTAAAACCCAAGGCCACTTTGTTTGCAATGAAGTACCCGTGGGAATACAAGGGAATACTTTTCATGTCGACCTGATAGTACTGGGATCCCAAGGGATGGAAGTAGTAGTGGGTATGAATTGGATGGTCAATTATAAGGGTGTTATTGATTGCACCAAGAAGTCCATATCATTGACCGCTAGTGATGGAGAAAACGTTGCTTACACCATACCAAGTCTACATCAGAGACCCACTCCCACACTGGTATATCCAAACCCACACTTGAGGAAATTCCGGTACTATGTGATTACCCGGATGTGTTTACTTACTAATTACCCGGTATGCCCCCAGATAGGGATATCGAGTTTATCATTGAGTTAGTACCTGGAACCAGACCAATAGCACAAAAGCCTTACTGGATGAATCCGAAGGAGCTAGATGAGTTAAAGAAGCAGCTGGATGACATGTTAAGGAAAGGTTTGATTCTCCCTAGTGCATCACCATGGGGATCTCCTGTCATTTTTGTGGACAAACGGGACGGTACCTCACGCTTATGTGTGTGTCGAGACATCGTAGTAGAGACCATAGATGGGGTTGCCATGAGACTACTAGTAGATACGTGGGGGGACGTGGTAGTATAACAACTGAGAACACCAAGTTTTACCCAGGTTCGGTACGACGCAAATAGTAGGCATCCCTACTCCTGCAATCTCACTAAATTAGGGTTGAATCCTGAAATATACAAAGTACAATGTGAGTAGGGTTTCAATAACTCGGCGAGGATCAACTTCTCGGCGAGTTGGCTTCTAGCTAATTGTATGTGTCTTTCTTCTCTCCCGTCCAGCTTTATATAGATAGACGGGTTAGGGCTTACATGAAGGAAACCTAGAAGACTACGGAAAGTATTTAACTTGGAAAGTAAGGAATCTGTCTTCTCCTCCAAGCCACACCACTTTGGGCCGTGCTCCAGGTTCTTCTAGAATTCGGCTTCCTGCGCATCAGCTTACTGGGCCGTCCAATGGACTGTGATCCATCACCAACAGGCCGCCCGGGTAATCCGGCTCTTTAGACCAATGCCGGACATACCCCTATTTGGTATACATCTGACAGTAGCCCCAAGAAGAATTGAGACTTTATTCTGCCACCTTTCGTCGATTAGCATTCTTTTCCGAGAAATGTTGGCGGTTTGTCTTGATTCTTAGTTTCCCAAAAACTTATAACACGTAACTCGGATTTTACCAAAATTCGGCGTTTTCTTCCACGAGCCTTCGTGGAGAAAGAACTTCGTGACGTCAGCGATGAAATTCTGCTGGCATCACGGATGTTTTGGTTCAGTCAAAACCCTAAAACATATCCTCTGACAGATTCTCGCGGGAAATAAGGAGATAGCAATTATCACCTCGTCCCCTCATTTCCTGGAAATTACGGGCGTAACACGCGTCGATCACCCAACGGCTAAAATATCCGTTGGAACTAATCTCTGCGCGCTTGGCTATAAATAGCCGCCTCGGTTCCTCCGGATCTTCTTCCGCACCTTTTTCTTCCTCGAGCCCCAGTGTCCTTAGCCTTAGCTTCTAGAGCACGAGCCCGAGAGAATGCAGAGCACTTAGCCCCCAGCTCTTCCCCGGAACAACCATCGGAGGATCCAGCTTGCGACTGTGCCGCCCAAACATGGTCGACGGAGAATCTCCCCACGCCTCGGACGTGGCGAGCGCCGCCGTGGACATTGAGTCCATTATCAACGACATGGACCTCCTCCTCGATTCACCGGTCCATGCTGCGGCGACCACGCCGGAGGGGCCCGCCAACGAGCCAGCCCGCGAGGATCTGCCTCCCGCGGGCGGAACCGCGTCTCCGTCAGCCTCTACTGCTCCTCCTCCACCTCCCTTCTCCGTGCCCATGGAGGATAACACTACTCCCGGCAGTGAGGAGGTCGCCGCTTCCGCCATCGCCGGTGGTGAAGACGAAGGGGAGGAAAACTCCGGGAATTGGAGCCACTACAATGTGGTTCCTGATACGTCCATTTTGCATCACTATTTTATAACATAATTTTCTGTTATTCATCGATATATTTCATGTTATGATGCATCTCTTACGTTATTTTATCTTATTTTGCATGTTTTATATTTTTTGGAGAATAAACACCGGGACCCGGAATCTGATGGCAAACCGTCGGGATACCATATTTTAGAAGGTCAGAAGAAGAAGTGGGACACTTGGGGTGTCCTAAAAGTTCAGAGGAGGAATACAGCTAGAAGGAGAGCCAGAGGGGGGGCACGTAGGGGTGTGGCCACCCTGTCCTACCTCTGGGGATATTTTCTGTGTGCCTGTCCCCGAGGAAACCCTAAGCCTCATTCCATCATCGAAGAATTATTTCGTTGTTGCCTCGGGGTGGAAAACACCCGAGATAGAAAAGCCCTCTGGCAGGGAGAAGTCTGCCGGGGAAATTCCTCTCCGGGGAGGGGAAATCACCGCCATCGTCACCGTCATCACTCCGGGCATCATCAATATCGTCATCATCATCATCACCACCAGCACCATCACCCTCATCATCCACCTTCATCCCTCTGTAACAATTAGGGGCCTCTATCGTTGTTTTGCATTGGATCTCTCTCCCGGTGTGGATTACTTGTTAGTAGTTGATGCTTGTGAGATTTATCGGTGTTTGCACTTTATTATCAGATTGTTATCATCCATTATATCACCTCTGATCATGATCCATATGATGTCGTGTGAGTAGTTCGTGTTGTTCTTGAGGGCATTGGAGAAGTCAAGTTGTTAGTAGTGAAGTAATGTTGAGTAATATTTAATGTTTGATATTTAAGTTGTGGTGTTATTCTTCTAGTGGTGTCATGTGAACGTCGACTACATGATACTTTACCATTTATGGGACTAGGGGAATGCATCGTGTATTTGGCTACTAACTGTGGGGTTACCGGAGTGACAGAAACCTAAACCCCCTTTAAGAAACCATTACACGAGGGAGCGTAGGATCCCGGAGTTTAAAACTGTGGTTAGATTTTTTTATTAATTACTTTCTTGTAGTTGCAGATGCTTGCAAGGGGTATAATCACAAGTATGTATTATTCTTGGATGAGACGGTACATTAGCATAGGTTCACCCACACAACACTTATCAAAACACCTAAAATTATTCAACTACATGGAACAAAAGCACTTGACAGAAACCTCATGTGTGTCCTCGAGAACGTTTGTTACTCATAAGTAAACTCACCGGCTTGTCCTTTGCTGAAGAAAGGATTGAGCCACTTGCTGAAATTATTACTACTGCGTTTTATTTACTCGCACTTTATTTATCTTCAATATCAAAAAACCATACAAATCTATTTTCCAGTATTTACAGTTATTCCTTCATCGAAACTACTTGTCAACACCTTATGCTCCTCATTGGGTTCGACACTCTTATTTATCGAAAGTACTATGATACACCCCCTATACTTGTGGGTCATCAATACTGTTTTCTGGCGCCGTTGTCGGGGAGTGAAGCGCTATTGGGAGGTGAAATTGATAAAGGAAGCTTCTAATGTAAGTGTTTTTCTATTCCTGTCTACTACTTATTTTACACTATGTTTGGAACTCCTTTTGAGTCCTTATTTGCGGGCAATGCTGCCACTGCTAGGGTAGTAAGTGACCCACCGCATGATGATTTGGATCCTTATAAAATACCTATAAAGATTGCTAAATATGCTAGGGATAACTGCTATTCAGGTGATGGAACTGTCCATCCTGGTGATCATTTGCTCTTTTTACATGAATTATGTGAGTTGTTCAAGTGTGCAGGTATTACAATGAGCCAAGTGAAGAGGAAATTATTCTCTATATCATTGACAGGCCGAGCCGCTGAATGGTTCAAACTGTGGAAAAATAGCCAGACTATTGGATGGGAGGAAATTGTACTTCTCTTTTATTCTAAATTCTATCCTCTAAGTGAAATCCATAGAGATCAGAGTTATATATATATAGTTTTTGGCCTCATGACGGAGAGAGTATTGCCCAAGCATGGGGGAGACTGAAGTTACTAATGCTCAAATGCCCAAGCATGGGGGAGTAATATTGTTATTAATAATTTCTATGCAAGGCTTCCTCTTCATGATAATGATTTATTGGATGCTTCTTGTTCTGGATCATTTACACGTATGAAGGATGAAGCTAAATGGGATCTTCTTAACCGTATTCAAGAAAACACCGAAGCATGGCAGAATGACAAAGGTAGAAAGTCAGGTATAAATTATGACTATGAATGCATTAAAACTTTTATGTCATCCGAGGATTTTCATAATGTTAGTGTTGTTTATAGTCTTGATTCTCACGTTGCTGCAACTTATATAAGGCTTTTGCTTCTTACATTGATATTCCTACAAAGGAATGGGATAAGTACCATGCACCTTATAAAGATACTATTAATTGTGTTCCTGCTAGAGATATAGAAATTCATACTGTTGATTCTATTGTGCATGAACCATATATTGAGAAAATGCCTTTCCCTTCTAAGGTAAAAGAACATCCTATGTTAGCTAGTGTGGTTAATAAAAGTGCAAAGAAACTTGTAGAACCTGAGGAACAAATAACTGTATAACCTACAATAGCAATAGTAAATGACCTTGTTTCTGAAAATGTAGAAGAGGGACACATTATATTTTGTGAATATGCTTCTAATATTGTCTCTCATCCTGGTAAATCTAGGAAAACTAGTGTTCATGTGCTATCTGTTAGGATAGGTGATCATTGCTATTATGGTTTATGTGATATTGTTGCTAGTTCTAGTGTTATTCCTTATGAGCTTTATAAAGAAATCATGCATGAAATTGGTTCTTGTGAACTTGAAGACATTGATGTGATTATTCAACTTGCTAATAGGGAAACTATTTCTCCGATTGGTATTGTTAGAGATGTGGAGGTCTTATATGGTAAAACTAAATACCCTCCTGATTTTCTAGTACTAGGCACTTCTTCTAGTGATACTTGTCCTATTATATTTGGTAGACCTTTCTAAAACACCTGTGGTGTTGTTATAGATTGTAAAAAGGAGAAAATCCTTACAAAGTTTGATGGAGAGTCTTATGAATTTAATTTCTCCAAATTTGCTAAAACACCTTATGAAGCTGAATTACCTAATGAGAATTATGGAGTTGAAAATTGGCTTCTATTTCTCTTGCTCCTAACAATCCTTTGCAGCAATACATGGAAGACCATGAAGTGATGACTTTATGGAAGAAAGGAATGAAATTGACGAGATTTTCTTACATCAGCCAGCAATGTTGAAACATAATTTACCTGTGGAAGACTTGGGTACAACATTACCACCCAAGCAGGATCCTGTTTTTGATTTAAAGCCTTTGCCTTATAATCTTAAATATGCTCATATTGATGATAAGAAATTATATCATGTTATTATTAGTTCTCAACTTTCTGATAAAGAAGAGGAGAGATTATTGGGGATATTGAAGAAACATAGAGGAGCTATTGGTTATACTCTTGATGATTTGAAGGGGATTTCTCCTACTATATGCCAGCATGCTATTAATATTGAACCTGATGCAAAACCAGTTGTTGAACATCAACGCCATTTAAATCCTAAGATGAAGGATGTGGTAAGAAATGAGGTATTGAAACTCCTTGATGCTGGTATTGTTTATCCTATTGCTGATAGTAGATGGCTTAGTCCTGTGCATTGTGTCCCTAAGAAAGGAGGGATGACTGTTGTGCCAAATGAAAATAATTAACTTATTCCTCAAAGAGTAGTGGTTGATTATAGGATGTGCATTGATTTTAGAAAGTTTAACAAAGTCACTAAGAAAGATCATTATCCTTTACCTTTTATTGATCAAATGTTAGAAAGGTTGTCTAAGAAAACTCATTTCTGCTTTCTTGATGGTTATTCTGGGTTTTCTCAAATTGATGTGAAAAAGCTTGATCAAGAGAAAACAACTTTCACTTGTCCTTATGGAACCTGTGCTTATAGACGTCTGCCTTTTGGTTTATGTAATGCTCCTGCTACTTTTCAAAGATGCATGTCTGCTATCTTTCATGGTTTTTGTGAAGAAATTGTGGAAGTTTTCATGGATGATTTCTCCGTTTATGGAACTTCTTTTGATAATTGTTTGCAGAATCTTGATAAAGTTTTGCAGAGATGTAGGAGACTAATCTTGTTCTTAACTGGGAGAATTGCCATTTTATGGTTAATGAAGGGATTGTTCTTGGACATAAAATTTCTTAAAGAGGCATTGAAGTTGAGAAAGCTAAAATTGAAGCTATCGAGAAAATGCCATGTCCTAGGGATGTCAAAGGTATTCGTAGTATTCTTGGTCATGCGGGTTTCTATAGAAGGTTTATTAAAGATTTCTCTAAAATATCAAAGCCTCTTACTAATCTTCTTCAAAAGGATGTATCTTTTGTTTTTGATGAAAATTGTAGATAAGCTTTTAAAATTTAAAAGAAGGC
The DNA here is from genome assembly GCA_028641055.1 of Alopecurus myosuroides. Taxonomy (NCBI): domain Eukaryota; kingdom Viridiplantae; phylum Streptophyta; class Magnoliopsida; order Poales; family Poaceae; genus Alopecurus; species Alopecurus myosuroides. The sequence goes on from CM054057.1 coordinate 485,595,085, forward strand.
TTTAATATCTGCCCCTATTGTTCAACCACCTGACTGGAATTTACCGTTTGAAATTATGTGTGATGCTAGTGATTATGTTCTGGGTGCTGTTCTTGGACAGCGGATAGATAAGAATTTAAAGGTTATTCATTATGCTAATAAAACTCTTGATGCTGCTGAAAAGAATTATGCTACCACTGAAAAAGAATTCCTAGCTGTAGTTTTTGCTTGTGATAAATTTAGGAAGTATACTGTTGATTCTAAAGTTACTATTCATACTGATCATGAAGCTATTAAGTACCTAATGGAAAAGAAAGATGCTAAGCCTAGGCTTATTAGATGGGTGCTTCTTTTACAAGAATTTGATTTACATATTGTGGATAGGAAGGGTGCTGAAAATCCCGTTGCTGATAATTTGTCTAGATTAGAAAATATCCCTGATGACCCTCTTCCTGTTAATGATAGTTTTACTTATGAGCAATTAGCTGCAAACAAGAGTGAGCTCCCAAGAGAGTCCATGGTATGATGATTATGCTAACTTTATTGTTTCCAAGTATTTGCCTCCTACCTTTACAGCTCAACAAACAAGAAAATTCTTCTATGATTTGAGGCATTATTTTTGGGATGACCCACACTTATATAAAGAATGTGTTGATGGTATTATGAGAAGACGTGTTCCTCAAAATGAACAACGAGAGATATTGAGAAAATGTCATAGTAGTGCTTATGGAGGACATCACGCTGGAGATAGAACTGCACATAAGGTTCTACAATCAGGTTTTATTGGCCTACTCTCTTTAAAGATGTTAGGAAATTTGTTTTATCTTGTGATCAATGTCAAAGGGTTGGAAATATTTCTAGACGTAATGAAATTCCTATGAATTATTCTCTTGTTATTGAACCGTTTGATTGTTGGGGTTTTGACTTTACGGGTCCTTTCCCTCCTTCACATGGATGCACTCATATTCTTGTTGCTGTTGATTATATTACTAAATGGGTAGAAGCTATACCTACTAAAAGTGCTGATGGTGAAACCTCATTAAAAATGCTTAAAGACATTATTTTCCCTAGGTTTGGTGTGCCTAGATATCTTATGACTGATGGGGTTCTCATTTTATTCGTGGTGGTTTTAGGAAAACCCTTTCTAAATATGATGTTAATCATAGAATTGCCTCACCTTATCATCCTCAAACTAGTGGGAAAGTAGAATTATCAAATAGAGAAATCAAATCTATCTTTCAAAAGACTGTTAAGAAATCTAGGAAAAATTGGGCTAAGAAATTAAATGATGCTTTGTGGGCTTGTGCAACTGGTTATAAAAATCCCATGGGCATGTCTCCTTATAAAACGGTTTATGGAAAAGCTTGTCACTTGCCTTTAGAATTAGAACACAAAGCTTATTGGGCAGTGAAAGACCTAAATAGAGATTTTAAACTTACTGGTGAGAAAAGGTTGCTCGACTTAAGTTATTTAGATGAATGGAGGAGTGAAGCATATGAAAATGCTAAGCTTTTTAAAGAGAAAGTTAAAATATGGCATGATAAGAGAATTATTAAAATAGAATTTCATGTTGGTGAGAAAGTGCTATTGTATAGGTCTCGTCTCAGATTTTTCGCAGGACAATTACTCTCGAGATGGGAAGGACCTTCTGTTATCGAAGAGGTATATCGTTCGGGGGCAATTAAAATTGTTTCCCTTGAAGATAACACTTCACAAGTGGTGAATGACCAAAGACTCGAGCATTATATTTCTGGAGATCCTTATAATGAAAATGTTGATTGTATTCAAGCCATGATCCCGGAGGAGTTTATTAAGAAGCATATTTAAGAAACTGCAAAGTCAGTTTTCGAATAGGTATCAGTTTTGGTAAGAAAACGTTCGCGAAACATCTTCCAACTTTTATTTTGACTGTTTCTGGAAAATATGAATTTTTTTGAGCCGGAAACAAGGCGGATACGGAGCCCGGAGGCTCCACACCATGGGGTGGCGCGGGCCCACCCCTGGCCGCGCCAGCCTATGGTTTGGGCACCCCGGAGCCCCTCTCCGACTCGTTTTCGACCTGGACTTTCCTTTCGTTATGAAACTTTTTGCTATATAATAGCCTGGATCCCCCAGGGTCCGTATATCATTTTCTCGTCGTATTTTTGTTTCGAGTTGTTTCTGCCAGAATCTGTTTTCGGTTTTAGAAGCATCATGGTCTCCGCCAACGACAATAGGGGGAAGGGACTGAAGGAAGATGATATCTAAGACCTGGAGGCGGAGGAGGAGATCGAGAGTGGAGATGAAGAAGATGTAGAAGAAAACCCACGAGTGTGTCCACGCGCTACCATCGCAAGCATTGGAGTGGTTGAAAAACCTCCCAAGCCCACAGGGAGAACTAAAATTGGATGGTTGGCACCACGTCACTTTTTATCCCCGGATATTCCACTTTCAAGTATTAAGAGACCTTTCCATACTTTAATTCATGAATATCAATATATGAGGGTACCCAAGTCAAGGTTGCCTTCTTGCTGGGATATGGATCATTCTAACCGTGCAGATGAAGGAAGCTCTCAACCTAAGTAAGAGTGGGGGGAAAATCTTGGTGGCTGATACGTCCATTTTGCATCACTATTGTGTACCATAATTTTCTGTTATTTATCGATTATTTCATGTTATGATGCCTCTCTTATGTTATTTTATCTTATTTTGCATGTTTTATAGTTTTTGGAGAATAAACACCGGGAACAGGAATCTGATGGAAAAAAGCACCGTCGGGATACCATATTTCAGAAGGTCAGAAGAGGAAGTGGGACAATGGGGGTGTCCTAAAAGTTCAGAGGAGGAACACATCCAGAAGGAGAGCCAGAGGGGGGCCACCATGAGGTGGCGCGACCTCCCTTGGCCGCGCCACCTAGGGGGTGGCCACCCTGGCGCACCTCTGGGGGATATTTTCTGCGTGCCTGTCCCAAAGGAAATCCTAATCCTTATTCCATCGTCGAAGAATTATTCCGCCGTTGCCTCGGGGCGGAAAACACCCGAGAGAGAAAAGCCCTCTGGCAGGGAGAAGTCTGTCAGGGAAATTCCTCTCCGGAGAGGGGAAATCACCGCCATCGTCACCGTCATCACTCCGGGCATCATCAATATCGTCATCATCATCATCACCACCAGCACCATCACCCTCATCATCCACCTTCATCCCTCTATAACAATTAGGGGCCTATGTCGTTTATTTGCATTAGATCTCTCTCCCGGTGTCGATTACTTTTTAGTAGTTGATGCTTGTGAGATTTATCGGTGTTTGCACTTTATGACCAGATTATTATCATCCATTATATCACCTCTGATCATGATCCATCTGACGTCTTGTGAGTAGTTCGTGTTGTTCTTGAGGACATGGGAGAAGTCAAGTTGTTAGTAGTGCAATAATGTTGAGTAATATTTAATGTTTGATATTTAAGTTGTGGTGTTATTCTTCTAGTGGTCTCATGTGAATGTCGACTACATGATACTTCACCATTTATGGGCCTAGGGGAATGCATCGTGTATTTGGCTACTAATTGTGGGGTTGCCGGAGTGACAGAAACCTAAACCCCCTTTAGGAAACCCTTACACGAGGGAGCGTAGGATCCCGGAGTTTAAAGTTGTGGTTAGATTTATTTCTTAAGTACTTTCTTGTAGCTGCGGATGCTTGCAAGGGGTATAATCAAAAGTATGTATTAGTATTGGATGGTACAGTACATTAGCATAGGTTCCCCTACAAAACACTTATCAAAACACCTAAAATTATTCAGCTGCATGGAACAAAAGCACTTGACAGAAACCTCCCGTGTGTCCTCGAGAACGTTTGTTAATCATAAGTAAACCCACCGGCATGTCCTTTGCTAAAGAAAGGATTGGGTCACTTGCTGTAATTATTACTACTGCATTTTATTTACTCGCACTTAATTTATCTACAATATCAAAAAAAAACTACGAATCTATTTTCTAGTATTTACAGTTATTCCTTCATCGAAATTGCTCGTTAACACCTTCTGCTCCTCGTTGGGTTCGACACTCCTACTTATGGAAAGTACTACGATACCCCCCCATACTTGTGGGTCATCAAGACTATTTTCTGGCGTTGCCGGGGAGTGGAGCGCTATTGGGAAGTGGAATTGATAAAGGAAGCTTCTAATGTAAGTGTTGTTTTTATTTCTGTCTACTGCTTTATTACACTATGTTTGGAACTCCTTTTGAGTCCTTATTTGCGGGCACTGCTTCCAATGCTAGGGTAGTAAGTGACCCACCGTCTGATGATTCGGATCCTTATAAAACACCTATAAAGATTGTTAAACATGTTATGAATAACTGCTATTTCAGGTGATGGAACTGTCCATCATGGTGATCATTTGCTCTTTTTATATGAATTATGCGAGTTGTTCAAGTGTGCACGTATTACAATGAGCCAAGTGAATAGGAAATTATTCTCTATATCATTGACAGGCCGAGCCGCTGAATGGTTCACACTGCTGAAAAATAGCACACTATTGAGTGGGAGGAAATTTTACCTATCTTTATTCTAAATTCTATCCTACAAGTGAAATCCATAGAGATCAAAATTATATATATAATTATTGGCCTCATGACAGAGAGAGTATTGCCCAAGCATGGGGGAGATTGAAGTTACTAATGCTCAAATGCCCCATTCATGAGCTCCCTAGTAATATTGTTATTAATAATTTCTATGCAAGGCTTCCTCTTCATGATAAGGATTCAATGGATGCTTCTTGTTTTGGATCATTTACACATATGAAGGATGAAGCTAAATGGGATCTTCTTGACCGTATTCAAGAAAAAATTGAAGCATGGGAGAATGACAAAGGTAGAAAGTCAGGTATAAATTATGACTATGAATGCGTTAAAACTTTTATGTCATCCGAGGATTTTCATAATGTTAGTGTTGTTTATGGTCTTGATTCTGAAGTTATTGCAAAATTATATAAGGCTTTTGCTTCTTACATTGGTATTCCTAAAAAGGAATGGGATAAGTACCATGGACCTTATAAAGATACTATTAATTGTGTTCCTGCTAGAGATATAGAAGTTCATACTGTTGATTCTATTGTGCATGAACCTTATATTGAGAAAATGTCTTTCCCAGCTAAGGTAAAAGAACATTCTATGTTAGCTAGTGTGGTTAATAAAAGTGCAACGAAACTTGTAGAACCTGAGGAACAAATAACTGTAGAACCTATAGTAGCAATGGTAAAGGACCTTGTTTCTGAAAATGTAGAAGAGGGACACATTATATTTTGTGAAGATGCGTCTAATATTGTCTCTCATCCTAGTAAATCTAGGGAACCTAGTGTTCCTGTGCTATCTATTAGGACATGTGATCATTGCTATTATGGTTTATGTGATATTGGTGCTAGTTCTAGTGTTATTCCTTATGAGCTTTATAAAGAAATCATGCATGAAATTGGTTCTTGTGAACTTGAAGACATTGATGTGATTATTAAACTTGCGAATAGGGAAACTATTTCTCCAATTGGTATTGTTAGAGATGTGGAGGTCTTATGTGGTAAAACTAAATATCATGCTGATTTTCTAGTACTAGGCACTTCTGCTAGTGATACTTGTCCTATTATATTTGGTATACCTTTCTTAAACACTTGTGGTCCTGTTATAGATTGTAAAAAGGAGAAAATCCTTACAAAGTTTGATGGAGAGTCTTATGAATTTAATTTCTCCAAATTTGCTAAAACACCTTATGAAGCTGAATTACCTAATGAGAATTATGGAGTTGAACAATTGGCTTCTATTGCTCTTGCTCCTAACAATCCTTTGCAGCAATACATGGAAGACCACGAAAGTGATGACTTTATGGAAGAAAGGAATGAAATTGACGAGATTTTCTTACATCAGCCAGCAATGTTGAAACATAATTTACCTGTGGAAGACTTGGGTACAACATTACCACCCAAGCAGGATCCTGTTTTTGATTTAAAGCCTTTGCCTTATAATCTTAAATATGCTCATATTGATGATAAGAAATTATATCATGTTATTATTAGTTCTCAACTTTCTGATAAAGAAGAGGAGAGATTATTGGGGATATTGAAGAAACATAGAGGAGCTATTGGGTATACTCTTGATGATTTGAAGGGGATTTCTCCTACTATATGTCAGCATGCTATTAATATTGAACCTGATGCAAAACCAGTTGTTGAACATCAACGCCGTTTAAATCCTAAGATGAAGGATGTGGTAAGAAATGAGGTATTGAAACTCCTTGATGCTGGCCTTATTTATCCTATTGCTGATAGTAGATGGGTTAGTCTTGTGCATTGTGTCCCTAAGAAAGGAGGGATGACTGTTGTGCCAAATGAAAACACTAAAGTAATTCCTCAAAGAGTAGTAGTTGGCTATAGGATGTGCATTGATTTTAGGAAGGTTAACAAAGTCACTAAGAAAGATCATTATCCTCTACCTTTTATTGATCAAATGTTAGAAAGGTTGTCTAAGAAAACTAATTTCTGCTTTCTTGATGGTTATTCTGGGTTTTCTCAAATTGCTGTTAAAAAGCTTGATCAAGAGAAAACAACTTTCACTTGTCCCTATGGTACCTATGCTTATAGACGTATGCCTTTTGGTTTATGTAATGCTCCTGCTACTTTTCAAAGATGCATGTCTGCTATCTTTCATGGTTTTTGTGAAGAAATTGTGGAAGTCTTCATGGATGATTTCTCCGTCTATGGAACTTCTTTTGATAATTGTTTGCAGAATCTTGATAAAGTTTTGAAGAGATGTGAGGAGACTAATCTTGTTGTTAACTGGGAGAAATGCCATTTTATGGTTAATGAAGGAATTGTTCTTGGACATAAAATTTCTGAAAGAGGTATTGAAGTTGATAGAGCTAAAGTTGAAGCTATTGAGAAAATGCCCTGTCCCAGGGATGTCAAAGGTATTCGAAGTATTCTTGGTCATGCGGGTTTCTAAAGAAGGTTTATTAAAGATTTCTATAAAATATAAAGCCTCTTACTAATCTTGTTAGAAAGAATGTACCTTTTGTTTTTGATGAAGATTGTAGAGAGGCTTTGTAAATTTTAAAGAAGGCTTGAATATCTGCCCCTATTGTTCAACCACCTGATTGGAATTTACCGTTTGAAATTATGTGTGATGGTAGTGATTATGTTGTAGGTGCTGTTCTTGGAAAGTGGATAGATAAGAAGTTAAATGTTATTCATTATGCTAGTAAAACTCTTTATACTGCTCAAAAGAATTATGCTACCACTGAAAAATAATTCCTAGTTGTAGTTTTTGCTTGTGATAAATTTAGGCACTATATTGTTGATTCTAAAGTTACTATTCATACTGATCATGCTGCTATTAAGTACCTTATGAAAAAGAAAGATGCTAAGCCTATGATTATTAGATGGCTGCTTCTTTTACAAGAATTTGATTTACATATAGTGGATAGGAAGGGCGTTGAAAATCCTGATGCTGATAATGAAGGGAATATGCCCGAGAGGCAATAATAAAATGGTTATTATCTTATTCCTTGTTTATGATGAATGTTTATTTCTCATGATAGAATTGTATTAACCGGAAACATTGATACATGTGTGTTCAATAAACAAATAATGGTTCCTGGTAAAGCCTCTCTTTTAACTAGCTCATTGATTAATAGATGATCAAGGTTTCCTGATCATGAACATTGGATGTTGTTAATAACAGGGTCATGTCATTAGAAGAATGATGTGATGAACATATACCCATAGTGAATATAGCAATGCGATCAAGTCATTAAGTTTACATTGTTATATCAAACATACGAAGTAACTTATTCCTTAGACCATGAGATCATGTCAATCACTGATACCGGAAGGCGCTTTGATGTCATCAAACGTCACACCATAACAGGGTGACTACAAAGGTGAAGTTAGGTATTCGGAAAGTATTAGCTGAGGAACATGGATCAAGAGTGGGATTTGTCCATCCAAAATGACGGAGAGATATACTCTGGGCCCTCTCGGTGATATCACATCAACACCGCTTGCAAGCACGTGATATGATCACAATGATGTTATATCATGGGAACGAGAAAATAGTACTTGTCGGTAACGGGATTGAAAAAGGTATGGTTGATACCAATGATCGAATCTCGTACAAGTAAAATATCGCGAGACAAAGGGAATAGTTCACGGCGTTGATGCTTCACACGATCACGAGAGTCATCGTTGAATACATAGGAGTCATCACGGATCTCCAGATCCCGCTGTTGATTATTGATCGGAGAGGAGTCTCGATCATGTCTATGTTATTCGCGAACCGTAGGGTGACACACTTAAGGTTCGATGACGCATTTGAGAGGATACAGAATATCGGAGAAAAGTTTGGACAACACCGGAATTATTTCGGGGACTATTGAAATAGTCACCGGAATTGTTTCCGGGAATATTGAAATAGTTCAAGGTGGTATATGTTAATGTTTGATTAACAAATAGTTCAAGGGGAAAGTGTTAATGTTTGTTAATAGGATTAACAAATATTAAAATAAAGAAATAAAATTGTTTTATTTATTTATTAAAGAAAACCCTTGGAATTTTGAATGACAATTGATGAGAGAATGAGTGGGTTGAGTGGAGACTCCACCCACGTGATTAGAGGAGAGGTGGAGGCAGCAAAATTTCGTGGCTGCCTCCCCTCCTATAAATAGAGGGCATGCGATCCCTCTCCCTCACACACTTGGTGTCATCTCCATCTCCATCCTACCGCTGATCCACCTCATGTTCATGCGCTTGGCGAAGCCCTGAACGAAGTTTTATCCACCACACCACCTCGTCGTGCTACTGGTTTCCGAGGGATCCTCTACTTCCGCTGCCCCGCTGGATCGAGGGAACGGAGGTTGTCATCAACTATACGTGTGACCGATCACGGAGGCACCGCCGGATTGCGGTGCACATCTTCTCGCTTTCGGGATCGGTGTGAGTACGACTACGCCAACAACTGGATTTGATCTCGTAACGCTTTGTGTCTTCGAGGGTATGTGTTCTCCTTAACCCTTTCTTTGCCAGTTGCACTTCATCTCCTAGATTAGATCTTGGCCTTTCGGGTGTCTCTCGCGTAGGATTTTTTTTGTTTTCTATGCAACGACCCCTTCAGATAATTTGTCTAGATTAGAAAATATCTCTGATGACCCTCTTCCTGTTAATGATAGTTTTCCTAATAAACAGTTAGCTGCAATAAAAGTGAGCTCTCAAGAGAGTCCATAGTATGATGATTATGCTAACTTTATTGTTTCCAAGTATTTGCCACCTACCTTTACAGCTCAGCAAACAAGAAAATTATTCTATGATTTGAGGCATTATTTTTGGGATGACCCACACTTATATAAAGAAGGTGTTGATGGTATTATGAGAAGATGTGTTCCTGAAAATGAACAACGAGAGATATTGAGAAAATGTCATCGTAGTGCTTATGGAGGACATCACGCTAGAGATAGAACTGCACATAAGGTTCTACAATCAGGTTTTTATTGGCCTACTCTTTTTAAAGATGCTAGAAAGTTTATTTTATCTTGTGATCAATGTCAAAGGGTTGGAAATATTTCTAGATGTAATGAAATGCCTATGAATTATTCTCTAGTTATTGAACCGTTTGATTGTTGGGGTTTTGACTTTGTGGGACCTTTCCCTCCTTCACAAGGCTACACTCATATTCTTCTTGTTGTTGATTATGTTACTAAATGGGTAGAAGCTATTCCTACTACAAGTGATGATGGTGAAACCTCATTAAAAATGCTTAAAGACATTATTTTCCCTAGGTTTGGTGTACCTAGATATCTTATGACTGATGGGGTTTCTCATTTTATTCATGGTGGTTTTAGAAAAACTCTTGATAAATATGATGTTAATCATAGAATTGCTTCACCTTATCATCCTCAAACTAGTGGGCAAGTAGAATTATCAAATAGAGAAATCAAATCTATCTTGCAAAAGACAGTTAACAAATCTAGGAAAAATTGGGTTTAGAAATTAAGTGATGCTTTGTGGGCTTATAGAACTGCTTATAAAAATTCCATGGGCATGTCTCCTTATAAAATGGTTTATGGAAAAGATTGTCACTTGCCTCTAGAATTATAACGCATAGCTTATTGGGCAGTGAAAGACCTAAATAGAGATTCTAAACTTGCTGGTGAGAAAAGGTTGCTTGACTTAAGTTCTTTAGATGAATGGAGGAGTGAAACACATGAAAATGCTAAGCTTTTTAAAGAGAAAGTTAAAAGATGGCATGATAAGAGAATTATTAAAAGAGAATTTCATGTTGGTGAGAAAGTGTTATTGTATAGGTCTCGTCTCAGAATTTTTTGCAGGAAAATTACTCTCGAGATGGGAAGGACCTTTTGTTATTGAAGAGGTATATCGTTCAGGGGCAATTAAAATTGTTTCCCTTGAAGACAACACTTCACAAGTGGTGAATGGCCAAAGACTCGAGCATTATATTTCTGGAGATCCTTATAATGAAAATGTTGATTGTATTCAAGCCATGATCCCGGAGGAGTTTATTAAGAAGCACATTTCAGAAACTACACAGTCAGTTTCCGAATAGGTATCAGTTTTGGTAAGAAAACGTTCCTGAAACATCTTCCAACTTTTATTTTTACTGTTTTTTGAAAATATGAAATTTTTTGAGCCGGAAACGAGGCGGAGACGGAGCCCGGAGGCTCCACACCATGGGGTGGCGCGGCCCACCCCTGGACGCGCTAGCCTATGGTTTGGGCACCTCGGAGCCCCTCTCCGACACGTTTTCGACCTGGACTTTCCTTTTGTTATGAAACTTTTTTCTATATAATCGCCCGGATCCCCCGAGGTCCGTATATCGTTTTCTCGTTGTGTTTCTGTTTCGAGCTATTTTTGCCAAGATTTTTTTTCGGTTTTTAGAAGCGTCATGGCATCCGCCAACAACAAAAAAGGGAAGGAGCTAATGAAGATGATCTCCAAAGTCCCAAGCACAAGAACGTGGATCAGGGCGTCGAGAAGGAAGCAAAAAGGATGTCATCAAGTAGCAGGGGCGGAGCCAGGATTTGGATATAGGGGGGGCGAAACATTGTCTCTGGCAAGTGAAATATTTCTATCATTTATCAAGATAGCAAGCCCAAAAGTAAAATGGTATTTTCATATTGCCAAAAGCATGGCATGAATATATGGTATCTCAATCTCCAGTCATATAGCACACATATTGTAGCAAATGGGGACAAAACTACCGCTTAACATTTCAGATATAGATCTGCTACTATCGTCAACAAGTGGATCTGAAATTTTAGCGGCATGCCAGATTAGAGCTTTAAAATATTAGCTTGAAATGAATCTATTATATTCATCTTTTTAAGAACTAGTATATCGAATCTCTTCATTTGTGACTAAAAAGTATTGGAAATGTTAAATAATAGGGAATTGATCAGATTAGCAGCATGTACATTCTTGTATTGTGTACTGATTGATAATTCGGTGGTGATTTTATGGGACGGGCCCATGTCGCAAATATAGGGCATCTGGCCAAGGAAGGTCAGCGGCATCGCCATATCCTCCGCTACTCCGCTGCCATCCAGGTTCGCTGGTGTTCGAGCGGGAGCAGCACGCATTAGGGCAGTCAGATCGATGGTGATATGCGAGAGGATGAGAGACGAGAGGAGATGGGCAAACGATTTTTGTCCTAAGAAGTCAGCTAGATGGGTTGTTTCATGTTGACTGCTGGGCTTGGTGCGTACATACTGATTGCTGCTAGCTTTGGGCTTAAATACTAAGAGTATACATAGTGCTCAGCAGCTATTATCCTATATATACCAGTATTATATACAATTAGTACCCGCTGCAATACGTTGGGGGGGACGAACCATTAGGGGGGGTCTGACCCCTGCTAGCCCCCCTTGTCTCCGCCCCTGTCAAGTAGTGTTTATTCTTATAGTGTGCAGGGACCAAGACCATCAGTCCCGGGCCTCAGTCTCGTTCCTGGAGTAGAGGAATCTCTTCGGATTGCAAATGAGTTTTGTGAATGTTATCGAGCTTTAAGGACGGAGGTAGAGATTCTTCAAGAAGAAAACGACAGGTTTCGTGAGATGCTGCAACGTTACCACGCACTGCTTGAGAAGAGTATATCACCACCACCACCGAAGAATTGATTCGTCATTGGGTTTGGCATCCCCTCGGCTTGTTCTAGGTCTTGGGGGAGTGCGGCGGTATCACATCACTATATTTCATCTTTTACTTTTTCAGTAGAGTCATATCATGAGTAGAGAAGTTATCATATATGATGGTTTGCAGAATGAAAGTGTCTCTCCTTAGTTGGTTATCGTTGTATCCGTTGGTGTGATTTGCCGGTTTCAAATATTAATGAGAAGTTTCATCATTTATTTTCTGCACACATTATTCTAGTTTTCAATTTCTGTCATATGGTTGAGCTTGTTATTAGTATTTGGTACCACTGTAGAGATCATCAAGTTAATCTAGTTGGTTATGGCAAACTTAGCTTGGGTCAGCAGAAATAATAATTTGAGATGCTAGTATAAGAAAGAGGAATTTGCCTATTAGCTCGTAAACTTAGTATTCACAAGTTAAGATCGCTTGGGCTTTCAATGAAGATTGCATGATTGGTTTCATCATATGTATATTTGTTTGTTTTCCCTCACCTCTTATGCTTGCTACTCAACCTTGCTAGCCAAAAACCATGTACTGAGAGGGAATGCTTCTCGTGCATCCAAAACCGTGAGCCCCAAACCTTGCCATTGTGTACACCATACCTACCTACATGTGGTATTTAACTGCCACTCCAAGTAAATTTCTCATGTGCTACCTTTAAAACCTTCAAAACTATTCATGTTTTGTGCCCCTGTTTTAGCTCATGAGGACGTAATCGAGAATCTTTATCTCACTTGTTGATTGGACTTCAAACACCTGGACTAGTGGCTGCATCCGCTTATCCAAATGCTAGAAGAGCTGGCAGCGGGGTGCCGAGCCCCAAAACTAATACACAAATTCACTTCACTATTTTTGCCCTTGATTTATCAGTCAAAGCATAATCGTGTAAACAAAAGAGAATGAGGGATGACCTTCTACACCAGTTGCGTCCCTCATATGGGAGCCGCTCTTATGAAGTCTTGTTGGCTTGTGACGTACTGTATTGTCTGTTTACCATTCGTTAACATAAGCATACACCTCTCTTAAAAATGTTTTCAATACCTCTGTTTAATAAAATAAAAGCTCTAGCACATGAGTGGTCCATGCTTCCTTCTGCGAAGGGCCTCTCTTTTACTTTCATGTTGAGTCAGTAAAACCATTTCTCTCCGTCTCCAGCAAGCATTTGAGTTGTTGTGATCTCACCATCTATATGTTGATTTATTCAATAATGTTTTCTATCCTTCTTTGTTTAGCACAGCTTTATTATCTGAATGAATATTACTTTGAAAAGCTATGAATCACTGTAAAAAGAATTGTTATAACCAAACATGTTAAGCTCTACAAGATGAGCCTTATTATAAAGACTTCACCTAAGATAAGCATGATATCATTAAATGTTCTCTGACCAAGAATGAAGTTTGCCATTACAAATTTTGATTCTCTGTTTTGCATCTTTGTTTGTGACTCCCATTACATGTTTCAAGTTAGATTATATGAGAGGAAGTTGATGTCTATAATAATTGGTGCATAGATAGATGTGATGCTTCTTTTCCGTATTTTATTTATCGACTCTTCACTCCATAAACCCGTGGTCATGTTTTCTGAGTTCAGTTTCGCTTGGGGACAAGCGAGGTCTAAGCTTTGGGGGGAAGGGGGGGTTGATACGTCCATTTTGCATCAATATTTTATATCATAATTTTTCTGTTATTCATCGATATATTTTATGTTATGATGCATCTCTTATGTTATTTTATCTTATTTTGCATGTTTATAATTTTTGGAGAATAAAATCGGTACCAGGAATCTAATGGAAAAAAGCATGGCCGGGATACCATATTTCAGAAGGTCAGAAGAATAAGTGGGACACCGGGGGTGTCTTAATAGTTTAGGGGAGGAACACACCCAAAATGAGAGCCAGATGGGGCCCACCATGGGGTGGGGCACCCCCCTTGGCCACAGCACCTAGGGGTGTGGCCACCCTGGCCCACCTCTGAAGGGTATTTTCTGCGTGCCTGTCCCCGAGGAAACCCTAAGAATCATTCCATCGTCGAAGAATTATTCCGCTGCCGCCTCGAGGCGGAAAACACCCGAGAGAGAAAAGCTCTCTGGCAGGGAGAAATCTGTCGGGGAAATTCCTCTCCGGAGAGGGGAAATCACCGCCATAGTCACCGTCATCACTCCGGGCATCATCATCATCATCACCACCAGCACTATCACCATCATCATCCACCTTCAGCTCGCTGTAACAATTAGGGGCCTCTATCATTGTTTTGCATTAGATCTCTCTCGGTTTGGATTATTTGTTAGTAGCTGATGCTCGTGAGATTTATCGGTGTTTGCACTTTATGACCAGATTGTTATCATCCATTATATCACCCTTGATCATGATCCATATAATGTCTTGTGAGTAGTTTATGTTGTTCTTGAGGACATGGGAGAAGTCAAGTTGTTAGTAGTTAAGTAATGTTGAGTAATATTTAATGTTTTATGTTTAAGTTGTGGTGTTATTCTTCTAGTGGTGTCATGTGAACGTCGACTACATGATACTTCACCATTTCTGGGCCTAGGGGAATGAATAGTGTATTTGGCTACTAATTGTGGGGTTGCCGGAGTGACAAAAACCTAAACCCCCTTTAGGAAACCATTACACGAGGGAGCGGAGGATCCCGGAGTTTAAAGTGTGGTTAGACTTATTTCTTAATTACTTTCTTGTAGTTGCGGATGCTTGCAAGGGGCATAATCACAAGTATGTATTAGTCTTGGATGGGACTGTACATTAGCATAGTTCACCCATACAACATTTATCAAAACACCTAAAATTAATCAGCTGCATGGAACAAAAGCACTTGACAGTGCCTCCCGCGTGTTCTCGAGAACGTTTGTTAATATAAGTAAACCCACCGGCTTGTACTTTGCTGAAGAAAGGATTGGGCCACTTGCTGCAATTATTACTACTGCATTTTATTTACTCGTACTTTATTTACCCGCAATATCAAAAAACCCTACAAATCTATTTTCTAGTATTTACAGTTATTCCTTCATTGAAACTGCTTGTCAACACCTTCTTCTCCTCGTTGGGTTCGACACTCTTATTTATCGAAAGTACTACGATACACCCCCTATACTTGTGGGTCGTCAGTGGCTAGGATTCATAGTCCGACATGCATGCAAACTGTATTGGTCGCAATACGAAGATGATGCGTATCTTATCTTCGCGATTGAAGATCTGAAGAAATCAATTGATAAGCTCATTGAGAAGGAATCACCACCACCACCAAAGAATTGTTTCGTCATTGGGTTTGGCATCCCCTCGGCTTGTTCCAAGCTTGGGGGGAGTGCCGCAGTATCACATCACTATCTTTCATCTTTTACTTTTTTAGTAGAGTCATATCATGAGTAGAGAAGTTATCATATAGGATGGTTTGCAGTATGGAAGTGTCTCTCCTTAGTTGGTTATCGTTGTATCCGTTGGTGTGAGTTGCCGGTTTGAAATATTAATGAGAAGTTTCATCATTTTTTTTCTGCACACATTATTCTAGTTTTCAATTTCTGTCATATGGTTGAGCTTGTTATTAGTATTTGGTATCACTCTAGAGATCATCAAGTTAATCTAGTTGGTTTTGGCAAACTTAGCTTGGGTCAGCACAAATAATAATTTGACATGCTAGTATAAGAAAGAGAATTTTGCCTATTAGCTCGTAAACTTAGTATTCACAAGTTAAGATCGCTTGGGCTTTCAATGAAGATTGCATGATTGGTTTCATCATATGTATATTTGTTTTTTTCCTCAACTCTTATGCTTGCTACCCAACCTTGCTTGCCAAAAACCCTGTACTGAGAGGGAATGCTTCTCGTGCATCCAAAACCTTGAGCCCCAAAACCTTTCCATTGTGTACACCATACCTACCTACATGTGGTATTTAACTGCCACTTCAAGTAAATTTCTCATGTGCTACCTTTAAAACCTTCAAAACTATTCCTCTTTTGTGCCCCTGTTTTAGCTCATGAGGACGTAAATAGAGAATCTTTATCTCACTTTTTGATTGTACTTCAAACACTTGGACTAGTGGCTTCATCCGCTTATCCAAATGCTAGAAGAGCTGGCAGCGGGGTGCCCGGCCCCAAAACTAATACACAAATTCTCTTCACTATTTTTGCTCCTGATTTATCGGTCAAAGCATAATCGTGTAAACAAAAGAGAATGAGGGATGACCTTATACACCAGTTGCGTCCCTCATATGGGATCCTCTCTTATGAAGTCTAGTTGGCTTGTGACGTACTGTAGTGTCTGTTTACCATTCATTGACTTAAGCATACACCTCTCTTAAAAATGTTTTCAATACCTATGTTTAATAAAATAAAAGCTCTAGCACATGAGTGATCCATGCTTCCCTCTGTGAAGGGCCTTTCTTTTACTTTCATGTTGAGTCGGTAAACCCATTTTTCTCTGTCTCCAGCAAGCATTTGAGTTGTTGTGATCTCACCATCTATATGTTGATTTATTCAATCTTGTTTTCTATCATTCTTTGTTTAGCTCATGCCTTATTATATGAATGAATATTACTTTGAAAAGCTATGAATCACTGTAAAAGAATCGTTATAATTAAGCATGTTAAGCTCTAATGAGCCTTATTATAAAGACTTCACCTACGATAAGCAGGATATCATTAAATGTTCTCTGACCAAGAATGAAGTTTGCCATTACAAATTTTGATTCTCTCTTTTGCATCTTTGTTTGTGACTCCCATTACTCGTTTCAAGTTAGGTTATATGAGAGGAAGTTGTTGTCTATAATCACTGGTGCATAAATAGATTTGATGCTTCTTGTCCGTATTTTATTTATCGAGTATTCACTCCATAAACCTGTGGTCATGTTTTCTGAGTTCAGTTTCGCTTGGGGACAAGCGGGGTCTAAGCTTGGGGGGAGTTGATACGTCCATTTTGCATCACTATTTTATATCATAATTTTCTACTATTCATCGATATATTTCATGTTATGATGCATCTCTTATGTTATTTTATCTTATTTTGCATGTTTTATAATTTTTGGAGAATAAACACCGGGACCAGGAATCTGATGGAAAAAGCACCATCGGGATACAATATTTCAGAAGGTCAGAAGAAGAAGTGGGACACCGGGGGTGTCCTAAAAGTTCAAAGGAGGATTACAACCAGAAGGAAAGCCAGAGGGGGCCACCATGGGGTGGCGCGGCCCCCGCTTGGCCACGCCACCTAAGGGTGTGGCCACCCTGGCCCACCTCTGGGGTATATTTTCTGCGTGCCTATCCCCGTGGAGACCCTAAGCCTCATTCCATCGTCGAAGAATTATTCCGCCGCCGCCTCGGCGCGGAAAACACCCCAGAGAGAAAAGCTCTCTGGCAGGGAGAAATCTGTCGGGGAAATTCATTTCCGGAGAGGGGAAATCACCGCCATCACTCCGGGCATCATCAAGGTCGTCGTCATCATCATCATCACCACCAGCACCATCACCATCATCATCCACCTTCATCCCGCTGTAACAATTAGGGGCCTCTATCGTTGTTTTGCATTAGATCTCTCTCCCGGTGTGGATTACTTGTTAGTAGTTGATGCCTGTGAGATTTATCGATGTTTGCACTTTATGACCAGATTGTTATCATCCATTATATCACCTCTGATCATGATCCATATGATGTCTTGTGAGTAGTTCGTGTTGTTCTTGAGGACATGGGAGAAGTCAAGTTGTTAGTAGTGAAGTAATGTTGAGTAATATTTAATGTTTTATATTTAAGTTGTGGTGTTATTCTTCTAGTGGTGTCATGTGAACGTCGACTACATGATACTTCACCATTTATGGGCCTAGGGGAATGCATAGTGTATTTGGCTACTAATTGTGGGGTTGCCGGAGTGACAGAAACCTAAACCCCCTTTAGGAAACCATTACACGAGGGAGCGTAGGATCCCAGAGTTTAAAGCTGTGGTTAGATTTATTTCTTAATCACGTTATTGCAGTTGAGGATGCTTGCAAGGGGTATAATCACAAGTTTGTATTAGTCTTGGATGGGACGGTACATTAGCATAGGTTCACCCACACAACACTTATCGGAACACCTAAAATTATTCAGCTGCATGGAACAAAAGCACTTGACAGAAACCTCCCATGTGTCCTCGAGAACGTTTGTTAATCATAAGTAAACTCACCGGCTTGTCCTTTGCTGAAGAAAGGATTAGTCCACTTGCTGCAAATATTACTACTGCATTTTATTTACTCGCACTTTATTTATCTGCACTATCAAAAACCCCTACAAATCTATTTTCCAGTATTTACAGTTATTCCTTCATCGAAACTGCTTGTCAACACCTTCTGCTCCTCGTTGGGTTCGACACTCTTATTTATCGAAAGTATTATGATACACCCCCTATACTGGTGGGCATCAGTTCCTTCCCTCCTCCCGGCCCTGAAGAAAGAACTATTTGTGATAGAAGGGAAATGGTGGTACGACGAGGACGACACCGAGCCATCCCTGAAATCCGGCGAACGGGTTCTTCTCGCCTCTTACGTTAATAGAGGTATGGGATTTCCGCCATCCGCCTTCTTCCTTCAGATCTTAGACCACTATAAGATCCAGCCACACAATATTCCCTCCAATTACAATATTTACCTAGCCGGGTTTCAAGCCTTATTCGAGGGGTATCTAGGAATAGAACCTAGATTAGATTTCTTGCAATATTGCTTCGGGGTAAAGCACAACCCCTCCGAAGGCGCCCTTCCGACATGCGGGACCATCTCCTTCACCCTCCGTAGGTTTAGGGAGGATTGGTTTCCGAAAATCAAAACCTCGGAGTCCGTCAAATTTTGGACGGGCTCCTTTTTCTATCATGCCGATGTCCCATTTCCTAGAAAGGAAACGGACATTCCTCCATTTGTCAATTCCGCGGCCACTCCCCAAGATAATTGGGCGGTGGACGCGGTACAGACTCTGCCCGCAGATCTGATGAGGATCAAGAGGCGAATCGCCAAACTTTTTTCCACCACTCCCCCACTGACCGGCACGGATACCGTCTTGTGCTGGCTCGGAAGGTGGATCCAGCCTTTGGCTCACCGTGGAACTCGGCTTATGTGTACATACACAGGCCCTGACGACGCGATGAGGGCAACCAACAAGGCTTTGACGAAAAAGGACTTCAAGAAGCGGCTAAACCAACCGGTTTCCACTCGGGACCTGTCTGAAGAGAGTCGGAAAATGTACCATGCTGGCAATCCAACTTCAAAGGTATAGTTCTTTCCCCTTGGGCATTTTCTTGGTTTTTCTTCTTCTCGGGTTTTTTCCTTACCCGGACTTTGTTTTTTCTAGAGCTTGTCGATCTCCCTGAGGCTGAGCTTGCGGTTGACGCCGAGTTGGACGCGCTTCGTGCCAACTTCCAATCTAGAGGTCGGAAACGCAAGAAGCCATCCAACACTCAGGAGGTTAGCGACCTTGACAGCGTGGCCGTCGGAACTTCTAGGTAAAAATCCCGGGCTTTTTCATTTCTATGCTTTTTATTGCATGTTTTTGTTTCTCGGAATTTCCCTTTTTTTTTGTTTCTAGCCTTGCCCCTACCACATTGAAGGGCAAAGGCCGCAAGAAGCACAAGGCTGCTGCTCACAGAGGAGCAAAGCCATCTCCCGCTGCAGCGCCGGATACTCCGACAGCGGCGGGGGAAGGAAACTCGGCACCCCGAGAAGATGAGCACACTTTACCGTCCAGCCAGCCCATTGCATCCAACTCGGATGTGCGGGAAAGGGTGGCGCTGGATGAGGGAGGCCCTTCAAACATCCCGAAGGAGGAGCCCATCCCAAACTTTGACAAGGACTTCAAGGTAAAAGAAGAGCATTTTGACAAACACGGATATATTCATCCGTGGGCGACAAAATACTTCGCTCGAGCTCCTTTAATCCGTCCGATGCCGTAAGGCGGACTTATAGTTAGGAATAATTACGTGTTCTCGCCTCGGTAGGTCATGAAAGACGGCCTTTGCCATGTCGGAATCCTCTTTGCAGAGTATGCAAATTTTTCCGAGAATTTGACGAGTCTTCAGAAAATGAGCCAATTAATTACCTCTAGCCCCCAAGCATTTAGACAAATGTATGTTTTTTGACTGAATGCTTTCTTCTTATTCTTGCTTGTTTTTTTGTCTTAAGCGATATTTCTCTTGTCCATGTTTCAGCAAACTGCCAAGACGATTAACATGGAAGTTTTTAATAAACTTACCATCAAGAACAAGGAGGTTAAAACTCTCCTTAGTATTCTTGAGGACAAGGACTCGGAGTTAGCCTCAGTTCAGCAGGAGCTGAAGGACTCGGCAGGTAAATGTTTTTATCATTTGACCTGCTTAATTATTCTAAGTCTTTTTCCAAGTATTGATTTCTCCACATTTTATTCTTTTCAGCTTCTTTGGTGAAAGCCAAGCAAATTGCTGAAGATGTTGGCAATGCCGAGAATCTCCGAAAGGAGAATTCCGACCTTTACCAATTGACGGTAAAGCTTCGGAAGGAGCTGGAGGCTAGCCAGCTGGCTATTGGCATTGCCGAGTCCAAGGCTTCCGCCCAGACCGAGAAGGACAAGCCCACCATCGAGGACCTGGAAAACTCTTTGAATCAACGCCTTAAAGAAGGCGTTGAAATGGACAAGATTCTCGGTAAGTTTTAGCTCTTTTACCGGGTTTGTCTCCTTATACTTTTTACTGTATGTTTACTTTCTCCTTCTCTACGTTTTCTAACTTTTTCTTGTTGATTTAAACAGAAGGGAACCCCTTGCTTACCCGGATTGACAGAATCCAGGCTTTCGGGAGAGTCTTTTTGGCCTTGAAGACTGTGGGGATGTTGCTTGTGAACAAGTACATTACCGACAAAGCTGAAGAATTCTCGGAAGTAAGCAAACTTCCGGAAGTAATTGAGGAGGTGGCGAACCAAAAGGAGTATTGGTTTCGCTCTGCTGCTCGCGGTGGTGCGCGCATGGCCCTTGGGCTAATGCATATGCATTATACCACCGCAAAATCTTGGCGTGTTGGGACTGGTATCCCACAAGGGTACACTGATTCGCAGAGAGCCGACATTTTTTAGTCTGTCAAGGGGCATGCCAACAATATAGATCAAATGGTGTCCATCTCAACCTTCTACCTGGAGGAAGATATTCTGGCAACTCCCGAGAACCCCAGCGATAGCGAAGAGGAAGACTCAGATTCTTCTGATGCCGCCTAGTTCCTGAGTAGCTGTTCGAGAAAAATAGAAGCATTACTGTTCTTTCCATGTAATATCTATTGTAATGCTATCTATGTTTTGTATGAAACAAGTATTCACCCCTTTTGCAGTAAAGTTTATGTCTTTGTAAGTTATCTGGGTTTTAATTACTTTCCCTTCTATGTTCTCTAGCTTACATGCTTTGACTGTCCTTAGTGTTGAAATGGATCAATAATACTTAATCTTCATGCCAATTGACTGGTTCAGGCCTATCAGTAGAAACTCGGAAACATGGATCGTACTTAGGCATTTCTACTTACTAATTATAGTGACCCAAGATACAAACTATGAGATAATACTTAGGAAAAAATAAGGAATTTTGGAAAATTATGAAACTCACGCACGCATGCACAATCTGGGTTTCCTTAGTCCTTTTAGGCTGTGAAAGCATTCAGTTTTTTAACATCGAGCACACAGGCACAATTCGGGTTAACATTGAAGCAATTTGAAAGATCATTGAGAAATAGATAAGACGGGCTTATGATTTGAATGAAACAGATAAAACAGAAATGCATGAATTCCGACAACTTTATTTCATGATCTCAAAGATGTTTACATAGAAATTGAACTAAGTGTAGAAGGGACGTAACCGCTGGATGCTCCAGGGTCTCTTTGTCTCTCCTAGTTCGACATCTATCTTTCTCTTTCTCTTGAGATTCGAGTTTTTAGGATCATCCTCCGTATCTCGGATATCTACAAGGTAGTATGATTCATTTTTCATATCCTTGCTAATGACAAATGGTCCCTCCCAAAATGGGGCTAATTTGTGCTTCCTTTCCTGTACCAATCTTAGCACCAAATCACCTTCTTTAAAAGAATGATGTTTGATTTTCCGACTATGATAATGTTGCAGTCCTTGCTGATAAATGGTGGATCTTTGTAGCACAAGTTCTCGTTCTTCTTCTAAGAGATCGACGACATCTTGTCGTGCGTTTTCGGCATTCGAGTCATCGTAAGATTGCACTCTTGGGATATCATGGATCATGCCCGTAGGAAGCACTGCTTCTGCACCATAAACCAGAAAAAGGGGTGTTTGCCTTGTGGATCTATTCGGTGTCGTTCGAATAGTCCAAGGCACAGAAGGTAATTCTTCTACCCATGCACCAGCTGCTCTGTGAAGAGGAGATTAGAGTCTTGGGCGTATTCCTTGCAGGATTGAGCTATTCATTATTTCAACCTGCCCATTGGATTGCGGGTGTGCCACAGATGCGAGATCGGGGCGAATTCTCGTTTGTCAGCAATACTTTGCCAACTCTCTCATGGAGAAATTTGTCCCGTTGTCCGTGATTATGCTATGTGGAACGCCGTATCTCATGACAATGTCAATGACGAAATTTCTGGCAGTCACACCGTCAATTGTTTTGATGGGTTTCGCCTCCACCCACTTGGTATACTTATCCATTGCAACGAGTAGATGCGTAAGTCCATCTCTTGCAGTTTTGAATGGTCCCATCATATCTAGGCCCCAGACCGCAAATGACCATGTAATGGGTATAGTTTTGAGTGCTTGGGCTGGCATATTCGTCTGCTTGGCGTAATACTGACATACGACACATGTGTTTACTATGTGTTCCGCGTATGTCTTGGTTGTGAGCCAAAAAAACCTGCACGGAATGCTTTTTTAACTATGTTTTTGGACCGAGCATGATGTCCGCAATCTCCTGCGTGGATTTCTTACAAGATTTCTCGGCCTTCTTCTGGTGAAATACATCGCTGAAAAATTTCGATAGTACTGCGTTTATACATGCAACCATTGATTACCGTGTATCCTTTGCATCGACGTTGTATATGTCTTTGCAAGACCTCGGCTGCTCCATCCGGGAACTTATGATCAACTAAGAAGTTTAAGTATGGAATTGTCGAATCCGGGTTAACGAGCAGAACTTCTATTGACTCGAAAACTAGAGGATAGTCAATATCTCCGCCTTTTATTGATGGTTCATGCAAATGTTGGAAAAACACACTAGGCGGTAGAATTTTAACCCTTTCCGAGCCCATGCGGGCTAAGGCATCCGCGTTCCAATTTTCTTCCCTTTTGATATGAAGTACTTCAAATCTCAGTAATAAAATGGCAAACTCATCCACCGTTCTCCGATATTCAGCCATGATGGGACTTTTGGTATCCCCTGTTTGGTTTAGCTGATGTTGTACCAAATCCGAGTCACCATAGAAAAGTATATGCTTAACTCCTATTTCTTTTGCAATATGCAAGCCATGAAGCAATGCTTCGTATTCTCCCACATTGTTGCTGGCGTTGAAGTGTATTTGCAATACATACTCCATAATGTCGCCTTTTGGGGATTTTAGCACTACACCAGCTCCGATACCTTCTTTCATCTTGGATTCGTCAAAATGCATGATCCAATATTCCGAATCAGGCATTTGTGTATTTTCCATTGCTTCTGTCCAATCAGCGACAAAATCTGCCAAAAGCTGGGATTTAATTGCCGTCCTGGGTTGGTACTTAATGTCGAACGTAGCCAGTTCAATGCCCCATTTGGCAACTCAGCCTGTTGCGTCCGCATTGTTGATGATATCCCCTAGTTGTGTTTTGCTTACCACTGTTATGGAATGTCCTTGGAAATAATGACGGAGTTTCTGGGATGCGAAAAACACGCCATATGCCAGTTTTTGATAATGTGGGTACCTTTGCTTAGATTCAGAAAATACTTCACTAATATAGTATACTGGATACTGGTCTCGTATGCTCTGTTCATCTTTGCGTCTTTCCACAATTATCACCGCACTCATAACCCTGTTAGTTGCTGTGAGATACAATAACATGGGTTCTTCGTCTTTTGGCGATGCCAAAACTGGAGATTTCATCAAAGTTTCTTTTAACTGGGTTAATGCTTTGTCCGCCTCTTCTGTTCATTCAAATTTATCGGATTTCTTCAACAATTTGTATAATGGCAGAGCTTTGTCCCCAAGCCGGCTTATAAACTCGCTTACGGCGGCTGCAGAACCCGTCAACCTTGAGACATCTTTTAGACATGTAGGCATTTTGATGTTTAGGATTGCTTTGATATTTTCCGGGTTTACCTCTATCCCTCTATGAGAAACGATGAAACCCAGAAGCTTTCCTGAGGGAACCCCTAATACGCACTTTAATGGGTTCAACTTCATTTTATAAGTGCGCAAATTTTCGAAAGTTTCTCGTAGATCTTCAAGGAGTGTATCCTTTTCCTTAGAAACCACGACAATGTCGTCCATGTAAACGTGCACGTTTTTACCAATTTGACTATGCAAACAACGTTGCATGCAACGCTGGTATGTTGCACCCGCGTTCTTCAAGCCAAAACGCATGGTTATGTATTGTATGTTCCATAGGGTGTTATGAAAGATGTTTTGATTTGATCTTCTTCTTTCATGCGTATTTGATGGTACCCGGAATAAGCGTCCAAAAAGCATAAAAGCTCAGAGCCAGCTGTGGCATCTATTATTTGATCGATCCGCGGTAACGCGAACCTATCTTTCGTACACAATTTGTTCAATCCCGTGTAATCTATACACATTCTAAGATTATTACTATCCTTCTTCGGGACTAATACTGGGTTTGCAGAGCAATCAGTATGTATTACTTCCCGGATAAATTCAGCTGCTAGAAGCCGGATAATTTCCTTGCCAATAGCCTTCCATCTTATTCCATCAAAACGACGAAGACCTTGCTTGACGGGTTTTGATCCTGGAATCACCTTCAATTGATTCTCAGGAAGTTCCCTGGGTACAGTCGGCATGTCTGCAGGACACCAGGCAAAAATATCCCAGTTCTCATGGAGGAACTTGATGAGCACGCTTTCCTATGCGTCCATCCTTCCGGTTCCCACAACGACAAATTTTGTCTGATCTTTGGGATCTAGGATAACTTGCCTTCTATTCTCTGATGCTTTTAAGCTATCCTACGACGTCCGGCTTTCTTTTGGAGCATAAATACTCCCTCTTGGAGTCACTAGCAACTACTTGGCCAGAGCAACCACTAGCAACGGAAAAGCATGCAAGTTAACAACTAACATATGCAATAAAGACTATAATCAACTTGGCATAAGTTCAATATTCATCGGATCCCAGCAAACACAGCACATAGAATTACATAAGAACAATCTCGATCATGTTAGGCAGCTCACGAGATATAAACATTGAAGCATAGGAGGAGAAGACAACCATCTAGCTACTGCTATGGACCCGTAGTCCAAGGATGAACTACTCACGATTCACTCCGGAGGCAGGCATGGTGATGATCTCCTCTCCGGGAGGGTGCCGGGAGACAGCTTCAGAACCCCCCTGGTCTAGGGTTGACGACGACGACGACTGCAGAACTTTTCGGGGATTTTTGATCAGGTGCTTAGGGTTTTCCTTCGGAGGGGAATAAATAGGCGAAAGGGCGGCGTCGGTGGGCCAGCAGGGTGGCCTCACCACCCCCAGGCGCGACCAAGGGGGCCCATGCCTGGCTATGGTGAGGCCCCCTAGTGCCCGTCTTCGACTCCTCTTCGGACTTCTGGATGCTTCTGAGGAAAATAGGAACTTCGGGATTCGTGGGGTCCAGTTCCAAGAATATTTCCAGAACAAATTTTCCGAAATAAAAAAACAGCAGAAAACAGGGAACTGACACTTGGCATCTTGTTAATAATTTAGTCCCGGAAAACGTGTAAAAATGCTATAAAGAAGGAAGAAAACATGTAGAAATTGGCATAATATCAACATGGAACATCAGAAATTATATATACGTTGGAGATGTATCAAGCATCCCCAAGCTTAGTTCCTACTCGTCCTCGAGTAGGTAAACGCTAAAAAAAATCTGAGGTGACATGCTACCAACATAACTCAATCATCAATAATGTAAAAGCATATGTAAGCTGAGATCATAGAACTTAAACACAAGCATGATAAATAGAACTTTAATAATAAAGCATAGCAATCACTTTGCATCATGAGAAGTAACCTAAATAAAAGATCATGAATAACAACGCAAAGAAAGATATACGTTTTTTTCAAGTATAAAGAAAGCATGGCAAAGTGGTATTTCACAAGTCCTTAAGAGTGGGACAAAACATAAATGCTAGGACACCTTCAAAGTTCATGAGGAAGCCTAGAACAAATAGTTGGGGAACAAGCAATAACACATCATGAATCAATTAATAATGTTTCTAGGACAAATTCACATAAAACTCAGAATGGCAAAAATGCTCTCTCAACTGTGCATAAAGTTAGAAGATGGAGACTCAACATAAAAGTAAAAGAAAGGCCCTTCGCAGAGGGAAGTAGGGATCAACTCATGTGCTAGAGATTTTATTTTATTAAACAGAGGTATTAAAAACTTGACACTCCTACCACCCATCTTTCACAAACCGTGGAGGAGTGTCTATATTTTAAGAGAGGTGTATGCTAGTGTCAACGAATGGTAAACAAAAAATAAAGTATGTCACACGCCAACTAGATTTCACAAGAGAGGCTCCCATATGAAGGACGCATATGGGTAGAAGGTCATCTATCTTTCTCTTTTGTTTACACAATTATGGTTTGACTGATACATCAAGGGCAAAAATAGTGAAGAGAATTTGTTTGCATTAATTTGGGGCTAGGCACCCCGCTACCAGCTCTTCTATCAATTGGATAAGCGGATGAAGCCACTAGTACAGAGTGTGAAATCCAATCAACAAGTGAGATCAGCATTCTCTATTTACGTCCTCATGAGCAAAACAGGAGTAATTTTGAAAGTTTTAAAGGTAGCACATGAGAAATTTACTTGGAGTGGTAGTTAAATACCACATGTAGGTAGGTATGGTGGACACAATGGGAAAACTTTTGGTTTTAGGGAGTTGGATGCACGAGTAGATCTCATACTCAGTACAGGTGGAGGCTAGCAAAAGACTGGGAGCGACGAATCAAGAGAGCATAAGAGCCATAATCATGCATATCGACATAAACATCATTAATCAAAGCATAAGTGGTACCACAAGTTCAAAAACTAAATGATCATGGAGGCTATTCGTGACTGGTTCACAGTCATAAACATGGTGTGAGCATGCGTCAAGTCAACCAAATAAAACATATAAAGGAGAATACCACAAATTTATGATTCAAAATGGCAAGAAAACCTCGTGATTCTTTCAATGGCATATTATACACTCTCAGCTATTTGAGGCTAATCATGCTACTAAATAACCACAAGGCTTTAAAACTAAAATAACATCTAGCATGACATGAAAAAGTTCTAGCCACAGTCTATATAAGCTTCTATGTGCACCGTTATAAATTCTACCTCAAGCAACAGTTTCTTTTCCCTACAAGCACCATACAAAACATGCTTTAACAAAAAATCTACAAACGCTACAGAAACCAAACATGAGAGGACTCACATAACACTACAAAAACTAACAGCTCTAAATAAGAGATGTAATGAAAACAAGAGCTAAGCATGATTTTTTTTGCAGCAACTAGAAGAAAAACTAAGAATACTAAGTATTCCCATGAAAAAGAGGAGCGTGTCACTCTCCAATAAAAGAATGATGGGGTCCAACTGTAACATCCCAAGTATGAAAAACACCTTTAGAATGTTTGCTTTTTGTTAAATTATGTTTTGCATCATGTCATCATAAGCTTTGCATTTGTTTTCCATTTGTTTTCCCTTGTTTTTCCATTTGATTTTCAAACCAAATTTCAAATTTTGTTTCATACTTGTTCTGTTACAATTTTCAAATAAAAATATTCAAATAAAAACATCTTTTGTTTCCATTAAAACTTGAAAGATCAAAACCATTAACTTGCTTAAGTTAAAATAATTCATTTAACACCATTTTTCACTCAAATTCAATTAAATTACAAACAGAAACACAATTTGAAATTTTTGAAAAACAAACATTGGCACAGTGGGGCTTTTGTAAATAATACCCTATAAAAATTGTTCCAATTTTTTCTCTATCCCAAAACCTCTCTTTTTCTTCCCTTTTCTTTTTCTGCAAATAAAAAAGAAAGAGAATCAGAAAACAGAAAAAAAATAACAGAGAGAAAGGGGGCAGGCCAGCCAGGTGGGCTGCGCCCACCAGCCCAGGCCCAACCCCCACGGCCTGCTTACCCCTTCACCCCCTACCTCTGTACGGCACACCATCGGAGGTGTCCACGTAGAGCAACAGAGGCAGGGGACGGCCAGCAGCACCTCTCCCCCTCCTTATAGCCACCCCGAGCTCCTCCCCCCGTGCCCTAGACCTCCTCCATCCTCCTCTCTCTCTCCACCGCCGCCGTTTTCTCTCTTCTCCTTCCTCTGTCTCCCTCTCTGCTCCCCACCACCGCACACCACCGCCACCATTCCCGGCGATCGCCGCCGCCATGGACGCCACCCGGCCTAGTTAGCCACGGGAACGGGTTCCCCGTAAGTCCACCTCCCTCCTCGACACCGTCGCGGGACCCGGGAACAGCTACAGCGTCGCCGCCGTCCACCTCCCTGTCGCCACCGTCTTCCTCCCCTCCGACGAGCTGCCCGAGCACTGCCTCCTTCCTCTCCCGGTGAGCATCGCTCCCTTCTATCCTCCTGGTACTTGCGCACAAGGGGCACGCACGGCCAAACCTCCCTTACGCACACGAGCACGCAGCAGCAGCAGTGCAGCAGCCGCCTCCGGCGACTGCCTCCTCGTCGGGGTGCAGATAGCTGAAACAAAATTCAGTTTCGTCAGGCTTATGTCGAACCTGAACCGCAAAACCGTGCGCGCATCTAACCTATCACAAAACATTTCAGTAGCGTAGTGGCAATGCACTGCTCACGCGCGCCCGCGGCCAGGGATCAAGTCCCCGCTGCGCGGATTAAATCCGCCTTTTTTTGCACTTTGCCACGCGCGCGGGAGTGGCCCACCTGTCTGTGGCTCTGCGAGCCCAGTCATCACCCAACCGCGGCCACGCAGGCGCCAGCTAGGCGCTGGCCCACTGGCCGGTGACCTAGGGCTGAGCTGCCTCGCGTAGAAAAATCCCAGGGGCCTTTTCTGAAGGTTATTTTCGCATCCAAGCCCCTGGACCAATCTGAAAACTATTTAATTCACAAAATAGCCCCTGCAATTTCAAATCCAAATAACTTTTGTATTTCAAATCCAAATAAAATAAATAAAATATGTTTTCTGTACCAAATTTAATTCTCTACATGTTTAAAACATTTGTTTACTGTTTTGAACATTTCAAATATTTTCAAAATTCAAATTCAAACAACTCATTTCAAATTTGGTTAATTTCATAACTAATTCAAATTTAATTCAAATGTCACATATAAAATATGTTTTCCATGCCAAATTGAACCACCTTTCCAAATATAAACTTTGTTTCCTGTTTTGAATAATTAAATTTGGTTAAATAATATAAACCTTGTTTAAATCATTTAAAATTGCTAAATTCATAACTTGGTCAAATTAAATTCTTTTTGAACATATAAAATATGTTTTCAAACCAGAAAATTATAATCTTTTCAAATATGAATTTGATTTAATGTTTGAACAAATAAAATTCAAATAATTTTAACACTTGAATTAAATTCATTCAAATCTTGTTCAAACTTGTTTAATTCATAATTAATTCATCTTAAATCCTTTTTCAACAAGTGAAACATGTATTCCAGCTAAAATTTTGTGTTCTTTCCAAATATGAATTTGGTTATCTATTTTGAACAATTAAAATGGGTGAAAACAACAAATGCTTGTATAAATCATTTAAGAAGCCAAAATTTCATAACTTAATAAATAAATTTCCAAACTTGGTAAACTTCATTTCAAATTGAAGCTATTGTTGTTATCTTTTTGTTTTCCTCATCCATGCATCATGCTAATCCACTTTCACATGATGGTTAGTTGTAGATCATTTAATCCAACCTTAACTCATGGGCTTTTCCATATGCAATCCAAATTGCATATGGGTCCATTTAATTATGTTACCATGTCAACTAGCTTATCTTCGATGCATCAATTAAATTGTCATGCATCATCCCATGTTTGTGCATTATGCCATGTTATTGATTGATTGTCTCTCTGCGTTGTTTGTTTGCTTCTTCCCGAATAGACGACGACGCTGAGACAGACGAGGTTTACGACACTACTTCTGAGGAGTTAGCCCAGTACCAGGCTACTGAGTTTGCAGGCAAGTATTCACTCACATGAACCATTGTGTCCTTTCCACACTGGATATCGATACTTTCCGTTGTCTATCCTGCTAGCCTTAAGATTCGTTGCTTGTGTTCCGATCCTATCACATGTTATCCTGTAACCATGATATGGCCTATCCTCCACACCTATAACCCCATTGCTTGTTGCCTGTGCCTTACTAGCATGCTTAGGGTTGTTTATGCTCGAGTCTGTTGTCCGTTATTTCTATTACCATTCTTACTTATGTTCTGGGGCTCGATGTTAAACAATCAACCTGTTAATGTTTGAGGTAATGCTAATTTGATGATAAGGCACCGGCAGGAGGCCGGGTATGGTTTTGAGGCCTGCTAGTGTCGACCCTAATTAGGAAAAGGATCTTGTCTACTGATCCATGATGAGCGCACTATCCGCATGTGGGAAGCGTGTATGGGCGCCCCCCTCAATTTGATTCGATTCGCATCTCGTCCAAATCGCCTCATTTAGTTCGGGTTTTCCATTTGCCGCATGCATTTGCAGGTGCGAACCCGAGGCCAGGGTGGAACTTTTGTAGTCGGCATTTAGGGATACACGTTCTTAGAGTGCTATGAGGGTCCCCTTTTCTTCGTGGGGCTTGATTAGCCGTGCGCTCAATTGCACGGGGTTCTTTGGGCTTGATGCGAAGAAGAGTTGGGTTGTGTTGAGTGCCTCACTTGGTGGAAGTGCATTTCCATCTGGCGGGGTATTCTTACGTGTACGGCCAAATTGGTGCATCCCTGCAGGGTTAAATCTTCTCGAGAAGCCGTGTTGTCCGCGGTTATGGATGACTTGGTGAAAGTACTGGCTAACAAGTACTCAGACAACTTACACCTAATGATTAACAATTTGACTAGTAATAGTCTTATTGACACAATAACTTGAACCATCATTAATCCAACTGTGTGAGTTATCCTTGGGTTGCTTCTTTGGATAAGGGGCGAGATCTAGGATGGGTTTGTTTGAGGTTGTTGGTATTTGGTTACGATACGCTAACTTATCTCTTTCTGTTAGCCAGATGTTGTAGCGTGTCTCTGTAGTTGGTTAGAGCAGCCCGCTGCCGCATCTTTGTATCACCTATTCTTCCGTTGAACCCAAAGCATCTGTACTTGGTGTTGCCGGGTACACTTTGGTATCTTGTGCGTCTTGCTTGCCAGTACTTGTCTGTACTGACCCCTTTGGGGCTGTGGTTTCCGCAGACTACGTTTCCGAGGATCCCCATGGTGGCTACTACGTGGAGTATGACGAGGCTATTGACGAGTAGATAGCGGACCTGGGCAGGATCCGAGACTTCGTGGATGGGCTCCGTTTCCTTTTCATTGCCAGCCTCTTAGGCCTATTTGGATCTTGTCTGTACTCAGACACTTTGGATGCTTCCGCTGTGTTGTAATGATGAATTGTTGGGACATGTGTCCTCTGGATGATTGTATTTGTTATCTCTGCTCTAGTGAGAGCTATTTGCAACTTATTTCCATCTTTTGTGTCGTAGAAATCTGTTGTGATATCACTTGTTCAAATTCCGTTGACGTACCATGTGTGTATGTTATGAAGTACGTCAATGGAAGTGTTCGGATTTCTATGGGATGGTTTGCGCAGACGATGAATAGTAGAGATTGGTTGTCACACTATATGTTTTGGCCTACTCGTAAGAGGTGCGGGTGCAGGTAGGCCCCGTAATCCAATCATCTGCTGTTTAACGGACTGTGAGTATCCTATAGAAGTCCGGGTGCGACAAATGGTATCAGAGCCTGTCTGCCTGTAGGATCCCTTTTAGTGGTCGCAGTTGAGTCTAGAAACTATTTCGTAGCTATATAGGAAAAATGAAACGTGAGAGTAGGAGTTCTGTTCTTTTATTTCTTTCCCCACCCACCCTCCCTTTTCTGGTAAGGAAGTGCAACGTTGTTTTCTCTTCTCATCTAAACTTTCAAGTTAGGTTTTCACGTATCCTGGTTTCTCTAGGATAGTTATATCTAGTAGACCATAGGAATGGAGGTGGTTGTGACATGATTTATCATGTTGCCAACTCATGATTGAGAACGGAGGCGTGTAAGCCCCGGAAGCAGATCCTCTATTCCTTAAGCAGTAGATATTGATCCTTTAGAAGCCCGGATGGGTTCCGTAGTACCTCAGGAGTTTTGGTCTCGTGTTTCCCGAATGTTGCTTCAATATCCTGTTCTTCTCAACATCCTTATCGTCTGTTGAAACCTTGTTGTTGCTTGCCACTTCAGTTCTTCTACCGGCGTCTAATCAAAACTTCCCCGATCATCTGCAGATGGAACTCAGGTTCTACCCGCAGGTGGTTTCTTATGACTCGTTGCGAGAGCACTGCCGGTTATCCGGAGATGCTGAGAGACATGGTCACTTATCTGGGGTTCCGTTGGGCACCAGAGTATCAGGTCTACGAGCACCAGCGAGAGTTTGAGCAGACCTACTACCAGGCTATCGTCTACATTCTGTCAGATGATGGCATGAGCGTAGTCCACCGCTACGAGGCAGTAGGTTCCACAGTGGATATGGCTGTGCAGCAGGCAGCTTATGTGAGCCTCACCGTCCTTTGTGCTGACTACTGGGGATTTGACGATTCCATCTATCGCCACATCCCCCGTGGTTACATCACTTCAGAGGGAGCTCACTTCACTCTCCACGACAACTTGGATGTTTACGAGCATGATAACTCCAGGCTACACACCACCGCTCAGTTTGTGAGACACAGTGACGCAGTTGCCTGCACACTATCTCAGGAGTTGGCTTCAGTCAGAGAGCAGCTCTACCTTGCTTTGACTCGTCTGGCGACTTACACCACAGACTTTGTTGGAGACGAGCGCTTTGCACGTTTCGATCAGCCAGTTGGTCGTCCTCTGCCAGATGCTGGAGGTTACGAGCCGATCAGAGGTCCACTCCTTAACCTTGGTGCTGGTTACACTGGGATTCCTCGCTTTGGAGCACAGGGAGCCGACGCTATGTACTTCACCACACCTAGAGTCGGGCTCAGACCACGTCAGATCTACGTGGATCGTCGATCTACCTACTTTCGTGGGCGTCCTCCTCACCGTACCTCTCGCCGTACTCCTAGCCACCGTCCTGCGTGATGAGCATGGGAGTACCGATGTATCCATTCCTAGCTATGTTTAGTTATCCTTTGGCATTCGAACCATTTATGGTGTATTGGATATTCTGATGTATTTGAACATGTGATGATGTACCTGTTGGTTATCTATTCATGCGTCAGAATAATCTCTCTTTTGGTTGCCAAGTCTGTCCTTTTCTATTGTTGTGCTTAAATGCATTTCCATTCAGGATGCCGCCAACAAGGAACAACACGCCTGAGCCACCGCCAATCGCGGAGCTGTTGACTCAGATGACCCAAGTCATGACGCCGATGGCCCAGTTCCAGACTAATCAGCACATCAACCAGACAGCTCCACGAGTCAGTATCAAGGAGTTTCTCAGTCTGGGCCCAAGACCTTTCGTGGCCACACGCGAGCCTCTGGACGCAGATGACTGGATCCGTGAGATAGCCAAGGCTGGAGATTGCACACGTAGCTGAAGAAGACAAGGTCAAGTATGCCTCCTATCTGCTGAAGGGTCAGGCAGCCACTTGGTGGGAAAACTACCAGGCCATGAGAACTGGGATGCCAGTCACGTGGGATTGTTTCAAGGAAGCCTTCCTGAAGCACCACATTCCAGATGGTCTCATGGAAAGGATGCGTGAAGAGTTTTGCTCTCTCAAGCAGGGCAAGTTGGACGTCATCGGGTACCAGAGTGAGTTCAATCGCCTCGCTCGATACGCTGGTGATGAGGTGTCCACTGAGGCTAAGAAGATGGCAAGGTTCCGCAGAGGTTTTAACCCGGAGCTCAAGTATGCCCTCACCAATGTCAAGACCAAAGACTTCGAGGAGCTCGTTAACACCGCGCTCAATGAAGAAAATGGGCGCAAGGCGTTCGAGGAGTCTCGCAAGCACTCGCGTGAGGGTGGTTCCTCCTCCAACATGACCACCCCTCCGCAGAAGCGCCGCATCTGGGTGCCAAATGGTGCTGTCACTCGGGCTCCATACGCCCAAACTTCTCCAGGCTTCGCTCCTGTGACGCCCCGAGATCGGGCACTATGCAGATTTCAGCATTTCCGCCAAATCCGCATAATAACCGATTCCAGGTTGCCATTTATGATAACGTTACAATAGTTCACGAATATTCCACAATTACAACAGAAACAGATAGATACAAGAAGACTCGAACGAGTCTGGGATACAACTGATACAATACAAAGATCCAAGTAACAGCGGAAGAAACAACATATCGTCCGTCTACGGACAAGATACAAATTGGACTAAGAGTCCTGAAGATAACCGAGAGCGTCCAATCCCTGCCCAGGCCAAGCCGGAGGGATTCCCAAGCTAACGTCGTCAGACTTCAAACCCGTTGACTACAATGTTGAATATGCAGCCACGAAAGAGATTCGTGGGTCAGTACGGTTAAGTACTGGCAAGGGGGATAAAACCCATACTCACAAGTTACCGGCGTAGCCAGTCATCACAAGATACAAATACTTTAGGATCAACTGAGAGGAAGGGGTTATTGCAAATAAACGACAGCATGCTGCACTAACCAACTACAGAGAGATACTACCACTTCCGGCTAACAGAAAGGAGATAAGATCGAGGAGTGTAACCAACTGAAAGATAACTTCAAACAAACCCATCCTGGATCTCGCCCCTTATCCGAAGAAGCAATCCGAGGATAACTCACACAGTTGTATTAGAGGTGAAACAAGTTATTGTGTGAATAAACCTGTTACTAGTCAAGTTGTTAATCATTGGGTGTATCATGGTTGATCATTATGTTTAAGTTGTCCTGAGTACTTGTTAGCCAGTACTTTCACCAAGTAATCCATAACCGCGGAAAACACGGCTTCTCGAGAAGATTATCCCTGCAGGGTTGCACCAATTTGGCCGTACACGCAAGAATAACCCGCCAGATGGGATGCCTCCCACCAAGCGGGGTACTCTACACAACTCAACTCTTCTTCGCATCAAGCCCAAAGCACCTTGGGCGCACGGCTAATCGAGCCCAGAAGAAAATGGACCCTCATAGCACTCTAAGAACGTGTCCCCCTATATGCCGACTACGAAAGTTCCACCCGGGTACCAAGGGCTCGCAAGATCATGCATGCAGCAAATGGAAAACCCGAACTAAATGAGGCAATTTGGACGAGATGCGAATCGAGTCAAATTGAGGGGGGCACCCATACTCGCTTCCCACATGCGGTTAGTGCGCTCATCATGGATCAGTAGACAAGACCCTTTTCCTATTAGGGTCGACACTAGCAGGCCTCAAAACCACAAAGGGCCTCCTGCCGGTGCCTTATCATCAAATTTTATTATTAAACAGTAACAGTAGCATGATTGATTGATTAAACATCGAGCCCCCAGAATATAATGGAGAAATAACAGAAAGTAACGGGTAACAGACTCGAGCAAAACAACCCTAAGCATGATAGTAAGACACGGGCAACAAGCAATGGTTATAGGTATGGAGGTGAGGCAATATCAAGGTTGAGGGATTCATGTGATGGGTTCGTAACAGAAACAACTACTACTAAGGATAGCAGAAAAGAATCAACGGAAAGAATCGGTAACAAGTGATGAAAGGCAGCCATATGGCAGCAAGTGAGTATACTTGCCTGAGATCCCGCAAGGTAGCAGAACTTGTCGTTGCTCACATCATCTCAACGTCCTATCCGCGAAGAAGCAACGAACTAAAAGAAACACCGGATGCAATAATTACTACTACGGCAAAAGATCCAGCATGATCCTATTTTATATGCATGACATGGCAAGATGCAACAGGGGAAACCACTTAAGCAATTTAATCGGAACCGGAGTCCGTACGAATAAAGATTGGTTCAAGTTGTTTATCTAACCATCAAGTTAAATGTTGTTTAGCATGGAAAACAGTAAATAGGTGACTTAAGCAATATTAAATGGAATAGGGCAACAATTGAATTAAATACCCCAACACATTCCATATTTATTTAATAGGTGACATACATAACACTACTACAAATGCAACAGGCAAGGTGCAAACATGAACATGGATGGCATGAACATATTAAGTGCATTTTTCTGGTATGAAAACGTATTTTATTTGTTGGATTTGGAATTAAAATGAATTAGTTATGAAATTGACAATTTTAAATGCATTAAATAAGAAGCAGTTGTTTTCAGCAATTTAAATTATTCAAAACAGAAAACAAAGTTGATATTTGCAAAGTTTAGAGAATTTTGATTGGAAAACATATTTTACTTTTCAAATTTGGAGTTAAGATGAATTAGTTATGATTTATGCAATTAAATCAATTTAAATTGAGCCGGAAGCCCAACATTTAATTTAGGAGGTTCACGTTATTTATTTATCCACAAAAAATGCAATGCGACACATGAATGAGATGACATTTTAATTATAGTTGATATGTTATAGAAAATAGGGCATAGGTATAGGGGTTTGGGTTCGCACGTTGGAAAGAGGATCGCCGGGGTCAACGCCGGAAACTTCGGGACGTGGAGGAAGTAGGCGTCCGTAGAGGAATTAGTCGACGTCGAGGAAGTAGGGGAAGTAGACGTTCGTTCTCATGTAGTCGAGGAAGTAGTTGTTCCGGGGTCGTAGTTGTGGTGGAATCGCAACATCATATCCGTTGTTCTCGAGTCGCCGTGGTAGTTGGCGTAGTAGGGGAAGTAGTGGTACTCGTTCCGTAGTCGACGTAGTCGTGGCCGAATGCGCAACATCATCGTCTTCGGGTCGGTGGTGAATTTGATGGTCTCGGTCTCAGGGCTTCATGGCACGCACGAAGGCGTCCGACGCAAGGCGGACACGGCGAGGTTCACGGCGGTGTAGTCGTTCACGTTGCGGTACTTGTCGGGGAAGAGCTCGTCGTCGAGGTAAGGGTCGGGGAGGATCTCGACGGCGTAACGGTCTTCGGAGGTCGATGGTGGACTTGGCATGTCTTTGGTCGATGGAGAACTTAGCGGTTCGGCCTTGCAGGTAGAAATACTCGACGAGTACCGGGATCGGTGTCGGGGACGAACTCGTGAAGGGGGCATCACCGGAGCAAGGCTTGCCGTCGCGCGCACCGGGGTGGAGCTCGTGCACACTGGCCAAGCGTGCCACGGTGAGGAGGAGCGTCGTTTTTGGGCGCACAGCAGCCGTAGCGCACCAACGCGTGCGGGGCGGGGTCGTCGTGCTCGGGGACAGAGTGGCAGGGGCTCGCCGGCCTGGCCATGGTCGGGGTCAGGAGGTCGCGGCCGTCGGCGGCGCTGCTCGGTAGAGGAGGAGGCGGGGAACTTGGCGGCCGTCGTCGAGGTGAGAGGGAGGCGGCCGGCAGCGGGCGGCGCAGCAGCGGCGGCGCCACGGGATGGGAGGGAGGCGGCGGTGGAGAGGAGCGGCCGGCGAGGTAGGGGATGAGGAGCTCGGGCTCCCGGCCGAGGAGAGGCGCCGGCCAGGAGGGCGACGACCGTCGGCGCGCGTCCCCGGAGAAGAGGCGAGAGGAGGGCGGCGGAGAGGAAGTCGCGGCCAGGGAAGGAGGAGGCGTTCGGGAGGAGGAGGCTCGCCGGCCGGTGCTGTAGAAAGGCAGTGGCGGCGCCACCGGCCGCGGAGGAGGCGAGCGGCACGGCAGCCACGGCGGCTGCGAGGAGGAGGGGAGGCGGAGCTCCGGGCCAGAGGGACGACGAGCTCGGAGGTCGGAGGAGCTCCGGGGCGGGCTTGGCCGGAGAGGAGCTAGGAGGAGGCCGTGCGGCGACCATGGAGGAACGGAGGAGGGGCGGAGGCGAGCGAGAGAGGAGCGGGGCGACGGGATCGAGCGCTGGGAAGGGGATCGCTCGATCCCCTTCCGTGCGGGTGCGTGCGTGCGTTTTTTTTTTTTTTTTTTTTTTTTTTGCACCGGTGAGGACCTGTTTGCAATTAGTGGAAACGGCGGGGGGTTTTTGCGAGGGAGAGAATTATTTTTAGGGTTTGGGGGAGGGAGTTCGGTTGGGCCTAGTGGGCTGGTTCGGTGGGGAAAGGCTGGCTGGGCTCCCTCTCTCTCCTTCTTAATTTTTTTTTGTTTGTTTTTTATTACTGTTTTCAGCAACTGTTTAGTTTATAAAAAAAATAGAATTAGACATCAAATAATTTTCTGTAAATTTTAGCAAACAAAATTTAATTAATTGCATTTAGTTTGCTAGTTTTAAACTAACGATGATGCATTATGCATGACGATGCACAAACAAAAAGAAAAACAGACAAAGCTAAGTGGGGTAAAATCCCCGGCCGTTACAGACGACACCACTAACAAGGGATTGCGCCCTCGCAATCCACCTGTTAACCCGGGAGGGGAAAGAAGTTCAACTATCGATTCTTCATGCTTCCAGCTGATCTCCTCGACACCACTAACAAGAGATTCTTGCTCGGGCTGATGACGATGTTCTTCCACCAGGAATCTTCCGATGATCGAACCTATTAGGTTAAAAGCTCAGAAAACGTCCACCCACGTAGGATCCTAACACTTTGAAAGGTTGAGTACGAGAGTAGACTCCAAAACAAATGAGATAGAAGGAGAAATGGAATAGAGATAAGGAGAAAACAAGAATCCTATTGAGATGTTTCCAAAATAGTTTAGCAGAAATAGTTTTTGACACTCTAGAAACAACGACCGTTAGCTAGGTTAACCTACAGGCTTTGCGGACCCGTTGCTTCGATAACCATTCGTATCGAAACAATATCGGGAATCGGAACCAAGGCTCTGATACCATTTGTGACGCCTCGAGATCGGGCACTATGCAGATTTCAGCATTTCCGCCAAATCCGCATAATAACCGATTCCAGGTTGCCATTTATGATAACGTTACAATAGTTCACGAATATTCCACAATTACAACAGAAACAGATAGATACAAGAAGACTCGAACGAGTTTGGGATACAACTGATACAATACAAAGATCCAAGTAACAGCGGAAGAAACAACATATCGTCCGTCTACGGACAAGATACAAATTGGACTAAGAGTCCTGAAGATAACCGAGAGCGTCCAATCCCTGCCCAGGCCAAGCCGGAGGGATTCCCAAGCTAACGTCGTCAGACTTCAAACCTGTTGACTGCAATGTTGAATATGCAGCCACGAAAGAGATTCGTGGGTCAGTACGGTTAAGTACTGGCAAGGGGGATAAAACCCATACTCACAAGTTACCGGCGTAGCCAGTCATCACAAGATACAAATACTTTAGGATCAACTGAGAGGAAGGGGTTATTGCAAATAAACGACAGCAGGCTGCACTAACCAACTACAGAGAGATACTACCACTTCCGGCTAACAGAAAGGAGATAAGATCGAGGAGTGTAACCAACTGAAAGATAACTTCAAACAAACCCATCCTGGATCTCGCCCCTTATCCGAAGAAGCAATCCGAGGATAACTCACACAGTTGTATTAGAGGTGAAACAAGTTATTGTGTGAATAAACCTGTTACTAGTCAAGTTGTTAATCATTGGGTGTATCATGGTTGATCATTATGTTTAAGTTGTCCTGAGTACTTGTTAGCCAGT
This sequence comes from Alopecurus myosuroides, assembly GCA_028641055.1. NCBI lineage: Eukaryota > Viridiplantae > Streptophyta > Magnoliopsida > Poales > Poaceae > Alopecurus > Alopecurus myosuroides. The sequence goes on from CM054057.1 coordinate 485,635,159, forward strand.
ACTTTCACCAAGTAATCCATAACCGCGGAAAACACGGCTTCTCGAGAAGATTATCCCTGCAGGGTTGCACCAATTTGGCCGTACACGCAAGAATAACCCGCCAGATGGGATGCCTCCCACCAAGCGGGGTACTCTACACAACTCAACTCTTCTTCGCATTAAGCCCAAAGCACCTTGGGCGCACGGCTAATCGAGCCCAGAAGAAAATGGACCCTCATAGCACTCTAAGAACGTGTCCCCCTATATGCCGACTACGAAAGTTCCACCCGGGTACCAAGGGCTCGCAAGATCATGCATGCAGCAAATGGAAAACCCGAACTAAATGAGGCAATTTGGACGAGATGCGAATCGAGTCAAATTGAGGGGGGCGCCCATACTCGCTTCCCACATGCGGTTAGTGCGCTCATCATGGATCAGTAGACAAGACCCTTTTCCTATTAGGGTCGACACTAGCAGGCCTCAAAACCACAAAGGGCCTCCTGCCGGTGCCTTATCATCAAATTTTATTATTAAACAGTAACAGTAGCATGATTGATTGATTAAACATCGAGCCCCCAGAACATAATGGAGAAATAACAGAAAGTAACGGGTAACAGACTCGAGCAAAACAACCCTAAGCATGATAGTAAGACACGGGCAACAAGCAATGGTTATAGGTATGGAGGTGAGGCAATATCAAGGTTGAGGGATTCATGTGATGGGTTCGTAACAGAAACAACTACTACTAAGGATAGCAGAAAAGAATCAACGGAAAGAATCGGTAACAAGTGATGAAAGGCAGCCATATGGCAGCAAGTGAGTATACTTGCCTGAGATCCCGCAAGGTAGCAGAACTTGTCGTTGCTCACATCATCTCAACGTCCTATCCGCGAAGAAGCAACGAACTAAAAGAAACACCGGATGCAATAATTACTACTACGGCAAAAGATCCAGCATGATCCTATTTTATATGCATGACATGGCAAGATGCAACAGGGGAAACCACTTAAGCAATTTAATCGGAACCGGAGTCCGTACGAATAAAGATTGGTTCAAGTTGTTTATCTAACCATCAAGTTAAATGTTGTTTAGCATGGAAAACAGTAAATAGGTGACTTAAGCAATATTAAATGGAATAGGGCAACAATTGAATTAAATACCCCAACACATTCCATATTTATTTAATAGGTGACATACATAACACTACTACAAATGCAACAGGCAAGGTGCAAACATGAACATGGATGGCATGAACATATTAAGTGCATTTTTCTGGTATGAAAACATATTTTATTTGTTGGATTTGGAATTAAAATGAATTAGTTATGAAATTGACAATTTTAAATGCATTAAATAAGAAGCAGTTGTTTTCAGCAATTTAAATTATTCAAAACAGAAAACAAAGTTGATATTTGCAAAGTTTAGAGAATTTTGATTGGAAAACATATTTTACTTTTCAAATTTGGAGTTAAGATGAATTAGTTATGATTTATGCAATTAAATCAATTTAAATTGAGCCGGAAGCCCAACATTTAATTTAGGAGGTTCACGTTATTTATTTATCCACAAAAAATGCAATGCGACACATGAATGAGATGACATTTTAATTATAGTTGATATGTTATAGAAAATAGGGCATAGGTATAGGGGTTTGGGTTCGCACGTTGGAAAGAGGATCGCCGGGGTCAACGCCGGAAACTTCGGGACGTGGAGGAAGTAGGCGTCCGTAGAGGAATTAGTCGACGTCGAGGAAGTAGGGGAAGTAGACGTTCGTTCTCATGTAGTCGAGGAAGTAGTTGTTCCGGGGTCGTAGTTGTGGTGGAATCGCAACATCATATCCGTTGTTCTCGAGTCGCCGTGGTAGTTGGCGTAGTAGGGGAAGTAGTGGTACTCGTTCCGTAGTCGACGTAGTCGTGGCCGAATGCGCAACATCATCGTCTTCGGGTCGGTGGTGAATTTGATGGTCTCGGTCTCAGGGCTTCATGGCACGCACGAAGGCGTCCGACGCAAGACGGACACGGCGAGGTTCACGGCGGTGTAGTCGTTCACGTTGCGGTACTTGTCGGGGAAGAGCTCGTCGTCGAGGTAAGGGTCGGGGAGGATCTCGACGGCGTAACGGTCTTCGGAGGTCGATGGTGGACTTGGCATGTCTTTGGTCGATGGAGAACTTAGCGGTTCGGCCTTGCAGGTAGAAATACTCGACGAGTACCGGGATCGGTGTCGGGGACGAACTCGTGAAGGGGGCATCACCGGAGCAAGGCTTGCCGTCGCGCGCACCGGGGTGGAGCTCGTGCACACTGGCCAAGCGTGCCACGGTGAGGAGGAGCGTCGTTTTTGGGCGCACAGCAGCCGTAGCGCACCAACGCGTGCGGGGCGGGGTCGTCGTGCTCGGGGACAGAGTGGCAGGGGCTCGCCGGCCTGGCCGTGGTCGGGGTCAGGAGGTCGCGGCCGTCGGCGGCGCTGCTCGGTAGAGGAGGAGGCGGGTAACTTGGCGGCCGTCGTCGAGGTGAGAGGGAGGCGGCCGGCAGCGGGCGGCGCAGCAGCGGCGGCGCCACGGGATGGGAGGGAGGCGGCGGTGGAGAGGAGCGGCCGGCGAGGTAGGGGATGAGGAGCTCGGGCTCCCGGCCGAGGAGAGGCGCCGGCCAGGAGGGCGACGGCCGTCGGCGCGCGTCCCCGGAGAAGAGGCGAGAGGAGGGCGGCGGAGAGGAAGTCGCGGCCAGGGAAGGAGGAGGCGTTCGGGAGGAGGAGGCTCACCGGCCGGTGCTGTAGAAAGGCAGTGGCGGCGCCACCGGCCGCGGAGGAGGCGAGCGGCACGGCAGCCACGGCGGCTGCGAGGAGGAGGGGAGGCGGAGCTCCGGGCCGGAGGGACGACGAGCTCGGAGGTCGGAGGAGCTCCGGGGCGGGCTTGGCCGGAGAGGAGCTAGGAGGAGGCCGTGCGGCGACCATGGAGGAACGGAGGAGGGGCGGAGGCGAGCGAGAGAGGAGCGGGGCGACGGGATCGAGCGCTGGGAAGGGGATCGCTCGATCCCCTTCCGTGCGGGTGCGTGCGTGCGTTTTTTTTTTTTTTTGCACCGGTGAGGACCTGTTTGCAATTAGTGGAAACGGCGGGGGGTTTTTGCGAGGGAGAGAATTATTTTTAGGGTTTGGGGGAGGGAGTTCGGTTGGGCCTAGTGGGCTGGTTCGGTGGGGAAAGGCTGGCTGGGCTCCCTCTCTCTCCTTCTTAATTTTTTTTTGTTTGTTTTTTATTACTGTTTTCAGCAACTGTTTAGTTGATAAAAAAATAGAATTAGACATCAAATAATTTTCTGTAAATTTTAGCAAACAAAATTTAATTAATTGCATTTAGTTTGCTAGTTTTAAACTAACGATGATGCATTATGCATGACGATGCACAAACAAAAAGAAAAACAGACAAAGCTAAGTGGGGTAAAATCCCCGGCCGTTACAGCTCCCCGCCCACCCAACCCTGCTCAGATGCATGATCAGAGGGCTTCAATGGGGCAGCCAAGGCCAGGGCCTCCTCGTGTCGTCACTTGCTAAAAGTGCAAGCAGACGGGACACTACGCTGACAAGTGCACGCAGAGGCAGCTACCTCCACCACCACCTCGTCCTAACACAAACCAGGCAATGGTGCGCGCTCCCCCGCCTAAGGCCTTCAACTCCAACAACAGGCTTGTCGGGAGGACCGCAAGGGTGAATCATGTCAAGATCGACAAAGCTGAGGAAGCTCCTGACGTCGTTCTCGGTATATTCCCCGTAAACTTTATTCCAGCTAAACTGTTGTTTGATACCGGAGCATCACATTCTTTTGTGTCAAAGACTTTTGCCGCAACAAACAACCTAATTGTGGTTCCACTAAGCAATCAAATCACTGTTCACTCCCCGGGATCTCAAATGTTGACTTCCAAGATAAGTAAGGACAATCAAATCCTAATTGGAGGTCGCATATTCCTTGCTTCTCTCATGTTACTGGGAAATTCTGACATTGATGTCATTCTTGGTATGGATTGGCTGAAGGCCAATAAAGCAAAAATTGACTGTGCTCAAAAGTCAATAACTCTGTCCCACCCTTCTGGCCAGATAGTCTATTCTCCAAATGAATCAAGTTCCAGTCAGCTATGCAACCTCGATGCAAAACCTCTACCTTCACTTGAAAAAGTTCCGGTGGTTTGCGAATTCCCTGACGTCTTTCCAGAAGAGTTGCCAGGAATGCCTCCGGACAGAGCAGTTGAGTTCGTGATCGAACTTGAACCAGGTACTGCTCCAATCTCTAAGCATCCCTACAAGATAGCTCCTCCTGAACTGAAATTGTTAAAGGAGCAAATCGATATGTACATGGAAAAAGGTTACATTCAACCTAGTTCCTCGGCTTGGGGTTGCCCAACTATGTTCGTTGCGAAGAAGGATCACACAAAGAGACTCGTTGTTGACTATCGTCCTCTTAACGAGAAAACCATCAAAAACAAGTATCCAATTCCTCGTATCGATGATCTTTTTGATCAACTTGCTGGAGCCTCAATATTCTCCAAGTTTGACTTGAGAATGGGTTACCATCAAATAAAGATCAGAAAAGAGGATATTCCAAAGACAGCCTTCACCACTCGCTACGGTCTATATGAATTCACCGTCATGTCCTTTGGTCTCACCAATGCACCGGCGACTTTCTCTCGACTCACGAATTCTGTCTTCCACGAATACCTCGACAAGTTCGTTGTGGTATATCTTGATGACATTCTTGTCTACTCAAAGTCCGAGGAAGAGCATGAAGAACATCTTCGTCTAACTCTCATGAAGCTTCGCGAGCATCGTCTCTATGCCAAGTTCTCCAAATGTGAGTTCTGGATTTCAGAAGTTGCTTACCTTGGTCATGTCATTTCTGCCAAGGGCATAGCCATTGATCCAGAAAAGGTTAAGGCAATTGTTGATTGGAAACCTCCTAAGACGGTGAAGCAAGTAAGAAGTTTTCTTGGCTTGGCTAGCTATTGCCGTCGTTTCGTCCAAAACTTCTCCAAGATTGCCAAACCTCTCACTGACCTCACAAAGAAGGACAAGAAGTTCGTCTGGTCTCCACAATGTGATGAGAGCTTCAATCTCCTAAAGACTAAACTCACTTCTACACCAGTTCTGGTTGGCCCAGATCCTACCAAACCTTTCCAGATATTCTGTGATGCCTCTCTCCAAGGTCTAGGTGCAGTTCTTATGCAAGAACGTCAAGTTGTGGCTTATGCTTCACGTCAGTTGAACGCACATGAGCTCAATTATCCCACTCATGACCTTGAACTTGCAGCAGTTGTGTTTGCCCTCAAGAAATGGAGACAATACTTGTTGGGTAATCGCACAGAAATCTTTTCCGATCATAAGAGTCTGAAATACATCTTCACTCAACCAGATCTAAACCTCAGGCAAAGGAGATGGATTGAAAAGATTAAAGACTTTGATCTTACCATTTCTTACACTCCAGGCAAGGCTAATGTTATGGATGATGCTCTCAGTCGCAAGTCGTATTGCAATAATCTCATGATCATGGAAAGCCAACCTCCTCTTCATGAATAATTCCAGAAGCTCAACCTTGGTCTAGTTCCTCAAGGCTATCTTGCGAACTTGACAGCCACTCCAACTCTTGAGGATAAGATTCGTTCTGAACAACTTCGTGACGCTGAAATCAAGAAGATGGTAGAACACATCAAAGAAGGCAAGGAGAAATTTAGGTCCTTCTCAATGGATGACAAGGGAACTGTGTTCTTCGAAAGACGCATTGCAGTTCCTCAAGTTCAAAGTCTCAAAGATGTCATTCTCAAGGAGGCTCATGAAACTCCTCTCTCCATACACCCTGGAAGTACAAAGATGTACCAGGATATCAAGACACTGTATTGGTGGCCTGGCATGAAACGTGAAATTGCTCAATACGTTTCTGAATGCGACGTTTGTCAACGTGTTAAGGCAGTTCATCAGAAAACAACCGGTCTTCTCCAACCTCTAAAAATCCCTGAGTGGAAGTGGGACATGATTGAAATGGACTTCGTCACTGGTTTTCCAAAGTCCAAGAAGGGCAACGATGCAATCTTCGTTGTCATTGATCGACTCACTAAAGTAGCTCACTTCTTTCCTGTCAAAGAGACAATCTCAGCTAGTCAGTTAGTAGAGCTCTACAGAGCAAAGATTGTTCCTATTCATGGTGTTCCATTGGAAATAAGCTCAGACCGTGGAAGCATATTCACTTCTCATTTCTGGAAAAGCTTTCAAGAAGCATTGGGCACCAAACTTCTGTTCAGCACAGCTTATCACCCTCAGTCTCAAGGGCAAGTCGAAAGAGTCAATCAGATTCTCGAGGATATGCTCAGAGCATGTGGTCTATCCTTTGGCATGAAATGGGAGGAATGTCTTCCATATGCTGAATTCTCCTACAACAACAGCTTCCAGGCAAGCCTAGGCATGGCACCATTTGAGGCTCTCTATGGCCGCAGATGCAGGAGTCCAATCAATTGGTCTGGAGCTGGTGAACATTCACTCTTAGGCCCTGACATTGTTAAGGAAGCCGAAGAGAAAGTTCGCATCATTCGTGACAATCTCAAGATTGCTCAGTCTCGTCAGAAAAGCTACTATGACAGCAAGCACAGGGATATGATCTATGCACCTGGTGACAAAGCATATCTCCGTGTAACTCCCCTCAGAGGCACTCATCGTTTTGGTGTCAAAGGAAAGCTTGCACCAAGATACATTGGTCCTTTCAACATTCTCTCAAGGCGTGCGGAAAATGCCTATCGTCTTGAACTTCCAGAAAAACTATCCAAGGTGCACGATGTGTTTCACGTGTCACAGCTCAAGAAGTGCTTCAAAGATCTAGGTCGTGCAGTTGATCATGATTCCATTGATCTGCAAGAAGACCTCTCTTATGAAGAGCATCCTGTTCGAATTCTCGATGAGACCGAGCGTAAAACTCGCAACAAGAGCACCAAGTTCTTAAAAGTGCAGTGGTCTCATCATTCCGATAAAGAGGCAACATGGGAGACCGAAGAGGATCTTCGCAAGATGTATCCGGACCTTTTCTCTTCTCAGTAGGAATCTCGGGGCGCGATTCCTTCAAGGGGGGGGGGGGCGTTTTGTAACATCCCAAGTATGAAAAACACCTTTAGAATGTTTGCTTTTTGTTAAATTATGTTTTGCATCATGTCATCATAAGCTTTGCATTTGTTTTCCATTTGTTTTCCATTTGTTTTCCCTTGTTTTTCCATTTGATTTTCAAACCAAATTTCAAATTTTGTTTCATACTTGTTCTGTTACAATTTTCAAATAAAAACATCTTTTGTTTCCATTAAAACTTGAAAGATCAAAACCATTAACTTGCTTAAGTTAAAATAATTCATTTAACACCATTTTTCACTCAAATTCAATTAAATTAAAAACAGCAACACAATTTGAAATTTTTGAAAAACAAACATTGGCACAGTGGGGCTTTTGTAAATAATACCCTATAAAAATTGTTCCAATTTTTTCTCTATCCCAAAACCTCTCTTTTTCTTCCCTTTTCTTTTTCTGCAAAAAAAAAGAAAAGAAAGAGAATCAGAAAACAGAAAAAAATAACAGAGAGAAAGGGGGCAGGCCAGCCAGGTGGGCTGCGCCCACCAGCCCAGGCCCAACCCCCACGGCCTGCTTACCCCTTCACCCCCTACCTCTGTACGGCACACCATCGGAGGTGTCCACGTCGAGCAACAGAGGCAGGGGACGACCAGCAGCACCTCTCCCCCTCCTTATAGCCACCCCGAGCTCCTCCCCCCGTGCCCTAGACCTCCTCCATCCTCCTCTCTCTCTCCACCGCCGCCGTTTTCTCTCTTCTCATTCCTCTGTCTCCCTCTATGCTCCCCACCACCGCACACCACCGCCACCATTCCCGGCGATCGCCGCCGCCATGGACGCCACCCGGCCTGGTTAGCCACGGGAACGGGTTCCCCGTAAGTCCACCTCCCTCCTCGACACCGCCGCGGGACCCAGGAACAGCTGCAGCGTCGCCGCTGTCCACCTCCCTGTCGCCACCGTCTGCCTCCCCTCCGACGAGCTGCCCGAGCACTGCCTCCTTCCTCTCCCGGTGAGCATCGCTCCCTTCTATCCTCCTGGTACTTGCGCACACGGGCATGCACGACCACACCTCCCTTACGCACACGAGCACACAACAGCAGCAGTGCAGCAGCCGCCGCCGGCGACTGCCTCCTCGTCGGGGTGCAGATAGCTGAAACAAAATTCAGTTTCGTCAGGCTTATGTCGAACCTGAACCACAAAACCGTGCGCGCATCTAACCTATCACAAAACGTTTCAGTAGCGCAGTGGCAATGCACTGCTCACGCGCGCCCGCGGCCAGGGATCAAGTCCCCGCTGCGCGGATTAAATCCGCCTTTTTTTTGCACTTTGCCACGCGCGGGAGTGGCCCACCTGTCTGTGGCTCTGCGAGCCCAGTCATCACCCAACCGCGGCCACGCAGGCGCCAGCTAGGCGCTGGCCCACTGGCCAGTGACCTAGGGCTGAGCTGCCCCGCGTAGAAAAATCCCAGGGGCCTTTTCTGAAGGTTATTTTCGCATCCAAGCCCCTGGACCAATCTGAAAACTATTTAATTCACAAAATAGCCCCTGCAATTTCAAATCCAAATAACTTTTGTATTTCAAATCCAAATAAAATAAATAAAATATGTTTTCTGTACCAAATTTAATTATCTACATGTTTAAAACATTTGTTTACTATTTTGAACATTTCAAATGTTTTCAAAATTCAAATTCAAACAACTCATTTCAAATTTGGTTAATTTCATAACTAATTCAAATTTAATTCAAATGTCACATATAAAATATGTTTTCCATGCCAAATTGAACCACCTTTCCAAATATAAACTTTGTTTCCTGTTTTGAATAATTAAAATTGGTTAAATAATAGAAACCTTGTTTAAATCATTTAAAATTGCTAAATTCATAACTTGGTCAAATTAAATTCTTTTTGAACATATAAAATATGTTTTTAAACCAGAAAATTATAATCTTTTCAAATATGAATTTGATTTAATGTTTGAAGAAATAAAATTCAAATAATTTTAACACTTGAATTAAATTCATTTAAATCTTGTTCAAACTTGTTTAATTCATAATTAATTCATCTTAAATCCCTTTTCAACAAGTGAAACATGTATTCCAGCTAAAATTTTGTGTTCTTTCCAAATATGAATTTGGTTATCTATTTTGAACAATTAAAATGGGTGAAAACAACAAATGCTTGTATAAATCATTTAAGAAGCCAAAATTTCATAACTTAATAAATAAATTTCCAAACTTGGTAAACTTCATTTCAAATTGAAGCTATTGTTGTTATCTTTTTGTTTTCCTCATCCATGCATCATGCTAATCCACTTTCACATGATGGTTAGTTGTAGATCATTTAATCCAACCTTAACTCATGGGCTTTTCCATATGCAATCCAAATTGCATATGGGTCCATTTAATTATGTTACCATGTCAACTAGCTTATCTTCGATGCATCAATTAAATTGTCATGCATCATCCCATGTTTGTGCATTATGCCATGTTATTGATTGATTGTCTCTCTGCGTTGTTTGTTTGCTTCTTCCCGAATAGACGACGACGCTGAGATAGACGAGGTTTACGACACTACTTCTGAGGAGTTAGCCTAGTACCAGGCTACTGAGTTTGCAGGCAAGTATTCACTCACATGAACCATTGTGTCCTTTCCACACTGGATATCGATACTTTCCGTTGTCTATCCTGCTAGCCTTAAGATTCGTTGCTTGTGTTCCGATCCTATCACATGTTATCCTGTAACCATGATATGACCTATCCTCCACACCTATAACCCCATTGCTTGTTGCCTGTGCCTTACTAGCATGCTTAGGGTTGTTTATGCTCGAGTCTGTTGTCCGTTATTTCTATTACCATTCTTACTTATGTTCTGGGGCTCGATGTTAAACAATCAACCTGTTAATGTTTGAGGTAATGCTAATTTGATGATAAGTCACCGGCAGGAGGCCGGGTATGGTTTTGAGGCCTGCTAGTGTCGACCCTAATTAGGAAAAGGGTCTTGTCTACTGATCCATGATGAGCGCACTATCCGCATGTGGGAAGCGTGTATGGGCGCCCCCCTCAATTTGATTCGATTCACATCTCGTCCAAATCGCCTCATTTAGTTCGGGTTTTCCATTTTCCGCATGCATTTGCAGGTGCGAACCCGAGGCCAGGGTGGAACTTTTGTAGTCGGCATTTAGGGAGACACGTTCTTAGAGTGCTATGAGGGTCCCCTTTTCTTCGTGGGGCTTGATTAGCCGTGCGCTCAATTGCACGGGGTTCTTTGGGCTTGATGCGAAGAAGAGTTGGGTTGTGTTGAGTGCCTCACTTGGTGGAAGTGCATTTCCATCTGGCGGGGTATTCTTACGTGTACGACCAAATTGGTGCATCCCTGCAGGGTTAAATCTTCTCGAGAAGCCGTGTTGTCCGCGGTTATGGATGACTTGGTGAAAGTACTGGCTAACAAGTACTCAGACAACTTACACCTAATGATTAACAATTTGACTAGTAATAGTCTTATTGACACAATAACTTGAACCATCATTAATCCAACTGTGTGAGTTATCCTTGGGTTGCTTCTTTGGATAAGGGGCGAGATCCAGGATGGGTTTGTTTGAGGTTGTTGGTATTTGGTTACGATACGCTAACTTATCTCTTTCTGTTAGCCGGATGTTGTAGCGTGTCTCTGTAGTTGGTTAGAGCAGCCCGCTGCCGCATCTTTGTATCACCTATTCTTCCGTTGAACCCAAAGCATGTGTACTTGGTGTTGCCGGGTACACTTTGGTATCTTGTGCGTCTTGCTTGCCAGTACTTGTCTGTACTGACCCCTTTGGGGCTGTGGTTTCCGCAGACTATGTTTCCGAGGATCCCCATGGTGGCTACTACGTGGAGTATGACGAGGCTGTTGACGAGTAGATAGCGGACCTGGGCAGGATCCGAGACTTCGTGGATGGGCTCCGTTTCCTTTTCATTGCCGGCCTCTTAGGCCTATTTGGATCTTGTCTGTACTCAGACACTTTGGATGCTTCCGCTGTGTTGTAATGATGAATTGTTAGGACTTGTGTCCTCTGGATGATTGTATTTGTTATCTCTGCTCTAGTGAGAGCTATTTGCAACTTATTTCCATCTTTTGTGTCGTAGAGATCTCTTGTGATATCACTTGTTCAAATGCCGTTGACGTACCATGTGTGTATGTTATGAAGTACGTCAATGGAAGTGTTCGGATTTCTATGGGATGGTTTGCGCAGACGATGAATAGTAGAGATTGGTTGTCACACTATATGTGTTGTCCTACTCGTAAGAGGTGCGCGTGCAGGTAGGCCCCGTAATCCAATCATCTGCTGTTTAACGGACTGTGAGTATCCTATAGAAGTCCGGGTGCGACACCAACCAATATTATTGAAAAATAAAAACAAAATGAAAACAAAAATAAAAGACGATCCAAGTAAAGCACATAATATGTGACCGAATAAAAATATAGTTTCACTAGAAGTGACCTGATAATTTGTCGATGAAGAAGGGGATGGTTTGGGCATACCCAAGCTTAGACGCTTGACTCTTCTTGGAATTTTCTGGCATGTACCACCGGGGAATCCCCAATCTTAGGCTCTTAACTCTTCTTGATCACGTCATATCATCCTCTTCTCTTGACCCTTGAAAACTTCCTTCACATCAAACTTCTCACAATCTTCATTAGCAACGTTAGTGCAGTCGAAATAATAAATTCACATGGTTCAGTTTAAACACAAGCCTAACACTCATAAACACATTAGCTAATGTCACAACTTCTTTTAAAACTTTTTTTCTCAAAAGAACACTAAAATAAAGAGATTAATATGCAAATGCAATTATTGGCAGAAATCTGTCAAAACAGGACAGCAGGTAAAGATGATTTTTTTCGGAAATCTTCTGTTGCTCAAATCAAAAAGTGTTCAACAAATAAAAGTTGCGTATATAGCCCAGGATTACACACAAAAAAACTCAGATCATTTTGAATTTTCTGTGATGTTATACGAATTTAACCGTGGACAGCAGAAATTTGTTTTCTGCGCAGAAATCCGAAATATAGTCTCGACTTTTCACTAGAGGCTTTACTTGGCTCAATAAAGACACAAAATAAAAGATCCAGAGGGGTTTCTAAGGAAATAGAAAACACCCAGGTGCATAGAACACATAAAGAAACGACAAAAAACGGGTTAAAAACGGATAAATAAAATGGGTTGTCTCCGAGTAGCGCTTTTCTTTAACGCCTTTTAGCTAGGCATATAAAGCCAGAAAATGTTGATGTAAGAAATATGAGTTAAGAAAAAGAGAGCTTCAATAGGCAAGTATAAAACAAATTTAAGTCTAACCCACTTCCTATGTATAGGAATCTTGTAAAGAAATAAATCAAAGAAGCTCAAACTAGAAATCATGGGAAAGTAGAACAAGAGCAATTTCAAAACTTTCAACAAACAGAGAGGTGTTTTAGTAACATGAAAATTCCTACAACCATATTTTCCTATCTCATGACAATTTCCAGTAGCGTCATGAACAAACTCAACAACATAATTATCACATAAAGCATATTTGTCATGGTTTAAAATCACACAGTTCATATCAAGCTCAAAAATAGTGGGATCAAAATTTAAAACCAGGTCCTCTTTTTTCCCACTTTTAGCAATAGAAAAACAAGACGATTGATCACTCATAAAAGGTATAGGACACATTATAGCAATCCTATTATCAGTAGCATTATTATTTATAACATCAAGTAACATAGGACCATCATTAAGAGCATTATCATATAAATTTTCTAAGCAAACTTCCTCATTATCATGCATATCAATAGTTGGAATAAATAGAGGATTCTCATAGAATTTATCAAATTAGCATGGATTATCATAAATAATAGTAGCAATATCATTCTCACAAGTTTCATTCATAGTAGTATCAAGATCACAAGTATAGCAAGTATCAATTTCATAAAAAGGGATATTTCAAAAGAATCAATAAGATCATCACTTTCATCAAATAATGTACGAGTTAAAGAGTTACTCTCATTGGGAGGTAGACATGGGTTCCATTCTTCCTCCTCTTGATCATCACTCTCCTCCTCTTTTCATCCAATGAGCTTCCAGATTCAACAATTTCTTCTTCCATAGGCTCCTGCAAGGCATTAGTCTCTTCCTTACGTAGAGCATTTATTAAGACATTCCATCATATAGTAATTACAATCCTTGTAATTATCAAAGAAATATTCAAGTATAGCATAAATATCATATTTATAAGGTGCATCATCAATACTTCCAAGCAAATAGGCAATTTCAAATGCACCCTTCCAAGCAATAAATTCTTAAATATGTTCCACGTCATAAAATTCATAATTTCCTTTAACATAAGAAGATATGGTAACCTTATCATTATGCTCACATTGAAAAGGGAGGTGTTTATACCTCCTACAGCAACGAGATTTATCAAAGCAATAAGTAACATTATAAGTAGAGCACAAGTTTCTAGCATAGTCATGCAATTTATTATTTTGTTCCCATAAGTGTATCCCTTTTGTGACAAGCGGTGTTCATTATAATATTTTTGTTGTTCATACGTGAACCCACCTTGCCTAAAAGCTCTAGTTTCAAAGACATTAACCATTGATAGCAAGCATGATAAAAGCAAAAATAACAACTAGAATAAGAACTAATATTTTTGTGTTTTTTCACATAGAGATGCAAAACAAGACAATAAACAAAATAAAGAGGTTGAGAGTGCGAGACTCCCCTTGCCAGAAGACTTCTTTCTCCCCGGCAACGGCGCCAGAAATTCTTTGCTACGCCTAGATGGTGCCAGGAATTCTTCTTGCTATGGATGGCGTGTTGGGAACCCCAAGAGGAGGGTGTGATGAGTGCAACGGTAAGAATTTCCCTTAGTTAAGAACCAAGGTTATCAATCCAGTAGGAGAAAGAGGATCTTAGGAAGGTTGATGCCACTGACGGTGGTGATGGCGCCTCACCCGTGTCAGCAACAACGCGGAACCTGCACACAACACAACCAAAATACTTTGTCCCAACGGTACAGTGAGGTTGTCAATCTCACCGGTCTTGCTGAAAAAATATATTAGACGTATAGTGTGGAAAATGGTGTATGCTTGCAGTAAGTAAAGAAAACAGGGAATTGTAGTGGTTTGTTTAACAGTGTAGGAAAATGGACAATTGACAAATAGAGGTTCATAGGTTCACTAGTGGTGTCTCTCCATAAAAGATAGCATGCCGGGTGAACAAATTACAAATGGGCAATTGACAAATAGAGGTTGCACCGTAGTGCACATTCATGACATGATGACTACTAAGATATTTAGTGCGGGCATTGCAACAATATACATAGACCGTAATCCAACTGCATCTATGACTAATAATCCACCCTCAGGTTATTATCCGAACCCACTTAGGTATTAAGTTGCAAGCAACAGATAATCACATTAAGCAATGTGTGTAATGTAAGCAATGATTATGCACACGGGCACTCACACCGCTGTTTTCTCCCTAGTGGCAATAACACATCCTCCCCCGTCATGTTTCTGTCACTCGAGCACAGGCAAAAACAAGGCACGAACCCACTTATCGATCATAAATACTCCCTCTTGGAGTCACTAGCAACTACTTGGCCAGAGCAACCACTAACAACGGAAAGCATGCAAGATCACAAATAACATATGCAATAACGACTATAATCAACTTGGCATAAGTTCAATATTCATCGGATCCTAGCAAACACAGCATATAGAATTACATAAGAACAATCTCGATCATGTTAGGAAGCTCACGAGATCTAAACATTGAAACATAGGAGGTGAAGACAACCATCTAGCTACTGCTATGGACCCGTAGTCCAAGGATGAACTACTCAGGCATCACTCCGGAGGCAGGCATGGTGATGAAAAGGCCTCCGGTGATGATCTAGGGTTGACGAAGACGGCGGCTACGGGACTTTTTGGGGATTTTTTATCAGGTGCTTAGGGTTTTCCTTCGGAGGGGAATAAATAGGCCAAAGGGCGGCGTCGGTGGGCCACCAGGGTGGCCTCACCACCCCTAGGCGCGACCAAGGGGGGCCCGCGCCTGGCTATGGTGAGGGCCCCCTGGTGCCCATCTTCAACTCCTCTTCGGACTTCTAGATGCTTCCAGGAAAAAATGGAACTTCGGGATTTGTGGGGTCCAATTCCGTGAATATTTCGAGAACAACTTTTTTGAAATAAAAAAAGCAGAAAACAGGGAACTGGCACTTGGCATCTTGTTAATAGGTTAGTCCCGGAAAACGTGTAAAAATGCTATAAAGAAGGGAGAAAACATGTAGAAATAGGCATAATATCAACATGGAACATCAGAAATTATAGATACATTGGAGACGTATCACATCCCAGCTATCGACGGTTCTTGACGGAATCCGTTGATCCAATCTCTGGCTCCATCCCGCAACACTAGGGGGAGGAATTTTACCGCCTCCAGGTCTGTCCCTTTGTTGATCTGAACGGCAGTGTAATAATCTGAAAGCCATGTATCCGAGTTTGTACTTTTGGTATACTTTTGTTAAGTTGGACCAACTTTGGCAAAGCCCGAATGTAGAGTTATTCTTCGGACCCTGTCAGTGAAGCACTTAGGTCCAAAGTATAGATCATCTCTTTCCGCATTATCGATGTGAGCGGAATATCTGCCGGCTGAA
This sequence comes from Alopecurus myosuroides, assembly GCA_028641055.1. Classification (NCBI taxonomy): domain Eukaryota; kingdom Viridiplantae; phylum Streptophyta; class Magnoliopsida; order Poales; family Poaceae; genus Alopecurus; species Alopecurus myosuroides. Next base: position 485,650,887 of record CM054057.1, read on the forward strand.
TGGACAAAAGGGGATCTGCTCCTTTCTCGGCCATTGTTGCGCGAGTGCGCTTTTCTGAGATTATCCCTGTTTCGTCCGTTGTCATGTCCTTTGGAATAAGGTGGATTTCTACTCCTTGGACTTTCTTTGTTTCTAGGAGGAGTACGGTATCTCTCACGCCTGTGAGGATTGTCATATCTTCCAGCTTTGTCAGCTGGGAGTCTCGGAGGCGGCATCATTTTTCCGTCTTTCCGGTTTGGTTCCTCCCGTTCTTTGTAACCACGAGGATTATTTCCATCTTTCGGCGGATGGGATCCTGTCCTGGATGCTGCATCCTTATTATCCGGGTTTTTCTTGTCCTTTCTAGGATCTCCCTTCTTTTCCTTAGAATCGCCTGAATCTCCAGGTTCGCTAGGTCCAGGTGCTCCAGCAGCACATGTGGCAGTTTTGCATAGGGCCGAGTCGTCATGCAACTTCCCTGATCTTGCCTGTCCTCGTTGTTGCTGTTGTAATGCTTTTCCTAGGAAAGTATACACTCCCTAGAGTTTTTCGTCATTGGAGTACAGATCGTCATTAAGGATGGCGAACGCGGTCTCCGCGTTTTCGGCTGCGGTTTTGTATATGCGTTCGCCCTTGGCATTGGTGATGTTAACCTGCCTTTGCCAAGAAGGGTTTTCGAACCTCTTTCTTGCTGGAAATTCATCCGACTTTGCTATTCCGGGTAACCTTGTGGGTTTTATGCCAGATCTATTCCTTCTTTCATATTCCTCGATCTCTTCCTGCTGCAACTTAATGTCAGCCTGGGTTTTCATGAGGTTTTCCCGAGTACGGAATAGATGTTGCTGCTGCCGCTCTAGCGCTTGTCTCCTGGCTTCCAGCACTTCAGGGGGTTCATCTCGTCCCACCGGGGTTTGAATTATATCAATTTTGTCTTGTTCCGACATTTGTGGGACAGGGATTTCTTCCTTTTGCTTCTCCGCAGGTGTGACTCCGCTTCCTCCTCCCACTTCCAGGTTCTGGTTGGCAATGTCTGCTAACTTTTTCTTCTGGAGTTTATACTGGAGTTTCTTGGCAGTCTTCTTTTTCTTCTTGTAAGAGGGAGGTTTTTTTTCTAGGTTCGTCCTCTATTAATTCTTTGACATCGGGGTAGATTGGACTGGTTTTGCCATCCTCTCTTTCCTCATCTGGCGAAGGTGTTTTGGGGTCTTCATCGTCTTCGGCGGCCGAGTTTTCCGTCGGTTTTGCCATCAGTACTTCATGGAAGCTCCCTTGCATAGATTTGATATTTTCTCTCGAAAGCATCTTCATCTTCATCTTCAGAATCTATGTCTTCAGATCCGGGTTCCGACTCTAATTTTGTTTATATGGCAGCTAACACAGAGCCGGGTCTCGGATCTTCCACTTGTTCTGTGGGATTGTGTTTTTCTGCTTCTTCCACGGGATTGTTTTCTTCCGTGTTTTCAGCAACCTCGGACTGCACCATGCCAATGAAATGAGATATGATTGCGGGCATCTCCAAAGAGGCAGCAAATTCAGCAGGGTTTTGGCGATCTGCGCAGAATCCGTTATGATAGTTTTCCTCAACTGGGTATAGGGCGGGTAGGATAAATTTACTTCCACAGCAGAATCCCATTGCCTATGCTGTTAATCTGATAAAAATATTTGTAGATCCAATCGGTAAACGCAGGTACTTACCAGGTGATTCCGTGCTGGCATGTATGATCCATGTCGAGGAAGCGCCCGACGTCGCCGTTGAATTCCAAGCTTTCGTCAGTTATTGTACTGCTGATTCCGCCGAGTATCCCCGATCGAAACGTAACTCCTGACGTCGCTGCCCCCACGGTGGGCGCCAACTGTCGAGACATCTTAGTAGAGATCATAGACGGGGGTGCCATGATACTACTGGTACATTCATGGGGGGACGTGGTAGTACGACAACCGAGAACACCAAGTTTTACCCAGGTTCGGTACGACAAAAATAGGCGGCGTTCCTACTTCTGCAATCTCACTAAATCAGGGCTGAAGCCTGAAATATACAAAGTACAATGTCGGTAGGGTTTCGCTAACTCGGGGAGGATCAACTGCTCGGTGAGTTGGCTTCTAGCTAATTGTATGTGTCTTTCTTCTCTCCCGTCCGACTTTATATAGATAGCCGGGTTAGGGATTACAAAAAGGAAACCTAGAAGACTACGAAAAGTATCTAACTTGGAAAGTAAGGAATCCGTCTTCTCCTCCAAGCTGCACCACTTTGGGCCGTGGTCTGGGTTCTTCTAGAATCCGGCTTCCTGCACATCAGCTTACTGGGCCGCCCAATGGACAGTGATCCATCACCAACACGACACCCAGGTAATCCGGCTCTTTAGACCAATGCCGGACATACCCCTATTTGGTATATATCCGACAACGTGGATTACCGTAAGTTTAATGATGTGACCATCAAGAACAAATACCCATTGCCAAAAATTGAAGACATGTTTGACCAGCTAAATGGGGCAAGAATTTTCTCAAAGATTGATCTTCGTACTGGTTATCATTACTTGAAGGTTCGTGAGACCGATATTCCCAAGACCGCATTCACCACACGTTACGGATTATATGAGTACACCATGATGTCTTTTGGTCTGACCAATGCCCCTGCCTATTTCATGAATCTTATGAACAAGGTGTTCATGGATTGTTTGGAAAAGTTTGTTGTGGTGTTTATTGACGACGTTCTTATTTACTCCAAGAGTGAGGAAGAACACGAAGACATCTGAGAATTGTCCTCGGAACACTTCGTCAGCATCAACTGTATTCTAAGCTCAGTAAGTGCCAATTTTGGTTGAAAGAAGTTGGATTTCTTGGACATGTAGTATCTGGAGGAGGGATCTCTGTTGATCTTGCTCTAGTTCAGTCTGTAGAAAATCGGGCTGCCCCGACCAGTCAGACTGAAGTCAGATCATTTCTGGGATTAGCGGGATATTACCGCAAGTTTGTTCAAGGATTCTCGAGCATCACCAGACCACTCACTCAGTTTCTCAAGGAGGATAGTAAGTTCGTATGGATGGACAAATGTGCTGAGAGTTTTCAGGAGTTGAAGAATCAACTGGTGTCAGCCCCGGTACTCATTATGCCGGATGTCACCAAGAGTTTCGATGTTTATTGTGATGCTTCTAAGCTTGGTCTTGGAAGTGTTCTCATGCAAGAAGGAAGATCATATCATTTATCTCACGCCAGTTGAGACCACATGATTTGAACTACCCACAATGACTTAGAACTTGCCGCTGTTGTGCATGCTCTCAAAGCATGGCGACATATTCTTATTGGGAAAAAATGTGAAATATACACAAATCATAAGAGTTTTAAGTATATCTTTACCAAGCGTGAACTCAATATGAGGCAACGCTGTTGGATAGAACTCATAAAGGACTATGATCTTAGTATCCACTATCACCATGGAAAAGCAAATGTTGTTGCTGATGCTCATAGTCGAGAGCCTATCTCTTTGAATGCTATGATTCAGATCAGACAACCTGAGTTGTGGAAAGAACTTGACCAACTTTCTATTGAAGTGCTCAACTATGGTATGTTGGACGCCATGGAAGTTAAACCAACTCTAGTCGATCAAATCAAAGAAGCTCAGAAGGGCCAGAAGAGCATTGAGGGAATTAACACCCGGATGGAGAAGGAGAAAGTTGCCGGTTTTACCATTGATTCCGATGGAGTCTTATGGTATGAAGGTCGCATTTGTATTCCTACTGAATCTGAATTAAAGCAGACCATCATGACTGAGGATCATGATACTTTGTGGACGCGCACAGTGCATGCTCGGACTGTACCCCCATGCCCGTCTCCTCTCAGCCTCCTCTGTTCCCACGTCGTTCTCTCCCTCACTAGTTGACCAAGCAACGATCCAAAAGCATCCAAAGCGAGTAGAAACCTAGGGCCACAAGTTTGAAAAAGTGGCACGGTCCAAAATGCACTCAATAAAAAGATACAAATATCCAAACTTCTATCAAACACACAAATTCAGAAAGTTCAGAAAAAATGACTTAGTCATTTTTGCGAAGTGTTGAAACGGACAAAATCAACAAAATGTTCCTTCTATTTTCAAGGCTCAAATAGTTTCCAATTTTTTTTTCAAAGCATGAGGTTATTAAATATGATTTGTACTTTCATAAACATCATTTGAAAATAAACTTGGAATATTGTAAGGCTCTGAAAACAAGGTGGGAAAATGGCAACTTTCTATTTTTCTCTGTTTTCTAAAAATCCCTTTTTGTCTTATTTTTCTTCCACAAAAACAAACATGCATTTGATTGTTTTATTATTCCAAAATCCAAACCAAGCTTATAGATTTGTAGTCCATATATCAGAGAACACATTCATGCCAAGAAAACATAAAATGTGATCCTCTAACATATTGAAAACAAGTGCTAAATATTGCTACTTGGCTAGTTTTTTAGAAACAAGTCTAAATAGAAAACTCAAAGGAAAACATTGCCATTTTGTTTTCTTGATTCAAACAAAGCCAAATAACATTCTTAAGTTGAAAACAACATTGATACAACACTTGGGACAAAAATTATCCAAATCACCATATGAAAACATCACAGAAACAATAAGAATCATGAGAAAAAATTGATATTTGATTATAAACAAAAGCTTGCTTGTATTGTATAGATACTCATGGTGTCATACATAATGTTTGTTACACAAGTGCATTACAAAAGTTTTTGTTGGCCCACAAAATGGCTTCCTTCACTACAGTAAAAGTGGTCCAAAATCTGGGGTGTGACAACGCACTACCGGTTCAGCAGCAGCGTGGAACCTACACAACACAGTCAAATCACTTTGCCCCAATGAATCAGTGAGGTTGCCAATCTCACCGGTTTTGGTAAACACAAAGAGGTTAAACGTATGGTGTGAAAACATTATGAAAACAATGTGAAAACAGTAGCATCAGTGTGAAAACAGTGGAAGAAGTGTGTGTATTATCAGTATGAGAAAAATGGACCAGGGTCCACTGTTCACTAGTGGTGTCTCTCCGTGAAAGATAAATAACATGTGTGGTGAACAAATTACAGCTAGGCAATTGGCAGAAATGAAGGTTGCACCGTAGTGCATATGCATGACATAAAGATTACTATGTGATTCATGCGGGCATTACAGCAAGTTACATAGACCGTCACCCAACTGCATCTATGATTAATAATCCACCCTCCGAATATCATCCGAACAAACATTGGGTATTAAGTTGCAAGCAACAGATAATCGCAATAAGCAAAGTGTCTAATGTAAACAATAACATCATCCTTAGACAAAGCATTGTTGTTTTCTCCCTAATGGCAAAAGCACATCCTCCATTCGTCACGTTTCTGTCACTGGAGCACATATGCAAAGGAGGCATGAACCCACTATCGAGCATAAATACTCCCTCTTGGAGTTACTAGCATCTACTTGGATACATAATCTACTTATAACGGAGAGCATGCAAGATCATAAATAACATATTCATGAAGATAACATGATAAATTGATAATCAAAAGATATAACATTCAACATTCATCAGATCCCAGCAAACACAACACGTAGAATTACATAAAGATGATCTCGATCATGTGAGGCAGCTCACGAGATCTAAACATGAGGCATAAAATGGAGGATACAACCATCTAGCTACTGCTATGGACCCGTAGTCCAGGGATGAACTACTCACACATCACTTCGGAGGAGGGCATGGTGGTGTAGACCCCTCCGGTGCCAAATTCCCCTCCCGGCAGGGTGCCGGGGAGAGTTCCAGAACCCTCCCGATCTCGGGATGACGATGACGGCGGCCTCGCGTGTTTCTCGGAAAAAGTGGTATATTTCTAGGGTTGATATATCGGGGGGGGGATTATATAGGCGAAAGAGCGATGGCAGAGGGCAGCTGGGGGGCCCAGACCACCCCAAGGCGTGGCCAGGGGGCGACGCCCTATGGTCTGGCCCCCCCTTGGCCCATCTCCGAGTCTATTTGGGACTCCGTGGAACCATCGGGAATTCTAAGACTTCCGGGCTTCAAATTTTCCAATTCCGAGAATATTTCCAGAACAACTTTTCTGAAACTATAAACAATAGAAAACAGGGAACTGACTCTGTGGCATCTTGTTAATAGGTTAGTCCCGAAAATCGATAAAAATGACATAAAGTGTATAGCAAACATATGGGAAATAGCATGAGAACAACATGGAACATCATAAATTAAGGATACGTTTATGACATATCATTGGGTTCGACACTCTTATTTATCGAAAGTACTACGATACACCCCTATACTTGTGGGTCATCAGTCTACACGTATAAAGGCTTCTCGAATTTGTTTTATGGTGAAAATTTTCAAAGTTGACTGAAATACAAATCTTTTTGGTTTAATAATATTATGGTTCAGCCTAATTTTGGTTAATTATTCTTGGTTCACATTATTTTCTCTCCCTAATTTTCCGTCGAACCACGCTCCCCTCACGTTTATTTGCACGTATTCTCGAATTTTAAACACATGATGACCATTTTTTTCTTCTAAATACAATGTGATTTTTTTTGATGTATGGTTAACATTTTTTAATATAGAGTGAACTTTCTTAATATACATGATGTTTTTTTATTGAATGCATTTTTTTAAACACATGGTAATTTTTTTTAACATCACGATCAACCTTTTTCAACCATGCGACGAATATTTATCATCACTTTTAAAAATTATAGGATTTTTTTAAAAAAAATGTTAAAATTTTATTTTTTCGAACATTCCAGAAAATTCGTAAGAGAAAAAATACTATGTACCGTACCAGTTGGTGTGAGGCAACGCGCACACTCTTTCCCCCGTTTTTTTTCACAGGATACATATGTATACATGTTGTTTTTTTAGGGGAATACTAGCAGACATGCCCGTGCGTTGCTACGGATCCGCTCTGTTCTTAAACTTTTGCCTCGCACCGCATTCTTTAGTTCGCTCACCGCCTAACCTTCTTACCCCTCCCAAGGTCCGTCTTCCCCTCCCATGCTACGGTTGATCCGTTTCATTCCTGTAAGAGAAAACCCAACCCCTCCCCAAACCGGACAAATTTTGGTCCTCTACGCCCATCCCAACGCCCATCCCCCCTCCCCACTTCTCGATCCTTTTGGTGCACGGACCAAATTATCCGATTTGAGGGAGGGTTATTTGGTTTGCTCTAACTGTCAGCCGACGTCGCACGTTGCCCTACCCTACAAAAACTGGCGGCCTTCACCCACACGGCCACACAACCACCATTGCTAGGTTTCCCTAATAAACACATTCTGGTCATTCATTTAAGTGTTTGAGTATGTAAGAAACAAACACTCATTCAGAACAGAGTAGTAGGCCCAGCTAATGCAAATATTCATAACTGAACGAAAAGATCATGATCCAAAACACAATTATTTTCTTCTCTGCAGCTGCCCGCAAGGCCGCAACGTTTCTTGCTGGAAGCGGGCGTGCATTCGTTTCCTGGTCTTCTCTCGGTCTTCAGGCAGAGCATGTCCACCCGCATCGCTGCAGGCGGTATGTGAGGCGTGAGTAATACTTTATACTTTATTCTTGGCAGGCTATGGTAGAGTAAATAAAATTAATGCGGCAAACTTTGTGAAGCGATCACTACTGGAATCCCACCGGGTCAAGGTCCTTGCCAATTTAATTAGCACTACGATCATAGTCATATCATATCTTCTGCATGAGTCACATTTGCTTGATTCGTAAAAAACAGAAGCGATGCAGTAGCAGCATGGATAATAAGTTAAAGTTTAAACACACATCCCCATTCTTCTTCTTCCTGGGGGTGTAATCACCCACTCTTCTTGTATGAAAGAACTTGCCGAAATGAATCGGCAGGGGATTTCAGAGGTGCACGGTCTCGTGGCGGATATGACGAGGAACACCGGATTGCCCATGCGTGGGACAGATGAAAAAACGATTTCTTCGCTGCTCCTGGATTCATGTACTCCGGTACCGAGCCCTTGGCCCTCCGCCTACCTGTCCCTGGACTCCGGTGCAGCACGGCCAGTCATCTGTTCTAGCTGCGGCAGATCGAGCAGGTACCGACCAAATTTGGAGGATGCGGAGACGGGGATCTTCCGCGGGTGAGCACCAGGAATGGGTCAGGGTCCGGGGAAGTTCACGTTAGGTTCCACCTGTCACAGAACGACGGCGGATCAGGTGGACGGAGATCGAAGGTTGGCGGCGGGTGCCCGATGAGCTCGTATTCTACTCGGGAGGAGGTCTTCGTACAGAGGCGAGAAAGAAAAAACAGAGCGAACCGGTACAAGGTCAGATTGGAGCGGCGCGAAGTAGCGGAAGGCGAGCTAGGGGCGGCTATACATACATAGTCCGACCTGTGGATTCGGGGGAACGACGATGGGAACGACAGAGCTCCGAGGCGGCGGCGTAGGAATAGGGGAGATGTCGGTGGTTTTTGTTGGGATTGTCCATCTGCCAATGTGGCTGCGCACGCCGGCCATTAGACTCCACGACCGATGAGAACAACCGCAACAGGGGACAACACGCTGGGATTAAGCCGTTGTCCGCGACAATTGTTTTTCCATGGGTTGGAGGAAGGACGCGGAGAAGAAGAACGAAAGGGGAACGAAGATAGGGTCGTTTTTTTTCTCCAGGGGTTGAACCGTTATTTTGGGTGGCATTTTGTGCGCAATATGTGATTTGGTGGGAGGGCAAACTGGTAAATTTGTGTTGGACGAAATTTTTGACAGAAACCTTAATGACTTTATTATTATATATATATATATATACATTTTCCCTATATATATATATATATATATATATATATAATATAGGTATAGATATAGATATGCATACACATTAGAGAGCAAGGATCTCCCATAAGCGAGCTGATGTAGTGCTCGGCCAAGCGATGTTGGACGCGTGGACGTGATTTTGTGGCCCGACCCAAGGTGAGCGACCCCATCGTGCGGGCGATTCTCGGGTACAGCTCGCAAGGAGCGATATATATGGAGCTCCCGAGATTTGGTGCTCTAGAACGGTGCTCCCGTCGTGTTAAAAAAAATAAAAAAAATAGTATTGTATTCGTAACTATACCAAAATAACAAAAGCGTGGATCTGAGTATGCCTATTTCAAACCTCTAAATTTTATCATGTTTTGTGTTTTTATGTGCCCATATTAATTTGTATTTGAAATTTGAAATTTTGCATGGTGGTGGGATACATTGTTCGCTACATCCGGAATTTGTTTCAGAACTTTTTGAAACTTTTAAATGTTTTTGTGATATTTTTAAACTGCAGGAGCACAGAACACTTTCCAAATGAGCTACCCCTATAATGGTGGGTCTTTGCGAAAACCGGAATCCCGGAAATCTTTGGATAAGGTTACCCAAAATGTGATATTTGTTTTTGCAATTTTCTCTACAATACAAGGGGTAACTCCATATATAGTGACGCGTGGCTCACAACTTTCACAAGATGTATGGCAAGATGATCACAAAAAAAAGATGTATGGCAAGATAAAAGGAGACAACAACTCAAGTTGAATTAAATAGGCTACAAGTCAAAGTCATATGGGCCTATGTAGAAAGTGGGACACACCACACCCCACACACACACACATACACATGTGTGGGTGCGGCTATTAGAATCTGAAAATGGGAGCGCTTAATTACCCCGTAACAAACTCGGTTGTTGTACACGTAACAAACTTGTGAGCAACCTGAGCGGGACCCCACTTTTTACTGTAGAGGGACACACGCGCATGTGAGGGGTGTATTGGTGTAAAACCCCTCCGTCAATCCATTACATGCATGCTACCGCGGCGGACGGCAGGCATCTCGCCATATGTTTTCTCTTGCTGTTGGTAGCAGAATAACTTGAAAAATTCTAGGAGAAAAAAAGCCCGGCGAGCAATAATCAGCATGTTTTTTCTTTTGTTTTTTTGTACTATCAAATCGAAGAGAATACATATGGAGCTCATTTTGATCCATGCGGCGCGCTCAATTAGCCAGAGAGAAGTGTGGTTCCCTCGCAAAAAAAACCCAGAGAGAAGTTTTTTTTGAGCTTAAAAACCCAGAGAGAAGTGGCATGGCATCTGGGCATGCATGCGTACATACTAGCAGCATACCCCTATGCAGCGCGTCACGGCCCGCGGGCGAGTGTTTTGCTGCTAGGGTTGTTGGGCGTCAGTGTACGAACGCGGATCTTTTCGATCGACATGCCTCTAGAACACGCACGCAACACCCGGATTAACACAGAAGAAGAACTGGATCATGTCAAAAAAAAGAAGAACAACAAGAAGCGCTCGATGTTGCTATAGATTAGCAACATACTCATACATATGCATTATAATCAATCTACCCCCTCCTACAAGAGAGAGACGACGAGTGGAGTCAGTGGCGGCGCCAGGGGTATGCAGGTGTCTTCGTTTGAATACCCATAATTTACCCCGAACGAATTAATACTATACGTCTCAGTGGCCACTAATCTTGGCTAGCTTCTGCTAGAAGCAGATCACGTGATGTACTAGAGGCCCCGAGCAGGTGCAGGTGGGAGAAGAGTAGCAGAGTAGCACTACTCATCGTTTGTCTTCCTGCTACGACTACTTTTATCTGGATGTAGCTTTAAAAAGTTCCCTAGGCAGCAGTACATGCATATGGTCTATGTACTAGCTAGCTAGCTCGCTGTACATGCATTTTTTGCAATGAATACACGGGAGATAATTCCTGCCGCCGCCACTGAGTGGAGTACGTAATAACTATTTCTCTCTCCTCTCTACGAGGAGAATCTTTTGCCAGTACTATTTCTTCCAACCTACCTCGGGCAGAGCGGAGGCAGAACGGAAAGCACGCACCGTCTCGGACGGAAGGCATATATACCTCAGTCCAATCCATTTCTCTTCTCCCCCACCCATGTATAAATATCCCTTAGCCGGCTTGCTCGCGTACGTTCATAGGAGAAGGCGGTAGCAGGTGAGACACAAAAGGTGAGAAGAAATCCTCGATCCTTTTCGATCTCTTTTCTCATGATAGATGGTGTTTTCCTCCTCTCTTCCAACTTTTCCACCCTCCTCGTGAACTTGTGGTTTTGCGTGCGTGTCTACAGGTACCTACACGCGAGTTGATTGACTGACGTCGCTTCCTCTTGCTTTTTTTTACTTAATTTGAATCTCCTACCTGTTTACGTTCGTTCTTGGAATTTCTACCCAGTAGATGCATGGATACTTATCTCTCTCGAGTTCGGCAAGTCTTTGTTAATCTGCTCCCGCTCATGCATCTCCGGCCACCTCCTTTTTCTTTAATCTGTACAATTTTTGATATTGCATCATGCTCATGATCATGCACACCTTTGGGGAAATACTGGTTGAAGCCCCGGCCGTACGTACGTGGATCTGATTAATTAATTTGTATCTCTAGCTCTCGGACGCACGCACGCACAATACATACCGATCTATCTATCTCACTACTCCGCCGTCTTTTATTTTTCTTGCGTTTATTTTTCTCCTGTTCGATGAGATGAGGTCGGTCGTTTTCGTTCGTTTGCACGAGTTTCTTAACTAGCTAGTACTACGTTCCATCTAGATCTACCACTTATTATGCATAATAATCCTTCTTTCTTTGTTCACGTACGTACGGGTGAGATGATGTATGCTTATTAGGGCCGCGAGTGTGTGTTTTGCTGCTAGTGTTGTTGGGCGTCAGTGTACGAACGCGGATCGACATGGCTCTAGAACACGCACGTAGCACCCGGGTTAACACAGAAGAAGAGCTGGATCATGTCAAAAGAAGAAGAAGAAGAAGAAGCGCCAGATGTTGCTATAGATTAGCAACGTACTCATACATACGCATTATAATCAATCTACCCCCTCCTACAAAAGAGTGACGGCGAGTGGAGTATGTAATAACTATTTCTTTCTCTCCTCTCTACGAGGAGAATCTTTTGCCAGTACTATTTCTACCAACCTACCTCGGGCAGAGCGGAGGCAGAACGGAAAGCACGCACCGTCCCGGACGCAAGGCATACATACCGTAGTCCAATCCATTTCCCTTCTCCCCCACCCATGTATAAATATCCCTGAGCCGGCTTGCTCGCGTACGTTCATAGGAGAAGGCGGTAGCAGGTCAGACACAAAAGGTGAGAAGAAATCCTCGATCCTTTTCGATCTCTCTTCTCCTGATCGATGGCATTTTCTTCCTCTGTTCCAACTTATTCATCCTCCTCGTGAACTTGTGGTTTTGCGTGTGTGTCTGCAGGTACCTACGCGTCTTTTGATTGACCGACGTCGCTTCCTCTTGCTTTTTGTTTTACTTAATTTGAATCTCCTACCTGTTTGCGTTCGTTCTTAGAATTTCTACCTAGTAGATGCATGGATACTTATCTCTCTCGAGTTCGGCAAGTCTTTGTTAATTTGCTCCCGCCCATGCATCTCCGGCCACCTCCCGTTTTCTTTAATCTGTCCAATTTTTGATATCGCATCATGCTCATGATCATGCACGCCTTTGGGGAAATACTGGTTGAAGCCCCGGCCGTATGTACGTGGATCTGATTAATTAATTTGTATCTCTAGCTCTCGGACGCACGCGCGCACAGTGCATACCGATCTATCTATCTCACTACTCTGCCGTCTTTTATTTTTTCTTGCTTAATTTTTCTTCTGTTCGATGAGATGAGGTCGGTCGATTTCGTTCGTGTGCACGAGTTTCTTAACTAGCTAGTACTACGTTCCATCTAGATCTACCACTTATTATGCATAATAATCCTTCTTTATTTGTTCACGTACGTACGGGTGAGATTATGTATGCTTATTAGGGCCGCGAGCGTGTGTTTGCTGCTAGGGTTGTTGGGCGTCAGTGTATGAACGCCGATCGACATGGCTCTATAAGACGCACGCAGCACCTGGGTTAACACAGAAGATGAGCTGGATCATGTAAAAAAAAGCGCTAGATGTTGCTATAGATTAGCAACATACTCATACATACGCATTATAATCAATCTACCCCCTCCTACAAGAGAGAGACGGCGAGTGGAGTACGTAATAACTATTTTTCTCTCTCCTCTCTACGAGGAGACTCTTTTGCCAGTACTATTTCTACCAACCTAGCTCGGGCAGAGCGGAGGCAGAACGGAAAGCACGCACCGTTCCGGCCGCAAGGCATACATGCCCCAGTCCAATCCATTTCCCTTCTCCCCCACCCATGTATAAATATCCCTGAGCCGGCTTGCTCGCGTATGTTCATAGGAGAAGGCGGTAGCAGGTGAGAAACAAAAGGTGAGAAGAAATCCTTGATCCTTTTCGATCTCTCTTCTCCTGATCGATGGCGTTTTCCTCCTCTCTTCAAACTTTTTCACCCTCCTCGTGAACTTGTGGTTTTGCGTGCGTGTCTGCAGGTATCTACGCGCGAGTTGATTGACTGACGTCGCTTCCTCTTGCCTTTTGTTTTACTTAATTTGAATCTCCTACCTGTTTGCGTTCGTTCTTAGAATTTCTACCTAGTAGATGCATGGATACTTATCTCTCTCGAGTTTGGCAAGTCTTTGTTAATCTGCTCCCGCCCATGCATCTCCGGCCACCTCCCGTTTTCTTTAATCTGTCCAATTTTTGACATCGCATCATGCTCATGAGCACGCCTTTGGGAATATACTGGTTGAAGCCCCGGCCGACGTACGTGGATTTGATTAATTAATTTGTATCTCTAGCTCTCGGACGCACGCGCGCACATTGCATACCGATCTATTTATCTCACTACTCTGCCGTCTTTTATTTTTTCTTGCGTTTCTTTTTCTCATGTTCGATGAGATGAGGTCGGTCGATTTTGTTCGTGTGCACGAGTTTATTAACTAGCTAGTACTACGTTCCATCTAGATCTACCACTTATTATGCATAATAATCCTTCTTTCTTTGTTCACGTACGTACGGGTGAGATGATGTATGCTTATTAGGGCCGCGAGCGTGTTTTTGCTGCTAGGGTTGTTGGGCGTCAGTGTACGAACGCGGATCGACATGCCTCTAGAAGACGCACGCAACACCCTGGTAAACACAGAAGAAGAGCTGGATCATGTCAAAAAAAAAAAGAAGAAGCGCTGGATGTTGCTATAGATTAGCAACATACTCATACATACGCATTATAATCAATCTACCCCCTCCTACAAAAGAGAGACATCGAATGGAGTACGAAATAACTATTTCTATCTCTCCTCTCTAAGAGGAGAATCTATTGCCAGTACTATTTCTATCAACGTGCCTCGGGTAGAGCGGAGGCAGAACGGAAAGCACGCACCGTCCCGGACGCAAGGCATACATATCCCAGTCCAATCCATTTCCCTTCTCCCCCACCTATGTATAAATATCCCTGAGCCTGCTTGCTCGCGTACGTTCATAGGAGAAGGCGGTAGCAGGTGAGACACAAAAGGTGAGAAGAAATACTCAATCCTTTTCAATCTCTCTTGTCCTGATCGATGACGTTTTCCTCCTCTCTTCCAACTTTTTCACCCTCCTCGTGAACTTGTGGTTTTGCGTGCGTGTCTGCAGGTACCTACGCGCTAGTTGATTGACTGACGTCGCTTTCTCTTGCTTTTTGTTTTACTTAATATGAATCTCCTACCATTTTGCATTCGTTCTTGGAATTTCTACCTAGTAGATGCATGGATACTTATCTCTCTCGAGTTCAACAAGTCTTTGTTAATCTGTTCCCGCCCATGCATCTCCGGCCACCTCCCGTTTTCTTTAGTCTGTCCAATTTTTGATATCGCATCATGCTCATGATCATGCACGCCTTTGGAGAAATACTGGTTGAAGCCGGCCGTATGTACGTGGCTCTGATTAATTAATTTGTATCTCTAGCTCTCGGACGCACGCGCGCACAGTGCATACCGATCTATCTATCTCACTACTCTACCGTCTTTTATTTTTTCTTGCGTTTATTTTTCTCCTGTTCGATGAGATGAGGTCGGTCAATTTCGTTCGTGTGCACGAGTTTCTTAACTAGCTAGTACTACGTTTCATCTAGATCTACCACTTATTATGCATAATAATCCTTCTTTATTTGTTCACGTACGTACGGGTGAGATTATGTATGCTTATTAGGGCCGCGAGCGTGTGTTTTGCTGCTAGGGTTGTTGGGCGTCAGTGTACGAACGCCGATCGACATGCCTCTATAATATGCACGCAGCACCTGGGTTAACACAGAAGATGAGCTGGATCATGTTACAAAAAAAAAGAAGCGCTGGATGTTGCTATAGATTAGCAACATACTCATACATACACATTATAATCAATCTACCCCCTCCTACAAGAGAGAGACGGCGAGTGGAGTACGTAATAACTATTTCTCTCTCTCCTCTCTACGAGGAGAATCTTTTGCCAGTACTATTTCTACCAACCTATCTCGGGCAGAGCGGAGGCAGAGCGGAAAGCACGCACCGTCCCGGCCGTAAGGCAGACATACCCCAGTCCAATCCATTTCCCTTCTCCCCCACCCATGTATAAATATCCCCGAGCCGGCTTGCTCGCGTACGTTCATAGGAGAAGGCGGTAGCAGGTGAGACACAAAAGGTGGGAAGAAATCCTCGATCCTTTTCAATCTCTCTTCACCTGATCGATGACGTTTTCCTCCTCTCTTCCAACTTTTTCACCCTCCTCGTGAACTTGCGGTTTTGTGTGCGTGTCTGCAGGTACCTACACGCGAGTTGATTGACTCCGTCGCTTCCTCTTGCCTTTTGTATTACTTAATTTGAATCTCCCACCTGTTTGCGTTAGTTCTTGGAATTTCTACCTAGTAGATGCATGGATACTTATCTCTCTCGAGTTCGGCAAGTCTTTGTTAATCTGTTCCCGCCCATGCATCTCCGGCCACCTCCCGTTTTTCTTTAATCTGTCCAATTTTTGATATTGCATCATGCTCATGATCATGCACACCTTTGGAGAAATACTGGTTCAAGCCCCCGGCCGTATGTACGTGGAGCTGATTAATTAATTTGTATCTCTAGCTCTCGGACGCACGCGCGCACAGTGCATACCGATCTATCTATCTCACTACTCTACCGTCTTTTATTTTTTCTTGCGTTTATTTTTCTCCTGTTCGATGAGATGAGGTCGGTCGATTTCGTTCATGTGCACGAGTTTCTTAACTATCTAGTACTACGTTCCATCTAGATCTACCACTTATTATGCATAATAATCCTTCTTTATTTGTTCACGTACGTACGGGTGAGATTATGTATGCTTATTAGCGTCGCGAGCGTGTGTTTTGCTGCTAGGGTTGTTGGGCGTTAGTGTACGAACGCGGATCGAAATGCCTCTAGAACACGCACGCAGCACCTGGGTTAACACAGAAGAAGAGATGGGTCATGTAAAAAGAAGAAGAAGAAGCGCTGGATGTTGCTATAGATTAGCAACATACTCATACGTATGCATTATAATCAATCTACCCCCTTCTACAAGAGAGAGACTGCGAGTGGAGTACGTAATAACTATTTCTCTCTCTCCTCTCTACGAGGAGAATCTTTTGCCAGTACTATTCCTACAAACCTACCTCGGGCAGAGCGGAGACAGAACGGAAAGCACGTACCGTCCCGGCCGCAAGGCATACATACTCCAGTCCAATCCATTTCCCTTCTCCCCCACCCATGTATAAATATTCCCGAGCCGGCTTGCTCGCGTACGTTCATAGGAGAAGGTGGTAGCAGGTGAGACACAAAAGGTGGGAAGAAATCCTCGATCCTTTTCAATCTCTCTTCTCAAGATCGATGGCGTTTTCCTCCTCTCTTCCAACTTTTTCACCCTCCTAGTGAACTTGTGGTTTTGTGTGCGTGTCTGCAGGTACCTACCCGTGAGTTGATTGACTGACGTCGCTTCCTCTTGCCTTTTGTTTTACTTAATTTGAATCTCCTACCTGTTTGCGTTCGTTCTTGGAATTTTTACCTAGTAGATCCATGGATACTTATCTCTCTCGAGTTCGGCAAGTCTTTGTTAATTTGCTCCCGCCCATGCATCTCCGGCCACCTCCCATTTTCTTTAATCTGTCCAATTTTTGATATCGCAACATGCTCATGATCATGCACGCCTTTGGGGAAACACTGCTTGAAGCCCCGGCCGTATGTACGTGGATCTCATTAATTAATTTGTATCTCTAGCTCTCAGACGCACGCACGCACAGTGCATACCTATCTATCTATCTCACTACTCTGCCGTATTTTATTTTTTTTCTTCCGTTTATTTTTCTCCTGTTCGATGAGATAAGGTCGGTCGATTTCGTTCGTGTGCACGAGTTTCTTAACTAGCTAGTACTACGTTCCATCTAGATCTACCACTTATTATGCATAATAATCCTTCTTTCTTTGTTCACGTACGTACGGGTGAGATGATGTATGCTTATTAGGGCCGCGAGCGTGTGTTTTGCTGCTAGGGTTGTTGGGCGTCAGTGTACGAACGCGGATCGACATGACTCTAGAACACGCACGCATCACGTGGGTTAACAAAGAAGAAGAGCTGTATCATGTCAAAAAAAAAGAAAAAAAAAGAAGAAGAAGCGTTGTATGTTGCTATAGATTAGCAACATACTCATACATATGCATTATAATCAATCTACCCCCTCCTACAAGAGAGAGACGGAGAGTAGAGTACGAAATAACTATTTCTCTCTGTCCTCTCTACCAGGAGAATCTTTTGCCAGTACTATTTTTACCAACCTATCTCGCGCAGAGCAGAGGTAGAACGGAAAGCACGCACCGTCCCGGCCGCAAGGCACACAAACCCCAGTCCAATCCATTTCCCTTCTCCCCTACCCATGTATAAATATCCTTGAGCCGGCTTGTTCGCGTACGTTCATAGGAGAAGGCGGTAGTAGGTGAGACACAAAAGATGAGAAGAAATCCTTGATCCTTTTCATCTCTCTTCTCCCGATCGATGGTGTTTTCCTCCTCTCTTAAAACTTTTTCACCCTCCTCGTGAACTTGTGGTTTTATGTGCGTGTCTGCAGGTACCTACGAGCGAGTTGATTGACTGACGTCGCTTCCTCTTAATTTTTGTTTTACTTAATTTGAATCTCCTATCTATTTGCGTTCGTTCTTGGAATTTCTACCTAGTAGATGCATATATACTTATCTCTCTCGAGTTCGGCAAGTCTTTGTTAATCTGCTCCCGCCCATGCATCTTCGGCCACCTCCCATTGTCTTTAATCTGTCCAATTTTTGATATCGCATCATGCTCATGATTATGCATGCCTTTGGGAAAATACTGGTTGAAGCCCCGGCCGTACGTATGTAGATCTGATTAATTAATCTGTATCTCTAGCTCTCGGACGCATGCGCGCACAATGCATATCGATCTATCTATCTCAATACTCTGCCGTCTTTTATTTTTTCTTGCGTTTATTTTTCTCCTGTTCGATGAGATGAGGTCGGTCGTTTTCGTTCGTTTGCACGAGTTTCTTAACTAGCTAGTACTACGTTCCATCTAGATCTACCACTTATTATGCATAATAATCCTTCTTTCTTTGTTCACGTACGTACGGGTGAGATGATGTATGCTTATTAGGGCCGCGAGTGTGTGTTTTGCTGCTAGTGTTGTTGGGCGTCAGTGTACGAACGCGGATCGACATGGCTCTAGAACACGCACGTAGCACCCGGGTTAACACAGAAGAAGAGCTGGATCATGTCAAAAGAAGAAGAAGAAGAAGAAGCGCCAGATGTTGCTATAGATTAGCAACGTACTCATACATACGCATTATAATCAATCTACCCCCTCCTACAAAAGAGTGACGGCGAGTGGAGTATGTAATAACTATTTCTTTCTCTCCTCTCTACGAGGAGAATCTTTTGCCAGTACTATTTCTACCAACCTACCTCGGGCAGAGCGGAGGCAGAACGGAAAGCACGCACCGTCCCGGACGCAAGGCATACATACCGTAGTCCAATCCATTTCCCTTCTCCCCCACCCATGTATAAATATCCCTGAGCCGGCTTGCTCGCGTACGTTCATAGGAGAAGGCGGTAGCAGGTCAGACACAAAAGGTGAGAAGAAATCCTCGATCCTTTTCGATCTCTCTTCTCCTGATCGATGGCATTTTCTTCCTCTGTTCCAACTTATTCATCCTCCTCGTGAACTTGTGGTTTTGCGTGTGTGTCTGCAGGTACCTACGCGTCTTTTGATTGACCGACGTCGCTTCCTCTTGCTTTTTGTTTTACTTAATTTGAATCTCCTACCTGTTTGCGTTTCTTCTTGGAATTTCTACCTAGTAGATGCATGGATATTTATCTCTCTCGAGTTCGGCAAATCTTTGTTCTATCTGCTCCCGCCCATGCATCTTCGGCCACCTCCCATTGTCTTTAATCTTTCCAATTTTTGATATCGCATCATGCTCATGATTATGCATGCCTTTGGGAAAATACTGGTTGAAGCCCCGGCCGTACGTATGTAGATCTGATTAATTAATCTGTATCTCTAGCTCTCGGACGCATGCACGCACAATGCATATCGATCTATCTATCTCAATACTCTGCTGTCTTTTATTTTTTCTTGCGTTTATTTTTCTCCTGTTCGATGAGATGAGGTCGGTCGTTTTCGTTCGTTTGCACGAGTTTCTTAACTAGCTAGTACTACGTTCCATCTAGATCTACCACTTATTATGCATAATAATCCTTCTTTCTTTGTTCACGTACGTACGGGTGAGATGATGTATGCTTATTAGGGCCGCGAGTGTGTGTTTTGCTGCTAGTGTTGTTGGGCGTCAGTGTACGAACGCGGATCGACATGCCTCTAGAACACGCACGCAGCACCCGGGTTAACATAGAAGAAGAGAGGATCATGTCAAAAGAAAAAGAAGAAGAAGAAGCGCTGGATGTTGCTATAGATAAACAACATACTCATACATACGCATTATAATCAATCTACCCCCTCCTACAAGAGAGAGACGGAGAGTGGAGTACGTAATAACTATTTCTCTCTCTCCTCTCTATGAGGAGAATCTTTTGCCAGTACTATTTCTACCATCCTAGCTCGGGCAGAGCGGAGGCAGAACGGAAAGCACGCACCGTCCCGGCCGCAAGGCATACATAACCAAGTCCAATCCATTTCCCTTCTCCCCCTCCCATGTATAAATATCCCTGAGCCGGCTTGCTCGCGTACGTTCATAGGAGAAGGCGGTAGCAGGTGAGACACAAAAGGTGAGAAGAAATCCTCGATCCTTTTCGATATCTCTTCTCCTGATCGATGGCGTTTTCTCCTCTCTTCCAATTTGTCGCACCCAGACTTCTAGAGGATACTCACCGTACGAACTGAACAGTATTCTGATGGGATTACGGGGCTTACCGGCACCCGCGTCCTCTTACGAGTAGGCCAACACTTATGTGTGACAACCCATCGCTACTGTTCACCGTCGATGTAAACTATCCCGTAGAAATCAGGACACTACCATTGACGTACTTCATACCATACACACATGGTACGTCAACGGCTTTGAACAAGCTGATAACACAACATATCTCTAAGACACAAAAGGTTGAAATAAGTTGCAACTGGCCCTCACTAGGGCAGAGAATAGCAAATACAATCATCCAGAGGATACATGTCCCAACATAACATCATTACATCTCAGCGGAAGCATTCAAAGGGTCTGAGTACAGACAAATCCAAATAGGCTTAAGAAGCCGGGAATGAAAAGAAAACGGAGCCCATCCACGATGTCTCGGATCCTGCCCGGGTCCGCTAACTACTCGTCAGCAGCCTCGTAAAACTCCACGTAGTAGCCGTCACCTGGATCCTCGTAAGCGTAGTCTGCGGAAACCACAGCCCCAAAGGGGTCAGTACATAGACGTACTAGCAAGCAAGACTCACAGTTCACCAAAGTGTAGCCCGTCAACACCAAGCACAGATGCCTTGGGTTCAACGGAAGAAGGGGATATAAAAGATGCTGCAACTGGCTGCGCTAACCAACTACAGAAATCTACAACTTCCCGCTATCAGAAAGGGGATAAGATAGCGTATAGTAACCAACTGAGAGATAACATCAAACAAACCCATCCTGGATCTCGCCCCTTATCCAAAGAAGCAATCCGAGGATAACTCACACAGCTGGATTAATGAATAATGGATCAAGTTGTTATGTCAATAAGTCTATTACTAGTCAGGTTATCACTAGTTAGGTGTAAGTTGTTCTGAGTACTTGTTAGCCAGTACTTTTACCAAGTTAACCATAACCGCGGAAAACACGGCTTCTCGAGAAGATTATCCCTGCAGGGTTGCACCAATTTGGCCGTACACGTAAGAATACCCCGCCAGATGGGATGCCTCCCACCAAGCGTGGCACTCAACACAACTCAACTCTTCTTCGCATCAAGCCCAAAGAACCTTGGGCGCACGGCTAATCGAGCCCAGAAGAAAATGGACCCTCATAGCACTCTAAGAACGTGTCCCCCTATATGCCGACTACAAAAGTTCCACCCTGCGCTGGGCTCGCAAAAACATGCATGCGGCAAATGGAAAACACGAACTAAATGAGGCGATTTGGACGAGATGCGAATCGAATCAAATTGAGGGGGGCGCCCATACTCGCTTCCCACATGCGGTTAGTGCGCTCATCATGGATCAGTAGACAAGACCCTTTTCCTATTAGGGTCGACACTAGCAGGCTCCAAAACCACACAGGGCCTCCTGCCGGTGCCTTATCTGCATATTATTAATAACAGGTTGATTGATTAACATCGAGCCCCCAGAACATGATAGAATAATAATAACAGAAAGTAACGGGTAACAGACTCGAGCAAAACAACCTAAGCATGCTAGTAAGACACTGGCTCAAAACAATGGGGTGTAGGATTGGAGGTGAGGCAATATCAGGGTTAAGGGATTCATGTGATAGGTTCGTAACAGAAACAACTACCACTAAGGCTAGCAGAAAAGAACAACGGAAAGTATCGGTAACCAATGTTGAAAGGAACACGGTGGTTCATGTGAGTGATAACTTGCCTGCAAACCCAGTAGCCGGGTACTCAGCTAGATCCTCAGAAGGGGTGTCGTAAAGATCGTCGGTATCAACGTCGTCGTCTATCCGAGAAGAAGCAAACAGACAATGCAGGAAGGTAGACAATCAATATCATGGCAGGGTGCACAATCATGGGATGATGCATGTTAAGTTAATGGTTGCATCAAAATAAACTAGTTAACATGGTAGCACAATTTAAATGGACCCATATGCAATTGGATTGCATATGGCAAGAGTCCATGAATTAAGTGGAACAAATGATCTACAAGTTATTATCATGTGAAGTTTGCTTAGCATGATGCATGCATGATGATAACAACAAAATAACAACAAGAGATGCCAGTGGTAAAGGATTTTAACAAGTTTGGAAAGTTTGGTTACTTAAAGATGTCACACAAACAATTGTTGTTTTCATCAAGTTAAAGTGTTCAAAACAAATAACAAAGTTTATATTTGAAAAGAACATCAAATTTTAGTTGGATTACATGTTTCAATTATTGAAAAAGGATTTACAATAATTTAATTATGAATTAAACAAGATTAAACAAGTTTTAATTGATTTTAAAACAAGTTTGAATTTAATTGAATTTTTATTTGTTCAAAACATAAATTCAAATTCATATTTGAAAAGTTTAATCTTTGATGGTTTGAAAACATATTTTGCATGTTCAAAAATATTTTATTTTGAGCAAGTCATGATTTTATCAAATTTAAATGAATTAAACAAGAATTAAATTATTTAGGCAATTTAAATTATTCAAACCATGAAACAAATTTTATATTTGAAAAGGTTATTTGAAATAGCATGGAAAACATATTTTATTTGCATTTATTGGATTAAGAATGAATTAGTTATTGATTTTAGCAAATTACAATTGAATTATTTGAATTCAAATTTGAATTGCATTTTGGAATTTCAAAACAGAAAACAAATGTTACCAATGGGTAGAGAATTAAATTTAGATTAGTGCACATATTTTATTTTCATTATTTGGAATTATAAAACTAAAGTTATTGTCAAATTAATTTGAGGGACCAATCTGTTAAAAAATAAAAGGGCTGGTTTTGAAAAACAGAAAGTGTTAAAAACGTTTTATACCCCACTGGAACCTACCCTAGACACTGCCAGGGGGCCCAGGCCTGCACGTGCTCACGTGGCTACTGTGTGGCTGACAGGGGGCCCGCCCTGTCAGCGTGGCGGTGGAAAAAAGGTTGGGATTTTTATCCCGCGGCGCTACGGATCGAACTCGCGACCGCGCGCGTGCACGCGCTCGCTCTGAACCAGTGGGCTAATCGCGTTCGTTTGTCAGTAACCGTGTTGGCGACAGGTTGAGGTGTTGTTCTGCTAACTGAACTTACTGACGAACAAAAACATCCGCGACTGAAACTTCGTCAGAGAAACGGGGTGGCGCACGACGGCGAGCACGCGGCGGTGCTGGAAGCTGCTGTCCCTGGGAACGTGCGCGTGATGCGGGTGCAGGTGCGGAGCGCTCGTGGGCCAGACAGAGAGGAGGAGGAGACGGTGGCTCACCGTGGGGTTTGCCGCGGTGGAGCTCGACGACGGAGGTGACGGCCGCGGCGGTGATGAAGACGGCGGCGAAGATCCACGAGGCGCACGGGTTCGCTGCGGTGTTCAAACGAGAGAGGAACAAACGGCGGGTTGGTTTTCGAGGCTAGGAGGTGTGGTAGTGGTCCATGGCGGCTGCGGTGGTCGGAGTTTCAGAGCGGGTGACCTCCGGCGAGGTGACAGCAGAGAGGGAAACGCGCCAAGGAGAGGAAAAACGGCGGCGCCTCGAAGGGAGAGAGACCTAGGGTTAGCCTGGGGCTGCGCGCTGTGCCCTAGGGCTCTTATCGGGTGCACGGGCACCGGATCGGCCGTCGCTGCGGCACGGCTGCCGCCGTGGCACCGCGCGATGTGCGCCGTACCGCGGGACGATGGGGCGGCTGCCTAACGAAGGGGTACCGGGCCAAAACCTGGGCCGCGCGGGAGGTAAGGTAGATAGGTGGGCCGGGTAGTTAGCTGCCGCGCGCCGTTTTCTTTTTCCTATTTTCATTTTTCTGTTTTTTTTGTAGCAATAGAAATGGAAGGAAAAGATAGGGTTTAGAGTTTAGAAAATTTTGGAAAAATTCCTGTGGGCTTAATAGAGCAACATCTACCAGTGTTCACTTTGGTTTTTGTAAAATTCAAATTTATGTTTGCTGTTTGCAAATTGATTTGAACTTGAATAATTTGCAACTAATTGATTAATATTAGAAAACAACAAATTTAATAGGGTGAACCCTATGATTAATTGGATTAAAACATTAGAATGGTTTGGTATTTTTATAATTTCCAAATTAGGTGCTGTTGATGATTTGCTTTGAATTTGAAACCAATTTGAAATTAATCAAATGAAATAAAAAACACCATTTTATTAGTTGATTCCTTATGGAATAGAATGAAAACAATTGGTTGTTTTTACTTGAGATTTTTATTAAAAGGTTGTAACAGAGCAAGTATGAAATAATATTTGGAAATAAGTTGAATTTCAAATGTGAAAACAATTAAGAACAGATGCAAAACAATTAGTAAACAATGCAAACAAATAATTAAACATGATGACATGATGCAATACTTTAATTAAACATGAAATCAAACATTCTAAGGGATATTTTCATACTTGGGATGTTACACAATTTTTTCACCCTCCTTGTGAACTTGTGGTTTTGCGTGCGTGTCTACAGGTACCTACGCGCGAGTTGATTGACTGACGTTGGTTCCTCTTTCTTTTTGTTTTACTTAATTTGAATATCCTTCCTGTTTGCGTTCGTTCTTGGAATTTCTACCTAGTAGATGCATGGATACTTATCTCTCTCGAGTTCGGCAAGTCTTCGTTAATCTGCTCCCTCCCATGCATCTCCGGCCACCTCCCGTTTTCTTTAATCTGTCCAATTTTTGATATCGTATCATGCTCATGATCATGCACGTCTTTGGGGAAATACTGGTTGAAGCCCCAGCCGTACGTACGTGGATCTGATTAATTAATTTGTATCTCTAGCTCTCGGACGCACGCGTGCACAATGCATACCGATCTATCTATCTCAATACTCTGCCGTCTTTTATTTTTTCTTGCGTTTATTTTTCTCCTGTTCGATGAGATGAGGTCGGTCGATTTTGTTCGATTGCACGAGTTTCTTAACTAGCTAGTACTACGTTCCACCTAGATCTACCACTTATTATGCATAACTAGATCCCCGGGCGCGGCTTGCCGCGCGCCACCCGCCTTTGACACCGGTTATCGATTGGTAAAACGACATTATAAACATCATTAATATGACACGGTAGTAAACAGCTTTTTCACACATATTGTTCACATTGTTGATCGACAGAATGTGGTACATAATTAGTGACATGCCTTACAATATAGACCGATAAAAATGATAGTAACCTACTATCAAGATGTAGATAATATAGGTAAGTATAATAGACATACGAGTGACCGACTGTTTATGCACACTGGGTTTACATATGTATCACTCTTAAGAGGAATGCAAAAATGCCCACATACAATAGAAATAATTTTTTGAAAGGAACAAAAGCCTTTAATTTCTTACAATTTGAAAATACTTTCCTCACAGTTCATGTAAAGACCAACGTAACTACATGGCAGGGCTCTACCTATGACGATAAGCAACTGCTTCTCGTTTGTATGAAATTGTTGACCACATAAATTGCAGATTTCCATTTATAACTCCGGTCCTTGTTTTGCATCGGTAACACCACACCTAGCATGTCCACTAGGTCTCCCATTCTGTTCTTATGTGGAGCTTCGTGAACTGAGAATTACAAATCATGAGAAAAATAAACTGGAGACATCTCAAATTAGAAGTGGTGAAAAGTAGGGACCAATGCACGGTATCTATCAAATCTGGGACTGATGATTGACCTGCGAGTGCATCATTCACTTGAGTTTATGTGGCAAAAAGGGAGTGTGCGCTTACCTGATTGAAGGAGAATGTAAATGAAGGAGGCAATTTAATATATGGCTTTTATTACACATGCACCCATTAAGCTATCTCATAAACTACTTAGGATTGCCCATTAAAAAAATTAATCAACCGTTCTGACAAAAACTGAAACACATATAAATGAAGATACAGATGAGAAAAAGGCTAGGGAACACAACTTGTATCATCTAATATATGATGCACACCATTTAAAAAAAATGATGCACACAATCAGCGCAATGGAACACCAGAGCAAAGAGTTTAGAGTTTATCATGGTTCAAAACACATAAAATCCCAGCTAATAGGACAATGGCACACCTTAGACATGGCCAAATTAGGGAGGTAACCGACATATCATAAAAAACCGTAAAACTTAATTCAACCAAAAAGAATCTTTCAAAATGATGTCTATGATTTGAAAACAGAAATGGGGAACATTATAGGAACTTTCTCATAGGTATAATTGTAACATTGGAACAATTTCTACAGAACTCAACATTGAATGTGGTGAAGTGAACGGTTACCAATCCTAGATATCATGTAGGAAAATGAATGAAAAATCATAAGTTATACCAACAGGCATATTAATCAGAATGCAAAAATAACCAACAGACCAATTGCTCAGAATGCAAGTATTATACAGTCAGATGTGCATGGCCTCATGTGAAATCGATGAGCAACACAGGACCTTCTTTCTGAAGTTTTACTTGAAAAGGAAAAAACTACACTAACATGAGAAAGAGTAACTCATGCGATGCATATAGCAGATTTGATCGATATGTATAGGACGAAATGACTGGCATATACGGGGCCAACGAACAGGGGAGCACCTACCTGAAGTAGAAAATTATATGAGGATTAGGAGCAATAAAAGCATAAAACACCAAGCTAATACAATAATATTTTCACTTCAAAGTCGAAAGTGGCATCTAATCAGCCTATAAATGATAAGATCAAAATGGAATAGCCAACACCCAATAAGAAAATACCTTTAATGTATATATTTTTCAGAATGTTTTGGTACACAGCGTAAGGAAACATCAATTGAGTTCTTTGAGCATACATAGTAGATCTGGCACAAAATATTATACCTAGTTCAAACTACAAGGCATATGTAAGGAACGACAATGAAATTCTCCTTAGAGAAACAATTTTTAGTAGCTAGAATACAAATATCGTAGTTGGGTAGTAAGAAACACTTTGTGGCAGCTAAAAAAACTAACAGCGGCCTTGAACCAGTAGCACTAAGATTAAGAACTCGATGCGGGAATAAGGGTATTGATGCGCATAATGTATTTACACAGTTCAGGTTGTTAGTTGTTACTGAATGGACACGAATAAGGACATATGGTAACCTGACACGCATGAAAATCTTTTATACATGGGTCAGTTCCATTGGATCAGAATAAGAAGCAAATGGAAAATAGTAGTAAACCTACATAATTAAGCGAAGAGTTTTAAACCAAACAACACAATGAATAAATAGTTTGACACCCATACATCAAGCATAGTCATATGGCAAAAACGCTTTGGTATTCAAGAGTTAAGCCTAGAACCATTAACACGATGATGTCAAAAAGAGAAAATGGGGCCAAACAGAAAGAAATATCTTGCATGGAAACTAAGACCTCGTTGTGATGTGGATTATAGGTAAATAGAGCTGAGCTAGACAAATCGAAATCACTATCAGGTAATGCCAAATTTTTCATGACCTTGTGCATAAACATTTGCATGACAAAATGATTCAGATTAGAAAGCATATAAACAAAGCAAAGATGTATGGCGAGAAATTGCAAGGAAAGCATCTACCAAAACACTAAAAGTGTCTGATACATGATCTTCGTGCACTAAAATAATGTCTCGGGTACACAATTTATCTATATTAGTACACCTATCCCAAGTAAAAAAATTAGAGACATTATATTCACCCATTTAGAATGAACGAATTTCCCTCGTCGCCACAGAACAAAAATAATTACTCAACTTTCCTACAAAGCTAGCAATTGGTCCAAATGATCCTTTAGCTCTACTGCATAAGTTCTTTAAAACAACCTTAGGAATTTCATATGCTAGCGAGCCACTGCTTTCAGATACTTTGAAAATGAGAAGATAAAAGAAATGGTATAAGTCAAATGGACAACATTGTATTACCTGGGCAATGAGGCAATATGCTATAGATATACAAACCAGAATAACTCTTCGCATATGCTTTTACAGCGAGGATGAGTGAAGATTTTTCTTATAGTGGAGCTAGATCAAGAATGTGCCATGCATGTCCATTGTCCAGAGTAGATTTTCCATATTGAAAGATTAACATTATCCTTCTGCCACCCGGCAGACTGCATCAACCTACAATGTCAACACCTATGAATATAATTAAGCATTTTGTAATAAAAATAAATTGCACTAAACAATATTTTTGCAAGGGTCCACTTTGTTTGTGTTGGGATGGATATCCGCTGCCACAATTTTTTTTAAATGCGCAAGCTCCATACAACTTGGACTTAGTTTGCACATAAGATATGAACTAAGCTAGGCGGTTTGAAATTTACAGTAAATGGCTAGTTGAACTATTCACCTCAGTGATGATTGAATGGAAGAAATAAATGTCATCCACCAACCGAGGATATTAATTTCGCAAGGTTTGAAACAGACCAGATCAAAACCAAGCCAATTGGATCATAAAGCGCCTTCGCCATCAGCCATACATCACCAAAATTTCTCATCCATTCTAAAACCTGAAACTATAAACAAAGCGGATCTATCACAATGTGGACTATACACGGTCTACCAATTAATGGGAAAACAATTAAGCACCCAGAACCGAAAATAGCATGATCTATCATAATAACCTGAATGACACGCACCAATTTGAAGAAAATACAAAAAAATCTAAGATCAGGATACCATCTAACCTGCTGGAGACGGCTGTGGGGCTAACAGGTTCAGCGTTCCCGCCTTCTGAATCTACTACACATTGTGCATAAGAAATTAATCAGAAACCTACGAAAAAATGCAAAAAAAAAAGTTTAATCAGAATGAAAAAACCTCAGGGCGTCACCTTCTCCACAAGTGCAGCAGCGGTCGTGCTTGTCCTGTTGAGCACTGAGGTGGAGGGAGGCGAAGCACAATTGCAACACGAGCTTGGCGTCGAGGAGAGTACATCGGGCGGAGAAGCGCGGGGCTGCCAGAACGGCAGTGACTTAGCTCGGCGCCCGTGCTCCCGTACGTCTCTGTGGCTGCGGCGGGAACTACCTCTGGTGGGGCTTGACGGTGATTCGTGTCCATCCTAAGCAGTCAGAGCAGCTTCGCGCAATCATGTCGAGCGCTCCTGAGGTGGCAGAGGCAGAGCCGCAGTGGAGAAGCGAAAGATGGCGCAACGGCTGTTTGATCCCATCGATGGGGAAGAGAAGGGCGACGCAGGACGGGGCAGTGAAGGATGTGGAGCACGGCTGCGGGAGCGGAGGGGACGGAGAGAACAACGCGGGAAAAAATGAGGCTGGCGGCTGCAGCACGGGATGGACGGGAGTGGGAAGAGGCGGCTAGGGTTTTCACCGTGGGAGGTGAGGGCTCCTTTTATATCACGCGGTGAAACAATTGTACGTCTAGGATCCGCTGTGACTTCTCCATCAAACGGCCCAAATGCCCTGAGCTCTGAGGAGGCTTCTTGGGTTCTCGACGTTTACCTCTTTAAATAATACTTGTTTCTTTGTTCACGTACGTACGGGTGAGATGATGTATGCTTATTAGGGCCGCGAGCGTGTCTTTTTCTTCTAGGGTTGTTGGGCGTCAGTGTACGAACGCGGATCGACATGCCTCTAGAACACGCACGCAGCACCCGGGTTAACACAGAAGAAGAGCTGGATCATGTCAAAAGAAGAAGAAGAAGCGCTGGATGTTGCTATAGATTAGCAACGTACTCATACATACGCATTATAATCAATCTACCCCCTCCTACAAGAGAGAGACAAAGAATGGAGTACGTAACAACTAATTCTCTCTCTCCTCTCTACGAGGATAATCTTTTGCTAGTACTATTTCTACCAACCTACCTCGGGCAGAGATGAGGCAGAACGGAAAGCACGCACCGTCCCGGCCGCAAGGCATACATAACCAAGTCCAATCCATTTTCCTTCTCCCCCTCCCATGTATAAATATCCCTGAGCAGGCTTGCTCGCGTACGTTCATAGGAGAAGGCGGTAGCAGGTGAGACACAAAAGGTGAGAAGAAATCCTTGATCCTTTTCGATCTCTCTTCTCCTGATCGATGGCGTTTTCCTCCTCCCTTCCAACTTTTTCACCCTCCTCGTGAACTTGTGGTTTTGCGTGCGTGTCTGCAGGTACCTACGCGCGAGTTGATTGACTGACGTCGCTTCCTCTTGCTTTTTGTTTTACTTATTTTGCATCTCCTACCTGTTTTCGTTTGTTCTTGGAATTTTTACCTAGTAGATGTATGGAACTATGGATACTTATCTCTCTCGAGTTCAGCAAGTCTTTGTTAATCTGCCCCCGCCCATGCATCTCCGGCCACCTCCAGTTTTCTTTAATCTGTCCAATTTTTGATATCGCATCATGCTCATGATCATGCACTCCTTTGGGGAAATACTAGTTGATGCCCCGGCCGTACATGATCTGATTAATTAATTTGTATCTCTAGCTCTCAGACGCACGCGCGCACAATGCATACACATCATTCTATCTCGCTACTCTGTCGTCTTTTATTTTTTCTTGCGTTTATTTTTCTCCTGTTCGATGAGATGAGGTCGGTCGATTTCGTTCGTGTGCACGGGTTTCTAAACTACTAGTACTACGTTCCATCTAGATCTACCACTTATTATGCATAATAATTCTTCTTTCTTTGTTCACGTACGTACGGGTGAGATGATGTATGCTTATTAGGGCCGCGAGTGTGTGTTTTGCTGCTAGGGTTGTTAGGCGTCAGTGTACGAACGCGGATCGACATGCCTCTAGAACACGCACGCAGCACCCGGGTTAACACAGAAGAAGAGATGTATCATGTCAAAAGAAGAAGAAGAAGAAGCGCTAGATGTTGCTATAGATTAACAACGTACTCATACATCCGCATTATAATCAATCTACCCCCTCCTACAAGAGAGAGACGGAGAGTGGAGTACGTAATAACTATTTCTCTTTCTCCTCTCTATGAGGAGAATCTTTTGCGAGTACTATTTCTACCAACCTAGCTCGGGCAGAGCGGAGGCAGAATGGAAAGCACGCACCGTCCCGGCCGCAAGGCATACATAACCAAGTCCAATCCATTTCCCTTCTCCCCTCCCATGTATAAATATCCCTGAGCCGGCTTGCTCGCGTACGTTCATAGGAGAAGGCGGTAGCAGGTGAGACACAAAAGGTGAGAAGAAATTCTCGATCCTTTTCGATATCTCTTCTCCTGATCGATGGCGTTTTCTCCTCACTTCCAATTTTTTCACCCTCCTCGTGAACTTGTGGTTTTGCGTGCGTGTCTGCAGGTACCTACGCGTGAGTTGATTGACTGACGTTGGTTCCTCTTGCTTTTTGTTTTACTTAATTTTAATATCCTACCTGTTTGCATTCGTTCTTGGAATTTCTACCTAGTAGATGCATGGATACTTATCTCTATCGAGTTCGGCAAGTCTTTGTTAATCTGCCCCCGCCCATGCATCTCCGGCCACCTCCCGTTTTCTTTAATCTGTCCAATTTTTGATATCGCATCATGCTCATGATCATGCACTCCTTTGGGGAAATACTGGTTGAAGCCTCGGCCGTACATGATCTGATTAATTAATTTGTATCTCTAGCTCTCGGACGCACGCGCGCACAATGCATACAGATCTTTCTATCTCACTACTCTGCCGTCTTTTATTTTTTCTTGCGTTTATTTTTCTCCTGTTCGATGAGTTGAGGTCGGTCGATTTCGTTCGTGTGCACGGGTTTCTAAACTACTAGTACTACGTTCCATCTAGATCTACCACTTATTATGCATAATAATCCTTCTTTCTTTGTTCACGTACGTACGGGTGAGATGATGTATGCTTAATAGGACCGCGAGTGTGTGTTTTGCTGCTAGGGTTGTTGGGCGTCAGTGTACGAACGCGGATCGACATGCCTCTAGAACACGCACGCAGCACCCGGGTTAACACAGAAGAAGAGATGGATCATGTCAAAAGAAGAAGAAGAAGCACTGGATGTTGCTATAGATTAACAACGTACTCATACATCCGCATTATAATCAATCTACCCACTCCTACAAGAGAGAGACGGAGAATGGAGTACGTAATAACTATTTCTCTCTCTCCTCTCTATGAGGAGAATCTTTTGCCAGTACTATTTCTACTAACCTAGCTCGGGCAGAGCGGAGGCAGAACGGAAAGCACGCACCGTCCCGGCCGCAAGGCATACATAACCAAGTCCAATCCATTTCCCTACTACCCCTCCCATGTATAAATATCCCTGAGCCGGCTTGCTCGCGTACGTTCATAGGAGAAGGCGGTAGCAGGTGAGACACAAAAGGTGAGAAGAAATCCTCGATCCTTTTCGATATCTCTTCTCCTTATCGATGGCGTTTTCTCCTCTCTTCCAATTTTTTCACCCTCCTCGTGAACTTGTGGTTTTGCGTGCGTGTCTGCAGGTACCTACGGGCGAGTTGATTGACTGACGTTGGTTCCTCTTGCTTTTTGTTTTACTTAATTTGAATATCCTACCTGTTTGCGTTCGTTATAGGAATTTCTACCTAGTAGATGCATGGATACTTATCTCTCTCGAGTTCGGCAAGTCTTTGTTAATCTGCTCCCTCCCATGCATCTCCGGCCACCTCCCGTTTTCTTTAATCTGTCCAATTTTTTATATCGCATCATGCTCATTATCATGCACGTCTTTGGGGAAATACTGGTTGAAGCCCCAGCCGTGCGTACGTGGATCTGATTAATTAATTTGTATCTCTAGCTCTCGGACGCACGCGTGCACAATGCATACCGATCTATCTATCTCAATACTCTGCCGTCTTTTATTTTTTCTTGCGTTTATTTTTCTCCTGTTCGATGAGATGAGGTCGGTCGATTTCGTTCGATTGCACGAGTTTCTTAACTAGCTAGTACTGCGTTCCACCTAGATCTACCACTTATTATGCATAATAATCCTTCTTTCTTTGTTCACGTACGTACGGGTGAGATGATGTATGCTTATTAGGGCTGCGAGCGTTTGTTTTGCTGCTAGGGTTGTTGGGTATCAGTGTACGAACGCGGATCGAAATGCCTCTAGAACACGCACGCATCGCCTGAGTTAACACAGAAGAAGAGCTTGATCATGTCAAAAGAAGAAGAAGAAGAAGCGCTGGATGTTGCTATAGATTAGCAACGTACTCATACATACGCATTATAATCAATCTACCCCCTCCTACAAGAGAGAGACGGCGAGTGGAGTACGGTATAACTATTTCTCTCTCTCCTCTTTACGAGGATAATCTTTTGCCAGTACTATTTCTACCAAGCTACCTCGGGCAGAGCGGAGGCAGAACGGAAAGCACGCACCGTCCCGGCCGCAAGGCATACATACCCCAGTCCAATCCATTTCCCTTCTCCATAAATATCCCTGAGCCGGCTTGCTCGCGTACGTTCATAGGAGAAGGCGGTAGCAGGCGAGACACAAAAGGTGAGAAGAAATCCTCGATCCTTTTCGATATCTCTTCTCCTGATCGATGGCGTTTTCCTCCTCTCTTCCAATTTTTTTACCCTCCTCGTGAACTTGTGGTTTTGCGTGCGTGTCTGCATGTACCTACGCACGAGTTGATTGACTGACGTCGGTTCCTCTTGCTTTTTGTTTTACTTAATTTGAATCTCCTACCCGTTTTCGTTCGTTCTTGGAATTTCTACCTAGTAGATGCATGGATACTTATCTCTCTCGAGTTTGGCAAGTCTTTGTTAATCTGATCCCGCCCATGCATCTCCGGCCACCTCTCGTTTTCTTTAATCTGTCCAATTTTTGATATCGCATCATGCTCATGATCATGCACGTCTTTGGGGAAATACTGGTTGAAGCCCCAGCCGTACGTACGTGGATCTGATTAATTAATTTGTATCTCTAACTCTCGGACGCACGCACGCACAATGCATATCGATCTATCTATCTCAATACTCTGCCGTCTTTTATTTTTTCTTGCGTTTATTTTTCTCCTGTTCGATGAGATGAGGTCGGTCGATTTAGTTCGTTTGCACGAGTTTCATAACTAGCTAGTACTACGTTCCATCTAGATCTACCACTTATTATGCATAATAATCCTTCTTTCTTTGTTCACGTACGTACGGGTGAGATGATGTATGCTTATTAGGTCCACGAGCGTGTGTTTTGCTGATAGGGTTATTGGGCGTCAGTGTACGAACGCAGATCGACATGCCTCTAGAACACGCACGCAGCACCCGGGTTAACACAGAAGAAGAGCTGGATCATGTCAAAAAAAAAGAAGAAGAAGAAGAAGCGCTGCATGTTGCTATAGATTAGCAACGTACTCATACATACGCATTATAATCAATCTATCCCCTACTACAAGAGAGAGACGGAGAATGGAGTACGTATAACTATTTCTCTCTCTCCTATCTACGGGGAGAATCTTTTGCCAGTACTATTTCTACCAACCTACCTCGGGCAGATCGGAGGCAGAACGGAAAGCACGCACCGTCCCGGCCGCAAGGCATACATAACCAAGTCCAATCCATTTCCATTCTCCCCCTCCCATGTATAAATATCCCTGAGCCGGCTTGCTCGCGTACGTTCATAGGAGAAGGCGGTAGAAGGTGAGACACAAAAGGTGACAAGAAATCCTCGATCCTTTTCGATCTCTCTTCTCCTGATCGATGGCGTTTTCCTCCTCTCGTCCAACTTTTTCACCCTCGTCGTGAACTTGTGGTTTTACGTGCGTGTCTGCAGGTACCTACGCATGAGTTGATTGACTGACGTTGCTTCCTCTTGCTTTTTGTTTTACTTAATTTGAATCTCCTACCTGTTTGCGTTCGTTGTTGGAATTTCTACCTAGTAGATGCATGGATACTTATCTCTCTTGAGTTCGGCAAGTCTTTGTTAATCTGCTCCCGCCCATGCATCTCCGGCCACCTCCCGTTTTCTTTAATCTTTCCAATTTTTGATATCGCATCATGCTCATGATCATGCACTCCTTTGGAGAAATACTGGTTGAAGCCCCGGCCATACATACATGGATCTCATTAATTAATTTGTATCTCTAGCTCTCGGACGCACGCGCGCACAATGCATACCGATCTTTCTATCTCACTACTCTGCCGTCTTTTATTTTTTTCTTGCGTTTATTTTTCTCCTGTTCGATGAGATGAGGTCGGTCGATTTCGTTCGTGTGCACGAGTGTCTTAACTATCTAGTAGTATGTTCTATCTAGATCTACCACTTATTATGCATAATAATCCTTCTTTCTTTGTTCACGTACGTACGGGTGAGATGATGTATGCTTATTAGGGCCGCGAGCGTGTGTTTTGCTGCTAGGGTTGTTGGGCGTCAGTGTACGAACGCGGATCGACATGCCTCCAGAACACGCACGCAACACCCGGGTTAACACAGAAGAAGAGCTGGATCTGATGCAGCGCGACCCATCCCACTGGGCATGTCTCACACTCCATCATATGTCAAGTCACCACGGATTCAAAAGGTGAACTCATTCCTCTTCTATAACCCATTTCGTACGCCTTTGGACAGTATACTACTTGACCATCTAACCCCGTACATTGCTAGGCATGAGTCAACGAGTACGGATGCGAGGGGAGATGCTGAGGAAACCCAGGACTCAAGGCCGTCCAAGGTGTACGCGTGGAAGAGGAGGAAGAAGCGAGAAGACGAAGAGGAAGCTAGCCAGGAAGGCCGGCCTGAAGACCTGGCCTGGCCGGCTCCCAAGGCCGGCGCTCTCGGGTACCTGTCCGGCCAGGCAGCCCGGCCTAGGCCGGTTTCCCTGCGCCCCGCAGGTCGGCGCCCCTACAGACCGGCCTGGCCTATCAGCCCGGCCAGGCTGGCTCCCCTCCGACTTACCTGCCTGCGCGCAGAGACAGGGAATATTCCCTTGTATCCCTCTACCTACCCTCTACTAGTATATAGGACCCCTCCCCCTCCTTCATAGGATAGAGTTGAGTTGAGATAGATTTGGGCTTTGTGCTCCCCCTCCCATGTGGAGAACCTCCCCCATGGGATCCATGGCTACTCCATAGATTCATCTATTGGATTGTATCAAGATCTCTCCAAGTAGCTACTATTTCACCTTGTGATTCTAGTAGTTTTTGAAAACCTTCCCCTTGTGGCTTCTGTTGGATCGGTGGACCGGCCGGTGAGAGGAATCGGTTCCAATTAGCGTGTTGTTGACTCTGGGGTTGCGATCCCTCGCAGGCTTCACGAGTTATCTCCCCTTTTGTGTGCGTGAGTTCATCGTGTTCTTCGCGTTCTTCCCAATCTCCCCACCTCTCGTGCGTCAATCCGTGAAGATCGGGCCACCCAAGAGGCCAAGCCTACATCATCTGGTATCAAGAGCAAGGTTGCCACAAATTTGACACCCTCTTTCCCCCAATTTTTTTCTTGATTTTGCCTAAATTCGAAAATTTCCACCAAAAATAGCCCCAATTTGCTTTTGGACCGATCTGTGATTTGAGTGCGTTTTGGTAGGTTTTGATCCGTGGATCTATTGCTAAACTTGTTGATCTATCTTCCCTTGCGTTTTCGTGGCTCAATTCCACCTTTCCCCCCTTCGATTTGGTGTTTTTCAGAGCATTTTTTCGCCCAAAAAGTCAAAATCGGGTCAAATTCGCGTCCGAGGGCAGCCCGGCCTCAAAGCCCGGCCAGGCCGGCCTCAAAGGACCCCAGGCCGGACCCCTACCCGAGCCTCCCGGCCTCCACCCCGGCCTCAAAGCCCGGCCAGGCCGGCCTCCCCAAAAACTGCCGCGCTCCTTCACCGTTTTGGCCATAACTTTTGACTCGGGACTCCGTTTTGAGTGATCTTTAGCTCGTTTTGTAGGCAATTACATCATATAAATCACCATTGCAGGAGATCCATGATCCATTGAAGCCTAATTTCGTGAGAAAGCACAAAAAATTCCAACCTATAGGGTGAAGATCGTCGGAGAGAGGTATAATCATCCCGAATCTTCTCCCTCTTGCCATTCCTTTGTGAGCCAACTTACCTTGTGATTACCTTACCTGAGGCTAGTTCATCTTTGATTGCTTGGGCTTTGCACACTTGTACCGTGTAGTTTCCGAGCAACCGTTGTATGCGCTAATTCATATAGTTTCATATGTTGGCACAAAGTGAGTGAGCAAAAAGTGAAAATTCAAAAGAGAGAGAAGAGAAAAAGAGAAAAGAGAGAGAAACAATAAGAGAGAAAAAGGAAGCCACCACTTGCCATACCACTTGTAGGAAGCGGGCAAGCTCGATGAACATCTCGTAGGTGGTGCATTGTGTGCAAATCTTGTAGCCCACCAATAAATTACAATCGAACTAGCGGCTCACCTTGTACTTGTGCAACACGAGCTTTATAGTCTTTGCTAGGATCATTTGGTTCCTTAGCTCACATTTTGGTTGCACTAGTCCCATTTATCTCCGTGCGTGCGTTTTCATACCTTTTGGAGATCGACTTGTTGTTGCTTTGTGATCATTGTGGTTCTCTACTTGCCATTGCAATATCTTGGTTTCCGATTGTTCCATTTGCTTTACACTTTCCATACATATCCACCCATAAGCCGTGTGTGTCTTGGAGCGTGTTTTTGGATCTTTCGAACTCAAGTCACTTCATTCCTTTTGTTATCGGTTTCTCTTGGCATGGTCCACTAGTTCCAATATTTGCTAAAAGGTGAGGTTTGAGCTCTTAGGTCTTCACACTATATATACTAGCAAACGTGCCTGTGCGTTGCAACGGGAGAAAAACATAAACACAGTTAAAGATGTGACTACTAATGTCATGCTTCCTATTGGATCGTGGGTTGTCAGTTTAGACGCATGATATCCCACTTTCAATACGTTGTGCCCACGTAATAGTAGTTTATGCTTGCATTCAATATAATATAAGTTGTTGCAATACAATAGTAATGCGACATTAATAGAAACCCCTGCATCGCGGTGAATGCCTTGCTTTGTTGTTATTCAGTTTGTCATTAGTGGCTCCGTTCTTCATTGTCCTCCACGTCGTCGCCGAAGTGTAACATTGTACAAGTAAACAACGAATATTCATACAGAGATCTTATATATGTCATGTAAGCCGACACAAAATTTTCAAATTATGTAATTGCTAGCAATGGTTTTGCTTCGGGTTGGCGATGGCCTGCCTTATTCTCAAGTTCCACACACTGTCTTCCGAGCTAAGTAAGGACCCCCTAATCTCAAGTTCACATGGGCGGAGCTTGTTCATTACACGCTCCATCAGATGCTTATAGCCATAGGTGCCATGCTTAGAAACTGACCATACATACAATAAGGTGTCGTATAAGACTTGGGCGATTGCTTCCGACTCAAACTATCATGAAAATTGGGTGGCACTACCTCCCAATTCAACGATTTCAATTTTTTGGTTGAAATAGGAGAGCCATCTTGGTCTTGCTCATCCATCAGTGTATCATGCTCCTCCACATGTTTGATCATGCATGAAACTACCCCTCTTGTGATCAAGCACCTTACGGTACCTGTTTAACGTTCTCCCTGGGTGTTGGACCGTCTTCGAACTTTCATCGCGATTGTACGCCTCGTCGTATCGCCTGTGGTATCCCTCAGGCCGTGGGAGTGTTTACCGCCGCTGCCGCCGTCCACAAGTCCCTTGTCTGAGCTGCTCCTCTCGCTGTTCGCCTCTGGTAGCGGCTCTGCAGGAACCTACGACTTAGAGCATCTCCACCCGTTCACTGCCAGGGCGTTTTTTGGGCGAAAAAATCGCCGCTTGGGGGCGTGCCGGCATAAAATTCAGCCTGGGGGCAATGCCTACCAGTCATTGCGCCAAAACTCCGGCGGACTAAGACAATTTACGGCCAAATTTGGCTAGATTTCAAAAATAAAGACTCAAATTAACTTACTTCCATTGATTGGAGGCCGAATACAGGCCGGTTCGATACAAATTCGAGTAAATATAGGCGATTACAATAAACTATAGCCGTATTCGGCGCGGTTGAAACTACGGCAAGAGGACCGGCGGGGTGTTGCCCGCCCCGATATGGTCGACGACGGCCGAAAGAGTGCGTCCGGGTATGCCCCACCATACTTGGCGGCCTCTGGTGTTTTGGTGGTCGGCGACGACCATCGCGCCGTTCGTGAACTCTAGCTATTGTCGGCGGCGCTGCTCGAAATACGCCGTCCAGGCGGCGTCGTCGTGGGCCTCCCAGAGCCGGACAAGCTACGGGTTCGGTGTGGCCGCCCTGATGGCCTGCACCTCGGTCCAGCGCTGCTCTCCGGTGGGGATAAGCCGGACGGGGACGCTTCCGTTGCTGAGACACCATGAAACCGGCACGCGCATGTCCGGCGGCGCCGGATAGTTCACGCCCACGAGAAGGCTGACTTCACTCCTGCGCAACATACGGCGGCCCAAACCATTCGCCGCTGTTCCTTCGTTAGGGATTGGGCGAGCGGGAGTTTTTCCATCGCCGGTGTGCCAAAAGGCCGAAAAAGTGGCATGGAGGGTCGCCGTGGGGGCGAGTGGAGATGCTCTAGATGGCATACGAAACTAACAGCCCCGGAGACGGCTTCCTTAGCTTGATGGGGCGACGAGCATTAGCATCGTTCTGTAGCGTTGGGGAAGCATAGCGCTGTTGGCATTGTGTTCCGTCCGTTAGGATGACCCGCCGAGGGCTTTGGTTGTATGTGCGCGCACATTAGCGCCTAGACGAGTTGAACGCCCACTCGTGGAGGCCCTATTTTATTGGGAGTCTGGATGCGTTTTCTATGCACCGACTTGGACCGGTAGTCTGTTTCCGACCACACAATGAATTAGTCGTACAAAGCCCAAGGATCAATTAGTCGTACAAAGCCCACACAGCCATCCGACACGCAGCGCGGCAGCGGTATGAAATAAACCCAACTATCGATTCCACGCCGACAGAACGACTCGACGTACCAACGAACGAACGGACCAAGGAAATCAGAGACGGACCGAGGAGAAACCTTAACGACTTTATTATTAGGTATAGTTCCAATATTTGCTAAAAGGTGAGATTTGAGCTCTTAGGTCTTCACACTATATATACTAGCAAACGTGCCTGTGCGTTGCAACGGGAGAAAAACATAAACACAGTTAAAGATGTGACTACGAATGTCATGCTTCCTATTGGATCGTGGGTTGTCAGTTTAGACGCATGATATCCCACTTTCAATACGTTGTGCCCACGTAATAGTAGTTTATGCTTGCATTCAATATAATATAAGTTGTTGCAATACAATAGTAATGCGACATTAATAGAAACCCCTGCATCGCGGTGAATGCCTTGCTTTGTTGTTATTCAGTTTGTCATTAGTGGCTCCGTTCTTCATTGTCCTCCACGTCGTCGCCGAAGTGTAACATTGTACAAGTAAACAACGAATATTCATACAGAGATCTTATATATGTCATGTAAGCCGACACAAAATTTTCAAATTATGTAATTGCTAGCAATGGTTTTGCTTCGGGTTGGCGATGGCCTGCCTTATTCTCAAGTTCCACACACTGTCTTCCGAGCTAAGTAAGGACCCCCTAATCTCAAGTTCACATGGGCGGAGCTTGTT
The DNA here is from genome assembly GCA_028641055.1 of Alopecurus myosuroides. NCBI lineage: Eukaryota > Viridiplantae > Streptophyta > Magnoliopsida > Poales > Poaceae > Alopecurus > Alopecurus myosuroides. The sequence continues at coordinate 485,691,553 of CM054057.1, forward strand.
CATTACACGCTCCATCAGATGCTTATAGCCATAGGTGCCATGCTTAGAAACTGACCATACATACAATAAGGTGTCGTATAAGACTTGGGCGATTGCTTCCGACTCAAACTATCATGAAAATTGGGTGGCACTACCTCCCAATTCAACGATTTCAATTTTTTGGTTGAAATAGGAGAGCCATCTTGGTCTTGCTCATCCATCAGTGTATCATGCTCCTCCACATGTTTGATCATGCATGAAACTACCCCTCTTGTGATCAAGCACCTTACGGTACCTGTTTAACGTTCTCCCTGGGTGTTGGACCGTCTTCGAACTTTCATCGCGATTGTACGCCTCGTCGTATCGCCTGTGGTATCCCTCAGGCCGTGGGAGTGTTTACCGCCGCTGCCGCCGTCCACAAGTCCCTTGTCTGAGCTGCTCCTCTCGCTGTTCGCCTCTGGTAGCGGCTCTGCAGGAACCTACGACTTAGAGCATCTCCACCCGTTCACTGCCAGGGCGTTTTTTGGGCGAAAAAATCGCCGCTTGGGGGCGTGCCGGCATAAAATTCAGCCTGGGGGCAATGCCTACCAGTCATTGCGCCAAAACTCCGGCGGACTAAGACAATTTACGGCCAAATTTGGCTAGATTTCAAAAATAAAGACTCAAATTAACTTACTTCCATTGATTGGAGGCCGAATACAGGCCGGTTCGATACAAATTCGAGTAAATATAGGCGATTACAATAAACTATAGCCGTATTCGGCGCGGTTGAAACTACGGCGAGAGGACCGGCGGGGTGTTGCCCGCCCCGATATGGTCGACGACGGCCGAAAGAGTGCGTCCGGGTATGCCCCACCATACTTGGCGGCCTCTGGTGTTTTGGTGGTCGGCGACGACCATCGCGCCGTTCGTGAACTCTAGCTATTGTCGGCGGCGCTGCTCGAAATACGCCGTCCAGGCGGCGTCGTCGTGGGCCTCCCAGAGCCGGACAAGCTACGGGTTCGGTGTGGCCGCCCTGATGGCCTGCACCTCGGTCCAGCGCTGCTCTCCGGTGGGGATAAGCCGGACGGGGACGCTTCCGTTGCTGAGACACCATGAAACCGGCACGCGCATGTCCGGCGGCGCCGGATAGTTCACGCCCACGAGAAGGCTGACTTCACTCCTGCGCAACATACGGCGGCCCAAACCATTCGCCGCTGTTCCTTCGTTAGGGATTGGGCGAGCGGGAGTTTTTCCATCGCCGGTGTGCCAAAAGGCCGAAAAAGTGGCATGGAGGGTCGCCGTGGGGGCGAGTGGAGATGCTCTAGATGGCATACGAAACTAACAGCCCCGGAGACGGCTTCCTTAGCTTGATGGGGCGACGAGCATTAGCATCGTTCTGTAGCGTTGGGGAAGCATAGCGCTGTTGGCATTGTGTTCCGTCCGTTAGGATGACCCGCCGAGGGCTTTGGTTGTATGTGCGCGCACATTAGCGCCTAGACGAGTTGAACGCCCACTCGTGGAGGCCCTATTTTATTGGGAGTCTGGATGCGTTTTCTATGCACCGACTTGGACCGGTACTCTGTTTCCGACCACACAATGAATTAGTCGTACAAAGCCCAAGGATCAATTAGTCGTACAAAGCCCACACAGCCATCCGACACGCAGCGCGGCAGCGGTATGAAATAAACCCAACTATCGATTCCACGCCGACAGAACGACTCGACGTACCAACGAACGAACGGACCAAGGAAATCAGAGACGGACCGAGGAGAAACCTTAACGACTTTATTATTAGGTATAGATACACTTGTGCTTGTGAGTAACCATGTGTAGTGAGAGCGGAGCATATGGAGGCCATGATGACCATGAAGAGTACATGATGGACCACTACGACTGTAACAACGACTACAACGAGCTAGACATGGACCACCACTCCTACGAGCACAACATGGTGGACGACCACTCCTACGAGCATGACATGGTGGATCACCACCACTACTACGACCACGACGTCGAGCTCTACACCGACTACTCCTCCCCAAGCATCATCGACATGGAGGACCACCACACCAACCATGACAACTTCGACTCCATGAGCTCCAACGACATGAACCACTACTACAACTATGACACCGCAAGCTTGGATGACGAGATGGAGCCATGCGACACCGACAAAGAATCCACAAGCATGAGGGACAATATGGACCTCTACACCTACTTCGACTCCGACATGGATGAGCTCACTTGCAAGAACTTCCTCTCTAAGCTTCGAGGGCCAAGATATCATATGTCATATGGTTCATGCTCATGTCCAAGGAACTTCAAGGAGAATTCCAAGGCCAACACAAGACAACTCCCTTCAACCTCAAGATGGTGCAACGACAAGAATTCCGACAAGTTGGAAACATCAAGATTGTCTCCTTCAACATCAAGACGACGCCACAAGAAGGACATCATCGAGGCCCCATCTAGCAAGAAGGCCAAGAAGCCAAGGCATCCAAATGACTTTCAGAGTCATCCCACACATGAAGCGCGGGAACGCCGAAAGATTCATCACCAACACCGTCGACACGATCATCACCCCGCTCATAACCAAGACCGTCGCCACGATCATCACCGCCATATGGAAGAGAGTGGTACACCCACCTCACCGCATCCTACACCACAAGCTCTGCGACGACATTGGTTTGAGCATTGCTCGCCATCACCACTACCTCGACCTCGACACCGACAAGGCCGTGGTGACCCTCTTCAACATCACCCTCTACGACCGGATATTCTTCATCACCCACCTTCTCCAATCTCTACTCATGACTATGGTCTACATGGCTTCGTGGATGGTGCTCGCCCACATTCAAGGCTTCCAAGGAAAAAATGTGTGTCACCACCACAATGACCACCAAGACCAAGGCCATTATCACGAAGGTGCCCTCGACATGGCTTCTAGTGAATGTCTCCCTCAACTCCACCACAATGACCACCAGCGCCATCCTCTCCATCATGACCGCCATCGCCAAGCCAATAAGGATGACCCACATGATCTTCCGCTACCTTTCTTCGATGACACACATGAGCTTCCGCTACCCATCTATGATGAAGACCCTCATGAGAGACCTCCTCAACGCCAAGCAAGTGAGAATGCTCCGTATGGCTTGTCTTTTCCCATCTTTGAGGAAGACCGCATTGAGCGCCACCATCGACAACAACCAAGTGGGATTGGTCAACATGCTACTTCACTACCCATCTTTGATGAAGACCTACAACAAGATGGAGGAAGAGAAGGCCCTCCCATATATGATGATGCTATGAGCCTACTTTCCCCTCTACTTCAAGATGAATACCTCTTATGCCCCATTTGCAAGGGCCATGGTCACATAATGTGGGATTGCCAAGGCGGCGACCAAGATGGTGCGTCAAGTGGAGAAGCCGAGCATGGGAGTTTCCCTTCGGCAATGGAGGCGAGTGTTGATGCCAATCTTATGGCTCACACATTTGGAGGTGATACGGTTGATTAGGTTGAGCATGAGATTTTCCCTTCAACCAAGGAGGCGTATGGAGTCAAGAATATCGAGCCTACCCCTATGTGCATGTGTTATGAGAGGGTACCAATCCCATGTGAGCATGAGAGCCACTTAACCCACATGAGTGAGAGAGCGTGTGAGATGAGTGACTCCACTATATGTGAGATTGAGTGCATCCACTTTGAGGGCATGAGTGATACACCACATGAGTTGAGAGAGGTAGTTGATAGGTCATGTGAGACCATTTCGAATTCTAACAACTCACCCTCTACCTCTAGTGTGTTTACTCATGATGTGTTAGGTTCCATGGATGATGAGACGCCACTCCTAAAGACGGTGCTTCCTATGGAGAAGAAGATGTACATGGTGGATGAAGGTGATGCCATCCCATGTCTACATGAACACGGAAAAGTCGTCTACTTGAAGGCCCCTACTACCACAACACCTACTTCATATGAGAAGGATGACAAAGGTATGAGTGTTGATGTGACCATGTTCCCACTTGTGGACATGATGAATGATGATTTCTTGCATGCTATGGATGATGCTATTTGTGATTATATTGCCATTGACATGCTTTACCCAAAGTGCTTAATTTTTTCTCCCATTGTTGCAACCAAAATGTTGAACAATTGTTCTTTCAAATGCTTGGTTTGCAATAATGTTGCTATGCTTTCAAATGAGTTTTCCCCCGTAGCATCCTCAACTTTTGGAGATTTTTCTTGTGCCCATGTTGATACTTCCGCGTCCTTCAAATGGCATGTTACCAATTTCCATATTTCGAATTTGCCATACTATTTTGGATCCTTTTGTGACTTGCACATGAAGAGACATGTCATAATGGATGATGTGTTCATTTACCACAAACAAAATTTCTTCATTTGGTCTTTCGTGTGTTTGAGTACCCACATGCTAATGTCAACCTCAATTGAACATGAGTTCACAAAACGAGCTCTTGAGAGCATAATAAAATTGTGTTGCGGATCGAACCCGGCTCTAATACATTTCTCATGTTTTGCATCAAACACGTTGAAAAATTGCTCTTTCCTTTGTTTTGTTTGCAAACATGTTTGTGATGTTGTTCTTCTTTGTGACAATAATGCTTCCTTGATCTTTCACATACATGATTTGTGTGTTGCAACAAGTATGATGACCAATTGTTCTTTCCGATGGCTTGCTTGCAACCACAATGATATTTTGAGCATGTCTTGTCATGAGTGTTTTTGTTTCCCTTCCATTGGTGTTGCAACAAATGTCGACAAATTGCTCTTTCCTATGCTTTGCTTGCACCAATGATGATAATGTTTGGGACATTCTTTATCTTGTGTTTTTGCCAATGTCTCCTCTTATTGCACCAAGGATTTTGACAAACTTCCATTTCCAAAGCTTTGTGTGCAGCCCCTCAAAGTTTCATGGAGATTTCGTGTTCTCATATTTTGGAGATGTTTCCATGAATTTCTTGCACCTTGACCTTGCATATGCACTAGATTCCATATACTTGTGTTGTGCTAACGGTGCTATGAACAAGAGCGGACATGTCATGAATGATGTGCTCTTCTATCTTGCACACACATGGTTTGCTTGGTCTTTGGTGTGTAGGTTCTACCTTTGGATGAGATGGCGTGCGTGGCTACATCACCACCTTTCTATGACGGAGGATCTTACAAGCAAACCACATCGATATCTTGCTAAGGTGCCTTCCCTCTACTTAAAAACCCATGCCATGAGATTCAAGAATTGGCTACTCTTTGAGTGTCGTTTTGTCTTTCTTGTGAGCTTGGTAGATTACATGAAGGCCAAAGGCACATTGAAGAGCTGCCATACCCTTCCCATCAAGAATGCCCGCATGGTGACCTCGACTTCTACGATAATCCATCTACCTCCTCTACACGTTGATGACGAGTTAACGTCGAGGACGACTCTTTTTCAAGTGGGGGGAGATGATGCAGCGCGACCCATCCCACTGGGCATGTCTCACACTCCATCATATGTCAAGTCACCACAGATTCAAAAGGTGAACTCGTTCCTCTTCTATAACCCATTTCGTACCCCTTTGGACAGTATACTACTTGACCATCTACCCCTGTACATTGCTAGGTATGAGTCAACGAGTACGGATGCGAGGGGAGATGCCGAGGAAGCCCAGGACTCAAGGCCGTCCAAGCTGTACGCGTGGAAGAGGAGGAAGAAGCGAGAAGACGAAGAGGAAGCTAGCCAAGAAGGCCGGCCTGAAGACCCGGCCTGGCCGGCTCCCAAGGCCGGCGCTCTCGGGTACCTGTCCGGCCAGGCAGCCCGGCCTAGGCCGGTTTCCCTGCGCCCCTCAGGTCGGCGCCCCTACGGACCGGCCCGGCCTATCAGCCCGGCCAGGCCGGCTCCCCTGCGACTTACCTGCCTGCGCGCAGAGACAGGGAATATTCCCTTGTATCCCTCTACCTACCCTCTACTAGTATATAGGACCCCTCCCCCCTCCTTCATAGGATAGAGTTGACTTGAGATAGATTTGGGCTTTGTGCTCCCCCTTCCATGTGGAGAACCTCCCCCATGGGATCCATGGCTACTCCATAGATTCATCTATTGGATTGTATCAAGATCTCTCCAAGTAGCTACTCTTTCACCTTCTGATTCTAGTAGTTCTTGCCAACCTTCCCCTTGTGGCTTCGGTTAGATCGGTGGACCGGCCGGTGAGAGGAATCGGTTCCAATTAGCGTGTTGTTGACTCTGGGGTTGCGATCCCTCGTAGGCTTTACGAGTTATCTCCCCTTTTGTGTGCGTGAGTTCATCATGTTCTTCGTGTTCTTCCCAATCTCCCCACCTCTCGTGCGTCAATCCGTGAAGATCGGGCCACCCAAGAGGCTAAGCCTACATCAGGATCATGTCAAAAGAAGAAGAAGAAGAAGCGCTGGATGTTGCTATAGATTAGCAACGTACTCATACATACGCATTATAATCAATCTACCCCTCCTACAAGAGAGAGACGGCGAGTGGAGTACGTAATAACTATTTCTCTCTCGCCTCTCTACGAGGAGAATCATTTGCCAGTACTATTTCTACCAACCTACCTCGGGCAAAGCGGAGGCAGAACGGAAAGCACGCACCGTCCCGGCCGCAAGGCATACATAACCAAGTCCAATCCATTTCTCTTCTCCCCTCCCATGTATAAATATCCCTGAGCCGGCTTGGTCGCGTACGTTCATAGGAGAAGGCGGTAGCAGGTGATACACAAAAGGTGAGAAGAAATCCTCGAGCCTTTTCGATCTCTCTTCTCCTGATCGATGGCGTTTTCCTCCTCTCTTCGAACTTTTTCACCCTCATCGTGAACTTCTGGTATTACGTGCGTGTCTGCAGGTACCTACGCGCGAGTTGATTGACTGACGTCGCTTCCTCTTGCTTTTTTGTTTTACTTAATTTGAATCTCCTACCTGTTTGCGTTCGTTCTTGGAATTTATACGTAGTAGATGCGTGGATACTTATCTCTCTCGAGTTCGGCAAGTCTTTGTTAATCTTCTCCCGCCCATGCATCTCTGGACACCTCCCGTTTTCTTTAATCTGTTCAATTTTTGATATCGCATCATGCTCATGATCATGCCCTCCTTTGGGGAAATACTGGTTGAAGCGCCGGCCGTACATACATGGATCTGATTAATTAATTTGTATCTCTAGCTCTCGGACGCACGCGCGCACAATGCATACCGATCTATCTATCTCACTACTCTGCCGTCTTTTATTTTTTTCTTGCGTTTATTTTTCTCCTGTTCGATGAGATGAGGTCGGTCGATTTCGTTCGTGTCCACGAGTTTCTTAACTATCTAGTACTACGTTTCATCTAGATCTACCACTTATTATGCATAATAGTCCTTCTTTCTTTGTTCACGTACGTGGATTTTATTAATTAATTTGTATCTCTAGCTCTCGGACGCACACGCGCACAATGCATACTGATCTTTCTATCTCACTACTCTGCCGTCTTTTATTTTTTCTTGCGTTTATTTTTCTCCTGTTCGATGAGATGAGGTCGGTCGATTTCGTTCGTGTGCACGAGTTTCTTAACTATCTAGTACTACGTTCCATCTAGATCTACCACTTATTATGCATACTAATCCTTGTTTCTTTGTTCACGTACTTACGGGTGAGATGATGTATGCTTATTAGGGCCGCGAGCGTGTGTTTTGCTGCTAGGGTTGTTGGGCGTCAGTGTATGGACACGGATCGACATGCCTCTAGAACATGCACGCAGTACCCGGGTTAACACAGAAGAAGAGCTGGATCATGTAAAGAAGAAGAAGAAGAAGAAGCGCTGGATGTTGCTATAGATTAGCAACATACTCATACATACGCATTATAATCAATCTACCCCCTCCTACAAGAGAGAGACGGCGAGTGGAGTACGTAATAACTATTTCTCTCTCTCCTCTGTATGAGGAGAATCTTTTGCCAGTACTATTTCTACCAACCTACCTCGGGCAGAGCGGAGACAGAACGGAAAGCACGCACCGTCCCGGCCGCAAGGATTCATAACCAAGTCCAATCCATTTCTCTTCTTCCCCTCCCATGTATAAATATCCCTGAGACGGTTTGCTCGCGTACGTTCATAGGAGAAGGCGGTAGCAGGTGAGACACAAAAGGTGAGAAGAAATCCTCGATCCTTTTCGATCTCACTTCTCCTGATCGATGGCGTTTTCCTCCTCTCTTCCAACCTTTTCACCCTCCTCGTGAACTTGTGGTTTTACGTGCGTGTCTGCAGGTACCTACGCGCGAGTTGATTGACTCACGTCGCTTCCTCTTTATTTTTGTTTTAATTAATTTGAATCTCCTACCTGTTTGCGTTCGTTCTTGGAATTTCTACCTAGTAGATGCATGGATACTTATCTCTCTCGAGTTCGGCAAGTCTTTGTTAATCTGCTCCCGCCCATGCATCTCCGGCCACCTCCCGTTTTCTTTAATCTGTTCATCTTTTGATATCGCATCATGCTCATGATCATGCACTCCTTTGGGGAAATACTGGTTGAAGCCTCGACCGTACATAAATGGATCTGATTAATTAATTTGTATCTCCAGTTCTCGAACGCAAGCGCGCACAATTCATACCGATCTATCTATCTCACTACTCTGCCGTATTTTATTCTTTCTTGCGTTTATTTTTCTCCTGTTCGATGAAGTGAGGTCGGTCGATTTCGTTCGTGTGCACGAGTTTCTTAACTATCTAGTACTACGTTCCATCTAGATCTACCACTTATTATGCACAATAATCCTTCTTTCTTTGTTCACGTACGTAAGGGTGAGATGATGTATGCTTATTAGTGCCGCGAGCGTGTGTTTTGCTGCTAGGGTTGTTGGGCCTTAGTGTACGAACGCGGATCGACATGCCTCTAGAACACGCACGCAGCACCCGGGTTAACACAGAAGAAGAGCTGGAACATGTCAAAAAAAGAAGAAGAAAAAGCGCTGGATGTTGCTATAGATTAGCAACGTACTCATACATACACATTATAATCAATCTACCCCCTCCTACAAGAGACAGACGGCGAGTGGAGTACGTAATAACTATTTCTCTCTCTCCTCTCTACGAGGAGAATCTTTTCCAGTACTATTTCTACCAACCTACCTTGGGCAGAGCGGAGGCGGAACGGAAAGCACGCACCGTCCCGAGCCGCAAGGCTTACATACCCAAGTCCAATCCATTTCCCTTCTCCCCCTCCCATGTATACATATCCGTGAGTCGGCTTTCTCGCGTTCGTTCATAGGAGAAGGCGGTAGCAGGTGAGACACAAAAGGTGAGAAGAACTCCTCGATCCTTTTCGATCTCTCTTCTCCTGATCGATGGCGTTTTCCTCCTCTCTTCCAACTTTTTCACCCTCCTCGTGAACTTGTGGTTTTACGTGCGTGTCTGCAGGTACCTACGTGCGAGTCCATTAATTGTGCAAGCAAGATTGGTTGGATTAGCTCACTTTTCCGTGGGTTATATATTCACTTATGTAGCTTTCTTGATTGCCTCAACATCAGGAAAATTTGGTTAATTTAGTTAGTTTTTTTGTTTTTTTGTACTGTATCAGCACCTAGTTCATTACTCTTGATAGATAGGGAGGGTCCGCCTTCTTAGATTTATTTTTCTATTTATTTTTCTATCTAGGATTAGAACCATATACTTGGTAATAATAGAAACGGCACATTATGGCAAAAAAAAGTTTGATTAAGAGGGAGAAGAAGCGGCAGAAATTAGAACAGAAATATCATTTGATTCGTCAATCTTTTAAAAAAAAGATAAGAAGCAAAGTTTCTCCCTTGAGTTTGAGTGAAAAAACGAAAATGCGAGAAAAATTGCAATCCCTACCACGTAATAGTGCACCTACACGCCTTCGTCGCTTCCTCTTGCTTTTTGTTTTACTTAATCTGAATCTCCTACCTGTTTGCGTTCGTGCTTGGAATTTATACCTAGTAGATGCATGTATACTTATCTCTCTCGAGTTCGGCAAGTTTTGTTAATCTGCTCCCGCCCATGCATCTCGGGCCACCTCCCGTTTTCTTTAATCTGTCCAGTTTTTGATATCGCATCATGCTCATGATCATGCCCTCCTTTGGGGAAATACTGGTTGAAGCCCGGCCGTACATACATGGATCTGATTAATTAATTTGTATCTCCAGCTCTTAGACGCACGCGCGCACAATGTATACCGATCTATCTATCTCACTACTCTGCCGTCTTTTATTTTATCTTGCGTTATTTTTCTCCTGTTCGATGAGATGATGTCGGTCGATTTCGTTCGTGTGCACGAGTTTCTTAACTATCTAGTACTACGTTCCATCTAGATCTACCACTTATTATGCATAATAATCCTTCTTTCTTTGTTCACGTCAGAACGAGTGACATGATGTATGGTTATTAGAGCCGCGAGCGTGTGTTTTGCTGCTAAGGCTGTTGGGCGTCGGTGTACGAACGAGGATCGACATGCCTCTAGAACATGCACGCAGCACCCGGGCTAACACATAAGAAGAGCTAGATCATGTCAAAAAAAAGAAGAAAAACGAAGAAGAAGAAGAAGCATTGGATGTTGCTATAGATTATCAACGTACTCATACATACGCATTATAATCAATCTACCCCCTCCTACAAGAGAGAGACGGCGAGTGGAGTACGTAATAACTATTTCTCTCTCTCCTCTCTACGAGGAGAGTCTTTTGCCAGTACTATTTCTACCAACCTACCTCGGGCAGAGCGGAGGCAGAACGGAAAGCACGCACCGTCCGGGCCGCAAGGCATACATACCCCAGTCCAATCTATTTCCCTTCTCCCCCACCCATGTATAAATATCCCGAGCCGGCTTGCTCGCATACGTTCATAGGAGAAGGCTGTAGCAGGTGAGACACAGAAGGTGAGAAAAAATCCCCGATCCTTTTCGATCTCTCTTCTCCTGATCGATGGTGTTTTCCTCCTCTGTTCCTGAAGGGAATATGCCCGAGAGGCAATAATAAAGTGTTTATTATGTTATTCCTTGTTTATGATAGATGTTTATTTCTCATGCTAGAATTGTATTAACCGGAAACGTTGATACATGTGTGATTAATAAACCAACCAACGTTCCTAGTGAAGCCTCTCTTTTAACTAGCCCGTTGATTAAACAGATGATCAAGGTTTCCTGATCATGAACATTGGATGTTGTTGATAACGGGGTCATGTCATTAGGAGAATGACATGATGAACTCAAACCCTAACTAAGTATAACAATACGATCAAGTCATTTAGTTTTGTTGTTATGTCTTACATTCGGAGTAACATTATTCCTTAGACCATGAGATCATGTTAATCACTAACACCGAAAGAATACTTTGATGACACCAAACGTCACACCGTAAAAGGGTGACTATAAAGGTGGCATTGGATATTCGGAAAGTGTTAGTTGAAGATCATGGATCGAGAATGGGATTTGTCCATCCAATATGACGGATAGATATACTCAGGGCCCTCTCAGTGATATCACATCGACACCGCTTGCAAGCAAGTGATTTGATCACTAGGATTTTATATCACGGGAACGAGAAAAGAGTACTTGTCGGATAACAAGATCGAAAAAGGTATGGTGGATACCGATGATCGGATCTCGGACAAGTAATATATCGCGAGACAAAGGGAAATCGTTACGACGTTGAAAGGTTCACACGATCACGAGAGTCATCGTTGAATATATAGGAGTCATCACGGATTTCCAGATCCCGCTGTTGATTATTGATCGGAGAGGAGTCTCGATCATGTCTATAATATTCGCGAACCGTAGGGAGACACACTTAAGGTTCGATGAAGCGTTAGAGAGGATACGGAATGCCGGAGAATATTTTGGGCAGCTCCGGAATTGTTTCGGGGAAAATTAAAATAGTTCAAGGGGTTTTTCGTCGAATGGTTGTTAATAGAATTAACAAATGGTTCGAGGTGCTGCATGAAAATGTTTGTTAATGGAATTAACAAATATAAATACAGAAATAAAAATGTTTTATTTATTTATTAAAGAAAAACCTTTGGATTTTCCAAGTGGGAAATTAAGGAATTTTGAGTGGGTTTGAGTGGAGCTTCCACTCACATGAAGAGAGGAAGGGGTGGGGGCACCCATGGCTGGCCGCACCCCCCCTTTGGGATGCCTCCCCCTCCCCTATAAAAGGAGGGTGAGGGCTCTCTCTTCTCTACACACTTGCCCACACATTTTCCCTTCCACCCGCTGCTCCATTCCATGGTCTCCGGCTTGGCGAAGCCCTGACCGTGGGATTCTTCACCACCACCACGCTGTCGTGCTGCTGGATATCCGGAGGGATCCTCTACTTCCACAACCCGCTGGAACGAGGGAACGGAAGTCTTCATCGAGCTGAACGTGTGACCGATTACGGAGGCGCCGCCGGATTGCGGTGCTCTTCTTCTCGCTCGGGATCGGCGTGAGAACGACTACGCCAACAACGAGATATTTTCTCGTACCACTTTGAGTCTTCGAGGGTATGTTATCTCAAGACTCTCTTTCTCCCCGTTGCCTTTCATCTCATAGATTAGATCTTGGCCATTCGGGTTTATCACGTGTAGAATTTTTTTTGTTTTCTATGCTACGTTCCCCTTCAGTGGTGTCAGAGCCGGATCTATGCGTAGATGAATTGTACGGGTAGAACACATAGGAGTATGTGGGCGTTGATGATCATGTTTTTGTCTCTTTGAGTATTTTATGATCTTCGTGGCATAGTAGGATGAAGCTGCCCCGGACTAAGTTTACGTGTACCATGTACGCGAGAATTGTCTCACTTGTGACTGAGGGGGTGTCCGTTTCTCCTACTATAGTTAAGATCTAATCTACAAAGGGTTGTTAAAAATATGTTTTATCAACGTTGGGGTTCTTGTACGTAGGTATGAACGGTTCTATCCTCGTAAGCCCAAAGCCACGTAAAATATGCAAAAATAAATTAGAGGCGTCTAACTTGTTTTTGCAGGGCATGTGATGTGATATGGTGAATGTTACAAACGTTATGTATGAGATGATATCTTTTGTAAATTATTGACATACCGGCTGGAGCCATATGGTTGTCTTATTTTATGGCCTGCGTGTTGTATGTCATATCCATGTGATATGTTGTAATGGACAATCAAGATGGAGGTGCCACGGACCTTGGTGCCACGCCGGTGGAATGATGGAGATCATACCATGATGCACAAGATGGAGATCAAATGCAAGAAGGACGATATCATATCACATTATCCATGCATGTGATGTTTATCCTTTTATGCATCTTATTTTGCTTAGATCGCGACGGTAGCATTATAAGATGATCCCTCTCACTTAATATCAAGATAATAATGTGTTCTTCCTTAAGTATGCACCGTTAAGAAAGTTCGTCGTTTCGAGACACCACGTGATGATCGGGTGTGATAGACTCAACGTTCGCATACAACAGGTGTTTTCAAGCCTAGCATGTACAGACATGGCCTTGAAACACATGCAATACAACGGTTCTACTTGGCGAGCCTAGCATGTACAGACATGGCCTCGGAACACGTAACCGAAAGGTAAAGCATGAGTCATATGAATGATATGATGAACATGTTGATGTTCGCCTTTGCAACTGCACCGTCTCACGTGATGATCGGTTTCGGTGTAGTGACTTTGGTTCGTGTAATCACTAAAGACAACTAAGAGGGATGTTGTTTTTGAGTGGGAGTTCATGGAATAATTTTAGAATTAACTTGAACTTAATTTATCATAAACATAGTCTAAATAGTCTTTGCAAATATGTTGTAGATCATGGCACCACCTACCTTCAATTTCAATATGTTCATGGAGAAAGAGAAATTAGCGAACAATGGAAGCAACTTTACCAACTGGGCACTTAACCTGAGGATTCTCCTCACCGCTTGCAATAAGCTCTATGTGCTTGATGCACCTCTAGGTGACCAGCCCGCTGATGATGCTTCTGATGAGGATAAAAATGTTTATCTGACTCAACAAGAAGACCATAGTATAGTTCACTGCGGCATCCTCTATGGATTAGAGCCAGAGCTGCGAAAATGTTTCGAGAACAGCACTGCTTATGCCACAATGGGAGAATTGAAAATGATTTTCGATACCCATGCCGCAGTTGAGAGTTATGACGCTTCAGAAAAGTTCTTTAGCTGCATGATGGAAGAGAACAGCTCCGTTAGTGAGCACGTACTCAAAATGTCTGCGTACGCTGATAAGCTCATAGCCTTGGGAATATCGATTCCCATTGAGCTAGGAATACATCGTGTTCTCCAATCTCTGCCACCTAGTTACAAGAACTTCGTGATGAACTATAATATGCAGAGCATGAAGAAGTCTCTTCCTGAGCTTCTCTCGATGCTTAAAACTGCTGAAGTGGAGATCAAGAAAGAACATCAAGTGTTGATGATCAATAAGACCACTAGTTTCAAGAAAGGCAAGAAAGGCAAGCCAAGGGTAAACTTCAAGAAGGGTGGCAAATCTGTTGCTACTGCTGAGAAGAAAACCAGGCATGGCCCTAAGCCTGAGACTGAGTGTTTCTATTGCAAGGGTACTGGCCACTGGAAGCGCAATTGCCACAAGTATCTGGCAGATAAGAAGGCCGGCAAAGTGAACAAAGGTATATATGATATACTTGTTATTGATGTGTACCTTACTAGTACTCGCAGTAGCACCTGGGTATTTGATACTGGTTCGGTTGCTCACATATGTAACTCGAAACAGGAGCTGCAGAATAAGCGACCACTAGCAAAGGATGAGGTGACGATGCGCGTCGGCAATGGATCAAGAGTTGACATGATCGCCGTCGGGACGCTACCTCTACGTCTACCATCGGGATTAGTTATAAACCTCAATAAATGTTATTTGGTGCCCGCATTAAGCATGAATATCGTTTCTGGATCTTGCTTAATGCGGGATGGTTATTCCTTTAAGTCCGAGAACAATGGTTGTTCGATTTATATGAATAATATCTTTTATGGTCATGCACCTGAGAAGAATGGTTTATTTCTTTTGAATCTTGATAATGTTGATACACATATTCATAATGTGAATGCCAAAAGAATTAAGTTAAATGATGATATTGCTACTTATATGTGGCATTGCCGCTTAGGTCATATTGGTGTTAAACGCATGAAGAAGCTCCATTCTGATGGACTCTTAGAATCACTTGATTATGAATCATTTGAAACATGTGAACCATGCCTTATGGGCAAGATGACTAGAACCCCGTTTTCTGGATCTATGGAACGGGCGACAGACTTACTGGAAATCATACATACTGATGTATGTGGACCAATGAGTGTATCGGCGCGCGGTGGATATCGTTATTTTGTCACTTTCACAGATGATTTGAGTAGATATGGGTATATTTACTTAATGAAACACAAATCTGAAACGTTTGAAAAGTTCAAAGAATTTCAGTGTGAAGTTGAAAATCATCGTAACAGAAAGATTAAATTTCTACGGTCTGATCGTGGAGGTGAATATCTAAGTTACGAGTTTGGCATGCATATGAAACAATGTGGAATAGTTTCACAACTCACACCTGCCGGAACATCACAGCGTAATGGTGTTTCCGAACGTCGTAATCGTACTTTATTAGATATGGTTCGATCTATGATGTCTCTTACAGATTTGCCACTATCGTTTTGGGGTTATGCACTAGAGACCGCTGCATTCACTTTAAATAGGGCACCATCTAAATCCGTTGAAACGACACCGTATGAATTATGGTTTGGAAACAAACCTAAGCTGTCATTTCTAAAAGTTTGGAGATGCGATGTGTATGTGAAGAAGCTTCAACCTGATAAACTCGAACCCAAAGCGGAAAATGCGTCTTCATAGGATACCCTAAAGAAACAATAGGGTACACCTTCTATCACAGATCCGAAGGCAAGATTTTTGTTGCCAAGAATGGATCCTTTTTGGAGAAGGAGTTTCTCTCAAAAGGTGTGAATAGTAGGAAGGTAGAACTCGACGAGGTTACTGAACCTTCTCTTCTTGGAATGGCGAGTAACGCAGCGCCAGAAGTTGTTCCGGAGCCGACCCCGTCAGATGAAGAGAGAGTTAATGATCAAGATCATGAAACTCCAATAGAGGAAACTACCGCACCTCGTAGGTCAACTAGGGAGCGTACAACTCCTGAACTATACGGAGATCCCGTATTAAACTTCATGGTAGATGGAGGTGATGACCCTGCGACATATGAGGAAGCGATGATGAGCCCAGATTCCAACAAATGGCTTGAAGCCATGAAATCCGAAATAGGATCCATGTACGAAAACCAAGTTTGGACTTTGGTAGATTTACCCAATGACCGCAAGACCGTTGAGAACAAATAGATTTTTAAAAGGAAAACTGACGCTGATGGTAATGTGACCGTCTATAAAGCTCGACTTGTCGCAAAAGGTTTCCGACAAATTCAAGGAGTTGACTATGATGAGACTTTCTCACCAGTAGCAATGCTTAAGTCAGTTAGGATTATGTTAGCAGTTGCTGCATTTTTCGATTATGAAATATGGCAGATGGATGTCAAAACGACGTTCCTTAATGGTGACATTGAGGAAGAGTTGTATATGATCCAACCCAAAGGTTTTGTTGATCCTAAGGATGCTGACAAGGTGTGTAAGCTTCAACGTTCCATTTATGGACTGAAGCAAGCATCCCGGAGTTGGAACCTCCGTTTTGATAAGGTGATCAAAGGTTTTGGATTTGTCCAAACATACGGAGAAGCTTGTATTTACAAGAAAGTGAGTGGGAGCTCTGTAGCATTTCTAGTACTATATGTGGATGACATATTGTTGATTGGAAATGATATAGAACTTTTAAAAAGCGTAAAAGGTTATTTGAATAGTAGTTTTTCGATGAAAGACCTCGGTGAAGCAGCTTATATATTAGGCATCAAAATCTACAGGGATAGATCAAGACGCTTAATTGGACTTTCGCAAAGTACATACCTTGACAAGATTTTGAAGAAGTTCAAAATGGAAGATAGTAGGAAAGGGTTTCTACCTATGTTGCAAGGCAAGACGTTGAGTAAGACTCAATGTCCAGGTACAGCAGAAGATAGAGAAAAGATGAATAAGACTCCCTATGCTTCAGCCATAGGTTCTATCATGTATGCTATGCTATGTACAAGACCGGATGTGGCACATGCTATTAGTTTGACTAGTAGGTACCAATCCAATCCAGGTTTGGAACACTGGACTGCGGTCAAGAATATCCTAAAGTACTTAAGAAGAACTAAGGACATGTTTCTCGTTTATGGCGGTGAAGAAGAGCTCGTCGCAAGATGTTACGTCGATGCTAGCTTCGACACTGATCCGGATGACTCTAAGTCTCAGTCTGGGTACGTATTTATTATGAATGGAGGAGCTGTAAGCTGGAGGAGTTCCAATCAATCCGTGGTGGCGGGATCATCAACAGAAGCAGAATATGTTGCTGCCTCGGAGGCAACACATGAAGCAGTTTGGATGAAGGAGTTCATATCCGAACTAGGTGTGGTTCCGAGTGCATTCGATCCAATGGTTATCTATTGTGACAAGAATGGTGCCATAGACAATGCTAAGGAACCAAGGTCTCACAAGAATTCCAAGCATATCAAGCGCCGTTTTCACTCCATCCGTGAGCATGTCGCGGATGGGGATGTAAAGATTTGCAAAGTACATACGGATCTGAATGTGGCAGATCCGCTGACTAAAACTCTCTCAAGGGCAAAACATGATCAACACCAGAACTCAATGGGTGTTAGATTCATCACTATGTAATATAGATTATTGCCCCTAGTGCAAGTGGGAGACTAAAGGGAATATGCCCGAGAGGCAATAATAAAGTGTTTATTATGTTATTCCTTGTTTATGATAGATGTTTATTTCTCATGCTAGAATTGTATTAACCGGAAACGTTGATACATGTGTGATTAATAAACCAACCAACGTTCCTAGTGAAGCCTCTCTTTTAACTAGCCCGTTGATTAAACAGATGATCAAGGTTTCCTGATCATGAACATTGGATGTTGTTGATAACGGGGTCATGTCATTAGGAGAATGACATGATGAACTCAAACCCTAAGTAAGTATAACAATACGATCAAGTCATTTAGTTTTGTTGTTATGTCTTACATTCGGAGTAACATTATTCCTGAGACCATGAGATCATGTTAATCACTAACACCGAAAGAATACTTTGATGACATCAAACGTCACACCGTAAAAGGGTGACTATAAAGGTGGCATTGGATATTCGGAAAGTGTTAGTTGAAGATCATGGATCGAGAATGGGATTTGTCCATCCAATATGACGGATAGATATACTCAGGGCCCTCTCGGTGATATCACATCGACACCGCTTGCAAGCAAGTGATTTGATCACTAGGATGTTATATCACGGGAACGAGAAAAGAGTACTTGTCGGATAACGAGATCAAACAAGGTATGGTGGATACCGATGATCGGATCTCGGACAAGTAATATATCGCGAGACAAAGGGAAATCGTTACGACGTTGAAAGGTTCACACGATCACGAGAGTCATCGTTGAATATATAGGAGTCATCACGGATTTCCAGATCCCGCTGTTGATTATTGATCGGAGAGGAGTCTCGATCATGTCTATAATATTCGCGAACCGTAGGGAGACACACTTAAGGTTCGATGAAGCGTTAGAGAGGATACGGAATGCCGGAGAATATTTTGGGCAGCTCCGGAATTGTTTCGGGGAAAATTGAAATAGTTCAAGGGGTTTTTCGTCGAATGGTTATTAATATAATTAACAAATGGTTCGAGGCGCTGCATGCAAATATTTGTTAATGGAATTAACAAATATAAATAAAGAAATAAAAATGTTTTATTTATTTATTAAAGAAAAACCTTTGGATTTTCCAAGTGGGAAATTAAGGAATTTTGAGTGGGTTTGAGTGGAGCTTCCACTCACATGAAGAGAGGAAGGGGTGGGGGCACCCATGGCTGGCCGCACCCCCCCCTTTGGGCTGCCTCCCCCTCCCCTATAAAAGGAGGGTGAGGGCTCTCTCTTCTCTACACACTTGCCCACACATTTTCCCTTCCACCCGCTGCTCCATTCCATGGTCTCCGGCTTGGCGAAGCCCTGACCGTGGGATTCTTCACCACCACCACGCCGTCGTGCTGCTGGAATTCCGGAGGGATCCTCTACTTCCGCAACCCGCTGGAACGAGGGAACGGAAGTCTTCATCGAGCTGAACGTGTGACCGATTACGTAGGCGCCGCCGGATTGCGGTGCTCTTCTTCTCGCTCGGGATCGGCGTGAGAACGACTACGCCAACAACGAGATATTTTCTCGTACCACTTTGAGTCTTCGAGGGTATGTTATCTCAAGACTCTCTTTCTCCCCGTTTGCTTTCATCTCATAGATTAGATCTTGGCCATTCGGGTTTATCGCGTGAGGAATTTTTTTTGTTTTCTATGCTACGTTCCCCTTCAGTTCCAACTTTTTCACTCTCCTCATAAACTTGTGGTTTTGCGTGCGTGTCTGCAGGTACCTACGTGCGAGTTGATTGACCGACGACGCTTCCTCTTGCTTTTTGTTTTACTTAATTTGAATCTCCTACCTATTTGCGTTCCTTCTTCAAATTTCTACCTATTAGATGCATGGGTACTTATCTCTCTCGAGTTCGACAAGTCTTTGTTAATCTGCTCCCGCCCATGCATCTCCGGCCACCTCCCGTTTTCTTTAATTAGTCCACTTTTTGATAACGCATCATGCTCATGATCATGCACGCCTTGTACGTATGTGGATCTGATTAATTAATTTGTATCTGTAGCTCTCGGACGCACGCACACACAATGCATACCGGTCTATCTATCTCACTACTATGCCGACTTTTATTTTTTTTGCGTTTAATTTTCTCTTTTTCGATGAGATGAGGTCGATCGATTTCGTTCGTGTGCACGAGTTTCTTAACTAGGTAGTACTACGTTCCATCAAGATTTACCACTTATTATGCATAATAATCCTTCTGATTTGTTCACGTACGTACGGGTGAGATGATGTATGCTTATTAGGGCCGCTAGCGTGTGTTTTGCTGCTAGGGTTGTTGGGCGTCAATGTACGAACGCGGATCGACATGCCTCTAAAACACGCACGCAACACCCGAGTTAACACAGAAGAAGAGCTGGATCATGTCAAAAAAAAAGAAAGAAGAAGAAGCGCTGGATGTTGCTATAGATTAGAAACGTACTCATACATACGCATTATAACCACTCTACCCCCTCTTACAAGAGAGAGACGGTGAGTGGACTACGTAATAACTATTTCTCTCTCCTCTCTACGAGGAGAATCTTTTGCCAGTACTATTTCTACCAACCTACCTCGGGCAGAGCGGAGGCAGAACGGAAAGCACGCACCGTCGCGGCCGCAAGGCATACATACCCCAGTCCAATCCATTTCCTTTCTCCCCCACCCACTTATAAATATCCTTGAGCCGGCTTGCTCGCGTACGTTCATAGGAGAAGGCGGTAGCAGGTGAGACACAAAAGGTGATAAGAAATCATCGATCCTTTTCGATATCTCTTCTCCATATCGATGGCGTTTTCCTCCTCTCTTCCAACTTTTTCACCTTCCTCGTGAACTTGTGGTTTTGCGTGCGTGTCTGCAGGTACCTACGTGCGAGTCGATTGACTGCCGTCGCTTCCTCTTGCCTTTTGTTAAACTTAATTTGAATCTCCTACCTGTTTGCGTTCTTCTTGGAATTTCTACCTAGTAGATGCATGGATACTTATCTCTCTCGAGTTAGGCAAGTCTTTGTTAATCTGCTCCCGCCCATGCATCTCCGGCCACCTCCTGTTTTCTTTAATCTGTCCGATTTTTGATATCGCATCATGCTCATGATCATGCACGCCTTTGGGGAAATACTAGTTGAAGCCCCGGCCGTACGTACATGGATCTGATTAATTAATTTGTATCTCTATTTCTCGGACGCACGCGCGCACAATTCATACCGATCTATCTATCTCACTCCTCTGCCGTCTTTTATTTTTTCTTGCGTTGATTTTTCTCCTGTTCGATGAGATGAGGTCGGTCGATTTCGTTCGTGTGCACGAGTTTCTTAACTAGCTAGTACTACGTCTCATCTAGATCTACCACTTATTATGCATAATAATCCTTCTTTCTTTGTTCACGTACGTACGGGTGAGATGATGTATGCTTATTAGGGCCGCGAGCGTGTGATTTGCTGTTAGGGTTGTTGGGCGTCAGTATACGAACGCGGATCGACATGCCTCTAGAACACGCACACATCACCCGGGTTAACAGAGATGAAGAGCTGGATCATGTCAAAAAAAAGAAGAAGAAGAAGCGCTGGATGTTGCTATAGATTAGCAACGTACTCATACATACGCATTATAATCAATCTACCCCCTCCTACAAGAGAGAGACGGCGATTGGAGTACGTAATAACTATTTCTCTCTCTCCTCTCTACGAGGAGAATCTTTTGCCAGTACTATTTCTACCAACCTACCTCGGGCAGAGCGGAGGCAGAACGGAAAGCACGCACCGTCCCGGCCGCAAGGCATACATACCCCAGTCCAATCCATTTCCCTTCTCCCCCACCCGTGTATAAATACCCATGAGCCGGCTTGCTCGCGTACGTTCATAGGAGAAGGCGGTAGCAGGTGAGACACAAAAGGCGAGAAGAAATCCTCGATCCTTCTCGATCTCTCTTCTCCTGATCGATGGTGTTTTCCTCCTCTCTTCCAACTTTTTCACCCTCCCCGTGAACTTGTGGTTTTGCATGCGTGTCTTCAGGTACCTACGTGCGATTTAATTGACTGACGTCGCTTCCTCTTGATTTTTGTTTCACTTAATTTGAATCTGCTCCCTGTTTGCGTTCGTTCTCGGAATTTCTACATTGTAGATGCATGTATACTTATCTCTCTCGAGTTCAGCAAGTTTTGTTAATCTGCTCCCGCCCATGCATCTCCGGCCACCTCCCGTTTTCTTTAATCTGTCCAATTTTTGATATCGCATTATGCTCATGATCATGCACGCCTTTGGGGAAATACTGGTTGAAGCCCCGGCCATACGTACGTGGATCTGATTAATTAATTTGTAGCTCTAGCTCTCGGATGCATGCGCGCACAATGCATACCGATCTATGTATCTCACTACTCTGCCGACTTTTATTTTTTTTGCGTTTATTTTTCTCTTGTTCAATGAGATGAGGTCGGTGTTGGGAATATGCCCTAGAGGCAATCATGTATGATGTAATTCCCACTGTATTCATAAAGTTATTAAGTTGTCCTTGTTTTGAACATCTGATATATGTCATTAAATATGTGATTCGATTGTGGAACTATATATTCATGTTGTTCATACTAGATTGTCCTTGGTCATTTAGGTTGTGCTGGACACACACCCTAGACTAATGTGAGTGTTGGCTGATGACACGGTTCCACTTGTCATGGGCATGGTGATGTCATTCCAACGTTCACGGACTTGGCTAAAGAGTTTAGCAAGTCGAACTGACCCACATTGAGATGCAACGATCAAGTCGTCATTTGCATGTCTCAATCAATGTAATCCTTAGACCTGAGGTTGTCGCACAATCCGAGTTGTGGATCACCGACTTAGGTTCTGTCAAACGTTGTTCTGTGATAAGGCAACTATAAATGCAGAGTTCGGGTCGAATGAGAAGCAAGCTGCGTGATGTGGATAATCAAGATGGGATTTTGCCCCTCCGAATGGAGAGATATTCTCTGGGCCCTCTCGAGTGATATGATTCAGGAAGCATGGCCATGCGCGACTCAGTTAAGTGTTAACTGTGTCGGTTGACCAAGAGTTAGTCAGATGAATCACATGTCACAGATCGAGAAGAGAGTTGAGCTATTTAAGGGATGACGATAAATCGCCTATAGCTCGACAAGGTATATCGTAAGGCAAAAGGGGCTAAGATGAATATCACATTGAAAGGTATGTCGTCATGACTCAATGGGACTTGGGAGTCGGCACGTTCTGCTAGGAGCCGCTACCGATTGATCGATTGAGAGTCGGACTCCAATCGTGTCCAAGTCGCCATGAGCCTGCAGGGTCGCACACTTAAGAGCGGGAGCAAGTATTGGTTAGATTGGACCTGAACCAGAAATGGACTGATTTTGTGAGTCGGACTCACAGAGGGAATGGGCCACAAGTGTTGTGCAGCCCACTACCATACGCTATATAAAGAGGGGCGCAGGTTGCCCAGCGGGCACGTTAGTCCACTCTCCCATGCGTTGGGAACCCTAGCCCCACTCAGTCCAGCCGTCGCACCAGACCTAGCAGTCTGCCGTCGGAGCTCCTCCTCGTACGTGTGGATACCGACAGAGGTGCTGTACGTTCAGCACTTCGACGTTCGAGGGATTGGATCGGTCGGACCGGATCGTGGGACTGCACTGCCCCGACGCGCTTCATCGATAATACGCAACCGCGCGTCTAGTGGTAATCATCGTGGCCTTCTACCTCGGCTAGATCTTGGAAGCATCGCGTAGAAAAAAGTTTTCGTTTATCTCTACGCGTTCCAACAGTGGTAGCAGAGCGGTAGCTTCTGGTATTAGGCCCGAGATCCGTACATATGTGATATGTAGTTAGCGTTAGATGTGATCTAATTGCTGTTTTGGTGGTCGGTCTATGAGATAGATCGGTTTTGTACAAGGTTGATTGGATCAATCGTACTCGGGGTTAATGGATGATCTGGTTTCCGTGATCATACTGCTAAGATCGTGAAACAACTTACCCCTACCGGTCGGTTTCCGCCATCGGGGTATACCGTGACACATAAATCCAGTTGCGGTGATCGAAGATCAAAGAGTTTGGTCGAATCGGAATACGGATCAGATTCGGGTAAAATCGTTTTATCCGATGAAGAAATCCATGATCGGAATGCAGATGAGATCTGCGTTTTCCGAAATCGCCCTGTCGTAGCGCCTTAGACGTCGTTGCGAGTTCACAACGCGGGTAGATATCGTGTCTATGCATAACTTGTTTTTGCAGGAAGTTGTGAATGGTATGGCTTATGTGCATGTGATGTGTGTAATCCATACATGATCTGCGTATCATGTTTATGTCAGCCGGCTGGAGCCTAGGTGCTGTCATTTTATTGTATACCGGCCTGCGTGTCGGATTCTCTATGTAAATTTTCATTTACTAGCTAATGTAGCTTGTTGGAGAACCCGGAAGGCATGCAAGTCGATGTACAAGTCGGCTACATGGAGCAAGATGGCACGTGACAAGATTTGGCACGAGTGGACTTGCAAGCTTCGTGGAGATGGAGATCACCATGAGGAGAGCCATACCATTTCACATTATAATTGCTTTATTTGTGTTATTGCTGTGTCTCTATTTACCTCTATTTAGATAGTTGGTAGATTCTTTAATCCCTCAAAGAAGGTCTAGTCGGTCGCCCCGCCAGTGATGCACCATCACAAGTCGGACATTCTTGGTAGTGGGCTCATAAAATTGAGGTGCTACCAATTCTTTCCGGTTAGGTGGGTTTGAGTCGGACTCTTACAAGCAGAAGCACTTGGTAATCTAGACGAGTCCATCACAACGGTTGTGGGGCTCGGGGCGAGGAAGGTTGGGAGCCGGGGCATGTGATGCCACCCAACTAACAGGAGTCGTATAGGGATACGATTGGCAAGGTGTTGCCTACCTAGATCACTTGACGGCTAGCGGTGATGCTAAAGCTCACTAGTCGTCTTGCTTATTTAGGATCTTGAATCACTTAGCAACCATCGGAGGGATGTTGGTTCTAGTGGGAGCATAAGTATTAAAGCGTTTAATATGCCTGCTCTTTTATGAATACATGTCTTAAGTGTTTTTGCGTATTTTCTGTTGTAGATCAATGGCACCTAGCAACCTTCCTCAGTTGTCCGCGTTTGCGTTGAGGTCAATCTTAGAGAAAGATAAGCTAAATGGAACTAATTTCACCAACTGGTATCGTAATCTGAGGATAGTCCTGAAGCATGACAAGAAAGAAATGTTCTAGAAACTCCACTTCCAGAAGAGCCTGATGATGATGCGACTGTCGCTATCACAAATGCCTACCGTAAGACTAGAGATGAGTCTACGGAAATTAGCTGTCTTATGCTTGCACACATGGAACCGGACTTGCAGCAGCAGTTCGAGAATGTTGAGGCCTACGATATGATCGAAAGCCTCAAAAGTATGTTCCAGGCTCAATCAAAGACTGAGAGGTATCAAGTCTCTCAAGCTTTGCTTGGCTGTAAGCTGAAAGACGGTGATCCACTGAGTCCGCATGTAATCAAGATGATTGGTTACATACAGTCTCTGGATCGGCTGGGCTTCCCCATTAACGAAGAGTTCGCTACTGATATAATTCTGAACTCTCTTCCTAGTGCGTATGGTCCGTTCATCTCGAACTACCATATGCATGGTATGGATAAGAGTATCACTGAATTACATGGGATGCTCAAAACGGCAGAGGCTGATATCAAGAAAGGCACCTGTCAAGTGTTGATGGTGCAGAATAAGGCTAAGTTCAAGAAGAGTTCTTGGACTAAGAAGAAGAAGGATAAGTCAGGAGGTAGCGCCTATGGCCCTGTCCAGAGTGCTCCCTCAAAGACTAAGCCTTCTCCTACAGCCGGAGCCAATTGCTTCTATTGCAAGCAAGATGGCCACTGGAAGAGGAACTGCACCAAGTATTTGGCTGACAGATCCAAGAGTGGAGGTGTGACTTACAACTCAGGTACGCTTGTGTGCAATGTTATAGACATTTATCTTGCTGATGCGTCTAATAGTTCTTGGGTATATGATACCGGATCAGTTATTCACATATGCAACTCGTTGCATGGACTGGTAAGAACTAGGAGCATGGCAAGTAAGAGAGGTTGACATTCGGGTCGGCAACAAGGCGAGAGTCGCTGCGTTGGAAGTAGGCACGATGCAACTTCATCTAACTTCAGGATTTATTTTGGAACTAAATAATTGTTATTATGTTCCAGCGCTTAGTCGAAACATTATTTCCGCCTCATGTTTGATGAGACAAGGTTATGAGTCGAATATTAAGAATAATGGTTGTTCTTTATATTTGAAAGATATGTTTCATGGCTTTGCACTCGTTCAGAACGGGTTATTTATTTTAAATCTTGATAGTGAATTGGTCTATAACATAGATGTTAAAAGGTTGAAACCAAATGATCTGAATATGACTTACTTTTGGCACTGTCGGCTTGGTCATATAAGTTGG
Organism: Alopecurus myosuroides; assembly: GCA_028641055.1. Taxonomy (NCBI): domain Eukaryota; kingdom Viridiplantae; phylum Streptophyta; class Magnoliopsida; order Poales; family Poaceae; genus Alopecurus; species Alopecurus myosuroides. Next base: position 485,717,727 of record CM054057.1, read on the forward strand.
AAGCGCATGAAGAAGCTCTATGATGATGGACTTCTAACTTCGTTTGACTTAGAGTCATTCGAGACATGGGAATCATGCCTACTAGGCAATATGACCAAGACACCTTTTGCAAAGAGTTGTGAAAGGGCGTCCGACTTGTTGGAACTAATACATAGTGATGTATGTGGTCCAATGAGCACGACAGCCAGAGGTGGTTATGAGTACTTCATTACCTTCACTGATGATTTGAGTAGGTATGGATATATCTATTTAATGAAACACAAGTCGGAAGCCTTTGAAAAGTTCAAGGAATTCCAGAGTGAGGTACAAAATCAACTCGGCAAGAAAATAAAGTTTCTACGGTCGGACCGTGGAGGCGAGTACATGAGCCATGAGTTTGATGACCATCTAAAGAGTTGTGGAATAGTTCCTCAACTCACTCTGCCGGGTACACCGCAGAGAAACGGTGTATCGGAACGGAGAAATCGGACCTTGTTGGACATGGTACGATCAATGATGAGTCGGACAGATCTACCTTTATCATTTTGGGGTTATTGTCTAGAAACTGCAGCTTTCACACTAAACAGAGTACCATCAAAGTCAGTAGAGAAGACACCACATGAGATGTGGACGGGCAAAAAGCCAAGTTTGTCTTTTCTTAAAATTTGGGGTTGTGAGGTATTTGTCAAGCGACTTCAGTCGGACAAGCTCACGCCCAAGTCGGATAAGTGTATTTTCGTGGGGTATCCGAGGGAAACCTTGGGGTACTACTTCTACAACCGGGAAGAGGGCAAAGTGTTTGTCGCTCGGAATGGTGTCTTCCTTGAGAAAGAGTTTCTCAGTCGGGAAGTCAGTGGGAGCACGGTGCAACTCGAAGAAATTCGAGAGGAACCAGCTAGGGGCGAGTCGGCAATGGCCTTGGAGGCTGAGCCGGTCGTGGTACCTACACCGGTTACAGCACCTGAACCTCGGAGATCTGCCAGATTACAGAGTGCTCGAGATGTTTTACTGTTAGACAGTAATGAGCCGGCAACTTATTCGGAAGCGATGGTGGGATCTGATTCCGAGTCATGGCTTGGAGCCATGAGATCCGAGTTAAAGTCCATGGATGAAAACCAAGTTTGGAATTTGGTTGATCTACCTGACGGTGCAAGACCCGTCGAGTGCAAATGGGTCTTTAAGAAGAAAATTGATATGGATGGAAATATTTCCGTCTATAAAGCACGACTTGTCGCGAAGGGGTTCCGACAAGTTCAAGGAGTTGACTACGACGAGACCTTCTCGCCCGTAGCGATGCTTACATCAATTCGGATCATGTTAGCCATAGCAGCCTATTTCGACTATGAGATATGGCAGATGGATGTCAAGACGGCTTTCCTTAATGGAAATTTAACTGAGGACGTGTATATGATACAGCCCGAAGGTTTTGTCGATCCAGCTAATGCTGACAAGGTATGCAAACTTCAGAAATCCATTTATGGGTTGAAGCAAGCATCTCGGAGTTGGAACATTCGCTTTAATGAGGTAGTCAAATCGTTTGGCTTCATCAAGAGCGATCATGATTCTTGTTTATACAAGAAGTTTAGTGGGAGCAAAGTAAATTTTCTAATCTTATATGTGGATGACATATTGCTGATTGGAAATGAAGTCATGATGAAAACTTCCTAGCGCTGTGCTCATCACACCTCCTCTTGGGGTATCCCAACGAGTGCAAGATTTGCACCATCATTTCCCCGTGGCTTCCTCCGTGCGGGCTTTAACCACCTCCCGGCGGGGTCGCCAGTCATGTTCCGTCCGGAGGAACACCACGCCCACTCCAATGCTCCGGTGATAGGCCTCGTCGCCTACTTCACAAACGGGTTTGATGCGTACTACCTGCTCGGCCGTGTGTTCTGTTGTGGATGCGAGTTCGTCGCATTCACATCCTTCAACATGTACACCGACTTCGAGAGAATCTTCCCCGAGGAAAACCACATGCACACCCTCCCCTACTATCTCGGCGATGATGGCCTCGAGGAGCAGTGAAGATGATGAGTACGGCGACAAGGATCTAAGAATCCCATATTATGTTGGGATCACTATTATGTACCGTACTATCTATATCATGTGTGTCATCCGTACTATGTATATCATGTGTTCCCCGTACTATGTAGGGATATAAGAATCCCATATCTAGGTTATTTATCGTTGGTGTGTGATGAGTTATTTTTTTATCTCTATTCATATTATTTCCAAGTGGTTTGCCCCAAATTTAGGCCTTTTAGAGTAGACGCTAGGATTAAAATCCGGCCAGTTACAATAGTTTCCAGTCCGAGTCCATGGCGCTAAGATTTTTTCTTTTCTATGCATTTCTATAAGAGGCTAGCGTTGTACACGGCGAAGAAAATTTATGAACTAGTAGTTACAATAGTTTATGAAAAAGAAAAGAACCCAAACTAAAAAGTAAGTAAGAAAAATTTATGAACTAGTTCTATGTATGCTGGGATAAGGATAGAAAATCAAAGCATATATGTGAACTAAATAAGGTTAGATATCAAACTAGTCGAAAAAATAACTCATTTGTTTTCACGTGCATGACAACTAACTTGTGGAAAAAAAGAAAAATAATATTCTTCCCCTTCTTTTTTTTGGTATTCTTAAAACCCTTTGCATTTTTTTGAACACTTTGTATTTTTTCTTAGATGATCTCGGTGTAAAAAAAGAAAATCATTGAAAGAAAAAATCAGAGCATCGCGTGTTTGTGGATTTTTCCTAGAACTCGGTGTAACCAAACTGAATCTAAACTGAACTGAAGAGAGTGTTCCTCTGAAGAAGAGATGATCTCGAGGTAGTGCCAACTATCATCTGGTCAACTAAAAAACTAGGTACAGTAATAAACAAACTTAGATGATCTCGAGAGATGCGCATTGAAATCCATCGCATTAAGGTTTCGTGACATGGACTTAATAGTCAGTTAACAGTACACAACATCTCTAACGAGGGTTGACCAGCACGTAAACAAATCCTACAGAAACAATGTAAAAATAAAAGGCTAAAGCTATTATATTTGTTTGCTGCATCACTTGAATCATCTGCTTCAAGTTCTTCTTCATCTTCTTCAATTCACCCTTCAGATCTGCATCCCCCATTGTCGGAGCACCCTTCAACTCTGCATTCCCCATGTTCTTCACGGATGGAGGCAGATTGAGATCGAGGGTTGGAGCCCCCTTTAAATCAATCAAGCCCTACCTTTGAAGCTTGTCCACATACTCATCCATCCACTCGAAATGATTGCATTTCTTCAAGATCTGAAAACAAAATAATGAAGCATAAATCCCAAATCCGTGGATGCAAGAAGAGAGCCCAGATCTAGAAACTAAAAATTCAGAGCTAAAGGATGAAAGAGGAACCAAGATCTACCTGCCCCTCTGTCATGCTCTCGCATCTGACGAACTCGCGCCTAAAGTTGCCATTTTTCTCGTCCTTTGAAGTCCACCGCTTCAGTGGCGCGGTGCGTGGGCAGTCCGGACACCGCTGCATCGGCACTGGACCATACGTAGACCACGAGGGGTGGGAGGATGAAGTGGAGGTCAACATTTCGCCGGAGAGGAAGAAGAACTGCTCTGTCTCCAAGATCCAAAGGGGCGGCGAGCACGGGCTGCTGTGTGCATGTGTCGATGGGTGGAAGAGGGCACATGCTGTTGTGTGATTGTGTTGATGTGTCAGTGGAATACAACGGTGCGACCAATCAGGATTTAGAACTAGCCTCCTGTGGATCGCCCGCCCTTCTAGAAGACTAAACTCTGATCTCAACCGTCGACGCCATCCAACGGCGCGGAGACGGCGCACGGGCCTGTCCCCAAAATTCCTTCTATAAGGTCAGATCTTACGGCTGGCATTGGCGGTAGGGTATGATTGGATGGCTGACGTTCGGCGCTAGGGTTTTGGGGTTACGAGGTTATTACGGTTTTGGGGTTATTAGGGTATGACAGAACTTCAAATGACCACAACTAATTCAAAAAAAAAAATCAAAAAATGGAAACGAAGCGTAGTTTGTCAGTTTATAAGATATAGTTACTAGAAAAAAATATAAACATGCTATAGGAACATTTTCAAGAAAAATCATTTTCACAAGCGAGCCATCAAAATCAGGTTCAAATGACCATAAATAATTCGAAAAAATCAAAAAAATGAACGGCAAGATCACATAGCCGTCATATGTGACATGGTTATGAGAAAAAAAAATATAAACTTGGTGTCAAGACATTTTCATGAAAAGGGATTCTCACAAATGAGCAATCGTGTATAGACCTGTTCAGAGTTCGATGGAGAGTGAAGTAGGATTTTGGTTTTGAAAAAATTCAAATAAATCAAAAAAATCACCAATGCTTCCTCTTGGAATGAATAAGACGGTTCTGAACTTACTTTTACATTTTTATATCTCAAAAGTGTGTTTTTGGTGGTTTTCAATTAAAAGATTTTTTTCAATAAATAAATAAATAATTAGGAAAACAATTCAATAAATAGTGAGACTTAGATTGGACACTATTTAGATGGAATAAGTGTCACCTAAAAAATATTGGCTCATTTAGAGAAGGTCGAAAAAAAACTTGATTAGATTCAGAGCCCATTTGTAGCACATTTCTACTTTGGATTGATCACCTTCAAATATTGGGGTTCAAATGTTGGTGAAAGTTCAACTTTAGCTCAAACAAGTACTAAAGAGCAACATACTTGAAATTTTTGTACAACTTCAACTTTGGCTCAAATTATAATTTTGTTCCAAATTCAAATATTGCTTTAAATTCAACCTTTGTTTCAAATGTGCATTCTGCCTCACATATGATACCAAAGCACAAACAATATTATTAAGACTTATAAGTTATCACAAGATCTAAAGTTGACAACACAAACACCTAATTACAAATCCATCAAATTCAAATTCATAGTTCAAATTCAAATCTTCGACCCGCTCCTTGTGTGAGCACATGGCTTCACCGTCTTGCTCCGGGTTTCCCTAGCTGGAGTACTCTTTGGAATCATCTTGTTACTTCTGATCTTCCCTTGGGGTTGTGGCCGTGGAGGTGGTGACGGAGTAATTCCACTCGGCGAGCACTCGACGACAAGTTGACGGTCATCTGTGTGTTCACTAATCCTTAAAGGAACAATTGGTACACTTACTATGTACTCTTCTTCTCTTATAGCTTCAAAACCATCAAGAGTGGATTCAAATTCTAAGCCATCCGATGATGACTGAACTTCATTTTCTTGGGCTCTATCCTCTTCTTCCCTTATAGCTTTCTCTCTACACCTTTTCTTCCCTCTGCCTCCATTTATCATAGTGTTGAGAAATAAAATTATAAGACATATGGAGAAAAGAGAACAAAATGCATAAAAAAGGGAATGCACACACATACCAAGGTGCTGCTTCAACGAGGTGTGCATCTTCAGACTCAATTTCTGCTGCATGGTCCCCTCCATCTTTAATCTCTATTGCTGATGCATTCTCCTCTGCATTTGCTGATGTCCATCGGTCCTCTTCTCCAAATGATGCATCCACTGGATTGGAACAAAGCTTAGCAATATGCCCCAGAATTCCACATTTTTTGCACGGCCTCTTTTTTGGTACACAACCCTCTTCACCTGCTCTGTACCTGTTTTTTCTTGGTCTTCCTGGTGGTCTAGTCAGTAAAGGAGAGTGAAGTTTGAACCATGTATCTACTATGTTCTATCGGTCTTTTCCCACGAGTGCGGGCACATTGTGAGCATAAGAGCCTTAAATTTAGCAACAAAGAAATACTCAGAGAAATACTGATCAACTTCACCATCTTCACCCCCAATCAGTCATCAGATGTAGAGCATGTATGCATGGCTTCCCACGAATTTTCCATTTCCTACAAGTGCGTTCCCTAGTGACTAGGTTCATTGGATACCTCCATTCCCTATTTTTACTGTCAGTGTATGCTACCTCAGCCTCGTATGTCGACGATCGAATGCATCTCATCTTCAGTCCTCTTGCCTTGTGATGTAATTCCTTAATTAGTGATGGAAGTATAACATGGCCAACATATTGTGTTTCAGCCATTCTTTTAGGAAGAGCCATCTTTATCATGATCATCTGCCTCATCTTGTCAAATGCTTGCCAAACCAAATAACCCTTCACTGACTTGAACTTTGCATTGAAGCATTCTGCAGGATTATTGGTCACATAGTCTACTTTGCATATGGTGTTGAATTTGCTTCTTAACCACACATTTCCATGATGTGCATCCGTATACTCCTTCACCTCTGGATGTTTCTGAGCATACAACACTCTCAAACAGTGCTTATGCTTCCTTTCGCTGCATGTGTATGATGTTGGCCATAAGTTCTCATCAAAAACTTTTCCTTTGAACTTCTTTTTAAAATTTTGCGCCAGGTGTCGCATACATTCCCTATGCTCCACTCCAGGGGATACAATTTCTAATGCACTCTCTAGACCTTTGCAAGCATCTGTATGTATAGTGCTAAACATGGGGGTGTGCCTATAATGTTGCGCAACTGCTGCAGAAACTAGACCCAACTTTCCTCGGACTCTGCCTCCAAAACACCAAATACAACTGGGAATAGCCAGTTGTGTCCATCAACTTCAGAAGCTGATACTAATTGTCCTCTCCATCTTCCAGTCAAATGGGTAACATCTACAGACAAATAAGGCCTGCATCCACCAAGAAACCCCTGCCAACAAGCCTTGAAACATACAAAAGTCCTTCTGAAGCACTCCTTCTCAAATGACTTCCCTTTTATTTTGAATGGAACTGTATGCTTGTCAATTTCTACAACACTACCTGTACTAGCCATCTCCACTTCAGATTTAAAGGTGTAAAGCAACTGAAAACTTTCATTCCATTGACCATTAATCCTGTCAAGAGCCATTTCTTTAGCTTTGAAAATCCTAATGTAAGAAATTACAATATTATACTTCTCAAAAAGCTTCCCTTGGAGTGTTGTTGGACCAAGACCAGTTTTTTCTCTCAGCCAATCCAATATTGCATCTGCCACCCATCGAGCTTTTGCTAGTTTGGATTTTTCCGCTTCCCCCTTCCCCTCTAGGTGGACATGTGTGCTTGTGTGAGTTTTTCTTTATCTAAAACAAAATAAAGGGTAAAAAATAATGGATAAGAAACAGTACTCAATGATCTAAAATAAAATAATCAATCAACTTGGAGTACCCGAATCAGTTTTCTCTTTAGCATACGAGATGCATGCAACCTCCAAATACACCTATCATATAGACAATAAACTGTGAACCTTCTTGGCTCACTACTTTTAATCTTATACAAATTTTCAGTAAGAATGCAATATGTAGTTACTGCACTCCGACAGTCCGCCATCGATTGAAATATGGTGCCTTCAATAAGCTCAGGATTCTCCCTGTTCCACTCAATTGTTGGCACGTCGTCACCATCGTATTCATAAAAAATTAAGTTGTCATTGTTCTCCGCATCCTCTTCATCGTCAGTGTCATCAAACCTAGCTCGGCTCATGGGCTCCTCCAAATATTCATCATCCACTGCTTGCTGACTGGCTCTATCTACCAGTTCAGGATACATCATCTCGTCTTCATCATCATTTCGAGGCACTTCCTTGTCGGGTTCTGCATCTTCTTCTACAACGACCATAGCAGGTACAGGAGAAGCAGCATCACTACCGGCAGCAGATTCAGCAGCAGACATGTTGTGGCTCCACGAACTACTCGCTTTATTTGGTATCGACCTACAAGGAGTCCCGGGGTGCTGTCCCGAACACCCTTCCCCTTGACTGGTTCTGCGCGTGGCTGAAGCACGTCGATATGAAGTTTACCGGAATGGCTGCCAACATTCAGAGTAAAAAACAACCTGAGATGCTCGTCGCAAGTTAGTGGGAGTAATCTTTGCTCGATACTACTGAAGTAACTCATTTCAACAGCATCGACATTGCTCCATGGATAGGCTGAACGAAGGGTAGTGAGAAAATATCTAAAGAAAATGTTTGTTTCTATCACAACCGGATAGAAAAACGAATGAAAAAATGCGATTTAGTACCACGCGGCTCACTAGTTTTCATTCTAACCGCCAACCGAAAAGTCAACGTAGGATCAATCCTATTTAGTTCAAACATACGGCTGTAGTTGGGCACGGGACAGAGGAAAGAAATTGGAAATATTCAAGCTAAAAAATCTCAAATACGACCTTACTTACAAGCTAGAACACAAATTCAAGGGGAAACGTTGCTTACCCGGGTCTAATCCATGCAGTATCTGCCGTTGATTCGACCCAATCCTCTCCACGGCTGAGGGCATTCTGGGGGTCCTGGATCAACATGGCTTCAGAGATGGTGAGGTGGGGTAGATGAGCCAAATAACACGACGGAGGGGATGGGACGGCGGCTAACGCAGCACAACATCGACGGAGGGGATGAGGCGGCGGCGGAGGGGGCGAGGCTGCGCGATGCGGCGGTGTCGATCTGTTTCAGCTTCAGACAAGCTCGCTTACGTGTCTCCTTGCGCTCCCACTAGGCACGCAACGGTCAAATGAGAACCCGACCTCACTCGTCAGCACAAACTCAGAAGTTGACGGTCAATGTATTGACTGGACGGCAAACACCAGTTATCAACTTTTGCGAGAGTTTCAGCTAAGAGAATGGGGAAAAGTGAGCAAAAGTATAGAGCGTGGGGAAGAACAAGCATGACTATCGAATCGGGGGCACAGGAGTAATAATCCCTTTGTCAAAATAATTAAAATGAGCTAAAAACATGTTATAGATTGGTCTTACAAATTTTCAAAAATCATTTTAAGATGATAACATTGTACAAACCAATAACACTTGGGGTCATTGTTGCACAAAGCAATGACTTAAATTTTTTGTTGCACAAACCAGTGAATTACTACTAAAGTTCTTCAACGAATTACTACTAGAGTCACTTGTTTGTGCAACAAAAAAATTTGAGTTATTAGTGTGTGAAAAAATGGTCCACAAATTGTTGTTTTGTGCAATTTTCTCTTTTATGATATCTAAGTATGATTCTATGTAAGAAACACAAAGGGTGTTGAAATATCATATCATTGTTATTAATAGACGTGCCTATGACTTAACTCCATTTAAAAAAGTCAATAAATTCCAAAAATTCATACCATTGGCATGTAGTCTTTTTATGTGTACTATTTGCTAGGAAGAATGATTAAATTATATTGTGACACCTTTTGAAAAAGGTCTTCACATAATAGCCTATAATCTATGAACATTCATGACTTGCAAGATCATGACCATAACCATGGCATAGTTCATGATAATGTGCGCATTTTTCACATAGTTGCATATTGTCTTGCCAAATTATAGTGACAAAATAGGTTTCCAACTTTTTTTTAACAAAAAATGGTTTCCTACTTTTAAAGTTTAAAAGTGTGTTTTTTTATGAAGAAATGAAAAAGGTGCAAAATGGCATCGTTCCAATTTTGCACAAATCAGATGCCTAATGCGCATTCCAATTTTCTTAGTTTTCTAGCTACTTTTCATAGTTAAAAATAAATTTCAAAATACATGAACAAAACTACTCCCTCCAATCCAAATTAATTATCGCTAAATTGATGTATCTAGATATATTTTAGCGCTAGACAATCTGATTCAGCTATGGAATAAATCAAGAGAGTAGTAGTAATTCCATAGTATAGCAAGTATTGTGCATAAACTGTTCTCACAAGCCTACTCTTAGCAAGCACCATTTTCTGTTTTTATTTGTGTTTTGTGCAGAAGCATCATATCATGTTTTGTTTTTTACGGGAGCGCCGAGTGGAGATTTCGAGCTCCTCCGGTGATATATTAATTTAAACAAATTAAAAAAATCCAATTTAAAAGATTTTTAAAAATATGTCAAAAATAATTGGTATTATCAATGATGTCTCTCACAAATGTGTAAAATTTCAATTCAAAATACTTTGTATTTTGATCTACACAAAAATAAAAAATGTATAAACCTTTGTATAGTGACGAATGCACTAATACAGAAAGCCTTATCTGTGGCGCACCATTTTGCAATTATGTGGCGCACCTAGGGGTTAGAGGGGTGCGCCACAGAATTCACGTCATAGAATTTTTTTCTGTGGCGCACTGTGGCCGTGCGTCACAGAAATGTCAATTCTGTGGCGCACCTTAGCCGTGCACCACAGAAATTTGCAATTCTGTGGCGCACCAAGGGGGGTGCGCCACAGATTTTCTTTTTGAATTTCAAAAAAAAAGCCGACCAGATCTAGATCTAGATCTGGCCGCCGGAATTTCGACAAAATTTTGAAATTTCGCCGGAGCTCGTCGGATGTCGTTGTGACCGTGGGCTTAGGTGGCTTGATCGGTGGTGAGTGGACGATGGGGGTCATCGGAGTTGGTGGAGGAGGAGAAGCTCGCCGGTGGTGGTGGAGGAGGAGGAGCTCGCCGGAGGTGGTGGGGGGAGGTCACCGGAGTTGGTGGTGGAGGAGAAGCTTGATGGAGGTGGTGGTGGAGGAGGAGGAGCTCGCCGGAGGTGGAAGAGGAAGAGGAGAGGAGGTGGTGGTGGTGGTGGAGGAGGAGGAGGAGGAGAGGTGGTGGTGGTGGAGGAGGAGGAGGAGGAGGAGAGGTGGTGGTGGTGGTGGAGGAGGAGGAGGAGAAGGAGAGGTGGTGGTGGTGGTGGAGGAGAGGTGGTGGTGGAGGAGGAGGAGGAGAAGGAGAGGTGGTGGTGGTAGTAGGTGGAGGAGTGAAGTTGGGAGAGAAGTGGAGGAGAAGTGAAATGAGAGAAATGAGAGAAGGAGAGAAAGAAGAGGGAGAAAAGAAGGGTTGTTGGGCAGGATTTAAATTTCGAATCCTGCCCAACAATTCTATGGCGCACCAAATAGGGGTCCGCCACAGAAACCCACAATTCTATGGCGCACCAAGTAGGGGTGCGTCACATAATTTTTTTCTTTTTTTTATTTTCTAGTCAAAAATCTTCAAATGGCCATAACTTTTGTTCCTTTCGAAATTTGGCGATTCTAAAAAAAGCTCGCAGGCCGAAGGCGAGTGAGGTGGGTTCCTTTTTCTCTCTAATTTTTTTTGATATCTTGATCATTTTTTTTCGACATCGTATGCAAAAGTTATGCTTATTTTACTTTTTTTAACGAACTTTTGCTCAGAAAGTCGAAATTCATATTTCAAAATTTGATAAAAAACATAGACCTTCAACTCTCCGTGCATCTATAAGGGATTTATTTTTTGATGCTTTTTAGACCGGCAACTCTTCCGTCAAAAACTAGAAAAAGCGTTCCGGGGGGGGGGGGGGGGGGGGGAGGGTGGAGTTCGTGCGTGGACAGAAATTTTTGGGATGGGAATTCTGTGGCGCACGTGGCAGTTGTGCGCCACAGAAATGCCATATTTCTGTGGCGCACTAACCACCATGCGCCACAGAATAGGAGTGTGACAATGATTGGTGTGGGCTCCAGCATATTTCTGTGGCGCACCACTGCCCCGTACGCCACAGAAATCCTCTTTTCTGTGGCGCGCCCTTGTCCCGTGCGTCTCAGAATTCCGCTTTTCTGTGACGCATTTCCCCCCGAGCGCCACAAAAATAAATTTCTATGGCGCATGGTTACATGGTGCGCCACAAAAAACTATCCATAGAAAGACACTTCTCTACTAGTGATGCATATATTTAAATGTTCAGATTTTGTCATTTTTGTGTAGTCCATGGATTCCAATTTGTGATTTTGCATACTTATAAGATACGTTATCGTATATTTTGTTTGATTTTTTTTCTAAAATACCAGATTTACTGGAGCTCGGGAGCCAAAATGGATTTACAGGGAGCATCATGTTATCATGTTATGTTTATGCTGTGCAGCTGTGGCTTAAAGCGTTAGGCCGGGCTGAATAAAGTACCCGAGTATCAGGTGGAAACCAATTTAAAGTAAAACATGATAAAAACCACGAAAAAAATCGTGTTTAAAAGTTTTAGAAAATTCTCAACAAAAATGCATTACGTTGGAAAGATAGAGTTGTATAGACATGTAAATTGGCAAGTTGATACTAAAGATATGTCTAGGAGCTACGAAAATGCCGAATTTGTCTTTTCCATAACTCCTAAATAAATTTGAGTTTCAACTTGCAAATCTACACATGTCTATGAAACTCTTTCTTACTCAACATAATGTACTCGAATTTTGTTTGAGAATTATTGGAACTTTCAAACATGATTTTTCCACTGAAACTTGGTTTCGACGGGATATTCTCTCGGTCGGGCACACGTCATGCACCAGATCCGCACAAACAAACAAACACCAGGTCCATACACCTGATACCCATCGCTACCATCCACGGCCTCACGAACGGCTGCCGATTTATTTCGTGGCCACTTTAACTTTTGCGCCATCTCCCACCGGTCCACGCGCACGCCTGCCCGTCAATCCCCTCTCTTCTCCGATCGGCTTCCTCGGCTCCGGCGACCGGGCTGCGGCGGGCGCGCGTCTCTTCCAGGTGATAAGATCGATCTTCCTCCCACCTTATCCTGGAAAGCCATAGGTTCTTTCGTTCCCGGCCGCCGCGTTAGATCTGTTCACGTGCTCGGGTTAGTCCGATCGATAGATCGCCTGCGCCCCGCGTTCTCGCTGGCGACGCGGAGCTCGTGCTCCTTCGTCCCGGAGCAAGGAAAATCTAGGGTTTAATTACGCACGTTGTGCCCCCTGTGCTGCCCGCCCCTTCCCGCAAATCGATGTGGTTTCTCAACTCTCCGTGAGCTGAACATCATTTATTATTAATTTAAATTATGCACGCGCACACGTTTGGTTGGTAGTGGCAAATCGATGCTGTGTCTTTGAGCTGAAATTATTATTATGATGATGTGTACACACTTTTTATGTATAGTCAATAGTGGCATTTTGGATATGTACATGGCACGAGATAAAGTTCAGTGATAAGTGCCGAAAACAATTTACTGTTGTACTAGTAAGGACGAATTGCACTGTTTGTTTACTATTAACCACGGTTATAGAAGCCAAATTGGTTGGTGACTCAATTAGCAACCTCCAACTCTCTCTTGTTTCGGTCAACAGAGTAGGAGCAGAAACCGTAAAATCAATCCTGGAGCAAGATCAGGGCCAAATGGAGCCTTGCAAAATCTTGTGTCGAGTTTGCATTATTCGTAAAAAAATAGAAGGTTAACTATGTAGAAATTGATTTTATACGCTGTCTCCAGTATTTCATTCATAATGTACTGTATGCAGTACATTTACATAGGCATTTCTGCAGTATTGAATGAACTTGAGCTCCTTGCAGCAATGATTGAATACCCATGTTATCAAAATTTGCGTGCTGCCATATGTTCTCGCTGAGTTTATTATTTTTATTGCCTGCACGTGCTTATACAAGGATTTCGGATATCTTGATTAGGGTGGCTAACAGGCATGCTTTTCAGTTTTCTGCCTGTAGGTGCACCAGAACAGTTATTTGAATGGCTTCGTCAAAGCTTCAAGCCATCTGGAACCATCCTGCTGGCCCCAAAACCAGTTAGTGGCATTCATATTCGCATTATTTTTGCAGTTCTTATATCTTTCCTGGTTTATGGCTTCGCTAGTTTGTTGTGCACAACCAGCAACCTCGATAATGACTCCCAGAGACATCAGGATAGCTTCTGCTCCTATTTAAACACTATACTATTAGCCAATTACCAGGATTCATGGGCTGGGGATTCCATCTCACAGTTCTGAATAGTATCATAAAACAGGCAGCAGTTTTCCCTTGCCGACCATAAAATCCTCTTGGTATAACCATCAAGTCTGGGAGAGAAGTACAAAATAGTTCTGCGAGCAAATATCTTTTACCAGTTTCAGGTTCTGATGAAGTGGTTGCTGTAAGAAGTTCAACGTTAGCTTTGTTTCCCTGTCGCTGGATTATGTATTTTACTCGTGTCTCCTTTTAGCTTCAAATTGTGTTGTTGTTTTAGGATTGCCAGGTTGTTGGCCTTTTTTAATGTGAAAAATACTGTGTGCTTTTACTCTGTTTTCTGGTTTCAGTATAGATACCAGGTGGATGTTGTTTGTGAAAGAATACCCCCGCTGAGATTTTTTTTTCGAGGACTCGCTGAGAATTAAAATAACAGTCAAACTAGAGACATCACATGGTAGAACCTGAAACCAACAGAACCTAGAGCTGACAACTATTCAGTGCAGAAATCTTAAATTGTTCAATGGTTCTGGCTGTTGCAAGTTCAACTTTCTCCTCCCTTTTGAGGAGCTGGCACCTTCGTGCTGCCACTTCTGCAGGGTTATAAAATTCTGCAATGTGTTAGTTGGGTAAGTCAAGAACATTCTCCATTATGTTCCTGAATATCTAGGGCAGCCAGGAGGCAACCTGGTGGCAAGGTATCTAAGTATCTTTAGCAAGTTTTACAGTTAGGCTTACAAAATCCTTATATGGTTTTGACCCTCAACAAATTGCAATAGTGACAGTGAACTTCCTGCCATACCAAAGCATCACTCACTCATATATGCCCGAGCAAACCTAGTTTTCAGGGCACGAAAGAGTATATCAGCAATGTCTAGTTCACCATAGAACTTAAATGTTCATACCCTTTGGCAGTCATGTAAGCTTGGCATAGGAAAATATTGACTTGTCATGGAAGATTAGACACCTAATATATTACCTCTGTATAATAATAATGTGATCTAGTTGTAAAACTGCAATTTTGTAAAGCCTCCAAAAGACTACTCCCTCGGGAAGTTGCATATCTTTAGCCTTTGCCAACATTGCTCTTATTCGTGACTTGCTTTAGTTGCATTTTTGGCTGTTTGATATACACTTAGCATTAGACTAGTTTATATTTTTGAAATGTATCGTTGTTTTGTATTGCAAATCATGATCAATTCTAATGGCCAGTACTCCGTTGCACTAAACTTTTAGGCATATCTATTGGGCAATGTACTATATATGTTATAAGTATCACTTTAGAGGCTGAGACAATAATCACATTTCATCTCAGTTCATTTTTGGGCTCCAACATTTAAATGGGGGATCAGCATTGCGAACATTGCCGACTTTGCCAAGCCTCCTGAAAAGATATCCTATCCTCAGCAAGTTGGTATGTTCAAGCTATCCAGTCAATCCTGCACGAGCATTTCAAATAACATGCCATCAGTTTACAGTTTATTTATTCTTGTCAACTGCTCACATATGCTTATTCTGTTATATGGTGTGCAGCTGTTGCTTGCACTGGAATCGTCTGGTCACGTTACAGCATGGTTATCACACCGGTAAGCCGTACATACTTGCTATGTTACTATCCTTTTTCATTGTTATGTGCACTGGTTATTATTAGGTGGTGCAGATTATATGTATATCTTAACTGAAATATACGTTTTAACTGTTGCTCATCTCATTACTTTGCGACGCTACAATTTTTTTCCAGAAAAACTGGAACCTTTTCAGTGTTAACGTTGCGATGGCCGGTACAGGCCTGTATCAGCTTTCACGTAAAATAAGGTTTGTTGCGAAGTGAATCCGTCTTATCCCATTTGTTGCTTGAGACAAGTCTGAGAAGAGTGAGCTAACATTGATTGACCTACTTTGCATCGCAGGAAAGACTACTTCTCTGATGAAAATGAGGCAACTGCTGCTTCACTGGAAGGATAGTGACGGCTGACCGGATTAATCGATTGAAAAGCCTGCTGCTGTACTGGAGTCGGTCTCAGATTTCATGTCTGAGATGGGAATCCCTTTTTCTTTCCTTGTAAAAAATGGTTTAGTTTGCTCGGAAGCAATTTTTTCACTCGGACAAGCAAATAATTGTTCATGCGGAATTGTGTGCAGCTAGAAAGGCACGAAGATAATATACACCAACCGCCCCCTTTGTATCCTGTCTTGCTCTTGGCCAATCGGTTTGAAAATGTGTCTTGGCTAACACGCCTTCTGTCGAAGAAGTACTCCATGTTTTCAAATTGGAAGTGGCTAAACAGTGCCCGGGCACTGGATAGCCTTCCGCCGTCCCTGTCAATTTTGTATGCTTTTGCTTCTTTGCCACCAGATTATATGCTCAAAAGGCAGGGTGGAGCCAGGAAATTTCGTTGATGGGTTCACTCAGAATTTTGGCAGGAACTAACTATATTATTGTACAACATTAGACCATCTAAAAAAATGACCATATCACTCAAAGATAGCTTATGAAACCAAAATAGCATAGCATGTATGTATGTTCTATTTAAAACTAAAGAACCTAGGCATACCAGTAAATGAAATCCTAAATTCATTTGTTTACATATTAAAATATAGTACTAAATCTTTTGTAACTTTATTGGCCGCTTATGTCTTCCTGTAAAAATATTAAACAGAAATGGCAAGTTAACTTCGGGGGGTTTAAACAAGTACAGAAAATCAAAACATGAAAAGTCACTCACATTTTGAAGTTTCCCTTGTCGATCCTTTCATATTCTTGAACATATCAAACACGTCATCATTATTAATGATAGAAAATTTGTCTTTCTCACATAGCAAATTAGACAATCGCTCATAAAACTAATCACCCTTTTTATTGCGCGACTTTTTCTTCACAATATTCATAGCTGAAAAGCATCGCTCCACTGATGTTGTGGCAACCGACGATATCAGTATGAACTTCATACTTTCGAAGATAATAAACCAATGGAAAAGTAATATGCTTATTTCTCTACACCGTTAATTTAGCAAGATCGGCAATCCCATCCAAATTGGTAAATCTTTCATCTGCTCTCACATTGTCAATGTAAGTGATACGTTCATGACCAATATCATCCAATTTATCTGAACTAAAACCATCTAGACAAAACTTAGCTAGCTCCACTAAATTGGGCTGAAAGAAGCCATGTGACCAAGAAATGCAGAATTTACCTTATTGAAACGGTCATCAAACTCTTGAAGCTCCGATTCGGTCACGGACTTGACCACTCTATTTGGTAATGCTCGAGGTTTTTCTTATTGTTTTTTTCCCACGGTACATGCCGTTCGACATAATCCTCATGCATGTCTGCATTCTGAGTGTCGTGTTCTTCACGGAAGAAATATGCATTCTATAGAAGTGTGTCCCATCCATTCTTGCTTAGTTCTTGCATCTCATTCCATGTTGACTTCGCACATGGCATGGCATTAAGAATGTCCTGGTCCTTATTTTGTAATGATTGTGACAAAGTATTTGCACTTCCTAATAAATGCAACATCATGTGCAAATAAAACACAAATTCAAATATCGCAAAATATGCTACAAGACCACGTGCCTGTCATTTCTTATCACCTTTTCCTTCTTTTGCAACATATTTCATAACGGAAATGGTAGCAGGGAATAGTTTGACAATACTTGAGAGGGTTCTGTGGTGTGAACCCCAACGCGTGTCACCAGCTCCTTGGAGAGTTTTATCTTGATTTAACCCTGTCCATCTGCTAATCCGGCCACCGCTATGGCCTTTATTGCCTCCTCCCGATGTTTATCTCTAATCATGTCGAAGCTCCAACCACATTAAATAAAATACGGATCATGTAAAAAAAATCTGAAATATCTTCATTCTTCTTTGCTTCTACCAAATAACCAACCGGAGTTGGTGAGCAAAACAATGCACACAATATTCTGACCTATTTTCTTGGAGAATCTTGGCTTTCAAGCCATTGAACTCACCAGGCATGTTGCTTGCCCCATCATAGCATTGGCCTCTCACCTGTTGGCGTTCATTTTTTGACATGTTCAATATCGGAGCCAACGGAAAAATTGAAGTATTGTCTTCATTTTTCGACATGTTCGATATCAGAGCTAATTTTAAGAAAAAATCTGGAGCATGATGTTTAGCTATATTGTGCCGATGTTTAGCCGATATTTACGGCAGTCTTAAAATTTAGCAACAAAATCTTATTAAAAATCTCATTAATTCTCTGTTAAGTTCGACCATTAGATTTGCATTGTAATTCTCCATTGCACATGAGTTGCAAATAGGTTTTGTAGTTGCAATTGAATTTTTGAAATTGCACATGCACTGCAAATGAAAGTGGGTGACCAAGAATTAAGTTAATTCTGGATCGAACAATAATAGTCCATGTCGGGGGGTTACCCCCGAGTAGGGTAAAGGCAAGTGCTAAGGGCAAGATCAGAAGAGACATTTGGCAGAGTAGCTGGCTACCCGGTACTCGCTACCCGGTCGACTGCTATTCGGCCATACACGCTGATGGCCAGGAGGAAGAATCAAGGAAATTATTCTCCTCCGAGTAGAAGAAGTGGTCCGAGTAGAGATGGCGGTCTCCTACTCGGGCCAGAAGTCAAAGGAGCCGTTCTGACACAGGATCCCGCGTATCCTGGGTCCGTACTGGTGCACTGTTCATCTGCAGAGCGCGTGCTTATCCGCGCCAGGGTGTCAGCAGGGCGGTGCAGGTTAGGGGGCCTACCCCGTGACAGTGTCAGTGATAACAGATCAATTTCTTGGTTTTGCACAACGACTTTCTACATGGAGACAAACTAGGAAGCCAAATCTGTCAGCGGGAAGCTGGAAGTGTATAGTGTGCACACTATGTCGACATCTTGGCTGTATTCGGCTGGGCACCAGTATATAAGGTGCCCTGCCTCCTCCTGCGCGAGGGACGACACTACTAGAGGCTATAGTTACATAGAGAGAAGGGTGGCTACTCGGCCATAGGCAAAACTTGTACTGTGGCTACTCGGTGAGATACCAATATAAAGAGAGAAAGGCAGGAGTAGGGGTTTTACCTCCACACGAGGGCCCTGATCCTGGGTAAATCTTGTTGTTTGCCGTGCTAGATTCATTCCTCACGCGGCTACTCGCTGCGTGATCCCTCCCCGAGCGCCTCCAGCGTCCATCGTCCCCACAACTTTAGCCATCCTATGGCATCTGCCGTGACACCACCACGACAGTTGGCGCCCACCGTGGGGCAACCAGCGGCGCTGGCTGGAGTTTACGTTCGGACGGGATCCATTTCTGCTACTGGGAGCGCGTGGTCTGTGGCCTTGTGCACAGATTCGGCTCTTTCGACTTCGTCACCGACAACGCCGGCGATTTCGGCGGCAGGGCCATGCCGGAGGGCGGCGCGGTGCTCTCCTTCGGCTCGCACCTCGTCTACGTCGCCACCGTCATCGACCGCGAGTACCCCGAGCAGGTGCATGTCGCGGAAGATCGCCCTGCTGTCATCGCTGCCCGCAGGAGGCCGATTGGCCGCTCTGCGGACAGCGTGGAGGTGATGATGACCGGCCCTGCTGCTGATGCCGGGAAGGGCGCGGCTGCTGCCGCGGGCGTCATCGAGGACCTCGCTGGCTCGAGTTCTGGCGGGAAGACCCACAAGCCCTACGAGAAGGATTGCAACCTTCCCCCCTCCACTACTCCGACGATACCTGCGTCCGCCGTGCGGATGGGCATGCCGCCTCCCACCGAGCTCGAGCTCATGACCATGCGGGCGCAGCTCGACCAGAAGCGCCAGGCGCTGCTCGCCGAGCAGCTGGAGCTGGAAAAGGTTAGGCTTGAGCTGAACCTGGACCAGAACGAGTACAACAGAGCTCACGGCTTCACGCCCGTAGTCAGGAGGCCTGCCAAAGCTGGCGCTACGCGCCGCAACCTAGGCACCGAGATGGCAGCAGTTGGAGAAACTGCTGGCCAAGCTGCTAGCCAAAACACCGCCACCACCAGACCCAAACAGCACCCCCGCCAAAACCCTTAGAGCTGCTGAGGCTGTAGCTGCTGAGTTGCCGCATCTCGCTGGCGACGCGCGCGTTAGGCAGCAGGAGAGGCTCAATGAGCTAGTGCTAGAGGCTGCTAGGCAGAACGAGGAGTTCCGGAAAGCCAATCCGGGTGCCGGAGCTTCTCAGGTGGTGCACTCGCATGCGGCTAGATCTAACGATTAGGCCTCATCACCGCATCCCAGCCGGGAGAGGGACCGGAGTGGGCACTCTGGCAGAGACAGGCAGATGCAGGTGTACGACCCGGCTGTCGCCGCGAAACAGCACGCTGTGCCGCGACAGTCCGGTCAAAAACACAACACTGCAGGAGCAGGCTATCAAGCCCATAAAGCTCACAGCCAGGCCCGAGATGGAGAGCGCCCAGGCCCTTCTCAGCATCCGGTTGCTCAGCCTACTCGGCAGAGGCCACAGCCGCGCGCAGTCGCGCCAGCCGTCAACCCGGTGGAGCAACCTGCAGTCGTGCAGGTGGACAGATATGATGATGGCTACTCGGCTATGGGGTTGGCTGGCTATGATATCCTGGATCGCGTGGGCGAGCATGTGCTGGAGCCCAGTGATGCAAGGCACAAGCTGGACCGGATCAGCTTATCCGCCCAACTCGAGAGCAAGGGGCCGCCTGGCCCAGAATGTTTTGGCCCACGCATCATGACAGAGCCATTGGTGAAGCAGTTCCAGCTCGCTAGGGGGACCAAGTGCTATGACGGCAGCACCAAGCCGGAAGACTGGCTCAACGACTATGTCACAACCGTGCACATTGCAGTCGGCAACCGGAGATGGGCCGTGCGGTACATCCCGCAGATGCTCGAGGGACCGGCAAGAACTTGGCTCAACAACCTGCCCAAGCACATCATCAACTGCTGGCTTGACTTCGCGGAGGCCTTTGTCAGCAACTTCACCAGCACCTACCGAAGGCCGAATAGGCCGCAACAGCTATCCGCTTGCAGGCAGCGGGAAGAGGAGACGGACCGAGAGTATCTTACTCGGTGGAGCACTCTGAGGAACACCTGTGAAGGTGTGAACGAGGCACAGGCCATCACTTGGTTTGCGCAGGGTTGTAGGCATGGCAGCATGTTGTGGCAAAGGCTGCAGAGAGAGATGCCGAGTACTCTCGCTGAGACCATCCGAATTGCGGATCAGTATGCACTCGGCGACCCAACTCAGCCTCTTCTTGATGCTGCTGAGCCGAGAAGGAGCTACAACAACAACAGCAACAAGCGCAATGAGTTCCGCAACAAGCGCAGAGGTGACCGGATTGATACCCGGTACGATCCAGAGGAGGTGAATGCCGTGGCTACCGGAGCTGGGAGTAGCCAGAGGCCAAAAATTGCTGGAGCCCAATACGGGCAGAACCAGAATCAAGGCCAAGGCAACAAGAAGCAGGGTAGCGGCAACTCGGGTCCTGCTCCGAACTTTGTCTTCAAGGACATGAAGGATGGCCCATGCAGCTTCCATACTCGGCATCCCGCTAGACCCGCCAACCACACTACTCGGCAGTGCAGTTGGTGGGAAGAGATCAAGAATGAGGGCCTGCCTCCCCCTCCTCCTCTGCCAGCTGTGAATGCCGCGGTGCAGCCTGCTCGCGCACCTGCTGCTCGGCCTCCAGTGTTCCCAAGAAGAGAGAATGTGAACCAGGTGGCTTTAGGAGCCAACCGCTACTTCAACAACGATGGCTACCGTAACAACAACGACAACAACAACTACTACACCCGCAACAACAACAGAAACAACAACAACAACAACAACCAAGGTAACAACAACAACGGCAACAATGGTGGTGGAGATCGCAACCGGTACCAAGAGCATCACGAGAGCTATATGATCTTCACCTCTGAGCCCGTTGACAAGCAGTCTCAGCACAGGCGTGCCATGGAGGTCAATGCTGTGATCCCTGCTGTTCCTCACTACATGCACTGGTGCAACCAAGAGATCACGTTGTCCAGAGCGGATCATCCTAAGGTGATGCCCAATCCGGGTAGCTACGCCCTGGTGCTGGATCCCACCTTCTTGGGCCCTCAGAAGAATGTGAAGTTCAGCAAGGTTCTGATCGACAACGGCAGCAACATCAACATTGTGTACAGAGACACACTTGAGAAGCTCGGTTTGGCCGAGAACATGCTGCTACCCAGCAAGACCACTTTCCATGGCATCGTGCCGGGAGTTTCTTGCAATCCGATTGGCCGAGTATGGATAGACGTGCTATTCGGCACCAGGGAGAACTGCCGCACAGAGAGCCTGCAGTTCGAGGTGGTTGATCACCAGAGCCCTATCACGCTCTACTCGGCATGCCTTCTCTGAGCAAGTTCATGTCCTCTACTCATACTGCATATCTGAAGATGAAGATCCCTGGTCCCAATGGTGTGATCACCATCTCAGGTGATTACAAGAAATCTATGGAGTGTGCCTCTGCTGGTTCTCGGTTGGCGGAGTCTATGGTGATTGCTGCCGAGAAGAAGAAGATGTACGAGGTGGTGGCTATGGCGCAATCCGCGCAAGCTGGTGCGCCTGGCATGCCGAGTTCCCAGCACGGGACGGCGTTCCAGGCATCCCAGGAGACGAAGAAGATCCAGGTCGACCCTGAGTTCCCCGACCGAGTTGCCATCATTGGCTCAGGGTTGGGGGAGAAATAGGAACGTGTTCGCCTGGTCCAATGAAGATTTACCAGGTGTCCCGAGGGAGTTGTTTGAGCACTCGCTACATGTGCGTCCTGACGCCAAGCCAGTGAAGCAGGCTATGCGCCGCTTCGGAGATGAGAGAAGAAAGGCCATCGGTGATCAGATCACCAAGCTGCTGATAAGCAATTTCATCATGGAGGTGCTGCATCCGGATTGGCTGGCAAACCGGTCATGGTCGAGAAGAAGAAGGAGGATCCCAAGGCCGCTACCGCGTGGCGCATGTGCGTCGACTACACCGACTTGAACAAGGCCTGCCCCAAAGATCCCTTTCCGCTACCCCGCATCGATCAGGTGATCGATTCCACCGCTGGTTGTGAGCTGTTGTCTTTCATAGATGCCTACTCTGGTTTTCATCAGATAGCTCTCAACCCTGCTGATCAAATAAAGACTGCTTTCATTACCCCGTACGGGGCTTATTGCTATCGTGTCATGTGCTTTGGTTGCGGAATGCGGGTGCAACTTATCAGAGATGCATGCAGAAATGGTTGCATGATCAACTCGGCAAAAATGTGCAGGTGTACGTAGATGACATAGTCATCAAAACGAATAAAACACATACTCTTCTTAGCGACCTTGAGGAAACTTTTGTCAATTTGCGCAAGTATAAGATGAAGCTGAACCTGAGTAAATGCACCTTTGGCGTCCCGGCTGGCAAGCTACTCGGCTTCTTGGTATCCAGTCGGGGCATTGAGGCCAATCCTTCAAAGATAAAAGCTATTGACATCATGTCTTTGCCGAGATCCCTGAAGGATGTGCAGAAATTCACTGGTTGCTTGGCATCTCTGAGTCGTTTCTTGGGCAGAATGGGCGAGAAGGCCCTGCCTTTGTATCAATTGATGAAGAAAAGCGACAAGTTCGTCTGGACACCGCAAGCTGATGTGGCATTCAAAGAACTGAAGGCAATGCTAGGTAGCGCTCCCATCTTGGCTAGTCCGCTACCCAAGGAGCCAATGCTGCTGTACATTGCCGCTACTAACCGGGTAGTCAGCGTGGTGATTGTGGTGGAACGAGAAGAGGAAGGCAAGAGTGTGCATCGGCCGGTGTACTATCTCAGTGAGGTGCTGTCCAGCTCCAAGCAGAACTACCCGCACTACCAGAAGATGACTTACGGCGTGTACCTAGGCGCCAAGAAGCTAAAGCACTACTTCCAAGAGCATCCTATCACCGTGGTGAGCTCCGCGCCCATCTCGGATATCATGGGCAACAAGGAAGCAAGTGGCAGGGTAGCCAAGTGGGCAATCGAGCTAGCCGCCTACCCTCCTGCGTATGCGAGAAGAGAAGCCATCAAGTCTCAGATCCTGGCGAAATTTCTTGTGGATTGGGCTGAGGCGCAATATGAGCCTCCTACTCCGGTATCCAACTACTGGAAGATGCACTTCGATGGCTCCAAAATGAAGGAAGGCTTGGGTGCTGGCGTAGTGCTCACGTCACCCAAGCGAGATCAACTCAAATACGTGCTGCAAATTCACTTCAAGGCATCCAACAACGTAGCAGAGTACGAGGCTGTGGTACATGGCTTGAAGGTAGAAAAGGAGGTTGGTGTGCAGCGCATCATATGCTATGGTGACTCGGATCTGGTTGTGCAGCAAGTTTCTGGCACTTGGGATGCTCTGGATGCCAACATGGCGTCATACCGCTTCCTGGTCCAAACAATGACTGGATTCTTCGAAGGCTGCGAGTTCCAACACATCCACCGAGCAGAGAATGAGGCCGCTGATGAGTTGTCCAAGTTGGGGTCTTCTCGGTAGTACATCCCGGCTGGGATTGCCTTGGAGCATTTGAGAAAGCCACCCATCAATCCATCCCCCAACTCGGAGTCCATTTTCGTTCCTTCTCTGCCTAGTGAAGAAGCAGTTCCAATGGAGATTGACTGGGAGAATGCAACAGGGAACCCGGGGACTGCAGTCTCCAACCCGGGGACTGGCGCCTGCAACCCGGGGATTGCCACTCCTTACTCGGGGACTGCCACTCCTTACTCGGGGACTGCCCCTCTCAGCTCGGGGACTATCGCATTCCTTGAAGAAGTCCTTGCAAACCATTCGGGGCTGCAGAGAGTCAACCCCAACTTAGAAAAAGATGAAGCGGTAGCTGTTCCAGTGGAAGTGGACGAACCAGTGTTTCCCGCACGGGAGACACCGGGTTGGGCTATGCCCATATTATCCTTTCTAAAGTACGGTACCCTACCAGATGATGAGGTAACCGCAAGGAAGATTCAGAGAAGATCCAAGGGCTACACCATCTTCAGAGAGGTGCTGCATAAAAGAAGTCCCACTGGCGTGTTGCAGCGCTGTGTGGAACCAGAAGAAGGAGAAGAAATTCTGGTGGAGATACACCAAGGAGAATGCGGGCATCACGCCTCTTCTCGGGCTCTAGTCAAGAAGGCTTTTCAGCATGGTTTCTTTTGGCTCACTGCTTTGAAGCAAGCTGAAGATATCGTGAGAAAGTGCAACGGCTGCCACAGATTCGCAAGTAAGATCCACATGCCTGCCTCCGAGTTGAAAACCATTCCCATCACTTGGCCATTTGCTGTTTGGTGTCTGGATATGGTCGGTCCCTTCAAGCCGGCTAGAGGCAATATGACTCACATCTTAGTCATGGTTGATAAGTTCACCAAGTGGATTGAAGTGAAGCCTATTCGGAAGTGTGATGGAGCTACTGCCGTGAGTTTCCTGAAGGATGTGATCCTAAGATACGGCTACCCGCACAGCATCATCACGGATAATGGCACAAACTTTGCTGAGGGTGCCATGGTGAGATTCTGCAGAGATAAGCACATCCGACTAGATGTCGCGTCCGTTGCGCATCCCGCCTCCAATGGGCAGGTGGAAAGAGCGAATGGCATGGTACTGGCAGGCATAAAGCCAAGGCTGATTGAGCCGCTGCTGAAAACACCAGGGTGTTGGCTAGACGAGTTGCCAGCGGTGTTGTGGAGTCTAAGGACTACCCCTAACCGGTCAACCGGCTACACACCATTCTTCTTGGTTTACGGGGCTGAGGCCGTGTTGCCAATCGACCTACAGCATGACTCCCCCCGAGTAACCCTCTACACTGAGGCGGAGGCGAGAGAAGCTCGAGAAGATGACGTTGACCTGCTAGAAGAAGCAAGAGAGCTTACTCTGTCAAGTTCAGCTGTTTACCAGCAAAACTTGAGGCGTTATCACAGCCGGAAAGTGAACCCAAGGGTTTTCCGAGAAGGAGACATGGTGCTTAGGCTCGTGCAGCGCACAACCGGGATGCACAAGCTATCCCCTCCGTGGGAAGGGCCTTTCATTGTGAGCAAGGCTCTACACAATGATGCCTATTACCTTGTTGACGCACACCCGCCCCAGAAGAACAGGCCGGATAAAGCTGGGGAGGAATCTAAACGCCCCTGGAATGTAGCTCTACTCCGTCGCTTTCATTCATGAGCAAAAGTGTGTATGTACTCTCTTATCCGAGTTAAACTCCTACCCTGCAATCGAAAATTGAACTCGGGGACTGCCCTCGTCCAAAAATGTTCTAAGTGTTTCTATTCTGCTGTATCTTTGTCTACTCGGTTGCTATGTTTAGAATTTCAAAAGCATACAAAGTAGTGTGTTTACACTCACCGGACACTCTGCGAATCTGCTGCTGTCCGCAACCCGGCTTCATGGCAAGCCAGAGAACAAGCCAAAGAGTCAATAAACACATGAAAAATTGCGAAGGAAAGGAAGCGTATGGCAACCGAGTAGAGCGTTCCTTATTGCTTTTCTGTTAACTTTTTTTGGCTAGGTGGTGGGTAGCGTTACTATGACTGTTTCTAAGTGGCTAAGTATTTGAAACTCCAACTTTGAACTCTTGTGACTCGAATACCAAAAAAGCAACAAGTTGCAGGTAAGAGCTGAGATAAAAAGGAAGAGTGAATGAGAAATGCAACTCGGGGACTCGCATGATAACGCAACCCGGCATCGAGCCAGAGCTGCTCAAATTACTAAGTATAAAACATCAAGTGGAATAAAAACTGAGTAGCAACGGGAAGAATAAATGTTTGATACATATGCACCCGACATCCCGGGGATCTGATGAAAGTTTCAAAACATAAGTGTTTCAGGAAAGAACTAGCTTGAGGTCGCGGTGTTATCCAAGTTGGCGTTGGCGGCATCCACTTCAGGGTTGGCAACAACTTGATCTGAGGTGGCAGTGGCCACCGAGATGGGGTCGGATTGAGTGCGGGGTAGCGCCGCGTCGCCGAGTGCCGTGCCGGAAGATGAGCCCATCTCGGGAGCTGCACCCTGGGTGGCGTCCTGGCTCTCGATCTCCTCATCGCTACCCGCGGTGGCCTTGCCCTTCCCCTTCTCGGCGCTTGTCTCTTCAAAGCAGCCCAAGTCTTCCGACTCGGTCTCCTTGTCGTCGTCTTCATCCTCATCATCACCTTCCGCATCCGTATCAGGCTCGGTGAGGCCTTCGATGAAGCGCGCGGTATCTGCGTAGGAGGCGATCTCATACGCGACTGCCTGGCGGCGAGTCACACACTCGGGATCCTTCTCCCACTTTGAGTCCCGGCGCATCTCGAGGATGGTATTGAGATTGAGATTCTCATACCAGCTGCAAATGAAGAGGAGAAGCATGTCGGCGCCTGCCCGAGCTCTGGATGCACGCCATTTCTTCAATTCGGCTTTGACACCGTTCAGCTTCTCGGCGAGCGCGCGAATAGTTCTTGGCAAAGGATCTTGAGGCCAGAATAGCACATGAAGCTTGAAGGCAGTGGACGCCAAATCGGTGCCCAAGCCCCTAAGACGCTGAACCTTTCCCTGTAGGTTTGTGAAGCTATCTTCAATCGAAGCATTGGTGTCCATGGGCAGTCCCTTCTCGGTGCGAATTTCTTGGGCCTTGGACAGAGCAGGTTTGCAAGACGAGCAGAGATCGGGGAAGATTTCTGAAAATTCTATCAGAGAGAATTAGAAACGGAGGCAGAGAAGAGATGCAAATCAAGCCACAAAGAAGAAGAAGGAAGCAGGAAGGTGCAGAGAAGCGAGAGCTTACTGTTCAGGTCCCAGAGTAGCAATTGCAGCTTCCTCTTCCATGCCTCCTCGTCATCAATGTGCTTCTCTTCAACCTTGCGGAACTCGGCCAGCTGGCTCATGAGGTCCACGTTGCTCTTCTTCAACACCTCGTTCTCCAACTCGAGGGCCCTCTGCTTGGCCTTGAAAGCTGCCTCCATCTTGTCCTTCTCGGCGGTTAGGTCTATGGCGTCCTGAAGGGCAGCCCTCAACTGGACTTGCAGCGGTTCCATCTCGGTGACGTGCTTGTTCTTGAGCTCAACTTCTTGGCTCTCCAGTTGCTGTTTCACCTCAGCAGGTTTCAAGCAGTCGAGGTGCTCTTCACGGAACTTCTTGTGGTCTTCTGCGGATAGAAGAGCACGGTCAGCTGAGTAGCAAAGGAGAAGGAGGAAAACAAGCAGAGCAGACGGCAACTCACCTTCCAACTTCTTGATGGTGGTCTCAGCATTAGCAACGAAGACATGGCAGTGTTTGTGTTCCTCTGCCATCGCCTCAAATATGCCTGCAGAGTAGAAGGAGTTAGAGCAAAAAGCAAATACGGGCGTAAACACAAAACGCGTTAACCGAATAGCTAGAAGCTTACTCTCGAGTGCTGAAAGCTGGAGGGCACGATCCACGGCTGCTTGCTCCGTCTCAGCATCACTTTTGCGTTCTGCTTGCAGGGCCTCAAGGCGCCTTTTGGCAATGCTATGATTCCAGAGCAGCCGCCGGTAGAGAGTCGTCCTCTTCAAAATGCTATTCTGAGAAAAAGAAAGAAAGGGAGTTAGACAGTGTTTGGAAGATTTGGCCCGAGAAGACGGCAACTCGGTTGAGTACCCGTCTACTCGGCCCGAATCTCGGGGACTGGATGGTGGTTAAGGAGAAAGAGAAGAATAGAAGAAGAAGGAGAATTGCAACTCGGAACAAGAAACCGCAACTCGGAAAAAACAAACAAAACTTACAGCATAGGTCTGTTCAAGATCTTCAGCGGCTTTGCGGTGGACATACATCTTTGCGGCCAGCGTGCTGGTAGTGGACGAAATGGTCATGGGAGTGTAGCCCATGTCCGCCTTGTTCCAATCAACGCGCCAGTGGTCCAGCGTGCCCAAGGCCAGGCCATGCCAGGTTTTGTTGCCAAGGACTTCGCTGTTCCATTCCGCTTCGATGAAGCCTACCCGGTCGATCATCTGCTCGAGCCCCTGGGACACCACCTCAGTCTCCTGGACCTCGCGCGAGTAGATCGAAAGGGGCTTGTGCTTTGCTGGCAGCTTGGAGTCCACCGCCGTGGCCTGCTTGCCCTTCGTAATAGCGAGCCGCTGCTCGGTCTTGTTCAGATTGATGCCATACTGCTCGCCCATCTGCACCATGTAGGGCAGGTAGCTAGGAGGATCTTGAGCGCTCGATCCCGCGCCTGCACCAGCAAAGCTGCCAGAAGCGCCGATGGTGAGCTGCCCAGTCTTCGCGGCAGGCTTCACAGGTAGTTTAGGCGGCGTCATCTTGGCAGAATCCAGCGCAGCGTTGCGCGATAGGTTCTTGCGGACTGCGGCATCAGGCTGAGTAGCCTGCTTCTCGGCGGCATCCGTCTTCTTGATATTCTGTTTGGCTGGAGGGCTTGGTGCGGTCTTCTCGGTGTTCTGTTTGGCTGGAGGGTTTGCTGTGGTCTTGGTCTTCTTCGCTGGAGGGATGGAGGCCGTAAGTGGAGCAGCCTGCTGGGTAGGCGGCACAGGGGGCTGGCTACCCGACGCAGCGTCTGGCTGCGCTTGGCTCTGCGGGTTCTGCTCCACCGCAGTCGTCTCAACCCGCTGCTCGGCAGCGGGATCTGGTCGTGCATCTCCTTGTACTTCTACCCGCGGCTGGGCCGCGGGATCATCTTGAACAGCAGCCCCAACTTCCGGCTGCTCCTGGTTCTCTTCCTGCCGCTCAAGGGCGGCACGATCTTGGTACTCGGCGTCTTGTTCAATGTTCTCCCCAGCTGCGGCAGCTGAAGGAGAAGGTGGGGTCCCGTCTTCAGCAGCATCCTGCGCACCTTGTTCTGCGTGGGCCTGCTGCTCTGTGTCCATGTCTTGGACACCAGCGCCAATGTCTCCGACGTTGGTGCCTTCGTCTTCTTCCTTCACGGGCGAGGGCGCACGCGTCCTATCCCGTGCCGTGGTCTCGTCCTCATCAGAGAGATCGATGAGCTTCTCGAGGTCGATGGCGGACTGTTTCTTGGATTTGGTGGGAGCGGCAGCAGCATCAGCGTCCAAGGGAGCGCTGAAGAGAAAAAGAAGTTCAGAAAAGGAGAGGGAAAGAAGAACACCAGGAAGCAATGACAAGATATAAACCAGAGGGAAACTGCTTACCCTTTGCGGGAAGGGGGTAGCCTTCGGCCTGAAACCTGCTTCTTCTTCTTCTCGGCTTTCGGCTTCTTGGCGGCGGGCTCTTGAGCACCGCTACCCGCCCTCTTCCGAGTGGTGGGTGCAGCCACCGCGAGCGGATCGACGTCGAAGACGTCATCATCTTCCTCCTCCGCATCGGCGTCGTCTGCAGAGTATAAGAGAGTAAACGGTTGAGAAGCGGAAAGGAAGAAGAAATAGCGCTACCCGTAGCAGCAGAGGCGAGCTCAGTCACCTTCTTCATCGTTCTCAGACCAATCCCGAATGGAAGCATCGACGTGGTGCTTACCATGCTGTTCGGCACGAGGGACACAGAGGGTGTCCTGGGTGTCGTAGGCGGTCTCGTCATCCTCTGTCCGGTCTGGGTCCCAGTTGGCCTCAAGGCGCTCCTGGTTCTCAGCGAGCTGGCGGTCAAGGTGCTGAAAATACAAGCAGGCAGTACAAATCAGTTGAGCAACACAAGGGAATCCTAATTGGTATGGAATACATGTGCAAAGCGTGTTAGGATAAGATCCAGTACTCGGTATGGCGTGCAAACACAAAGCACATAAAGCCTAACGGATACTAGAAAGTTCCCTACTCGGTATGGCGTGCAAACAAAAGCACATAAGGCCTAAGCAGATACTAGCAAGATCTCTACTCGACATGGCGTGCAAACACTAAGCACATAAAGCCTAACAGATGCTAGAAAGTGTTCTACTCGGTGCAACATGCAAATACTAAGCATCCTAAGCTGGAAAGCCATCTACTCGGTATCATAATGCAAAGATAAAGCATAAAAGTACCAACCTGTCCGATAGGCTTCTCGCGGCTATACGGCACAAAGCCGTATTGCCAGTGGTCGGTGAGGCCAGTGCTCATGATCGAGCGCGCCCAGACGGCCACATCCGCGTTGCTCAACTCGAACGTGGTCGTCCTTGTGCAGTCTCTGTTGCCGCCCATGTAGCACATGAGGTGCGCACGGCGCTGCAGCGGGAGCACTCGCCTGGAAATCCAGCAGGCGATGGGGTCGTCGCTCTTGAGTCCCAATTCCTTCAGCTGGGCGAGGCGCTTGTTGACCTGCTTGATGTCGCCATCTAGAGGTGGCTTGTATCCCCAATTCTGTTGAGTGGGCGCCGTGTTCGTCCACTTGGGGAGATTGATCTGGTCCATGGGGGCACTCCTTCTTCAACATCAACATTCTTCACGTAGAAGAAGGATCTCTGCCACTTGCGCACGGAGTCGAGGCCCTTGATGCGCGGATGGTTGGTCCCGCCGCGTTGCAGCATCATAGCGCTGCCAGTCTTGGTCATGCTGCGGGTGCTCTCCGTGCTACCCGGCTTGGGCACGCTCTGCTTCCGGAAGAAGAAGTAGCGCGCCCAGGTGTGCACCGTGGGGCGCACACCCAAGAACGCATCGCACACCATGGCGTGGTATGCGAGCATCACCATCGCATTCGGCGGCAGGTGGTGCGGCTGGAGCCCGAAGTGATTGAGGAACGAGCGGAAGAAGTCAGAGACGGGAAGCCCGAATCCCCGCTTGAAATGAGCGAGGAACACGAAGAACTCGTCCGCCTCCGGAGTGGGGACGTGCTCGCCGTTCGCGGGCCTGCAGCGCACGCCGGCGGGAACCCGGCGGGTGTTCACGAGCCACTGGCAATCGTCTGCCGTGACTTCGGATCCAGCCCATCCGGCGCGGGCATCATCATCACGAGCCATGGAGGCGAAAGGATTCGGTGGTTTGGTGGAGATTGGATATGGATTGCTTGCCTTTCGGCGTCGCACGGAGCAGCGGCGCGGAGAGATGCGCGGCGGCGGAACTGCTCGGTGGCGGCGGAGAGGCGAAGAGACAAGGAGTGAATAGGAGCAGGAAGGGGAAAGAGGAGTTACCGAGGGGGTATTTATTCCTCCCCTCGGGTATCCGTTACTAATGGAGTTAGTGGGATCAGTTTGTGCGCGGAGATCGTGCAACGTGGGGTGTGGGCCGGTTAGAAACGCACACAGCGCTGTTTGCGCGCGTAACGGCCGCAATCGATCCCACGTCGAGATCGTGGGCGAATAACTGCACTTGATGTGACCTAACGGGCCGGTGGGCCCAGGTCGCAGTGATGGGCGCGTGGCCTGTCATATCCCGGGCACCGAGGCGTCGGGGGTATGGGAACATGACACGTGCTCAGTTGCAATGCAGAAAGGCAGATTTCGTCTGCCACGCCGAGATTCTCTCCAGAAATTCCGCAAAGTCATTTTACTCGGCGACAGAGAAGAGAAATGGTTCTATTCGGAAGAGAAGAAACTCGAGCCAGAATTAAGGGCTACTCGGAGGTTCTACTCAGCATCCTGAACTTCAAAAGCAAGATTGGTTTTTAAGCTGGCAGAGCCCAGTGAACGAGTTCACAGGACTCTACCAGCTTCGGGGACTAATGTCGGGGGGTTACCCCCGAGTAGGGTAAAGGCAAGTGCTAAGGGCAAG
This sequence comes from Alopecurus myosuroides, assembly GCA_028641055.1. Classification (NCBI taxonomy): domain Eukaryota; kingdom Viridiplantae; phylum Streptophyta; class Magnoliopsida; order Poales; family Poaceae; genus Alopecurus; species Alopecurus myosuroides. The sequence goes on from CM054057.1 coordinate 485,749,885, forward strand.
ATCAGAAGAGACATTTGGCAGAGTAGCTGGCTACCCGGTACTCGCTACCCGGTCGACTGCTATTCGGCCATACACGCTGATGGCCAGGAGGAAGAATCAAGGAAATTATTCTCCTCCGAGTAGAAGAAGTGGTCCGAGTAGAGATGGCGGTCTCCTACTCGGGCCAGAAGTCAAAGGAGCCGTTCTGACATAGGATCCCGCGTATCCTGGGTCCGTACTGGTGCACTGTTCATCTGCAGAGCGCGTGCTTATCCGCGCCAGGGTGTCAGCAGGGCGGTGCAGGTTAGGGGGCCTACCCCATGACAGTGTCAGTGATAACAGATCAGTTTCTTGGTTTTGCACAACGACTTTCTACATGAAGACAAACTAGGAAGCCAAAACTGTCAGCGGGAAGCTGGAAGTGTACAGTGTGCACACTATGTCGACATCTTGGCTGTATTCGGCTGGGCACCAGTATATAAGGTGCCCTGCCTCCTCCTGCGTGAGGGACGACACTACTAGAGGCTATAGTTACAAAGAGAGAAGGGTGGCTACTCGGCCGTAGGGAAAACTTGTACTGTGGCTACTCGGTGAGATACCAATATAAAGAGAGAAAAGCAGGAGTAGGGTTTTACCTCCACACGAGGGCCCTGAACCTGGGTAAATCTTGTTGTTTGCCGTGCTAGATTCATTCCTCACGCGGCTACTCGCTGCGTGATCCCTCCCCGAGCGCCTCCAGCGTCCATCGTCCTCACAACTTTAGCCATCCTATGGCATCTGCCGTGACAACACCACGACAGTACATGTCCTTAAATACTACCACCTCTGTCCCATAATATAAGCCGTTTGGGCAAACTAAGTTTAGTTTGGCAAAACAGGTTATATTATGGAACGGAGGGAGTAAGTAAGTTTTTTGTTAACTAAGACTTGCGTTGACCAATCTAATCGCGACAATCGCCCTTCGAAGACCAAATATTGCGCTCGTACACACTAACTAGTGTAGTCAAGTGTCACATCGGGTTTACCATTTTACATGTGCGCGTAATGTGACAGAACGTAAATTACACTTGAAATTACCAATGGCTCTAATGGCGCACACAAAAACAAAAACAGAAGAAATAAGTAAATGCAGATAGGATCTTCAAACAAAATAAAGAGTACATTCATGTGTTCAATTCTGCCCTGCAATGCCCAGGCGGTGTAGAAGCTGATGGATTGATTCCTGAAACACCCCACGATCAGACTGGATTAAGCTATCTACGACCCTCTCGCCCTCCGGATAGCCGTTGTACCAATCGGTCACAAGCATGAAGAAGACGATGGCGAACCAGGATGCAGGGATGAGGACGACGAACACCCCGACAGAGGTGGCGACATCCAGCGCGAGGTCGCATTCATGGGAGTCACAGTAATCGATCAATTCGGAGAAGGCGAGCATCAGCGCGAGGAAGAAGAAAAGCATCACCCAGATGAACATGCACCTGCAGCACTCGGTGGGCTCTGCCCCCACCGCCACGCCGCGATGGGGATCCTCGACGTCGGCCATAGAGCTGGCTGGCAGCCACCGCGTAGTTTCGCTCCCGACTGATAGATAGATCGCATCCTAGTATTAGGAGTATATATTTGCGTGTGTCGTGGCTTGGTAGTTTATTTATAGACGCCTCTTCAGGTTGTGTTCGGATCGGTTTCCTTCACATGCATGGCTAATTGACAAGAGGCCTGATCGAGTACTAATCCAAGTTTGGCTAGCACCTGGTATATATACTACAGTACTTATTGCTACTATTACATGTTAATTAGGCCTAAATTTGTGACGAGTTATTATCATGCATGCATCACTAGTCGTGTCGTAGCTAATCGGGCGGTAAGTGGCGATGGGAGTGGCGACCGCCATGGCGATCTGCCGGTGGCGCTCGGCACTTCAGTGGATTTCGCTCCTGCGATGGTGGGCGAGGGGAGCTCTACGGGGGTGTCATCTCCCGTCGGAGGGAGGTTCTGGGCGTTAGCAACTTCGGACGAGGAGGAAGATGGGGAGATCGTGCAATCCCCGGCCATGCGCTACTACGAGAAGATCCAGTCGGCTATCAAAACATCAACTCTGGTGTCGGATCGTTCCGTGCGATCTGATACGTCGAGGATGAAGAAGAGGTTGAGGCGACGATCCGATCAAAGGTACGCAGGGTTAGCTTCCATGTCTAGTCCTTCTTCTAAAGGGTCCCCAGTGGAGGTGCGGTCGACGGAGGCCGTTGTGCCACCGAGATTTCATAAGCTCCCTCCATTTGGTCCGACTGAGTTCGTCGACGACGGTGATTCTTTCTCGCCGTGGACGGTGGTCCGTCGCCGGCGCACATCTCATGATCCGATGTTAGACTTTGTGTAGCATATTGTAACTTGTACATGTATTGGCCCTTGGCCCCATATAAATATACGAGACAGCCACCCCTAGAGGGTTGAGCTAGTTCCCCCAACAACATTGTTTCACATGGTATCAACCTAAACCGACCCTAACCCTAGCCACCGCCACCACCCTTGCTCCTGCCGCCGCTGCCGCGCCGCAGCCATGACCGCTTCCGCCTCCTCGGAGGCCGCTAGCGACGGCTTCCTCCCGGCGTCGCTCCCCGCCCTTCTCAACGCTCCTCCACAAGCACTAGCTCCGCCGGTGCCGCAATTTTTTGGCACCACTGCCGTGGGCTCGATGTTTTCGGCCCCGACCCCGCCACCGAGTGCTGCCACGGCCTCCTACGCGCTCACCATCGCCACGACGACGGCACTGCCACCGGCGCCACCCGCGGCCGCATCACCCGCCCCTCCGACGTCCTCGGGGGCCCCTTGGTGGCCATGTCTGTCGCCTCCACTCTGGTCGCCTCCACTCTGGTCGCCTTGCCGACCTTGGGGGGCCAGGCCACGCCGACGCCCGCCGTTCCCCCCGCGGCCGTGGCCCACGCCGTCTTCGCCACTACCACTGCCCCAGCCCCTCCTGCCGCGACGTCGTTCCACTTCGCCAACCAGATCACCATCCGGCTGACACCAGACATTTACCTGTTCTGGCGTGCTAAGGTGTTACCATTGCTCCGCAACCATGACCTTTTTGGGTACGTTGATGGTTCTCTTCCATGTCCTCCGCAGGTGATCACAACCATGCACGGCCCGGCCATCAACCCGGAGCACCGCGCGTGGATGCAACAGGATCAGCCGACCCTCTCCGCCATCTAGGGCTCCCTAGGTGAGGGGTCGCTGGTCTCGTCCTCTTTGCCGCAACCTCCATGGACGCTTGGACCACCCTGGAGCATGCCTTCGCTTCCGTCTCCACGTCGCGCACCATGGCGCTACGTCGTCAACTCGGCGAAGTCAAGAAGAGGGACTCCTCCGCCGCCACCTTCTTTCACAAGATTAAGGTGTTGGCGGACACACTCACCGCCATTGGCCAGCCCCTCCGCGACGAGGAGTTTGTTGGCTTCATTCTTCAGGGTCTTGATGCCGACTATGACAACCTCGCTGAGGCTATCAATGGCGCCAAGCCGCCGATGACCCCCCACGAGCTCTACTCGCGCCTCTTAATCACGGAGCAGCGCGTCGAGGCCCGCCGCGCGTCTGGCGTCATCACCGACCAGTCCGCCTCCTACTGCCTCCCACGTCTCCTAGCGCCGGTATCGCGCCCACATATGCGGCCAAACCCGCTCCACCTCCTGCACCGACCTCGGGTGGGGGGCGCTCAGGTGACACGCGCGCCTGCCAGCTCTGTGGCCGCCAGGGGAACCTTGCCTCTCGGTGCCACAAGCGTTTTCAGCGGAGTTTTCTGGGCATCGGAAACAACGGCCAGGGGAATGAGAGCCAAGCTCAGCTGGCCGACTTCGGCCCTTCTCCCACCGCCCCCGCAGCTCACGCCGCTGCCAAGGGGTCGATGTCATCCTACCCTCTTGATCCTGCATGGTACATGGATACTGGCGCCACGGATCATCTAACGAGCGAGCTCAGCAAGCTCACCACTCACCAGCCCTATTATGGGCACGACAAGGTTCACACCGCCAATGGCGCAGGTATGCCCATCTCTCATATTGGCCAAGCATCTCTCCTCACTAGCCATCCTAATAGGCAGCTTCATCTTCGTCATGTTTTACGGGTTCCTTCCGTGACTCGTAATCTTTTGTCAGTTCCTAAGCTTAATGTTGATAATAATGGCCTATATGAATTTCACCCGTTTGATCTTTTTATAAAGGACCGAACCACCCGGGACGTTCTGCTTAGGGGTCGACTGAGCCAAGGCTTGTATCGTCTGGAGGATATGTCCGTCTCTCGAGTCTTCAACGGTGTTCGTGTCACGCCATCTCAGTGGCACTCTCGCCTTGGTCATCCTGCCACCCCTATAGTACGTCATGTACTCCACCGTCATGAGCTGCCATTAGAGTCTAGCAATAAAGAGATCGTTGTGTGTGATGCCTGTCAGCAAGGAAAGAGTCATCAACCACCATTTGTTTCATCTACTAGAGAAGTTAAGAGTCCTCTTGAATTAGTGTTTTCCGATGTTTGGGGTCCTGCACAAACATCTGTTAGTGGTCACAACTATTATGTCATTTTTATTGATGCTTATAGTCGATTTACTTGGCTCTATTTTATTAAGCGTAAGTCTGATGTGTTCGATATTTTTCTTCAATTCCAAGCACATGTTGAACGTCTGCTCAAGCATAAAATAATTCATGTTCAGTTTGATTGGGGAGGCGAATATCACAACCTCAACACCTTCTTCAATAAGCTTGGGATCTCTCACCGTTTGTCATGCCCACATACACACCAGCAGAATGGTGCCGTCGAGCGCAAGCATCGTCATATAGTTGAGACCGGCCTTACACTTCTTGCTCATGGCTCTCTACCTTTTTGGTTTTGGAGTGATGCTTTTGCCACCACATGTTTTCTTATTAATAGGCTACCTACACGTGTCATTAATATGAAAACTCCTATTGAGCGTCTCTTCATGAAATTCCTGATTATACCTTTTTTAAGGTGTCTGGGTTTGCGTGTTGGCCTCATCTACGCCCATACAATAGTCGAAAACTTGAGTTTCAGTCTAAAAAGTGTGTGTTCCTTGGATATAGTTCTCTCCATAAAGGCTACAAGTGTCTCCATGTGCCTACTAATCGTGTCTACATATCTCTATCTTTGATGAGAACAATTTCCCCTTTTCAGCCATGCCACAAACGCCTACCACTGATACATATATTCATCCCCTATTCCGCTTGGCCAATTTGAAGATGTTGCATATTCGCCCATTTTGTTGCCTAATCATGGTGCAGGAATTGGTCGTGGAGCTCGCCTTGAAGTACTACCGGATGACGAGGATTTACACCACCACGCCCCACGTCGATCCGGACATGCATGTGCATGCCCCGGGTTCCACACTAGCTCGTGCATCGACGCCTTCTGGTGCACCGCGTGACCCCACGCCTGGGCCACCCCAGGACCCTGCCCTCAGTGCCCAGCCCACGACGCCCCCGTGTAGCTCGACCTCGTCGCTGCCCGCGCGGCGCCCATCCTCGCCACTGCCCGCGCGGGACGCTACTTCGCCATCGCGTGCGTGGCGTCCACGCTCTCCACCACCCACTTCGCCTCAAAGAGGCCTCGTCGTCGCCCGCGCGGTGCCCGTCCTCGCCACTGCCCGCGCGGGACTCTGCTCCGCCGTCGCCTGCGCAGCGTCCAGGCTCCCCACCGCCCACTTCGCTGCCACAGTCGGCAGGCTCTGTGCCGCCTGTCGCGTCACCTCCTCTCGTGCACGCTGTTTCGCGTCCTCATACGCGCAGTCGCAGCAGCATCAACCGGCCTCTAAAGTGCACTGACGACACAGTCGCTTGGTTGGCCGCTTGCATGACCCATTCCGTGGATGATCCTACTTCTGAACCACGCAGTTATCAAGCTGCGATGAGTATCACGCACTAGAGGACTGCTATGGAACAGGAGTATCATGCTCTAGTTCAAAACAAGACCTTGGACACTTGTTCCCCCTCCACCTCGCGTCAACATCATTGATTCGAAGTGGGTATTCAAGGTAAAGAAACATGCTGACGGTTCTATTGAGCGCTACAAGGCGCGTCTTGTGGCTAAGGGCTTTAAATAGCGCTATGGACTGGACTATGAGGACACGTTCAACCCTGTTGTGAAGCATACCGCTATTCGGCTACTTCTGTCTTTGGCAGTTTCTCGAGGATGGTCTCTTCGTCAGCTTGACATGCATAATGCCTTTCTTCATGGTCTCCTTGAGGAAGAGGTCTACATGCGGCAGCCACCTGGATTTGTTGATCACGGTCAGCCCGATCACCTGTGTCGTCTCATTAAGGCTCTCTATGGCGTGAAGCAAGCGCCTCGTGCATGGCACGCTCGCTTGGCTTCTGCTCTACGTGCTCATGGCTTCGTTCCGTCGACGACAGACACTTCAATGTTCTTGTTTCAGCGGTAGAGTGTGACCATGTACTTGCTTGTGTACATGGACGACATCATCATGGTCAGTTCTTCATCGACAACTGCAGATGCTCTTATTTCTGCTCTTGGTGATGATTTTGCTGTCAAAGATTTGGGCCAGTTGTACTTCTTCCTGGGTATTAAGGTAGCTCATCAGTCTATAGGTATTGCTCTCACCCAGAAGAAGTATTCTCTTGATCTCTTGCGCCATGCTGGTATGCTTAAGTGCAGTCCGTCACCCACTCCTATGTCCCCCACTGACAAGCTCTCTCGCCTTGTCTCCTGAGGATGCGACACAATACCGTAGTATTGTTGGTGGCTTACAGTATCTGACGATCACGCGTCCGGATTTGTCCTTTGCGGTAAACCGGGTGTGCTAGTATCTTCATGCTCCTACTATCGTGCACTGGTCTGCTGCTAAACGCATCTTGTGTTATGTGCGCTTCACTGCATCTTTTGGTCTTCATCTGCGTTCTAGTTCATCAGGAGTTCTTTCTGCCTTCTCTGATGCTGACTGGGCTGGTTGTCCAGACGACAGGTGCTCCACGGGGGATATGTTGTGTTCCTAGGTCCAAATTTAATCGCCTGGAGTGCACGTAAACAAGCCACTGTCTCTCGAAGCAGTACAGAAGCCAAGTACAAAGCTGTTTCCAATGCAACTGCTGAGCTTATATGGGTTGAATCCCTCCTTCAGGAGTTTGGTGTTTCTCAACCTCATCCACCGGTCCTATGGTGCGACAACATCGGTGCCACGTTTCTATCATCGAACCCGGTGTTCCATGCACGGACCAAGCACATAGAGATTGACTATCATTTTGTAAGGGAAATATGTCGCCCAGAAGCTACTACAAATCAAGTTCATCTCTTCAAAGCATCAACTTGCACACATCTTCACCAAGCCACTACCTCCGCCTATGTTTGAGGTCAGCAGGCACAATCTCAACCTTCTTGACACAACATGAGTGAGTTGAGATTGAGGGAGGGTGTTAGACTTTGTGTAGCATATTGTAACTTGTACATGTATTGGCCCTTGGCCCCATATAAATATACGAGACAACCACCACTAGAGGGTTGAGCTAGTTCCCCCAACAACATTGTTTCACATGATTTGCTTGGTTACGGGCGGAAATTGTGGAGGCTTCTTTCGAAATTCAAATTTGCGGCAGTATCGGGCGTTCGACCCAGCGGTTTTGGACTCGGGTGGGGCCACGTGCAGCTGTGCATGGAGGTCCACGGGCTAGGGCCCACGTATGCAATGTTGGAGCCCAAATATCTATAGATTTCGGACCTAGGAGGCTATTAGGGTTTACGTGGAAAGCTGGTTGCGGCGGCTACTGGCGATCTCCTTCTGCGATCGCGATGGCGCAGCGTGGTGAAGGCCAAGGTGGGGCGGCACCGTGGTAATGGCCATGGGCAGGGCCGAGCGGGCGCTCCCGGGGTTGGAGTGAGTACCAACTTCGTGCAAGGTGAATCAAGTGGTATGGCGGGGGCGCTGGGCGGGGCTGCGGGCGGCAATGCGCAGTTCGCCTTCCACGCCGGAGCGGGGTTCAACGCACAAGACAACCGGAATCAGGTCCATGGAGGATTTCGTGGTCGTCTATGCTACGACACCGACCGTGGCGGCTACGGTAGAGGATGAGGTGGATATGGGAGCCAGGGCGGCCGCCCATGTGGGTCCAGGCAAGGCGTCGGGAGGGCACTCTATGCCCAACCTGCCGTCGTTTCTACTGCTCAACCTGCGACTGCTATTCCGCAAGGTGGCAATGGGGGTATGGCCAGGGCTCAACCCATGCCAGTGGCGCAGCAACAACAAGGGTTGGCGACGGTAGTACAGAATCAGGCGGCGGTGGCCCAGAACCAGGCGGTGGTGGCACAACACCAGCAGCCGAACGTGCAGACGGGACAAGGAGCAGTGGTTGCGCAATCTCAAGGCGCCAAGCGCGTTTCTGCTAATCAGCTTGCGGCAGCGGTCGCGGGTGCAGTACAGAAAAAGAGTAAACAGGCGGAAAAACAAAAATGATTCAGGTGTGGTGTCGCTGGTCATTTTCTTGCTGATTGTCCGGCACCTGTGTGTGAGTTCTGCGAGGCTTCGGAGCATAAGAATGGTCCGTGTCCGTTGTTAGCAGCTCCAAAACCTCACCCCGTGATGTACGGGTATGCTCATGATGAACTGATGATTTTTGGAATTCCACTTACTCAACACTATAGGCCTAAAGTAGTTAACGCTCGTTGGGCATCAATCGTGGTTGCCAAGGGCGTGATGTCTATGCCTCAAGTGATTACTCAATTGCAAATGTTGGTTCCAACAGAGGGTTACACTTGGAATGTCAGTCAGGTTGGTCACAACGTCTTCAAAGTTCTTTTTCCCTCCAAGATCGAACTGGAACGGCTGAGAGTTTTTCGGGGCATGTAGGGTCCCTAATTCTAACTGTGAGATGACAGTGGATTGTTGGGGGAAAAAGATTGAGCACTTGGATACATTACCAAACTTCTGGGTTCGTGTGTTTGGGATTCCGGAGGAGCACACAGGAGATTTCCTTGCCATGTGGGCGGTGGGATATATGCTTGGGGTTACGAGGAAGGTCGACATGGTCTATACCCGTCAGCATGGGGTCCTGCGGATTTTAGTGGGCTGTCTCAACTTTACTATGATACCAAAAACATTGCCAATGCTCATTAAAAATGAGTTCTTTGCTCTTTCGTTCCATGTGGAGGGGGAAGAAAAGGATGATAGCGTTGATGAGATGGCAGTGGATATTGAGAAGGGTGATGATCAGGATGACTATGACGACGGGTTGGCGGACGATTTTCGTGATGCGTTGGCTAGAATCTCGTTGGAGGATGCCCCGTCGAGTGAGGGTAATGGTCTCAATTCTTCTCAACCGGAGGGGAACGTGAAACACGGAGTGTAGGGTTCCAAGGACCCATCAACGATGAAGACGAAGAGGACGGGGGTGATCTTCTCCCCAATGCTGCAAGAGCAGTTCCGTCGAATGGCGAGCTCGGTGGGGATTCCTTCCGTGTCCTCGCCTGAACACGGAGAATTCGCTGCCGAGCAACGGTAATGAGCCAAAAACTGTTGTTTCTCCTGCCGTGGGCGCGGAGGCCGTCTATATCTCGGATGCGACAGAGATCAAGGATCTCTCGGGTCCTTCTGATTTGTTAGAGGGACAGGAGGTTCTTTCCGCGAGGAGTTTCGAGGCTCAGCAGGTGGCAGCGCGGGGTGTTCGTGGTTCACCTATGTCACCAAAACTGGTGGTCACGGTGCGCTCAGGTGCTCCTGGGATTGGCGCTTATGATGTTGGCTCTCCAAGGACACCTCGACATGCTGCTGGTGAGGGCTTGGTGGACTCGTCGTCGACGCATGCGGGTGGTGTCGTTCTTTACTTCGGGTGGGTGCGTCGAGCTGGTGCCGCCGGTCTACGGTGACTCGCGGAAGGTGGTGGTGACTCAGACATGTGGGCTGGTTGACCACACCGTGGAGGCTCCTCTTCGCGCGTCGTGCACACCTTCTCGGGATGAGGTTGCAGCCTTTGGAGGGATTCCGGACCCGGCGGTGGAGGGACGACGATCGAGCGCACGTCTTCGCGCTCAACCAAACCCTGATGTGCCGGTGCGGGAGAAGGCATCTGATACGTCCAAAACGTACCTCCTTTTCCAAACACTTTTCTTATTGTTTTCCTCTAAACTTGTGAGTTTTGGATACCACTAACACGGACTAACGCTGATTTCAGCAGAATTACCTTGGTGTCTCGTTTTTGTGCAGAAAAATTAACTTTCGGGAAAATGCCCAGAAAAGACCCCATTGGTCTTAAAACACCAGAAGACCCCATGAGCCACAAGGGGGCCAGGAGAGGGTCCAGAAGGGGGCCACACCACCCCGTGGCGCTCCCCTTGGCCGCGGCGCCTAGTTGTGTGGGCCACCCCAGGACCCCCTCGGACTCCTCATTCGACTACATATGCCCCGTAAACCTAAAACGCGAGGCGGTTCATCATATTCCGTAGAAACATAACAGAGCGCCGCCGCCACTGATACGTCTCCAACGTATCTATAATTTCTGACGCTCCATGATCATATTTTGCCAATTGCTACTTGTTTTCTCCCTTATTTATAGCATTTTTATACGTTTTTCGGGACTAACCTATTAACAAGATGCCAAGTGCCAGTTCCCTGTTTTTTGATGTTTTTGGTTTCAGAAAAGTTGTTCTGGAAACATTCTCGGAATTAGACCCCACAAAGCCCGAAGTTCCTATTTCCCCCGGAAGCATCTAGAACACCGAAGAGGAGTCGAAGACGGGCAACATGGGGGCCACACCATAGGGTGGCGCGGGTCCCCCTCGCCGCGCCACCTATGGGTGTGGGGCCCCTGAGATCCACCGCCTTTGCCCTTTCGCCTATTTAATCCCCCCAGATGGAAAACCCTAAGTACCTGATCAAAAATCCCCGAAAAGTTCCGCAGCCGCCGTCACCGTCAACCCTAGATCAGGGGGTTCTCAAGCTGTTTCCGGCACCCTGCCGGAGAGGAGATCATCACCAGAGGCTTCTACATCACCATGCATGCCTCCGGAGTGATGCGTGAGTAGTTTATCCTTGGACTACGGGTTCGTATCTGTAGCTAGATGGTTGTCTTCTCCTCATATGCCTCCATGTTTAGATCTCGTGAGCTACCTATCATGATCGAGATTGATCTTATGTAATTCTATGTGTTGTGTTGGTGGGATCCGATGAATATTGAACTTATGCCAAGTTGATTATACTGTTTATTTTCTTATGCTATTTGTGATCTTGCGTGCTTTCCGTTGCTAGTGGTTGCTCTGGCCAAGTAGTTGCTACTGACTCCAAGAGGGAGTATTTATGCTCGAGAGTGGGTTCATGCCTCCTCACCACCTTGCTCGAGTGACAGAAACATGAAGGGGGGATGTGCTGTTGCCATTAGGGAGAAAACAACGGTGAGAGTGCCCGCGTGCATAATCATTGCTTACAATACACATTTTTTTTAATGTAGTTATCTGTTGCTTGCCACTTAATACCTAAGGCGGTTCGGATGATAACCTGAGGGTGGATTATTAGTCATCGATGCAGATGGATGTCGGTCTATGTATATTGTTGTAATGCCGGCACTAAATATCATAGTAGTCTACATGTCATATATGTGCACTACAGTATCAATTGATGAAGAAAAGCGACAAGTTCGTCTGGACACCGCAAGCTGATGTGGCATTCAAAGAACTGAAGGCAATGCTAGGTAGCGCTCCCATCTTGGCTAGTCCGCTACCCAAGGAGCCAATGCTGCTGTACATTGCCGCTACTAACCGGGTAGTCAGCGTGGTGATTGTGGTGGAACGAGAAGAGGAAGGCAAGAGTGTGCATCGGCCGGTGTACTATCTCAGTGAGGTGCTGTCCAGCTCCAAGCAGAACTACCCGCACTACCAGAAGATGACTTACGGCGTGTACCTAGGCGCCAAGAAGCTAAAGCACTACTTCCAAGAGCATCCTATCACCGTGGTGAGCTCCGCGCCCATCTCGGATATCATGGGCAACAAGGAAGCAAGTGGCAGGGTAGCCAAGTGGGCAATCGAGCTAGCCGCCTACCCTCCTGCGTATGCGAGAAGAGATGCCATCAAGTCTCAGATCCTGGCGAAATTTCTTGTGGATTGGGCTGAGGCGCAATATGAGCCTCCTACTCCGGTATCCAACTACTGGAAGATGCACTTCGATGGCTCCAAAATGAAGGAAGGCTTGGGTGCTGGCGTAGTGCTCACGTCACCCAAGCGAGATCAACTCAAATACGTGCTGCAAATTCACTTCAAGGCATCCAACAACGTAGCAGAGTACGAGGCTGTGGTACATGGCTTGAAGGTAGAAAAGGAGGTTGGTGTGCAGCGCATCATATGCTATGGTGACTCGGATCTGGTTGTGCAGCAAGTTTCTGGCACTTGGGATGCTCTGGATGCCAACATGGCGTCATACCGCTTCCTGGTCCAAATAATGACTGGATTCTTCGAAGGCTGCGAGTTCCAACACATCCACCGAGCAGAGAATGAGGCCGCTGATGAGTTGTCCAAGTTGGGGTCTTCTCGGTAGTACATCCCGGCTGGGATTGCCTTGGAGCATTTGAGAAAGCCACCCATCAATCCATCCCCCAACTCGGAGTCCATTTTCGTTCCTTCTCTGCCTAGTGAAGAAGCAGTTCCAATGGAGATTGACTGGGAGAATGCAACAGGGAACCCGGGGACTGCAGTCTCCAACCCGGGGACTGGCGCCTGCAACCCGGGGATTGCCACTCCTTACTCGGGGACTGCCACTCCTTACTCGGGGACTGCCCCTCTCAGCTCGGGGACTATCGCATTCCTTGAAGAAGTCCTTGCAAACCATTCGGGGCTGCAGAGAGTCAACCCCAACTTAGAAAAAGATGAAGCGGTAGCTGTTCCAGTGGAAGTGGACGAACCAGTGTTTCCCGCACGGGAGACACCGGGTTGGGCTATGCCCATATTATCCTTTCTAAAGGACGGTACCCTACCAGATGATGAGGTAACCGCAAGGAAGATTCAGAGAAGATCCAAGGGCTACACCATCTTCAGAGAGGTGCTGCATAAAAGAAGTCCCACTGGCGTGTTGCAGCGCTGTGTGGAACCAGAAGAAGGAGAAGAAATTCTGGTGGAGATACACCAAGGAGAATGCGGGCATCACGCCTCTTCTCGGGCTCTAGTCAAGAAGGCTTTTCAGCATGGTTTCTTTTGGCTCACTGCTTTGAAGCAAGCTGAAGATATCGTGAGAAAGTGCAACGGCTGCCACAGATTCGCAAGTAAGATCCACATGCCTGCCTCCGAGTTGAAAACCATTCCCATCACTTGGCCATTTGCTGTTTGGTGTCTGGATATGGTCGGTCCCTTCAAGCCGGCTAGAGGCAATATGACTCACATCTTAGTCATGGTTGATAAGTTCACCAAGTGGATTGAAGTGAAGCCTATTCGGAAGTGTGATGGAGCTACTGCCGTGAGTTTCCTGAAGGATGTGATCCTAAGATACGGCTACCCGCACAGCATCATCACGGATAATGGCACAAACTTTGCTGAGGGTGCCATGGTGAGATTCTGCAGAGATAAGCACATCCGACTAGATGTCGCGTCCGTTGCGCATCCCGCCTCCAATGGGCAGGTGGAAAGAGCGAATGGCATGGTACTGGCAGGCATAAAGCCAAGGCTGATTGAGCCGCTGCTGAAAACACCAGGGTGTTGGCTAGACGAGTTGCCAGCGGTGTTGTGGAGTCTAAGGACTACCCCTAACCGGTCAACCGGCTACACACCATTCTTCTTGGTTTACGGGGCTGAGGCCGTGTTGCCAATCGACCTACAGCATGACTCCCCCCGAGTAACCCTCTACACTGAGGCGGAGGCGAGAGAAGCTCGAGAAGATGACGTTGACCTGCTAGAAGAAGCAAGAGAGCTTACTCTGTCAAGTTCAGCTGTTTACCAGCAAAACTTGAGGCGTTATCACAGCCGGAAAGTGAACCCAAGGGTTTTCCGAGAAGGAGACATGGTGCTTAGGCTCGTGCAGCGCACAACCGGGATGCACAAGCTATCCCCTCCGTGGGAAGGGCCTTTCATTGTGAGCAAGGCTCTACACAATGATGCCTATTACCTTGTTGACGCACACCCGCCCCAGAAGAACAGGCCGGATAAAGCTGGGGAGGAATCTAAACGCCCCTGGAATGTAGCTCTACTCCGTCGCTTTCATTCATGAGCAAAAGTGTGTAGGTACTCTCTTATCCGAGTTAAACTCCTACCCTGCAATCGAAAATTGAACTCGGGGACTGCCCTCGTCCAAAAATGTTCTAAGTGTTTCTATTCTGCTGTATCTTTGTCTACTCGGTTGCTATGTTTAGAATTTCAAAAGCATACAAAGTAGTGTGTTTACACTCACCGGACACTCTGCGAATCTGCTGCTGTCCGCAACCCGGCTTCATGGCAAGCCAGAGAACAAGCCAAAGAGTCAATAAACACATGAAAAATTGCGAAGGAAAGGAAGCGTATGGCAACCGAGTAGAGCGTTCCTTATTGCTTTTCTGTTAACTTTTTTTGGCTAGGTGGTGGGTAGCGTTACTATGACTGTTTCTAAGTGGCTAAGTATTTGAAACTCCAACTTTGAACTCTTGTGACTCGAATACCAAAAAAGCAACAAGTTGCAGGTAAGAGCTGAGATAAAAAGGAAGAGTGAATGAGAAATGCAACTCGGGGACTCGCATGATAACGCAACCCGGCATCGAGCCAGAGCTGCTCAAATTACTAAGTATAAAACATCAAGTGGAATAAAAACTGAGTAGCAACGGGAAGAATAAATGTTTGATACATATGCACCCGACATCCCGGGGATCTGATGAAAGTTTCAAAACATAAGTGTTTCAGGAAAGAACTAGCTTGAGGTCGCGGTGTTATCCAAGTTGGCGTTGGCGGCATCCACTTCAGGGTTGGCAACAACTTGATCTGAGGTGGCAGTGGCCACCGAGATGGGGTCGGATTGAGTGCGGGGTAGCGCCGCGTCGCCGAGTGCCGTGCCGGAAGATGAGCCCATCTCGGGAGCTGCACCCTGGGTGGCGTCCTGGCTCTCGATCTCCTCATCGCTACCCGCGGTGGCCTTGCCCTTCCCCTTCTCGGCGCTTGTCTCTTCAAAGCAGCCCAAGTCTTCCGACTCGGTCTCCTTGTCGTCGTCTTCATCCTCATCATCACCTTCCGCATCCGTATCAGGCTCGGTGAGGCCTTCGATGAAGCGCGCGGTATCCGCGTAGGAGGCGATCTCATACGCGACTGCCTGGCGGCGAGTCACACACTCGGGATCCTTCTCCCACTTTGAGTCCCGGCGCATCTCGAGGATGGTATTGAGATTGAGATTCTCATACCAGCTGCAAATGAAGAGGAGAAGCATGTCGGCGCCTGCCCGAGCTCTGGATGCACGCCATTTCTTCAATTCGGCTTTGACACCGTTCAGCTTCTCGGCGAGCGCGCGAATAGTTCTTGGCAAAGGATCTTGAGGCCAGAATAGCACATGAAGCTTGAAGGCAGTGGACGCCAAATCGGTGCCCAAGCCCCTAAGACGCTGAACCTTTCCCTGTAGGTTTGTGAAGCTATCTTCAATCGAAGCATTGGTGTCCATGGGCAGTCCCTTCTCGGTGCGAATTTCTTGGGCCTTGGACAGAGCAGGTTTGCAAGACGAGCAGAGATCGGGGAAGATTTCTGAAAATTCTATCAGAGAGAATTAGAAACGGAGGCAGAGAAGAGATGCAAATCAAGCCACAAAGAAGAAGAAGGAAGCAGGAAGGTGCAGAGAAGCGAGAGCTTACTGTTCAGGTCCCAGAGTAGCAATTGCAGCTTCCTCTTCCATGCCTCCTCGTCATCAATGTGCTTCTCTTCAACCTTGCGGAACTCGGCCAGCTGGCTCATGAGGTCCACGTTGCTCTTCTTCAACACCTCGTTCTCCAACTCGAGGGCCCTCTGCTTGGCCTTGAAAGCTGCCTCCATCTTGTCCTTCTCGGCGGTTAGGTCTATGGCGTCCTGAAGGGCAGCCCTCAACTGGACTTGCAGCGGTTCCATCTCGGTGACGTGCTTGTTCTTGAGCTCAACTTCTTGGCTCTCCAGTTGCTGTTTCACCTCAGCAGGTTTCAAGTAGTCGAGGTGCTCTTCAAGGAACTTCTTGTGGTCTTCTGCGGATAGAAGAGCACGGTCAGCTGAGTAGCAAAGGAGAAGGAGGAAAACAAGCAGAGCAGACGGCAACTCACCTTCCAACTTCTTGATGGTGGTCTCAGCATTAGCAACGAAGACATGGCAGTGTTTGTGTTCCTCTGCCATCGCCTCAAATATGCCTGCAGAGTAGAAGGAGTTAGAGCAAAAAGCAAATACGGGCGTAAACACAAAACGCGTTAACCGAATAGCTAGAAGCTTACTCTCGAGTGCTGAAAGCTGGAGGGCACGATCCACGGCTGCTTGCTCCGTCTCAGCATCACTTTTGCGTTCTGCTTGCAGGGCCTCAAGGCGCCTTTTGGCAATGCTATGATTCCAGAGCAGCCGCCGGTCGAGAGTCGTCCTCTTCAAAATGCTATTCTGAGAAAAAGAAAGAAAGGGAGTTAGACAATGTTTGGAAGATTTGGCCCGAGAAGACGGCAACTCGGTTGAGTACCCGTCTACTCGGCCCGAATCTCGGGGACTGGATGGTGGTTAAGGAGAAAGAGAAGAATAGAAGAAGAAGGAGAATTGCAACTCGGAACAAGAAACCGCAACTCGGAAAAAACAAACAAAACTTACAGCATAGGTCTGTTCAAGATCTTCAGCGGCTTTGCGGTGGACATACATCTTCGCGGCCAGCGTGCTGGTAGTGGACGAAATGGTCATGGGAGTGTAGCCCATGTCCGCCTTGTTCCAATCAACGCGCCAGTGGTCCAGCGTGCCCAAGGCCAGGCCATGCCAGGTTTTGTTGCCAAGGACTTCGCTGTTCCATTCCGCTTCGATGAAGCCTACCCGGTCGATCATCTGCTCGAGCCCCTGGGACACCACCTCAGTCTCCTGGACCTCGCGCGAGTAGATCGAAAGGGGCTTGTGCTTTGCTGGCAGCTTGGAGTCCACCGCCGTGGCCTGCTTGCCCTTTGTAATAGCGAGCCGCTGCTCGGTCTTGTTCAGACTGATGCCATACTGCTCGCCCATCTGCACCATGTAGGGCAGGTAGCTAGGAGGATCTTGAGCGCTCGATCCCGCGCCTGCACCAGCAAAGCTGCCAGAAGCGCCGATGGTGAGCTGCCCAGTCTTCGCGGCAGGCTTCACAGGTAGTTTAGGCGGCGTCATCTTGGCAGAATCCAGCGCAGCGTTGCGCGATGGGTTCTTGCGGACTGCGGCATCAGGCTGAGTAGCCTGCTTCTCGGCGGCATCCGTCTTCTTGATATTCTGTTTGGCTGGAGGGCTTGGTGCGGTCTTCTCGGTGTTCTGTTTGGCTGGAGGGTTTGCTGTGGTCTTGGTCTTCTTCGCTGGAGGGCTGGAGGCCGTAAGTGGAGCAGCCTGCTGGGTAGGCGGCACAGGGGGCTGGCTACCCGACGCAGCGTCTGGCTGCGCTTGGCTCTGCGGGTTCTGCTCCACCGCAGTCGTCTCAACCCGCTGCTCGGCAGCGGGATCTGGTCGTGCATCTCCTTGTACTTCTACCCGCGGCTGGGCCGCGGGATCATCTTGAACAGCAGCCCCAACTTCCGGCTGCTCCTGGTTCTCTTCCTGCCGCTCAAGGGCGGCACGATCTTGGTACTCGGCGTCTTGTTCAATGTTCTCCCCAGCTGCGGCAGCTGAAGGAGAAGGTGGGGTCCCGTCTTCAGCAGCATCCTGCGCACCTTGTTCTGCGTGGGCCTGCTGCTCTGTGTCCATGTCTTGGACACCAGCGCCAATGTCTCCGACGTTGGTGCCTTCGTCTTCTTCCTTCACGGGCGAGGGCGCACGCGTCCTATCCCGTGCCGTGGTCTCGTCCTCATCAGAGAGATCGATGAGCTTCTCGAGGTCGATGGCGGACTGTTTCTTGGATTTGGTGGGAGCGGCAGCAGCATCAGCGTCCAAGGGAGCGCTGAAGAGAAAAAGAAGTTCAGAAAAGGAGAGGGAAAGAAGAACACCAGGAAGCAATGACAAGATATAAACCAGAGGGAAACTGCTTACCCTTTGCGGGAAGGGGGTAGCCTTCGGCCTGAAACCTGCTTCTTCTTCTTCTCGGCTTTCGGCTTCTTGGCGGCGGGCTCTTGAGCACCGCTACCCGCCCTCTTCCGAGTGGTGGGTGCAGCCACCGCGAGCGGATCGACGTCGAAGACGTCATCATCTTCCTCCTCCGCATCGGCGTCGTCTGCAGAGTATAAGAGAGTAAACGGTTGAGAAGCGGAAAGGAAGAAGAAATAGCGCTACCCGTAGCAGCAGAGGCGAGCTCAGTCACCTTCTTCATCGTTCTCAGACCAATCCCGAATGGAAGCATCGACGTGGTGCTTACCATGCTGTTCGGCACGAGGGACACAGAGGGTGTCCTGGGTGTCGTAGGCGGTCTCGTCATCCTCTGTCCGGTCTGGGTCCCAGTTGGCCTCAAGGCGCTCCTGGTTCTCAGCGAGCTGGCGGTCAAGGTGCTGAAAATACAAGCAGGCAGTACAAATCAGTTGAGCAACACAAGGGAATCCTAATTGGTATGGAATACATGTGCAAAGCGTGTTAGGATAAGATCCAGTACTCGGTATGGCGTGCAAACACAAAGCACATAAAGCCTAACGGATACTAGAAAGTTCCCTACTCGGTATGGCGTGCAAACAAAAGCACATAAGGCCTAAGCAGATACTAGCAAGATCTCTACTCGACATGGCGTGCAAACACTAAGCACATAAAGCCTAACAGATGCTAGAAAGTGTTCTACTCGGTGCAACATGCAAATACTAAGCATCCTAAGCTGGAAAGCCATCTACTCGGTATCATAATGCAAAGATAAAGCATAAAAGTACCAACCTGTCCGATAGGCTTCTCGCGGCTATACGGCACAAAGCCGTATTGCCAGTGGTCGGTGAGGCCAGTGCTCATGATCGAGCGCGCCCAGACGGCCACATCCGCGTTGCTCAACTCGAACGTGGTCGTCCTTGTGCAGTCTCTGTTGCCGCCCATGTAGCACATGAGGTGCGCACGGCGCTGCAGCGGGAGCACTCGCCTGGAAATCCAGCAGGCGATGGGGTCGTCGCTCTTGAGTCCCAATTCCTTCAGCTGGGCGAGGCGCTTGTTGACCTGCTTGATGTCGCCATCTAGAGGTGGCTTGTATCCCCAATTCTGTTGAGTGGGCGCCGTGTTCGTCCACTTGGGGAGATTGATCTGGTCCATGGGGGCACTCCTTCTTCAACATCAACATTCTTCACGTAGAAGAAGGATCTCTGCCACTTGCGCACGGAGTCGAGGCCCTTGATGCGCGGATGGTTGGTCCCGCCGCGTTGCAGCATCATAGCGCTGCCAGTCTTGGTCATGCTGCGGGTGCTCTCCGTGCTACCCGGCTTGGGCACGCTCTGCTTCCGGAAGAAGAAGTAGCGCGCCCAGGTGTGCACCGTGGGGCGCACACCCAAGAACGCATCGCACACCATGGCGTGGTATGCGAGCATCACCATCGCATTCGGCGGCAGGTGGTGCGGCTGGAGCCCGAAGTGATTGAGGAACGAGCGGAAGAAGTCAGAGACGGGAAGCCCGAATCCCCGCTTGAAATGAGCGAGGAACACGAAGAACTCGTCCGCCTCCGGAGTGGGGACGTGCTCGCCGTTCGCGGGCCTGCAGCGCACGCCGGCGGGAACCCGGCGGGTGTTCACGAGCCACTGGCAATCGTCTGCCGTGACTTCGGATCCAGCCCATCCGGCGCGGGCATCATCATCACGAGCCATGGAGGCGAAAGGATTCGGTGGTTTGGTGGAGATTGGATATGGATTGCTTGCCTTTCGGCGTCGCACGGAGCAGCGGCGCGGAGAGATGCGCGGCGGCGGAACTGCTCGGTGGCGGCGGAGAGGCGAAGAGACAAGGAGTGAATAGGAGCAGGAAGGGGAAAGAGGAGTTACCGAGGGGGTATTTATTCCTCCCCTCGGGTATCCGTTACTAATGGAGTTAGTGGGATCAGTTTGTGCGCGGAGATCGTGCAACGTGGGGTGTGGGCCGGTTAGAAACGCACACAGCGCTGTTTGCGCGCGTAACGGCCGCAATCGATCCCACGTCGAGATCGTGGGCGAATAACTGCACTTGATGTGACCTAACGGGCCGGTGGGCCCAGGTCGCAGTGATGGGCGCGTGGCCTGTCATATCCCGGGCACCGAGGCGTCGGGGGTATGGGAACATGACACGTGCTCAGTTGCAATGCAGAAAGGCAGATTTCGTCTGCCACGCCGAGATTCTCTCCAGAAATTCCGCAAAGTCATTTTACTCGGCGACAGAGAAGAGAAATGGTTCTATTCGGAAGAGAAGAAACTCGAGCCAGAATTAAGGGCTACTCGGAGGTTCTACTCAGCATCCTGAACTTCAAAAGCAAGATTGGTTTTTAAGCTGGCAGAACCCAGTGAACGAGTTCACAGGACTCTACCAGCTTCGGGGACTAATGTCGGGGGGTTACCCCCGAGTAGGGTAAAGGCAAGTGCTAAGGGCAAGATCAGAAGAGACATTTGGCAGAGTAGCTGGCTACCCGGTACTCGCTACCCGGTCGACTGCTATTCGGCCATACACGCTGATGGCCAGGAGGAAGAATCAAGGAAATTATTCTCCTCCGAGTAGAAGAAGTGGTCCGAGTAGAGATGGCGGTCTCCTACTCGGGCCAGAAGTCAAAGGAGCCGTTCTGACATAGGATCCCGCGTATCCTGGGTCCGTACTGGTGCACTGTTCATCTGCAGAGCGCGTGCTTATCCGCGCCAGGGTGTCAGCAGGGCGGTGCAGGTTAGGGGGCCTACCCCATGACAGTGTCAGTGATAACAGATCAGTTTCTTGGTTTTGCACAACGACTTTCTACATGAAGACAAACTAGGAAGCCAAAACTGTCAGCGGGAAGCTGGAAGTGTACAGTGTGCACACTATGTCGACATCTTGGCTGTATTCGGCTGGGCACCAGTATATAAGGTGCCCTGCCTCCTCCTGCGTGAGGGACGACACTACTAGAGGCTATAGTTACAAAGAGAGAAGGGTGGCTACTCGGCCGTAGGGAAAACTTATACTGTGGCTACTCGGTGAGATACCAATATAAAGAGAGAAAAGCAGGAGTAGGGTTTTACCTCCACACGAGGGCCCTGAACCTGGGTAAATCTTGTTGTTTGCCGTGCTAGATTCATTCCTCACGCGGCTACTCGCTGCGTGATCCCTCCCCGAGCGCCTCCAGCGTCCATCGTCCTCACAACTTTAGCCATCCTATGGCATCTGCCGTGACAACACCACGACAGTACATGTCCTTAAATACTACCACCTCTGTCCCATAATATAAGCCGTTTGGGCAAACTAAGTTTAGTTTGGCAAAACAGGTTATATTATGGAACGGAGGGAGTAAGTAAGTTTTTTGTTAACTAAGACTTGCGTTGACCAATCTAATCGCGACAATCGCCCTCCGAAGACCAAATATTGCGCTCGTACACACTAACTAGTGTAGTCAAGTGTCACATCGGGTTTACCATTTTACATGTGCGCGTAATGTGACAGAACGTAAATTACACTTGAAATTACCAATGGCTCTAATGGCGCACACAAAAACAAAAACAGAAGAAATAAGTAAATGCAGATAGGATCTTCAAACAAAATAAAGAGTACATTCATGTGTTCAATTCTGCCCTGCAATGCCCAGGCGGTGTAGAAGCTGATGGATTGATTCCTGAAACACCCCACGATCAGACTGGATTAAGCTATCTACGACCCTCTCGCCCTCCGGATAGCCGTTGTACCAATCGGTCACAAGCATGAAGAAGACGATGGCGAACCAGGATGCAGGGATGAGGACGACGAACACCCCGACAGAGGTGGCGACATCCAGCGCGAGGTCGCATTCATGGGAGTCACAGTAATCGATCAATTCGGAGAAGGCGAGCATCAGCGCGAGGAAGAAGAAAAGCATCACCCAGATGAACATGCACCTGCAGCACTCGGTGGGCTCTGCCCCCACCGCCACGCCGCGATGGGGATCCTCGACGTCGGCCATAGAGCTGGCTGGCAGCCACCGCGTAGTTTCGCTCCCGACTGATAGATAGATCGCATCCTAGTATTAGGAGTATATATTTGCGTGTGTCGTGGCTTGGTAGTTTATTTATAGACGCCTCTTCAGGTTGTGTTCGGATCGGTTTCCTTCACATGCATGGCTAATTGACAAGAGGCCTGATCGAGTACTAATCCAAGTTTGGCTAGCACCTGGTATATATACTACAGTACTTATTGCTACTATTACATGTTAATTAGGCCTAAATTTGTGACGAGTTATTATCATGCATGCATCACTAGTCGTGTCGTAGCTAATCGGGCGGTAAGTGGCGATGGGAGTGGCGACCGCCATGGCGATCTGCCGGTGGCGCTCGGCACTTCAGTGGATTTCGCTCCTGCGATGGTGGGCGAGGGGAGCTCTACGGGGGTGTCATCTCCCGTCGGAGGGAGGTTCTGGGCGTTAGCAACTTCGGACGAGGAGGAAGATGGGGAGATCGTGCAATCCCCGGCCATGCGCTACTACGAGAAGATCCAGTCGGCTATCAAAACATCAACTCTGGTGTCGGATCGTTCCGTGCGATCTGATACGTCGAGGATGAAGAAGAGGTTGAGGCGACGATCCGATCAAAGGTACGCAGGGTTAGCTTCCATGTCTAGTCCTTCTTCTAAAGGGTCCCCAGTGGAGGTGCGGTCGACGGAGGCCGTTGTGCCACCGAGATTTCATAAGCTCCCTCCATTTGGTCCGACTGAGTTCGTCGACGACGGTGATTCTTTCTCGCCGTGGACGGTGGTCCGTCGCCGGCGCACATCTCATGATCCGATGTTAGACTTTGTGTAGCATATTGTAACTTGTACATGTATTGGCCCTTGGCCCCATATAAATATACGAGACAGCCACCCCTAGAGGGTTGAGCTAGTTCCCCCAACAACATTGTTTCACATGGTATCAACCTAAACCGACCCTAACCCTAGCCACCGCCACCACCCTTGCTCCTGCCGCCGCTGCCGCGCCGCAGCCATGACCGCTTCCGCCTCCTCGGAGGCCGCTAGCGACGGCTTCCTCCCGGCGTCGCTCCCCGCCCTTCTCAACGCTCCTCCACAAGCACTAGCTCCGCCGGTGCCGCAATTTTTTGGCACCACTGCCGTGGGCTCGATGTTTTCGGCCCCGACCCCGCCACCGAGTGCTGCCACGGCCTCCTACGCGCTCACCATCGCCACGACGACGGCACTGCCACCGGCGCCACCCGCGGCCGCATCACCCGCCCCTCCGACGTCCTCGGGGGCCCCTTGGTGGCCACGTCTGTCGCCTCCACTCTGGTCGCCTCCACTCTGGTCGCCTTGCCGACCTTGGGGGGCCAGGCCACGCCGACGCCCGCCGTTCCCCCCGCGGCCGTGGCCCACGCCGTCTTCGCCACTACCACTGCCCCAGCCCCTCCTGCCGCGACGTCGTTCCACTTCGCCAACCAGATCACCATCCGGCTGACACCAGACATTTACCTGTTCTGGCGTGCTAAGGTGTTACCATTGCTCCGCAACCATGACCTTTTTGGGTACGTTGATGGTTCTCTTCCATGTCCTCCGCAGGTGATCACAACCATGCACGGCCCGGCCATCAACCCGGAGCACCGCGCGTGGATGCAACAGGATCAGCCGACCCTCTCCGCCATCTAGGGCTCCCTAGGTGAGGGGTCGCTGGTCTCGTCCTCTTTGCCGCAACCTCCATGGACGCTTGGACCACCCTGGAGCATGCCTTCGCTTCCGTCTCCACGTCGCGCACCATGGCGCTACGTCGTCAACTCGGCGAAGTCAAGAAGAGGGACTCCTCCGCCGCCACCTTCTTTCACAAGATTAAGGTGTTGGCGGACACACTCACCGCCATTGGCCAGCCCCTCCGCGACGAGGAGTTTGTTGGCTTCATTCTTCAGGGTCTTGATGCCGACTATGACAACCTCGCTGAGGCTATCAATGGCGCCAAGCCGCCGATGACCCCCCACGAGCTCTACTCGCGCCTCTTAATCACGGAGCAGCGCGTCGAGGCCCGCCGCGCGTCTGGCGTCATCACCGACCAGTCCGCCTCCTACTGCCTCCCACGTCTCCTAGCGCCGGTATCGCGCCCACATATGCGGCCAAACCCGCTCCACCTCCTGCACCGACCTCGGGTGGGGGGCGCTCAGGTGACACGCGCGCCTGCCAGCTCTGTGGCCGCCAGGGGAACCTTGCCTCTCGGTGCCACAAGCGTTTTCAGCGGAGTTTTCTGGGCATCGGAAACAACGGCCAGGGGAATGAGAGCCAAGCTCAGCTGGCCGACTTCGGCCCTTCTCCCACCGCCCCCGCAGCTCACGCCGCTGCCAAGGGGTCGATGTCATCCTACCCTCTTGATCCTGCATGGTACATGGATACTGGCGCCACGGATCATCTAACGAGCGAGCTCAGCAAGCTCACCACTCACCAGCCCTATTATGGGCACGACAAGGTTCACACCGCCAATGGCGCAGGTATGCCCATCTCTCATATTGGCCAAGCATCTCTCCTCACTAGCCATCCTAATAGGCAGCTTCATCTTCGTCATGTTTTACGGGTTCCTTCCGTGACTCGTAATCTTTTGTCAGTTCCTAAGCTTAATGTTGATAATAATGGCCTATATGAATTTCACCCGTTTGATCTTTTTATAAAGGACCGAACCACCCGGGACGTTCTGCTTAGGGGTCGACTGAGCCAAGGCTTGTATCGTCTGGAGGATATGTCCGTCTCTCGAGTCTTCAACGGTGTTCGTGTCACGCCATCTCAGTGGCACTCTCGCCTTGGTCATCCTGCCACCCCTATAGTACGTCATGTACTCCACCGTCATGAGCTGCCATTAGAGTCTAGCAATAAAGAGATCGTTGTGTGTGATGCCTGTCAGCAAGGAAAGAGTCATCAACCACCATTTGTTTCATCTACTAGAGAAGTTAAGAGTCCTCTTGAATTAGTGTTTTCCGATGTTTGGGGTCCTGCACAAACATCTGTTAGTGGTCACAACTATTATGTCATTTTTATTGATGCTTATAGTCGATTTACTTGGCTCTATTTTATTAAGCGTAAGTCTGATGTGTTCGATATTTTTCTTCAATTCCAAACACATGTTGAACGTCTGCTCAAGCATAAAATAATTCATGTTCAGTTTGATTGGGGAGGCGAATATCACAACCTCAACACCTTCTTCAATAAGCTTGGGATCTCTCACCGTTTGTCATGCCCACATACACACCAGCAGAATGGTGCCGTCGAGCGCAAGCATCGTCATATAGTTGAGACCGGCCTTACACTTCTTGCTCATGGCTCTCTACCTTTTTGGTTTTGGAGTGATGCTTTTGCCACCACATGTTTTCTTATTAATAGGCTACCTACACGTGTCATTAATATGAAAACTCCTATTGAGCGTCTCTTCATGAAATTCCTGATTATACCTTTTTTAAGGTGTCTGGGTTTGCGTGTTGGCCTCATCTACGCCCATACAATAGTCGAAAACTTGAGTTTCAGTCTAAAAAGTGTGTGTTCCTTGGATATAGTTCTCTCCATAAAGGCTACAAGTGTCTCCATGTGCCTACTAATCGTGTCTACATATCTCTATCTTTGATGAGAACAATTTCCCCTTTTCAGCCATGCCACAAACGCCTACCACTGATACATATGTTCATCCCCTATTCCGCTTGGCCAATTTGAAGATGTTGCATATTCGCCCATTTTGTTGCCTAATCATGGTGCAGGAATTGGTCGTGGAGCTCGCCTTGAAGTACTACCGGATGACGAGGATTTACACCACCACGCCCCACGTCGATCCGGACATGCATGTGCATGCCCCGGGTTCCACACTAGCTCGTGCATCGACGCCTTCTGGTGCACCGCGTGACCCCACGCCTGGGCCACCCCAGGACCCTGCCCTCAGTGCCCAGCCCACGACGCCCCCGTGTAGCTCGACCTCGTCGCTGCCCGCGCGGCGCCCATCCTCGCCACTGCCCGCGCGGGACGCTACTTCGCCATCGCGTGCGTGGCGTCCACGCTCTCCACCACCCACTTCGCCTCAAAGAGGCCTCGTCGTCGCCCGCGCGGTGCCCGTCCTCGCCACTGCCCGCGCGGGACTCTGCTCCGCCGTCGCCTGCGCAGCGTCCAGGCTCCCCACCGCCCACTTCGCTGCCACAGTCGGCAGGCTCTGTGCCGCCTGTCGCGTCACCTCCTCTCGTGCACGCTGTTTCGCGTCCTCATACGCGCAGTCGCAGCAGCATCAACCGGCCTCTAAAGTGCACTGACGACACAGTCGCTTGGTTGGCCGCTTGCATGACCCATTCCGTGGATGATCCTACTTCTGAACCACGCAGTTATCAAGCTGCGATGAGTATCACGCACTAGAGGACTGCTATGGAACAGGAGTATCATGCTCTAGTTCAAAACAAGACCTTGGACACTTGTTCCCCCTCCACCTCGCGTCAACATCATTGATTCGAAGTGGGTATTCAAGGTAAAGAAACATGCTGACGGTTCTATTGAGCGCTACAAGGCGCGTCTTGTGGCTAAGGGCTTTAAATAGCGCTATGGACTGGACTATGAGGACACGTTCAACCCTGTTGTGAAGCATACCGCTATTCGGCTACTTCTGTCTTTGGCAGTTTCTCGAGGATGGTCTCTTCGTCAGCTTGACATGCATAATGCCTTTCTTCATGGTCTCCTTGAGGAAGAGGTCTACATGCGGCAGCCACCTGGATTTGTTGATCACGGTCAGCCCGATCACCTGTGTCGTCTCATTAAGGCTCTCTATGGCGTGAAGCAAGCGCCTCGTGCATGGCACGCTCGCTTGGCTTCTGCTCTACGTGCTCATGGCTTCGTTCCGTCGACGACAGACACTTCAATGTTCTTGTTTCAGCGGTAGAGTGTGACCATGTACTTGCTTGTGTACATGGACGACATCATCATGGTCAGTTCTTCATCGACAACTGCAGATGCTCTTATTTCTGCTCTTGGTGATGATTTTGCTGTCAAAGATTTGGGCCAGTTGTACTTCTTCCTGGGTATTAAGGTAGCTCATCAGTCTATAGGTATTGCTCTCACCCAGAAGAACTATTCTCTTGATCTCTTGCGCCATGCTGGTATGCTTAAGTGCAGTCCGTCACCCACTCCTATGTCCCCCACTGACAAGCTCTCTCGCCTTGTCTCCTGAGGATGCGACACAATACCGTAGTATTGTTGGTGGCTTACAGTATCTGACGATCACGCGTCCGGATTTGTCCTTTGCGGTAAACCGGGTGTGCTAGTATCTTCATGCTCCTACTATCGTGCACTGGTCTGCTGCTAAACGCATCTTGTGTTATGTGCGCTTCACTGCATCTTTTGGTCTTCATCTGCGTTCTAGTTCATCAGGAGTTCTTTCTGCCTTCTCTAATGCTGACTGGGCTGGTTGTCCAGACGACAGGTGCTCCACGGGGGATATGTTGTGTTCCTAGGTCCAAATTTAATCGCCTGGAGTGCACGTAAACAAGCCACTGTCTCTCGAAGCAGTATAGAAGCCAAGTACAAAGCTGTTTCCAATGCAACTGCTGAGCTTATATGGGTTGAATCCCTCCTTCAGGAGTTTGGTGTTTCTCAACCTCATCCACCGGTCCTATGGTGCGACAACATCGGTGCCACGTTTCTATCATCGAACCCGGTGTTCCATGCACGGACCAAGCACATAGAGATTGACTATCATTTTGTAAGGGAAATATGTCGCCCAGAAGCTACTACAAATCAAGTTCATCTCTTCAAAGCATCAACTTGCACACATCTTCACCAAGCCACTACCTCCGCCTATGTTTGAGGTCAGCAGGCACAATCTCAACCTTCTTGACACAACATGAGTGAGTTGAGATTGAGGGAGGGTGTTAGACTTTGTGTAGCATATTGTAACTTGTACATGTATTGGCCCTTGGCCCCATATAAATATACGAGACAACCACCACTAGAGGGTTGAGCTAGTTCCCCCAACAACATTGTTTCACATGATTTGCTTGGTTACGGGCGGAAATTGTGGAGGCTTCTTTCGAAATTCAAATTTGCGGCAGTATCGGGCGTTCGACCCAGCGGTTTTGGACTCGGGTGGGGCCACGTGCAGCTGTGCATGGAGGTCCATGGGCTAGGGCCCACGTATGCAATGTTGGAGCCCAAATATCTATAGATTTCGGACCTAGGAGGCTATTAGGGTTTACGTGGAAAGCTGGTTGCGGCGGCTACTGGCGATCTCCTTCTGCGATCGCGATGGCGCAGCGTGGTGGAGGCCAAGGAGGTGCGGAGCACCGTGGTAACGTCCATGGGCAGGGCCGAGCGGGCGCTGCCGAGGTCGGATTCGGTAGCAATTTTGTGCAAGGAGAATCCAGTGGTACGGCGGGGACGCAGGACGGGGCTGCGGGCGGTAATGCGCAGACCGCCTTCCATGCCGGAGCGGGGTTTAACGCACAAGACAACCGGAATCAGGTCCATGGAGGATTTCGTGGTCGTCTATGCTACGACACCGACCGTGGCGGCTACGGTAGAGGATGAGGTGGATATGGGAGCCAGGACGGCCGCCCATGTGGGTCCAGGCAAGGCGTCGGGAGGGCACTCTATGCCCAACCTGCCGTCGTTTCTACTGCTCAACCTGCGACTGCTATTCCGCAAGGTGGCAATGGTGGTGTGGCCAGGACTCAACCCATGGCGTTGCCAGTGGCACAGCAGCAGCAAGAGCTGGCGACGGTGGTACAGAAACATGCGACTGTGGTGCGGAACCAGGCGGTGGTGATACAGAACCAGCAGCCGAACGTGCAGACGGGACAAGGAGCGGCGGTTTCTCAGTCTCAAGGTGCCAAGCACGTTTCTGCTGATCAGCTCGCTGTTGCGGTCGCTGGTGCCGTACAGAAAAAGAGTAAAAAGGCAGAAAAACAAAAATGTTTCCGGTGTGGTGTCGCTGGTCATTTTCTTGCTGATTGTCCGGCACCAGTGTGTGAGTTCTGCGAGGCTTCGGTGCATAAGAATGGCCCGTGTTTGTTGTTGGCACCTCCAAAATCTCACCCCGTGATGTACGGGTATGCTCATGATGAACTGATGATTTTTGGAGTTCCACTTACTCAACACTATAGGCATAAAGTGGTGAACGCTCGCTGGGCATCAATAGTGGTCGCCAAGGGCGTGATGTCTATACCCCAAGTGATTACTCAATCGCAAAGGTTGGTTCCTACAGAGGGGTACACTTGGAATTTCAGTCAGGTTGGTCACAACGTCTTCAAAGTTCCTTTTCCCTCGAAGATCGAATTGGAACGGCTGAGAGTTTTTGGGGGCATGTAGGGTTCCTAATTCTAACTGTGAGATGACAGTGGATTGTTGGGGGCAAAAGATTGAGCACTTGGCTACATTACCAAACTTCTGGGTTCGTGTGTCTGGGATTCCGGAGGTGCACACAGGAGATTTCCTTGCCATGTGGGCGGCGGGATATATGCTTGGGGTTACGAGGAAGGTCGACATGGTCTATACCCGTCAGCATGGGGTCCTGCGGATTTTAGTGGGCTGTCTCAACTTTACTATGATACCAAAAACATTGCCAATGCTCATTAAAAATGAGTTCTTTGCTCTTTCGTTCCATGTGGAGGGGGAAGAAAAGGATGATAGCGTTGATGAGATGGCAGTGGATATTGAGAAGGGTGATGATCAGGATGACTATGACGACGGGTTGGCGGACGATTTTCGTGATGCGTTGGCTAGAATCTCGTTGGAGGATGCCCCGTCGAGTGAGGGTAATGGTCTCAATTCTTCTCAACCGGAGGGGAACGTGAAACACGGAGTGTAGGGTTCCAAGGACCCATCAACGATGAAGACGAAGAGGACGGGGGTGATCTTCTCCCCAATGCTGCAAGAGCAGTTCCGCCGAGTGGCGAGCTCGGTGGGGATTCCTTCCGTGTCCTCGCCTGAACACGGAGAATTCGCTGCCGAGCAACGGTAATGAGCCAAAAACTGTTGTTTCTCCTGCCGTGGGCGCGGAGGCCGTCTATATCTCGGATGCGACAGAGATCAAGGATCTCTCGGGTCCTTCTGATTTGTTAGAGGGACAGGAGGTTCTTTCCGCGAGGAGTTTCGAGGCTCAGCAGGTGGCAGCGCGGGGTGTTCGTGGTTCACCTATGTCACCAAAACTGGTGGTCACGGTGCGCTCAGGTGCTCCTGGGATTGGCGCTTATGATGTTGGCTCTCCAAGGACACCTCGACATGCTGCTGGTGAGGGCTTGGTGGACTCGTCGTCGACGCATGCGGGTGGTGTCGTTCTTTACTTCGGGTGGGTGCGTCGAGCTGGTGCCGCCGGTCTACGGTGACTCGCGGAAGGTGGTGGCGACTCAGACATGTGGGCTGGTTGACCACACCGTGGAGGCTCCTCTTCGCGCGTCGTGCACACCTTCTCGGGATGAGGTTGCAGCCTTTGGAGGGATTCCGGACCCGGCGGTGGAGGGACGACGATCGAGCGCACGTCTTCGCGCTCAACCAAACCCTGATGTGCCGGTGCGGGAGAAGGCATCTGATACGTCCAAAACGTACCTCCTTTTCCAAACACTTTTCTTATTGTTTTCCTCTAAACTTGTGAGTTTTGGATACCACTAACACGGACTAACGCTGATTTCAGCAGAATTACCTTGGTGTCTCGTTTTTGTGCAGAAAAATTAACTTTCGGGAAAATGCCCAGAAAAGACCCCATTGGTCTTAAAACACCAGAAGACCCCATGAGCCACAAGGGGGCCAGGAGAGGGTCCAGAAGGGGGCCACACCACCCCGTGGCGCTCCCCTTGGCCGCGGCGCCTAGTTGTGTGGGCCACCCCAGGACCCCCTCGGACTCCTCATTCGACTACATATGCCCCGTAAACCTAAAACGCGAGGCGGTTCATCATATTCCGTAGAAACATAACAGAGCGCCGCCGCCACTGATACGTCTCCAACGTATCTATAATTTCTGACGCTCCATGATCATATTTTGCCAATTGCTACTTGTTTTCTCCCTTATTTATAGCATTTTTATACGTTTTTCGGGACTAACCTATTAACAAGATGCCAAGTGCCAGTTCCCTGTTTTTTGATGTTTTTGGTTTCAGAAAAGTTGTTCTGGAAACATTCTCGGAATTAGACCCCACAAAGCCCGAAGTTCCTATTTCCCCCGGAAGCATCTAGAACACCGAAGAGGAGTCGAAGACGGGCAACATGGGGGCCACACCATAGGGTGGCGCGGGTCCCCCTCGCCGCGCCACCTATGGGTGTGGGGCCCCTGAGATCCACCGCCTTTGCCCTTTCGCCTATTTAATCCCCCCAGATGGAAAACCC
The DNA here is from genome assembly GCA_028641055.1 of Alopecurus myosuroides. Classification (NCBI taxonomy): domain Eukaryota; kingdom Viridiplantae; phylum Streptophyta; class Magnoliopsida; order Poales; family Poaceae; genus Alopecurus; species Alopecurus myosuroides. The sequence continues at coordinate 485,781,325 of CM054057.1, forward strand.
TAAGTACCTGATCAAAAATCCCCGAAAAGTTCCGCAGCCGCCGTCACCGTCAACCCTAGATCAGGGGGTTCTCAAGCTGTTTCCGGCACCCTGCCGGAGAGGAGATCATCACCAGAGGCTTCTACATCACCATGCATGCCTCCGGAGTGATGCGTGAGTAGTTTATCCTTGGACTACGGGTTCGTATCTGTAGCTAGATGGTTGTCTTCTCCTCATATGCCTCCATGTTTAGATCTCGTGAGCTACCTATCATGATCGAGATTGATCTTATGTAATTCTATGTGTTGTGTTGGTGGGATCCGATGAATATTGAACTTATGCCAAGTTGATTATACTGTTTATTTTCTTATGCTATTTGTGATCTTGCGTGCTTTCCGTTGCTAGTGGTTGCTCTGGCCAAGTAGTTGCTACTGACTCCAAGAGGGAGTATTTATGCTCGAGAGTGGGTTCATGCCTCCTCACCACCTTGCTCGAGTGACAGAAACATGAAGGGGGGATGTGCTGTTGCCATTAGGGAGAAAACAACGGTGAGAGTGCCCGCGTGCATAATCATTGCTTACAATACACATTTTTTTTAATGTAGTTATCTGTTGCTTGCCACTTAATACCTAAGGCGGTTCGGATGATAACCTGAGGGTGGATTATTAGTCATCGATGCAGATGGATGTCGGTCTATGTATATTGTTGTAATGCCGGCACTAAATATCATAGTAGTCTACATGTCATATATGTGCACTACAGTGCAACCTCTATTTGTCAATTGCCCAGCTGTAATTTGTTCACCCAACATGCTATCTTTTATGGAGAGACACCACTAGTGAACCTATGAACCCCGGTCCATTTTTTCACACTGTTAAACAAACCACAACTATTTACTACTTTCTTTACTTACTCCAAGCATACATCATTTTCCACAGTATACATCTAATCTTTGTTTTTAGCAATACCGGTGAGATTGACAACCTCACCGTACTGTTGGGACAAAGTATTTTGGTTGTGTTGTGTGCAGGTTCCACGTTGTTGCTGACACCGGTGAAGCACCATCACCACCGTCAGTGGCACCAACCTTCCTGAGATCCTCTTCCTCCTACTGGATTGATAACCTTGGTTCTTAACTAAGGGAAATTCTTGCCGCTTGCTCATCACACCCTCCTCTTGGTGTTTCCAACAACTCTGCCAATCAACAAGAATTTCTGGCGCCGTTGCCGGGGAGGAAGAAGTCTTGTGGAAAGGGGAGTCTCTCACTCTCAACCTCTTTATTTTGTTTATTGTCTTGTTTTTATTTTTGTCTTGTTTTTCTTCTCTTTATCAAAAAGACAAAAAAATTAGTTTACTTCATAGCTGTTATTTATTTGCTTGGTTTTATTCTGCTATAATGAGTTCCTCTGAGAATACTAAATTGTGTGACTTCACTAGCACAAACAACAATGATTTTATTTGTACACCTATTTCTCCACCCGCTCCTACTACTGCATTCTATGAGATTAAAACTGATTTATTAAATCTTGTGATGAAAGAACAATTTTCTGGTATTAGTACTGATGATGCTGCTGCCCACCTTAATAATTTTGTTGAACTATGTGAGATGCAAAAATATAAAGATGTGGATGGAGATATTATTAAACTGAAATTATTTCCTTTATCTTTGAGAGGAAGAGTTAAAGAATGGTTGCTATCTTTGCCTAGAAATAGTATTGATTCATGGACTAAGTGTAAAGATGCTTTCATTGGAAAATATTATCCTCCTGCTAAGATTATATCCCTGAGAAGTGACATAATGAATTTTAAACAATTTGATAATGAACATGTTGCTAAAGCTTGGGAAAGAATGAAACCTATGGTGAAGAATTGTCCCACTCATGGACTGACTACTTGGATGATTATACAAACTTTTTATATAGGATTGAATTTCTCCTCAAGGAACCTATTGGATTCAGCTGCTGGAGGTACCTTTATGTACATCACTTTGGGCAATGCAACAAAGCTTATTGATGATATGATGATAAATTATTCAGAGTGACACACTAAGAGAGCTCCACAAGGTAAGAAGGTAAATTCTGTTGAGCAAACCTCCTCTTTAAGTGAAAGTCTTGATGCTATTATGTCTATGCTTGTTAATGGTAAAGCTCAAGTTGATCCTAATAATGTTCCTTTAGCCTCTTTGGTTGCTCAAGAAGAGCATGTTGATGTAAAATTTATTAGAAATAATAATTTTAACAACAATGCTTCTAATAATAATTTTGGTGGAAACAATTATAAACCCTGTCCTCCTAATAGTGGTAGTGGTTATTCTTATGTTAGATCTGGAATGCCTAGTGAGGAAAGGATTGTAGAAGTTGAAAAAGCAACTAAGAACTTTATACAAATGCAATATGAACAAAATAAGTTGTTTACTAAAACTATGGAAGAACAATCTGCTATGTTGGGAACTATTAGCCAACAAATTGGAAATTTGAATAGAGAAATTTCTGGTTTGCAAGGTAAAATTTCAAGTGCTCAGATTAGTATTTCGGCCCTGTCAGAAGCACAATTTTCTTTGATCAATAAAATGTCTGCTAAAACCAAACCATTGAAGATAATCCTTTTGCTACAACCAATCTCATTCAAGTTCTAATTGATGATAATGTTAGGTTGATCACTGATTTACGTGCTAGGTGGGAAAGAGAAGATGAATTGGCTAGAAAGAATAATATTGCTAGAGTTTGCACTATCACAACCACTAGTAAAACTGAAGCTCCAAGTGCTAGTAAACCTCCTAGTATTAATGGTAAAGTAGTTGGTGTTAATAAAGTCCCTACTCCTTTGGTGAAACGTGCTAAATTGCCTCAAACTGCTGAAATTGCTCCTAATAAAAGTGCTGAAATTTTTAGAGATGTGGGAGATAATGGTTCCATTACTTTTGATGATAATAATATTGATTTTGATGATGTTTCTGCAAAAGCTTGCTAGAAGTCCCAATGCTAGTGCCATGAATATGGCCTTTACTGAACATATTACCAATGCTCTCATGAAAGTTAGGGAAGAAAAGTTGAAACTTGAGACATCTATCCCTAGAAAATTAGATGATGATTGGGAGCCTATCATTAAGATAAAAGTAAATGATTTTGATTGCAATGCTTTGTGTGATCTTGGTGCTAATATCTATGTTATGCCTCAAAAGGTTTATAATATGCTTGATTTGCCACCGTTGGAACACTGTTATTTGGATGTTCATCTTGCTGATAATGCTAAGAAGAAACCTCTTGGTAGAATTGATGATGTTCTTATTATGGTTAACAATAACCTTGTCCCTGTTGATTTTGTTGTTATGAACATCGAATGCAATGCTTCTTGTCCTATTGTTTTGGGAAGACCTTTTCTTAGAACTGTTGGTGATGTTATTGATGTGAAAGAGGGGAGTGTTAAATATCAATTCCCACTTAAGAAAGGTATGGAACACTTTCCTAGAAATAGTATGAAGCTACCTTTTGACTCTTTTATTAGAGAAAGATATTATGTTGATGCTTCTTCACTTGAAAAATACTTGAGTTTCCCTTTTATGCCTAGCTGAAAGGTGTTAAAGAAAAGCGCTACCGGGAGACAACCCGTTTTATTTCGCTGTTTTCAACCCGTTTTCCTTCGTTTTCTTTGGTGTGCTTTGCACCTGGGTGTTGTCTATTTCCCTAGCAACCCCGATGTATCTTTTCTTTTGAGTTTTTGTTGAGCCAAGTAAAGCCTCTAGTGGAAATTTGAGTCTATATTTCAGATTTCTGCGCAGGAAACAGATTTCTGCTGTCCACTGTTAATTCCGTTAAAAATCACAAAAAATTCAAAATGACCTGAGTTGTTTTGTGATTAATCCTGAGTTATATACTCAAATTTTCTTAGTTGCCCACTTTTTGATTTGAGCAAGAGAAGATTTTTGAAAAAATCGATCTTTACCTGTTGTTCTGTTTTGACAGATTTCTGCCATTTATTGCATTTGAATCTTAATTTCTTTCTTTTGGTGTTATTTTGAGAAAAAGAGTTTTAGAAGAAGTTGTGACAGTAGCTAATGTATTTTTGAGTGTTATACTTGTGTTTAAACTGAACCATGTGAATTTATTATTTCAATTGCTCTAACGTTGCTAATGAAGATTGTGAGAATTTTGGTGTGAAGGAACTTTTCAAGGGTCAAGAGAAGAGGATGATATGATGTGATAAAGAAGAGTGAAAAGCCTAAGCTTGGGGATTCCCCGGTGGTACATCCTAGCAAATTCCAAGAATACTCAAGCGTCTAAGCTTGGGGATGCCCAAGGCATCCCCTTCTTCATCAACAAATTATCAGGTCACTTCTAGTGAAACTAAATTTTTATTCGGTCGTATGTGCTTTACTTGGAGCGTTTTTTTTTTTTTTTTTTTTTTTTTTTTGCTTTCAGTTTGTTTTAAATTTTTCAATAATCTTAGTTGGACCCCAGCATTCTTTTATTGGAGAGTGACACGCTCCGCTTTTTCATGAGAATACGTTGTATTCTTAATCTCTGTCTAGCTGCTGCATTTATTTAGCTCCTGTTTTGCATGCATATCTTATTAGAGTTGTTAGTTTTAGTAGTGTTATGTGAGTACTCTCATGTTTTTCTTGCTGTATCATAAAGATAAGTTTTGTTAAAGCATGTTTTGTATGGTGCTTGTTGGGAGAAAGAAAACTGCTGCTTGAAGTAGAATTTATAACAGTGCTAGTAGAAGCTTGTATAGACCGTGGCTAGGACTTTTTCATGCCATGCTAAATGTTATTTTAGTTTTAAAGCCTTGTGGTTATTGAGTAGCATGATTAGCCTCAAATAGCTGAGAGTGTTTACTATGTATTGAAAGATTCATGAGTTGTTCTTGTCATAATAAAGCATCAATATATGGTATTCTCTTTCGAATGTTTTATTTGGTTGACTTGGCGCATGATAACACCATGTTTATGACTACAAACCAGTCACAAATAGCCTCCATGACCACTTAGTTTTTGAACTTGTGATACTGCTTATGTTTTAATTAATGATGCTTATGTCGCTATGCATGATTATGGCTCTTATGCTCTCTTGATTTGTTGCTCCCAGTCTTTTGCTAGCCTCCACCTGTACTGAGTCTGAGCTCTACTCGTGCATCCAAACTCCCTTAAACCAAAGATTTTCCCATTGTGTCCACCATAACTACCTACATGTGGTATTTAACTGCCACTCCAAGTAAATTGCTCATGTGTTACCTTTAAAACCTTCAAAATTACTCCTGCTTTATGTTCCTGTTTTTGCTCATGAGTACGTAAATAGAGAATCTTTATCTCATTTGTTGATTGGATTTCACACATTGGACTAGTAGCTTCATCCGCTTATCCAAATGATAGAAGAGATGGCAGCAGGGTGCCCAGCCCCAAATTAATGCAAACAAATTCTCTTCACTATTTTTGCCCCTGATTTATCAGTCAAAGCATAATTGTGTAAACAAAAGAGAAAGAGGGATGACCTTCTACACCAGTTGCGTCCTTTACCATTGGAGCCGCTCTTGTGAATCCAGTTGGCTTGTGACATACTGTATTTTCTGTGTACCATTCGTTGACATTAGCATACATCTCCCAAAATATAGACATTCCTCCACGGTATGTGATTGTTGGCATGCACCCGAGGATTTGGTTAGCCATGGTTTGTGACAGATGGATGGGAGGAGTGTCAAACTTTTAATACCTCTGTTTAATAAAATAAAAGCTCTAGCACATGAGTGATCCCTGCTTCCCTCCACGAAGGGCCTTTGTTTTACTTTTATGTTGAGTCTCCATCTTCTAACTTTATGCACATTTGAGAGAGCATTTTCGCCATTCTGAGTTCTATGTGCATTTGTCCCATAAGCATCAATAATTACTTCATGATGTGATATTATTTGTTCTTAAATTATTTTTTCTAGTCTTCCTCGTGAACTTTGAAGGTGTCCTGGAATTTATGTTTTGCCCCACTCTTAAGGACTAGCAAAATATCACTTTGCCATGCTTTCTCTATACCTGAAACAAACGTCTACCTTTCTTTGCATTATTATTCATCATCCTTTATTTGATTTACTCTTCGTGATGCAAAGTAATTGCTATGCTTTATTATTAAATTTTTATTTATCATGTCCGTGTTTAAAGTTCTATGATCTCAGCGTGCATATGCTTTTAAATTAGATTGATCAAGTTTATATTAGTAGCATGTGACATCAGAAATTATTGTTTTATCGTTTACCTACTCGAGGACGAGTAGGAACTAAGCTTGGGGATGCTTGATACGTCTCCAACATATCTATAATTTCTGATGCTCCATGATCATGCTTTGCCAATTGCTACTTATTTCTCCCTTATTTATAGCATTTTTATATGTTTTTCGGGACTAACCTATTAACAAGATGCCAAGTGCCAGTTCCCTATTTTCTGCTATTTTTGTTTTAGAAAAGTTGTTCTGGAAACATTCTCAGAATTGGACCCCACAAAGCCCGAAGTTCCTATTTTTCCCGGAAGCATCCAGAACACTGAAGAGGAGTCAAAGATGGGCAACAGGGGGGCCACACCATACGGTGGTGCGGGTCCCCCTAGCCGCGCCACCTATGGGTGTGGGGCCCTGGAGCTCCACCGCCTTTGCCTTTTCGCCTATTTAATCCCCCGGATGGAAAATCCTAAGCACCTGAAAAAAGTTCCCCGAAAAGTTCCGCAGCCGCCATCACCGTCAACCCTAGATTAGGGGGGTTCTGAAGCTGTTTCCGACACCCTACCGGAGAGGAGATCATCACCGAAGGCTTCTACATCACCATGCCTTCTTCCGGAGTGATGCGTGAGTAGTTCATCCTTGGACTACAGGTTCGTAGCTGTAGCTAGATGGTTGTCTTCTCCTCATATGCCTCCATGTTTAGATCTCGTGAGCTGCCTATCATGATCGAGATTGATCTTATGTAATTCTATGTGCTGTGTTTGCTGGGATCCGATGAATATTGAAGTTATGCCAAGTTGATTATAGTCTTTATTTTCTTATGCTATTTGTGATCTTGCATGGTTTCCGTTGCTAGTGGTTGTTGTAACATCCCAAGTATGAAAAATAGCCATTAGAATGTTTGCTCTCTGTTATTTTATGTTTTGCATCATGACATCATGTTCATTGCATTTGTTTTGCTTTGTTTTCCATTTGTTTTCCTCTGTTTTCCCTTGTTTTCTATTTGAATTTTCAAACCAAATTCAAATATTTTGTTTCATACTTGTGATGTTACAATTTCCAAAATGAATATTCAAATCAAAACAATCATTTGTTTCCATTAAAGTTGTAATTTCAAAACTATTGTTTTGTTTCTAGCAAAAATTCATCTAATACCAAACCATTTTCAAATTCAATTAATTCTCCAAACAACAACCCTTTTGAAAATTATGAAAATGACAAAACACCTCCATCATTTGTTTCAAATAAGCTTAAGGGTTCAAACTATTTAAATGGTTCTTTTTAATAACTCATTTAATAGCAAATTTCATTCAAATTCAAACAAATGGCAAACAACAAATAATTTCAAGTTTTTTGGAAAAACAAAGGTTGCACAATGTTGTTGTTACCATAATTAAACTATACAAAATTTTCCTAATTTTTCTAATAACTAAAACCCTTTCCTTTTCTCCCTATTTCCTTTTCAGCAAAAAATAAATAAAAAATAAACAGAAGAAACAAAAAAATAAAGAAAAGAGAGGGGGAAAGGGTAGGCCAGCCCATTTGGGCCAGCCCACCAATTCCCCTAGCCTGCTACCCCTCCCTGTTATCTTCAACCTTCGTACGGCTGCAATCTGAACCTGTCCACGTTGCAGCAGCAGAGCAGGGACGGCCATGAGCTCGCCCACCTCCCCCTTATAGCTAACCCTAGCCCTAGGGCTCCCCTCTACCCTTCTACCTCCTCTCTCCCTCGCCCACCGCCGCCAACCTCCCTTCCCCTCTCTCTCCCTCGCTGCTCTGCACCTCTCTCTGTATCTCTGAACCCAAACACCCGATCGCCACCCCTCTGTACCTCCGTCGATCGCCGGCGTGCTGCCTAGCCTCCGAGCTGGGTAGGTACGGGAATGGATTCCCCGTACCACCTTCTTCCTCATCGTCCACTCCGCGCGGACAGGGAAGGCCCACATCGACGCTGCCGCCCCCGCGCTGTCGCCGCCGTCCACTGCCTCCCTTCGAGCACCTCTTCCTCCCGCCGTTTACCCCACGGTGAGCACACGGCACCCTCCTCCTTTCCCCTCTGTTTCATCGCGGCTAGCACACGCACACGAGCCACGCATCCAACCACCGCAGCAGCAGTCGCAGCACATCGCCGGCGAGCAATCGAAACGCGGCCAGGGTTCAGGTTCAGTTAACTGAAAAAAATTTAGTTAACGCGGCTCTGAACAATATCCTCACTGCGCCTCCCTAACCTGACAACGAAACAAGCACACCGCAGTGGCAACTGCTCACTGCGCGCAAGCAGGGGGTCGTGGGTTCGAATCCCACCCCCGCGGATTAAATCCCTTTTGCTATTTTTATTTTTCCAGGCCCAAAACAAATTGCTAATCACAGAACATTCCTTGCTAACTATCTTCTAGGCCCCTGTAAATTATTTCTAAGTCCCTAGCTGTTATTAAAAATGACAGAATAATACCTAATCTTGGAAATTGCATAAATAATTCATTTTAACTCTAATTTCAACATTTTAAATATGTTTTAAATACCAAATTAAATTATCTACCTAAATATAAATTTTGTTTACTGTTTTGAATATTTTAAATTGTTGAAATATTTGAATCCTTGTTTAATTCATTTAATTTTGCAAAATTCATAACTTGGGCATAAAAATTCCAAATTCAACAAACTAAATATGTTTTCCATTCCATTTTTCATGTACTTTGCAAATATCAACTTTGTGTTCTGTTTTAAATAAATTAAATTTCTGAAAACAACTGTTTCTTAATTAATGCATTTAAAATTGCCAAATTAATAACTTGCTCATTTTAAATCCATTTTTAACAAATAAAATATGTTTTCCATGCTAAATTAAACCACCTTTCCAAATATAAACTTTGTTTCATGTTTTGAATAATTAAAATTGGTTAAATAATTTAAACCTTGTTAAATCATTTAAAATTGCTAATTTCATAACTTGGTCAAATTAAATTCTTTTGAACATATAAAATATGTTTTCAAACCATAAAAGCCTAGTCTTTTCAAATATGAATTTGGTTTAATGTGTTGACCAAATAAAAATTCAAATAATTTCATAATTGAATTAAATTCCTTTAAATCTTGTTTAAACTTGTTTAATTCATAAGTAAATTATTTTAAATCCTTTTTCAACAAGTGAAACATGTATTCCACCTAAAACCTTGTGTTCTTTTCAAATATGAACTTTGTTATCTACTTTGAACAATTTAAAATGGGTGAAAACAACAAATGCTTGTGTACCACCTTTAAGAAGCAAATTTTCATAACTTAATAAATAAAATTCCAAACTTGGTAAACCTTATTTCAAATTGTTTCTATTGTTGTTTTCTTTTGTTTTCCTCATCCATGCATCATGCTAATTCACTTACACATGATGATTAGTTGTAGAACAATTATTTCAACCTTAATTCATGGGCTTTCCATATGCAATCCAAATTGCATGTGGGTCCATTTAATCATGTTATGTTACCATGTCAACTAGTTTATTTTGATGCATCACTTAAACTGCCATGCATCATCCCATGATTGTGCACTATGCCATGTTATTGATTGTTTGTCTCTCTATGTTGTTTGTTTGCTTCTTCTCGAATAGACGACGACGTTGAGACAGACGATACTTACGACACCCCTTCTGAGGATCTAGCTCAGTACCAAGCTGCTGAGTTTGCAGGCAAGTATTCACTCACATGAACCATTGTGTTCCTTTCCACATTGGATACCGATAATTTCCGTTGTCAATTCTGCTAGCCCTATGAATCGTTGCTTGTGTTCGATCCTATCACATGTTATCCTTTAACCCTGATATAGCCTCACCCCCACACCTATAACCCCATTGCTTGTTGCCCGTGTCTTACTAGCATGCTTAGGGTTGTTCTTGCTCGAGTCTGTTGTCCATTACTTTCTGTTACTATATTTTTATTATGTTCTGGGGCTCGATGTTTAAACAATCAACCTGTTAATGTTTGAGGTAATAATAATTTGCTGATAAGGCACCGGCAGGAGGCCCGGCGTGGTTTTGAGGCCTGCTAGTGTCGACCCTAATTAGGAAAAGGGTCTTGTCTACTGATCCATGATGAGCGCACTAACCGCATGTGGGAAGCGTGTATGGGCGCCCCCCTCAATTTGATTCGATTCGCATCTCGTCCAAATCGCCACACTTAGTTCGGGCTTTCCATTTGATGCATGCATGTGCAGGTGCGAACCCTTGGCGCCAGGGTGGAACTTTTGTAGTCGGCATTTAGGGCGGCGTGGTCTTAGAGTGCTATGAGGGTCCCCCTTTTCTTTGTGGGGGCTCGATTAGCCGCGCACGCACAACATGTGCTTCTTTGGGCTTGATGCGAAGAAGAGTTGAGTTGTGTTGAGTGCCCCGCTTGGTGGAAAGGCCATTCCATCTGGCGGGTTATTCTTACGTGTACGGCCAAATTGGTGCACCCCTGCAGGGATAAATCTTCTCGAGAAGCCGTGTTTTCCGCGGTTATGGATGACTTGGTGAAAGTACTGGCTAACAAGTACTCAGAACAACTTACACCTAACTAGTGATAACTTGACTAGTAATAGTCTTATTGACACAATAACTTGAACCATCATTAATCCAACTGTGTGAGTTATCCTCGGATTGCTTCTTTGGATAAGGGGCGAGATCCAGGATGGGTTTGTTTGGAGTTAGTAATAGTTGGTTACGATACGCTATCTTATCTCCTCTCTGTTAGCCGGAAGTTATAGCAACTCTGTAGTTGGTTAGTGCAGCCAACTGCCGCATCTTTTGTATCACCCCTTCTTCCGTTGAACCCAAAGCATCTGTGCTTGATGTTGTTGGGTACACTTTGGTGAACTGTGAGTCTTGCTTGCCAGTACGTTTATGTACTGACCCCTTTGGGGCTGTGGTTTCCGCAGACTATGTTTCCGAGGATTCACTTGGTGGCTACTACGTGGAGTATGACGAGGCTGCTGACGAGTAGATAGCGGACCCGGGCAGGATCCGAGACTTCGTGGATGGGCTCTGTCTTTTCGTTTCCGGCCTCTTAGGCCTATTTGGATCTTGTCTGTACTCTGACACTTTGGATGCTTCCGCTGTGTTGTAATGATGAATTGTTGGGACATGTGTCCTCTGGATGATTGTATTTGCTATCTCTGCTCTAGTGAGAGCCAGTTGCAACTTATTTGAATCTTTTGTGTCTTAGTGATATGTTGTGCTATCATTTCGTTAAACGCCGTTGACGTACCATGTGTGTATGGTATGAAGTACGTCAATGGTAGTATCCTGATTTCTATGGGACGGTTTACGTAGACGGTGAACAGTAGGGGTTGGTTGTCACACATACGTGTGTTGGCCTACTCGTAAGAGGTGCGGGTGCAGGTAGGCCCCGTAATCCAATCTTCTACTGTTCAACGGAACTGCGAGTATCCTCTGGAAGTCCGGGTGCGACAAATGGTATCAGAGCATGTCTGCCTGTAGGATCCCTTTTACTGGTCGCAGTTGAGTCTAGAAACTATTTTGTAGCTATATAGGAAAAATGAAACGTGAGAGTAGGAATTCTGTTCTTTTTCTTCTTTCCCCACCCACCCTCCCTTTTCTGGTAAGGAAGTGCAACGTTGTTTTTCTCTTCTCATCTAAACTTTCAAGTTAGGATTTCACGTATCCTGGTTTCTCTAGGATAGTTATATCTACTAGACCATAGGAATGGAGGTGGTTGTGACATGATTTATCATGTTGCCTACTCACGATTGAGAACGGAGGCGTGTAAGCCCCGGAAGCAGATCCTCTATTCCTTAAGCAGTAGATATTGATCCTTTAGAAGCCTGGATGGGTTTTCCGTAGTACCTCAGGAGTGTTTTGGTCTCGTGTTTCCCGAATGTTGCTTCGATATCCTGTTCTTCTCAACATCCTTTTCGTCCGTTCAAACCTTGTTGTTGCTTCCCACTTCAGTTCTTCTACCGGCGTCTAAACAATAACTCTGTGACACCCTTCTGGCCAGATAGTCTATTCTCCAAATGAATCAAGTTCTATTTAGCTATACACCCTCGATACAAAACCTCTACCTTTACTTGAAAATGTTCCGGTGGTTTGCGAATTCCCTGACGTCTTTCCAGAAGAGTTGCCAGGAATGACTATCGTCTTGAACTTCCAGAAAAACTATCCAAGGTGCATGATGTGTTTCACGTGTCACAGCTCAAGAGGATCTTCGCAAGAAGTATCCGGACCTTTTCTCTTCTCAGTAGGAATCTCGGGGCGCGATTCCTTCAAGGGGGGCGTTTTGTAACATCCCAAGTATGAAAAATAGCCATTAGAATGTTTGCTCTCTGTTATTTTATGTTTTGCATCATGACATCATGTTCATTGCATTTGTTTTGCTTTGTTTTCCATTTGTTTTCCTCTGTTTTCCCTTGTTTTCTATTTGAATTTTCAAACCAAATTCAAATATTTTGTTTCATACTTGTGATGTTACAATTTCCAAAATGAATATTCAAATCAAAACAATCATTTGTTTCCATTAAAGTTGTAATTTCAAAACTATTGTTTTGTTTCTATAAAAAATTCATCTAATACCAAACCATTTTCAAATTCAATTAATTCTCCAAACAGCAACCCTTTTGAAAATTATGAAAATGACAAAACACCTCCATCATTTGTTTCAAACAAGCTTAAGGGTTCAAACTATTTAAATGGTTCTTTTTAATAACTCATTTAATAGCAAATTTCATTCAAATTCAAACAAATGGCAAACATCAAATAATTTCAAATTTTTTGGAAAAACAAAGGTTGCACAATGTTGTTGTTACCATAATTAAACTATACAAAATTTTCCTAATTTTTCTAATAACTAAAACCCTTTCCTTTTCTCCCTATTTCCTTTTCAGAAAAAAAAACAGAAGAAACAAAAAAAATAAAGAAAAGAGAGGGGGAAAGGGCAGGCCAGCCCATTTGGGCCAGCCCACCAATTCCCCTGGCCTGCTACCCCTCCCCGTTATCTTCAACCTTCGTACGGCTGCAATCTTAACCTGTCCACGTTGCAGCAGCAGAGGAGGGACGGCCATGAGCTCGCCCACCTCCCCCTTATAGCTAACCCTAGCCCTAGGGCTCCCCTCTACCCTTCTCCCTCCACTCTCCCTCGCCCACCGCCGCCAACCTCCCTTCCCCTCTCTCCCCCTCGCTGCTCTACACCTCTCTCTATATCTCTGAACCCAAACACCCGATCGCCACCCCTCTGTACCTCCGTCGATCGCCGGCGTGCTGCCTAGCCTCCGAGCTGGGTAGGCGGGAAAGGATTCCCCGTACCACTTTCTTCCTCATCGTCCACTCCGCGCGGACAGGGAAGGCCCACATCGACACCGCCGTCCCCGCGCTGTCGCCGCCGTCCACTGCCTCCCTTCGAGCACCTCTTCCTCCCGCCGTTTACCCCACGGTGAGCACACGGCACCCTCCTCCTTTCCCCTCTGTTTCATCGCGGCTAGCACACGCACACGAGCCACGCATCCAACCACCGCAGCAGCAGTCGCAGCACATCGCCGGCGAGCGATCGAAACGCGGCCAGGGTTCAGGTTTAGTTAACTGAAAAAAATTCAGTTAACGCGGCTCTGAACAATATCCTCACTGCGCCTCCCTAACCTGACAACGAAACAAGCACACCGAAGTGGCAACTGCTCACTGCGCGCAAGCAGGGGGTCGTGGGTTCGAATCCCACCCCCGCGGATTAAACCCCTTTTGCTTTTTTTATTTTTCCAGGCCCAAAACAAATTGCTAATCACAGAACATTCCTTGCTAACTATCTTCTAGGCCCCTGTAAATTATTTCTAAGTTCCTAGCTGTTATTAAAAATGACAGAATAATACATAATCTTGGAAATTGCATAAATAATTCATTTTAACTCTAATTTCAACATTTTAAATATGTTTTCAATAGCAAATTAAATTCTCTACCTAAATATAATTTTTTTTACTGTTTTGAATATTTTAAATTGTTGAAATATTTGGATCCTTGTTTAATTCATTTAATTTTGCAAAATTCATAACTTGGGCATAAAAATTCCAAATTCAACAAACTAAATATGTTTTCCATTCCATTTTTCATGTACTTTGCAAATATCAACTTTGTGTTCTGTTTTAAATAAATTAAATTGCTGAAAATAACTGTTTCTTAATTAATGCATTTAAAATTGCCAAATTAATAACTTGCTCATTTTAAATCCATTTTTAACAAATAAAATATGTTTTCCATGCTAAATTAAACCACCTTTCCAAATATAAACTTTGTTTCATGTTTTGAATAATTAAAATTGGTTAAATAATTTAAACCTTGTTAAATCATTTAAAATTGCTAATTTCATAACTTGGTCAAATTAAATTCTTTTGAACATATAAAATATGTTTTCAAACCATAAAAGCCTAGTATTTTCAAATATGAATTTGGTTTAATGTGTTGACCAAATAAAAATTCAAATAATTTCATAATTGAATTAAATTCCTTTAAATCTTGTTTAAACTTGTTTAATTCATAAGTAATCCTTTTTCAACAAGTGAAACATGTATTCCACCTAAAACCTTGTGTTCTTTTCAAATATGAACTTTGTTATCTACTTTGAACAATTTAAAATGGGTGAAAACAACAAATGCTTGTGTAACACCTTTAAGAAGCAAATTTTCATAACTTAATAAATAAAATTCCAAACTTGGTAAACCTTATTTCAAATTGTTTCTATTGTTGTTTTCTTTTGTTTTCCTCATCCATGCATCATGCTAATTCACTTACACATGATGATTAGTTGTAGAACAATTATTTCAACCTTAATTCATGGGCTTTCCATATGCAATCCAAATTGCATGTGGGTCCATTTAATTATGTTATGTTACCATGTCAACTAGTTTATTTTGATGCATCACTTAAACTGCCATGCATCATCCCATGATTGTGCACTATGCCATGTTATTGATTGTTTGTCTCTCTACATTGTTTGTTTGCTTCTTCTCGAATAGACGACGACGTTGAGACAGACGATACTTACGACACCCCTTCTGAGGATCTAGCTCAGTACCAGGCTGCTGAGTTTGCAGGCAAGTATTCACTCACATGAACCATTGTGTTCCTTTCCACATTGGATACCGATACTTTCCGTTGTCAATTCTGCTAGCCCTATGAATCGTTGCTTGTGTTCGATCCTATCACATGTTATCCTTTAACCCTGATATAGCCTCACCCCCACACCTATAACCCCATTGCTTGTTGCCCGTGTCTTACTAGCATGCTTAGGGTTGTTCTTGCTCGAGTCTGTTGTCCGTTACTTTCTGTTACTATATTTTTATTATGTTCTGGGGCTCGATGTTTAAACAATCAACCTGTTAATGTTTGAGGTAATAATAATTTGCTGATAAGGCACCGGCAGGAGGCCCGGCGTGGTTTTGAGGCCTGCTAGTGTCGACCCTAATTAGGAAAAGGGTCTTGTCTACTGATCCATGATGAGCGCACTAACCGCATGTGGGAAGCGTGTATGGGCGCCCCCCTCAATTTGATTCGATTTGCATCTCGTCCAAATCGCCACACTTAGTTCGGGCTTTCCATTTGATGCATGCATGTGCAGGTGCGAACCCTTGGCGCCAGGGTGGAACTTTTGTAGTCGGCATTTAGGGCGGCGTGGTCTTAGAGTGCTATGAGGGTCCCCCTTTTCTTCGTGGGGGCTCGATTAGCCGCGCACGCACAGCATGTGGTTCTTTGGGCTTGATGTGAAGAAGAGTTGAGTTGTGTTGAGTGCCCCGCTTGGTGGAAAGGCCATTCCATCTGGCGGGTTATTCTTACGTGTACGGCCAAATTGGTGCACCCCTGCAGGGATAAATCTTCTCGAGAAGCCGTGTTTTCCGCGGTTATGGATGACTTGGTGAAAGTACTGGCTAACAAGTACTCAGAACAACTTACACCTAACTAGTGATAACTTGACTAGTAATAGTCTTATTGACACAATAACTTGAACCATCATTAATCCAACTGTGTGAGTTATCCTCGGATTGCTTCTTTGGATAAGGGGCGAGATCCAGGATGGGTTTGTTTGGAGTTAGTAATAGTTTGTTACGATACGCTATCTTATCTCCTCTCTGTTAGCCGGAAGTTATAGCAACTCTGTAGTTGGTTAGTGCAGCCAGCTGCCGCATCTTTCGTATCACCCCTTCTTCCGTTGAACCCAAAGCATCTGTGCTTGATGTTGTTGGGTACACTTTGGTGAACTGTGAGTCTTGCTTGCCAGTACGTTTATGTACTGACCCCTTTGGGGCTGTGGTTTCCGCAGACTATGTTTCCGAGGATTCACTTGGTGGCTACTACGTGGAGTATGACGAGGCTGCTGACGAGTAGATAGCGAACCCGGGTAGGATCCGAGACTTCGTGGATGGGCTCCGTCTTTTCGTTTCCGGCCTCTTAGGCCTATTTGGATCTTGTCTGTACTCAGACACTTTGGATGCTTCCGCTGTGTTGTAATGATGAATTGTTGGGACATGTGTCCTCTGGATGATTGTATTTGCTATCTCTGCTCTAGTGAGAGCCAGTTGCAACTTATTTCAATCTTTTGTGTCTTAGTGATATGTTCTGCTATCATTTCGTTAAACGCCGTTGACGTACCATGTGTGTATGGTATGAAGTACGTCAATGCTAGTATCCTGATTTCTATGGGATGGTTTACGTAGACGGTGAACAGTAGGGGTTGGTTGTCACACATACGTGTGTTGGCCTACTCGTAAGAGGTGCGGGTGCAGGTAGGCCCCGTAATCCAATCTTCTACTGTTCAACGGAACTGCGAGTATCCTCTAGAAGTCCGGGTGCGACAGTTGCTCTTTCCAAGTGGTTGCTAGTGACTCCAAGAGGGAGTATTTATGCTCGATAGTGGGTTCATGCCTCCTCACCACCTTGCTCGAGTGACAGAAACGTGAAGGGGGGATGTGTTGTTGCCATTAGGGAGAAAATAGCAGTGAGAGTGCGGACGTGCATAATCATTGCTTACATTACACAATTTGTTTAATGCAGTTATCTGTTGCTTGTAACTTAATACCTAAGGGGGTTCGGATGATAACCTCAGGGTGGATTATTAGTCATAGATGCAGATGGATGTCGGTCTATGTATATTGTTGTAATGCCCGCACTAAATATCATAGTATTCTTCATGTCATATATGTGAACTATGGTGCAACCTCTATTTGTTAATTGCCCAGCTGTAATTTGTTCACCCAGGATGCTATCTTTTATGGAGAGACACCACTAGTGAACCTATGAATCCCGGTCCATTTTTTCACACTGTTAAACAAACCACAACTATTTACTGCTTTCTTTACTTACTGCAAGAATACATCATTTTCCACACTATACGTCTAATATTTTTTTAGCAAGAACGGTGAGATTGACAACCTCACCGTACTGTTGGGACAAAGTATTTTGGTTGTGTTATGTGTATCTTCCACGTTGTTACTGACACCGGTGAAGCGCCAACACCACCGTCAGTGGCATCAACCTTCCTGAGATCCTCTTCCTCCTACTGGATTGATAACCTTGGTTCTTAACTAAGGGAAATTATTTCCGCTTGCTCAGCACACCCTCCTCTTAGGGTTTCCAACAACTCTGCCAATCAACACCACCCCGAACCTCGATTCGGGGATCAGAAGTTCCTGTTCGGGCACCCTGCCTGGACGGGGATTCGAAGGAGATCATCACCTTCGACACCGCCACCTCTTCTCCATCAACCATCCATTATTCCCCCGTCCATGTGTGAGTAAACGCAGCTTTAGGCTGAGAGGGATGGAAGGGATTGGATGAGATTGATCATGTAATAATGCCAGATTGTTAGGGCATAGTGCCTAGTATCCATTGTTAGTGTTTTCTACTCTTGTTGCAACTTGTTATGCTTAATGCTTGTCACTAGGGCCCGAGTGCCATGATTTCAGATTTGAACATGTTATTGTTTCATGAGTATAATGTTGTTTCTTGATCATACCTACAAGTTGTTTTACACATGCCATTGTCCGGAACCCGAGGCCCCAAAGTGATAGAAATTGGGACAACCGGAGGGGATGGTTGTGATGTGAGTATCACGTGTGTTCACGGAGTGTTAATGCTTAGCTCCGGTGCTTTATTAAAAGGAGCACATTAATTACCAGTAGTTTTCCTAGAGGCCCCACTGCCAAGGGATGGTAGGACAAAAGATGTTGTGCGAGTTTCTCGTTGCGAGGACGTATGACTATATTGGAACACATGCCTATGGTTTGCCTACATGTTTGATGCTTTATGTTATTATCTGCAATGCCCAAGTTATTATTATTACATGAACTATGTTATCCATGCAACGCCCGTCCATCCATTCCCTCTATGCCTACGGTACTTCCCATACTGCTGTTTTCCGTGATTGCTACTATTGTTACTAGTTTACTACTACTGTAATTTTATTCCTACTGCAGCTATAAAACTGTTACCACTGATAAATTGTTGCGAGCAAGTCTACTTTCAGGTGCAGCTGAATTGACAACTCAGTTCTTAAGGCATATAAATATTATTTGGTTCCCCTTGTGTCGAATCAATAAATTTTGGGTTTTACTTCCCTCGAAGACTGTTCGATCCCCCATACTTGTGGGTCATCAAGACTATTTTATGGCGCTGTTGCCGGGGAGCATAGTTTTATTTATTTGCTCACTTGATCATGGTATTGTTTGCTGCAAGACATTCATCATGGGCAAGACAGGTGATAGAAAAGTTCCTGTATTACCATCCACTACAAGAAGAGGTACAACTCTGAACACCTCTGATTCTCTTGATTCACCGTATGTTATAGTAAGCTTCTTACTCTACCACATTCTACACATACTGTTACTTCTATTGAGTCTGAGAATGTTTCTGATACTTTTGATGATGCTACTATGGTGCTTGATGATACTGGTTCTCTAGGTCCTTTCCTATATGCTACTATTGCTCGATCCAAACAAATTTAAAATGCTGAAATTTCTGTTGAAAATATTGGTACACCTATTAATTCAACTGAGCTTATTTATGATCTTGATGAAACCTATATTGAACTGAGTGATGATTTTATTGAAGAAGCTCATGCTACTACTGGTTCAAGTGCTCTTAAGAGTCTTCTTGCAAGACATGCTGTGAAATATAAATCTTCTCTTGATGCTAAGTTTGCCACATCTCCCATACACATTATAGACAAGGATTATGATTTCTCTTTATATTTATCTTATATATCTATTGTTGAGAAAGAACCTTTTTGTGGAACTGAAAGTAAAAGTGCTATGGAACACATGAATGAGCTTTCATCTTTGAGTAGTTTATTTTCTGATGATACTAAGCTACGTACTTATTTTGTTACCAAGATCTTCCCTTTCTCATTGAAAGATGAAGCTAAAATTTGGTTTAACAATCTGTCACCTAGGTGTATTACTGATCGTATGGATTTGGTTAATGCTTTCTTTCAAAAATATTCTGCTGCTAGTTCCCAACATGCTGCTGTGCAGGACATCTTTAACTTTGAGCAAATTGAAGGAGAAAAATTGCCTGAATCTTGGACAAGGTTTTGTTCTTTGATAAGAGCTAGCCCTGGATATCCATTACCTAAAAATGAGCTCCTTGATATATTTTATAATGGACTAACTGTTGAATCTAGGACATACCTGTATAGTTGTGCTGGTTGTGTTTTCAGGAAAAGAACTCCAGAAGAAGCTGACGAATTAATGGCTAAAATAGCCAAAAATAATGATGATTGGAATATACCTGAGCCTACACCTACACCAGAGCCAACACCAATACCCACACCCAAGAAGAGAGGAATGATTGAATTAAATGATGAAGTGATGAAGGAAGCCAAGAAATCTCTTAGAGAGAGGGGTATTAAATCTGAAGATGTGAATAATTTACCTCCTATAGTAGAATCATGTAAGCCTATTCCTCATCCATCAACTGTTGAGGTACACTCTCTCCAATACTTTGATAATAGAGATATTCCTTACTCTAAACCACCTGATCAATGCTTAGATAAATTTTATAATTATGTTGTTAAGCAAGACAACTTTAATAGGAGAGTGCAAAATCACCTTATGGAAAACACTAGAGCTATTGATAATTTGCATGGTATTATTGAGAGAACCTCTAATGATGTTAAGATGCTTGTTAAACATTTTCAAATGGTTCAAACTCAAATTGATCAACTTACTAAAGTGCAAAAAGACATGCTAGCTAATGCTTCTAGAGATAAACATGTTTGTGAAATAATTACTAGAAGTGGTGTTTCTACTCAGGACCCCTTGTATTCTGAAGGACATCCTAAAAGAATTGAACAAGATTCTCAGCAACCTAAAAACAGTAGTTCTCCTTCTAAGAAAAAGAAGAAGAGACATAAAAATGTTGTAGAATCTCCTGAACCTGCTAAAGATCCTAATGTCATATCTATTTCTGATGCTGAAACGGAAAGTGGTAATGATAAAAGTGATACTTCTGATAAAGAAGAACCTGTAGCTGAACCTGAAAAGAAAACTAAAACTGCAAAGTATACTAAGGAGGATTTCATTGCTAATAAACATGGTAATGAAAGAGAACCTTGGGTACAAAAAGCATTGCCTTTTCCTAATAAGAAACACAAATCAAAGGAAGAAGGACATTATAACAAGTTTGGTGAGTGGATGAAGCCTCTGTTTTTACAAATCCTTTGACTGATGCTACTAAACTGCCTCCTTATTCTAAATATATGAAAGATATTGTCTCCAACAAAAGGAAAATTCCTAATGAGGAAATTTCCACTATGCTTGCTAATTACTCTTTCAATGGCAAGGTTCCAAACAATCTTGGAGATCCTGGTATTCCTACTATCCCTTGTTCTATTAAAAATAATTATGTTAGAACTGCTTTATGTGACTTGGGAGCTGGAGTTAGTGTTATGCCTTTCTCTCTTTATAAGAGGATCTCTCTTGAAAAATTGATACACACTGATATATCTTTGCAAATGGATGATAAATCCACTGCTATTCCTGTTGTTATATGTGAGAATGTTTCTGTTCAAGTTGCTACTAATTGTTTGATATTAACTGACTTTGTTGTGCTGGAAATGCCCGAAGATGATAATATGTCTATTATTCTTGGGAAACCTTTTCTTAACACTGCAGGGGCTGTTATTGATCGCAATCAAGGAAAAGTAACTTTTAATGTTAATGATAAAGAGCATACTATTTATTTTTCCAAGAAGATTGATATAAGATATGGTTTAAATTCAGTTGAAAATATTGAGACCATCAAGATTGGAGAATTTTATTGTCCCATTCTAGTACCACCAAAAGAATATGAAATCATTATGATTGGGACTATGTCTATCAAGGTTGAGGTAACATAATTATTTAGTGATTAGCAAAGTTTTTCTTCATATGAAAATTGTTCTAGTAACAAGAATTTATCACCCTTGTTAACAAAATGATTTTAAACGAAGAGGACAATATTTTCAATATGTTTTCACCTTCCCCATTATGTTTTCACCATGTTTACTTCTGTTATCACATTGCTACTTGAGTACAATCATGTTTTCCATCATCCATATTCATGTTTTCATCATGTTTTCACCTTGATTACTGTGGTTATGCATGTTTTCACCACCCATACTTTTGTTTTCACCACTACCACCTTTTTTTCTTTGGATATTTTTCCATTAAAGTGTCATAGAACCTTTGTAGTTCTGGTTTTGGTTTCGTTTTCCACCTTTTCACTTTCGTTTTCCTGGTTTTTATTAATTATTAAAATTCTGGAAATACATCAAAAATAAAGTTTCTCGAAAAATTCCAAAAAAATTATAATAAAATTTTCCGTCAAAAATGAGGCAGAGAGCCAACTGGGAGGCCCCAGGGGGACCCACCAGTCAGGCACACCATGGGGTGGCGCGGCCAGCCCCTGGTGGCGTCAACACATAGTGTGGGGCCCCCTAGCCCCCCACTAACTCACTCCCCTGCCAAAGTCTTCTCTCTCACCCCAAACTGAAAACATTTCCTGGAACCCGTGTTCTTGCTGTTCTTCCCCTGTATTTTCGATCTCCTTCTCCAGCCCATCATTTGTGCTGAGATTTGGTGTGTTTGCTCTCTGGTATGTGACTCCTCCGATGACCAAGTAGAATTATATTTGGTGAAGTATTTCTTGAGTATTTTGGTACTATAGGTGACATCTTATGTGAGTTTGCATGCTTGATTTGAGTAGAAATAATATAGTTTTGATGCATGTTTAGCTCTCTTATAAGTCCCTATGGTAGTTTCCACCTTATAGTTGCTTGAAATTAATTTTAGAGATGGATAGTTATAATTTTGGAGAGATATTTAGGAGTTATGCTCCTAGAAGGACAAGTCCCTCACGCTCATCCACTTCAGTGAGGCCATCGTACAATGAAGATGTTATTGCACATAGTATTGACGATGCGGGAGGTGATGGTATCGCTAACCCATCTAGCTTTCCTTGCATTACATTTCTAAGAAGTGCAGGTCTATTAGATGACCTTCGTATGCTTATTGAAAGATTTGGTCTAACCAACTATATGGAGGATGAAGGGCCTCAGTATGCAGATCTCACAAAAACTTTTGTTGGGAGTTTTCGATTCGGAATATACATTTTGGTCCCACTGTTGCCTTCAAATTATATAGATCTTTTTCTTTGTCCTTGGAAGATTTTTGTGCCATTGTAGGTATCAATGCTACCAGTACAACATGCAGGATTCAGGATAAACCCGTGGATCTTATGGCGCTTTACCGAGAAATCTCCAATGATGATGGTCGCTCATCCCAGCGTGGGAAGATAAGGAATATTCAACTTGCCGCTCTTAGATAATTTACTTACTATATTGCTACTAGTATCCTTGGTAGGGAGAAAACTAGCAACGTTTCTGGTTACCACGTTCCTTTCATTGATGCTGCGCTTAACCGTAGCATGAAGTATAACCTTGGTGCACTTGTTGCACGCCGCCTTGCTGCTAAGGGGCCTATTTTGGGGGGCATTATTGCTACACGTATAGCAACTACTTTAGAATTTTCTATTGCTCCTGATGATGAATTGATTGCTCCCTATAGACTCAACCTTGCTGGCATGAAATATCATCGGTTTGTTACTGCTAAATCTATTGTTGAACGTTTAATATATAGAGTTTTATATATAGATGGAGAGAAGGGAAAAGTTACTTTGTCGTAGCCTGTTTTGTTTAAGATTGACAGGTCACCATGGTCGCTCTCTAAGGAGGAGGTAGACGAGCATCTGAGCACTAGGGAGTTTTACCGGCAGCAGGAGGGGCGAGACGCGCCTCCCGAGGACCACAACTCGTAGTACACCGGAGCATCCTCGAGCACATATCAGGAGGAGGGTTCCTCCTCAGCATACTACGGGGGAGCCACCTCATGGTCCCTTGGTGATTGATCTCCACTTAGGCCAAAATCCTAAGCTTGGGGGGAGGTATACCGACATCACACTCATTTATATATCATGTTCGGTTGGTTCATTGTATATCCATGTTTTCGCTTCTTTCGTTTGTTTTCGTTTTCTTTCGCTTCTTTCGTTTCTCTTTGTTTTATTGTTTTGTTCTTGTTTTCCAAAACACAAAAAGACTAGAAAATATTTATGTTTTTTCTCCTTGTTTGCTTCTTTAGTTTCTTTAGTTGGTTTGCTTTATTTTCTCGTTTTGGTTTAGTATTAAAAAATCCAAAAATATTTTGCTTTGTTTGCTTCCTTCGTTCTGTTCTTGTTTTAAATCGAAAACCCAGAAATATTTGTTCTTCTTCTTTGGTTTTGTGAAGTTTTTTGCAGAGTTCATCGGACTTCCGTGTCTCCATTGGAGCTTGATTATCATTCTATATTATTCAATCCACAAGTGAAGAGCAGTAATGATGATTTACGACAATCTAAGTTGTGGTGAGAGGCTGGTATGAACTCTATTTGTTTTATTTTTGTACATATACTCATTGTGTGAACATGCTTAGTCCGTTCATGTAAGGTGTATGTTATTTAATTGATGCTTGGTAGTTCGTGCTCTCACGTGTTAGCTCCAACTTATTAATATAAGATAGCATGTCGTATGAATGTTTGCTTGCATTGTTTTATTCATAGAAGGGTATGACATTATGGTATCACCCTCTGATTGTTTCGCTTGGATCGACTTGGAACATGCTCACCACTATGACTGAAAACAAAAAGTCACTTAAGGCTCGATGATTTATTTTCCCTCAGAGTATTTGTATCATTTTTATGCCCCTGTTAATTTTGTTTTATCGCAAGCATGATTATGACAGTTGTTGCTCTCTTGATTGTCGCTCCATGTCTATTGCTAGCCTCCACCTGTACTGAGTATGAGCTCTACTCATGCATATAACTCCCAAGAACCAAAGTTTGCCAAATGTGTCCACCATACCTACCTATGTATGTGCTATTTAACTGCCACTCCAAGTAAATTTCTCGTGTGCTACCTTTAAAACCTGCGAAAAATTATTCCTGTTTTGTGCCCCTATTTTAGCTCATGAGGACGTAAATAGAGAATCTTTATCTCACTTGTTGATTGGATTTCACAACCTGGACTAGTGGCTTCATACGCTTATCCAATGGTAGAAGAGCCGGCAGCGGGGTGCCCAGCCCCAAATTAATAACACAAATTCTCTTCACTCTTTTTTCCCTTGATTTATCAGTCAAAGCATAATTGTGTAAACAAAAGAGAAAGAGGGATGACCTTCTACCCAGATGCGTTCTTCTATGGGAGCCGCTCTATTGAAGTCTAGTTGGCTTGTGATGTACTGTATTGTCTGTTTACCATTCGTTGACATAAGCATACACCTCTCACAAAAATGTTTTCAATACCTCTATTTAATAAAATAAAAAGCTCTAGCACACGAGTTAATCCATGCTTCCCTCTGCGAAGGGCCTTTCTTTTGTTTTCATGTTGAGTCTTCACCTTTTCACTTTATGCACTTTCTTGAGAGCATGGCTGCTATTCTTAGTGTAATGTGCTTGTCCCAAAACACGGTTGATAGTGGTATAACTTTGATGCTTGTATCTTTTATATCTATATTTCTAGTCTTCATTCGAACTTCAGAGGTGCCCTGACATTTAGGTTTTGCTCCACTATTAAGGGCATGCGAGTACACTTTATCATACCCTATTATGAGCATTGAAATCTTGTAGATTGAAATACTTCATGTTGTCTATTATTAGTTTTTTGGCATCTCTTCATGGTTTCCATAACTGTTGGGTGACTTTTATTTTCCATACATCTTATTATGAATTGCCTCAGCAATTGATTATGTAGTGAGTATATTTACATCATATGAGACAAATGTGTTCGTAAAAGTATTTTATCGCACTCAGATGTCACTGAATTGCTTGAGGACAAGCAATAAACTAAGCTTGGGGGGAGTTGATACGTCCAAAACATATCTCCTTTTCTGAACACTTTTCTTATTGTTTTCCTCTAAACTTGTGAGTTTTTGATACCACTAACACGGACTAATGTTGTTTCAGCAGAATTACCTCATTGTCTCGTTTTTGTGCAGAAAAATCAACTTTCGGGAAAAATGCCCAGAAAAGATCCCCTTGGTCTTAAAACACCAGAAGACCCAGGGAGCGAGAAGAGGGCCAGGAGAGGGGCCAGGAGGGGGCCACACCACCCCCCGGCGCCCCCCTTGGCTGCACCGCCTAGTGGTGTGGGCCACCCGGGACCCCCTCGGACTCCCCTTTGGACTACATATGCCCCGTAAACCTAAAAAGCGAGGAGGTTCGTCATATTCCATAGAAACACAACAGAGCGCCGCCGCCACCCCGAACCTCGATTCGGGGATCAGAAGTTCCTGTTGTGGCGCCCTGCCGGGACGGGGATACGAAGGAGATCATCACCATCGATACCGCCACCTCTTCTCCATCAACCATCCATGATTCCCCCGTCCATGTGTGAGTAAACACCGCTGTAGGCCAAGAGGGATGGAAGGGAATGGATGAGATTGATCATGTAATAATGCCAGATTGTTAGGGTATAGTGCCTAGTATCCATTATTAGTGTTTTCTACCGTTGTTGCAACATGCTATGCTTAATGCTTGTCACTAGGGCCCGAGTGCCATGATTTCATATTTGAACATGTTATTGTTTCGTGAGTATAATGTTGTTTCTTGATCATATCTGCAAGTTGTTTTACACATGTCATTGTATGGAATCCAAGGCCCCAAAGTGACAGAAATTGGGACAACCGGAGGGGATGGTTGTGATGTGAGGATCACGTGTGTTCACGGAGTGTTAATGCTTTGCTCTGGTGCTTTATTAAAAGTAGCACCTTAACTACCAGTAGTTTCCCTACAGGCCCCGCTGCCACGGGCTGGTAGGACAAAAGATGTTGTGCAAGTTTCTCATTGCGAGCACGTATGACTATATTGGAACACATGCCTATGGTTTGCCTACATGTTTGATGCTTTATATTATTATCTGCAATGCTCACGTTATTATTATTACATGACCTATGTTATCCATGCAACGCCCATCCATCCATTCCCTCTATGCCTACGGTACTTCCCATACCGCTGTTTTCCGCGATTGCTACTTCTTTTATGTTATTCCTACTGCGGATATAAAACCGTTACCACTGATAAATTGTTGCGAGCAAGTCTACTTTCAGGTGCAGCTGAATTGACAACTCAGTTGTTAAGGCATATAAATATTCTTTGGCTCCCCTTATGTTGAATCAATAAATTTGGGTTTTACTTCCCTCGAAGACTGTTGCGATCCCCTATACTTGTGGGTCATCAGCATCCCGGCTAGCGGCGCTTCGTGATGAGAAGACTACAGGTAAAACTTTTGTCGAGAGGTTTTAGTTTAGTTCTTTTTCTACTAATGATATTATTTCACAAGCCTCTCGATTCGGTATTTCTTTGGGAGATTCCTTAGCAGCAGTAAATCATTTTGTTTCACTTTTAAAGAATTTAGAAACTACTCATCACTTAACCTTCTTAAATAATAATTTGGGTGATGGTGAGTCTTGTGAGTCGAGCTTAGTGGTTTGTCAAGCAAATTCCTTGTGTGAGGATTATGGTAATGAGAAGGAGGAGGGTTTGGAAGATTGTCGAGATCTTTGTACCCGGGGTGTCAAACAGATGCCTTCCCGTAGGGTTAGAAAGGGGGGGGTCTTTGGGACCTAAGATGAGAAGTTCTAGGATGAGATCTTTAAACAGGAGGCAGTGATGAGAGGTGTGTTTTGGAATAGGAACGGTTTTGGTGACATAGCGAAACACTTAGCTGTTAGTAAGATGGTTAGGGAGTTTCGGTTGGATTTCATAGCAATTTTAGAGACAGGGAGGTCGAGTTTTGACGCACGTTTCTTAAATCATTTGGCTGGGGGGGGTATGACTTTCGTTGGTATTGTTTACCTCCCCAGGGTCAGTCTGGTGGTATTTTTGTGGGATTTAATGCCGCAATAATAACTGTACAGACAGTGGTCGCGGGAGAATTCTCAGTAAAATTTCATTTACACACGAAGGATGGTGGTTTCCTTTGGGCGATGGTTGTTGTCTATGGGGCTGCCCAAGATAACGAAAAACCGGCATTCCTGTCTGCATTAGTGCGCATTTGTGAGAGTGAGGAATTACCTTTGTTCGTGGGTGGTGACTTCAATATTCTCAGAAGACCGGAGGAGAAAATAAATATTCTTTTAACCCTTGTTGGCCATTTATTTTCAATGCTATCATTGAGAGCTTGGATTTAAAAGAGATGGAGATGTACGATAGGCAATACACGTGGGTAAGTAGAGGATTTGATGAAACATACGAGAAGTTGGATCGCTTTCTTGCTAGCGTTGAGTGGGAACAAAAATTTCCTTTAGTTACGGTGCAAGGCCTGACTCGCACGGGGTCAGATCATGTACCTCTATTACTGGATTCTAGGTCTTCTGCTCATATTGGGAACAAGTCTTTTTTCTCGTTTGATTTGTCTTGGTTGCGCCAGGAGGGTTTTTACGAGATGGTGAAAACCGAATGGCTCTCCATTTCGATGGGAAATACCCCGATTGAGCGGTGCAGAATAAGATCAGACACCTGCGTAGTTTTTTGCGAGGTTGGGCGCAAAATATGTGTGGGGAGTACAAGAAGTTAAAGAAGAAGCTACTCCTTCTTATCAACAAATTAGATGTAAAAGCGGAAACCGTTCTTCTATCAGATGATGAGAGAAAATCTAAGAAGGTGGCGGATGAGTTTCTAGCAAAAAGTAGGTGTGATGAAGAGTCCAAGTGGTCTCAGCGTGCTAAGGTTAGGTATGATCAAGAAGGAGGGAATAATACTAGGTATTTTCACCTCATGGCCAATGGTAGGCATCGCAAGAAAAATATTTTTTTAGTTAGAACAGGATGAAGGGACGATTGTGGGAGAATCAAATCTAAAAGTATTCATCTCTGAGTATTATAAGAAACTATTTGGAGTCCCGGTTCCTAATACTTTCTCGCTTGATGAAAAAAGGATAGGGGTATTGCCTCTGGTTTCGGGAGAGGATAATAGTATCTTAACCATGCCTTTTTCTGAAGAGGAGGTTTTTGATGCTATTGACCAGATGGAACTGAACAAAGCACCGGGACCGGATGGGTTTCCTGCGGAGTTCTATAAGAAATTTTGGGATGTCATCAAGATGAATCTTATGGCATTGTTTGCACAGTTGCATATAGGGGAATTGCAGTTGTTCAAGTTGAACTTTGGTGTGATAACCCTGTTACCCAAAAAATAAGATGCATCTAGAATCAAGCAGTATAGGCCTATTTGTTTGCTCAATGTGAGCTTCAATTTTTTTTACTAAGGTCGGAACAAACATTGTTACCTCTATTGCTCAGCGTGTGATTAGACCCACTCAATCAGCTTTTCTCCCGGGGAGGAATATTTTAGAGGGGGTTGTGGTTTTGCATGAAACTATCGATGAGTTGAAGCAAAAGAAGTTAGATGGGGTTTTGCTGAAAATTGATTTCGACAAGGCATATGATAAAGTTAATTGGTCCTTTCTGCAACAGACACTTCGCATGAAGGGATTCACGCCACTGTGGTGTGAATGGGTTGCGAGGTTCGTCCAGGGTGGAACTGCTGGGATCAAACTAAATGATGATATAGGTCATTATTTTCAAACTCTAAAAGGATTGAGAAACGGTGATCCGTTATCACCTATTATCTTCAATATTGTAGCTGATATGTTGGCAGTCCTAATTTCTAGGGAAAGGGAGGATGAACAAGTTGGGAGTCTAGTTCCCCACTTGGTGCAAGGTGGGGTCTCAATTCTCCAATATGCCGATGATACCATTCTATTTCTTGAACATGGTATGGAGAAAGCAGTTAATATGAGACTGTTGTTATCATTGTTCGAGCAACTGTCTGGGTTAAAAATTAATTTTCATAAGAGAGAGATCTTTTGTTTTGGGGAAGCAGTGAAACATGAACAGGATTATCGCTCATCTTTGGTTGTGAGGATGGACAACTCCCGTTTAAGTATCTTGGTATCCCCATTCATTATCGTAAGCTGTTAAACAAAGAGTGGAAACCGATTGAGGATCGGTCTGAACAAAGGCTAGGTTCTTGGATTGGCAAAATTCTCTCGTATGGGGATCGTCTAATCCTAATAAATTCAGTCTTATCCAGCTTACCAATGTTCGTTTTGTCATTCTTTGAGGTAACTGTAGGGGTACGAAAAAGACTGGACTTTTATAGATCTCGATTTTTTTTGGCAAAGTGATCAGCAAATAAAGAAATATCGTCTAACAAAATGGAATATCGTTTGCCGGCCTAAATACCAAGGAGGCCAGGGTATTGAGGTGCTAGATGTTAAGAATAAGTGTTTACTGAGCAAATGGATTTTTAAACTCTTAACTGCTTTTTTATGGTGATCCAAATTCATATGAAGATAAAGGAAAGTTCGGCCTCCGCTACGCGAGGCCCGTCGCCGGAGGCTTTATATACCTCTTGTAAGCCGAGTTGTTACCGAGTTCGAGTTGGATTCACCGTTACCGACCTAGTTAGGTCAGGACCGCCTTTATATACCTCTTGTAAGCCGCCGCACAGGATAAACCACACATTGTAAATCCCGGCGCATTTGTAACCTCACCCGAAATAGTGAAGTATTGCTGGCTGGCACCCGTGATTTTTTCTCTTCCTTGTTGAAGGGTTTTTCCACGTTAAAATCTCGTGTCCCCGTTGGTTTGATCTTGCTTAATTTCATCGTTGTTTTGCTATTGCGGGTAACAAGTGGTATTAGAGCCCTGTTTCAGATTAGGGTTTCGCGATGGCATCGATGAAGTTTGATCTACCGTTGCTACACTACAAGACAAGGTTTTCTCTGTGGCAAGTAAAGATGCGTGCGGTTCTGTCGCAAGCATCGGATCTTGATGAGGCGATGGATGCTTTCGGGAATAAGGAAGCGAGGGAGTGGACTCCTGAGGAGAAGCACAAAGATCGTAAGGCTTTGTCGTTGATTCAACTTCATCTATCTAATGATATCTTGCAAAAGGTGCCGCAGGAGAAATCCGCGACAGCGTTGTGGCTCAAGTTGGAATCGATCTGCATGTCAAAGGATCTAACCAACAAGATGCATGTTAAGATGAAGTTGTTCTCGCTCAAGATCCAAGATGGTGGTTCTGTGATGAATCACTTGTCGATCTTTAAGGAGATCATGTCTGACCTAGTGTCGATGGAGGTAAAATATGAGGATAAAGATTTAGCTCTTCTGTTGTTATGCTCACTGCCTAGTTCTTTTACAAACCTGCGAGATACCATACTATTAAGCCACGATAAACTAACCCTCGCGGAAGTTTGTGAGGCTCTGCAGACCAGGGAAAAGATGAAAGTTATGGTGCAGTCTAACGTATCGTCCTCCAAAGGTGATGCATTGCAGGTATGAGGCAGACCTGAGCAGCGTGATAAAAACTACAACAACAACAACAAAGATAAGGGCAGGGACCATTCAAAGTCCAAAGGACAAGACAAGTTCTGCAGGTACTCTAAGAAAACCAATCACACCATTGAGGATTGCTGGAAGGTGCATAACAAGGAGAAAAGGAATGGGACATACCAACCGAAAAATAAATCTGACGGTAATGGTAAGGCTACTGTTGTTGCCGGTGATAATAGTTCGGATGGTGAATGCTTAGCTGTTTTTGCTGCATGTGTTACCCGTGATGATGAGAGTGGATTCTTGATACTGCTTGTTCGTTTCATATTTGTTGTAACAAAGATTGGTTCAGTTCTTATGAGGCTGTGCAGACTGGAGATTTTGTGCGTGTGGGGAACGACAACAAATGTCACATTGTTGGCGCTGGATCTGTTCAGATCAAGACCTATGGTGGGATGACAGGTACATTGACGTGAGGGAAACACATACCATCCATGGCGAGAAATTTGATATCACTGAGTACCCTTGATTGTGACGGGTACAATTATGCCTGAGTTGATAAACGTCCGAAGGTATCAAAAGGTTCTCTCATTGTTATGATTGGTGATATGAATTCTGCCAAGTTATATATTCTTGGAGGTAGCACTTTGTCTGGTACTGCTGCTGTTATTACTAATGATGATCCAAGTACAACTAACCTTTTGCATAAGCGACTTGGACACATGAGTGAACATGGTATGGCAGAATTGGTGCAGAGAGAACTTCTGAAAAACTGCAATATGAGTAAGTTGCCGTTCTGTGAACATTGCGTGTTTGGTAAGCATAAGAGAGTTAAGTTCAATGCTTCTGTTCATACCACTAAAGGTACATTGGATTATGTACATGCTGATTTGTGGGGGCCTTCACGTAAGCCCTCTTATGGTGGTGCTCGTTATATGCTTACTATCATTGATGATTACTCTAGAAGAGTTTGGCCTTATTTCCTGAAAACTAAGGATGATACTTTTGCTGCTTTTAAAGAGTGGAAAGTTATAATTGAAAAGCAAACTGAGAGAAAGATGAAGTTGCTTCGTACTAACAATGGTGGCGAATTTTGTTCGCATGCTTTTGATGATTATTGTGTGCAGGAAGGCATTGTCAGGCATCACACCATCCCATACACACCTCAGCAGAATGGTGTAGCCGAGCGGATGAACATGACGATCATCTCCAAAGCTCGCTGCATGTTGTCCAACGCTCGCATGAATAAGCGTTTTTGCGCTGAGGCTGCCAACACTGCCTGCTACTTGATCAACAGGTCACCATCCATCCCTCTTGACAAGAAAACTCCTATTGAGGTATGGTCTGGTGAGTCGGTTGATTATTCACAACTGAAAGTTTTTGGTTGCACTGCCTATGCTCATGTTGATAATGTAAAGTTAGAACCTAGAGCTGTTAAGTTCTTATTTCTTGGTTATGGTTCTGGAGTAAAAGAATATAAGTTGTGGAACCCGGAAACCAAAAAGACTTTCTTTAGCAGGAGTGTTGTGTTTAATGAATCTGTTATGTATGAGGACAGTTTGTCGACTGATGTTGTGCCAGATTCTTCTAATGAGGACGAACCACGAGTTCCTTGTAGGTGCAGCTAGAACACCTGGATGAGGAGGAAACTGAAATTGATGCGGAGGATATTGTGCCACCCTCACCTCCTATTGTGCAACAAGAAAATTTGTCTATTGCAGAGCGCAGAGAGAAGAGGAATAAATGACCTCGTACTCGTTTAATTGAGGAATGTGATGTTGTTTATTTTGCTCTAAGTTGTCCTGAACAGGTGGAGAATGATGCTGAACCGGCTACATACAATGAAGCTATTGCTTCGGTTGATCGTGACAAGTGGATTGCTGCAATGCACGAGGAGATGCAATCACTTGACAAGAATGGCACATGGGATGTTGTGCGCTTTCCTAAACAAAATAAGACCGTCCGCTGTAAGTGGATCTTCAAGCGAAAGGAGGGTTTATCTCCAAGTGAGCCTCCAAGGTTTAAGGAAAGGTTAGTAGCAAAAGGTTTCAGCCAGATTCCTGAAGAGGATTATAATGATGTGTTCTCCCCTGTTGTCAAGCATAGTTCTATTCGTACTTTCTTTAGTATTGTTGCTATGCATGATCTTGAGCTTGAGCAGTTAGATGTGAAGACCGCGTTTTTGCATGGAGAACTTGAGGAGGAGATATACATGGACCAACCTAAAGGGTTCATAGTGCCTGGTAAAGAGGATTTCGTGTGCAAGCTAAATAAGTCCCTTTACGGTTTGAAACAGTCTCCTCGACAATGGTATAAAAGGTTTGATTCTTTTATGATGTCACATGGCTTTAAGAGTTCTGAATATGATAGCTGTGTGTACATTAATATTTTTGATGAATCGCCTATATACTTGTTTCTATATGTTGATGATATGTTAATTGCTGCCAAGATCATGAAAGAAATCACTACATTGAAGAAACAATTGAGTAGTGAGTTTGAGATGAAGGATCTTTGTCCTGCTTCTAGGCATGGAAATTTCAAGAGATAGAAAATCTAGATTGTTATTTCTTAGTCAGGAGAATTACATTAAGAAAGTTCTTCATCGTTTTAATATGCATGATGCAAAGTATGTTAGTACTCCTATTGCTTCACACTTCAAGTTGTCAGCATTGCAATGTCCTACTACTGACAAAGATATTGAGTACATGTCACGAGTTCCCTATTCTAGTGCTGTTGGTTCCTTAATGTATGTCATGGTGTGTTCTCGACCTGATTTGTCTTATGTTATGAGTTTGGTCATTCGGTACATGGGTAATCCTGGTAAAGAACATTGGAAAGTTGTTCAGTGGATTTTCAGGTACCTTCACGGCACATCCAAAGCTTGCTTGAAGTTTGGCAAGACTGGTGATGGACTCGCAGACTATGTGGACTCAGATTTTGCTGCCGACTTGGATAAGAGGAGGTCCCTCACAGGTTATGTGTTTACTGTTAGTGGATGTGCTGTTAGCTGGAAGGATACCTTGCAGGGTGTTGTTGCACAATCCACTACTAAGGCTGAGTACATGGCTATTGCTGAAGCATGCAAAGAGTCAGTTTGGTTGAAAGGTCTGTTTGCTGAGCTTTGTGGAGATGATACTTGCATTAACCTATTTTGTGACAGTCAGAGTGCTATTTACCTTACTAAGGATCAGATGTTCCATGAGAGAACAAAGCACATTGATGGAAAGTACCATTATGTGCGTGATGTTGTTGCACAAGGTAAGCTGAAGGTATGCAAGATTAGTACTTATGATAATCCTGCTGATATGATGACAAAGCCAGTTCCTGTTGCTAAGTTTGAGCTTTGTTCAAGCTTAGTTGGTATCACTGTTTAGCCCAAGAGGCTATTTGGCGCTGAAGGTGTTTTCTTTGTTTGTTTCAGGGTGAAGGTTTCGTTTATGCTACATGAACGAATTTGTCTCAAGGTGGAGTGTTATTTTATGGTGATCCAAATTCATATGAAGATAAAGGAAAGTTCGGCCTCCGCTACGCTTCGGCCTACGGTACGAGTTGTTACCAATTTGGAGTTGGATTCACCGTTACCGACCTAGTTAGGTCAGTACCGCCTTTATATACATCTTGTAAGACGCCGCACGGGATAAGCCACAAATTGTAAATCCCGGCGTGTTTGTAACCTCACCCAAAATAGTGAAGTATTGCTGGTTGGCGCCCGTGGTTTTTTATCTTCCTTGTTGGAAGGGTTTTGCCACGTTAAAATCTCGTGTCCCCGTTGGTCCAATCTTGCTTAATTTCATCGTTGTTTTGCTATTGCGTGTAACATTAACTGAGGGAGGAGTGTGGCATGAGTTGCTACATAATAAGTATATTAAGGGGATTCCTCTCGCCCAAGTTGAGTCTAAACCATCTGATTCTCCTTTTTGGAAAGGAGTAATAAAGATGAAAGAAGATTTATTTTCTAACATTTCTTGTACACTGGGTGATGGTCTTTCGGTACGGTTCTGGGAGGATGTTTGGTTAGGTAGCACAGCTCTATCGCGTCAATATCCGTCTCTGTATAATGTGGTTGCACATAAGAATATTCTGGTGTCACAAGTGCTGGCGAGTGATCATCCTAATATTACCTTTAGTAGGGCGCTAATTGGTGATAAATGGGAGATGTGATTACACCTTGTCGAGAGCTTGATGGATGTTTCGCTCACCGATGAGCCTGATAGGTTTAATTGGAAATTAACGTAGTCTGGGGTGTTTTCAGTTAAATCCTGTTATGAACATCAAATGAATGGAAACACACATTTTCTACACAAATACCTATGGAGGTTGAAAGTCCCTCTTAAGATTAAAATTTTCATGTGGTTCTCTTACCGTAAGGAATTATTAACTAAAGATAATCTAGTTAAAAGAAGGTGGACGGGGTGTACGAAATGTGTGTTTTGCAATGAGGAATAGACGGTTGCTCATCTTTTTATTTCTTGTGACTTTGCTTGAAAAATCTGGAGACTAGTTCATTTCTCGTTCAGTATTACGCCACCTTTATCTGTAGCTAATTTGTTCGGATCCTGGTTAAATAGAGTGGAAAAAATTACAAAAGTAAGTATACACATAGGTGTATGTGCTTTTATTTGGGCAATTTGGAATTGCAGGAATGATGTTATTTTTAACAATATGAAAGCTGGTCATTTTCTGCATGTTGTTCATCGAGCTACGCATTGGATTCATCAGTGGTCTTTCCTGTTACCAGAAGGCCAGCAAGGACGTTTGGATTCTGGATGTACCCGGCTCATGGAGGTGGTCCGGGCTATCTTCAACCATTGTGGTTGGTTGCACACTAGGAGATTACATTATGTGTAATTTGGGTGCTTCGTTGCTGTTTAGGTGGCTGATTTACACAACAACTATTCGATTCCGAGCAACTATTCGATTCCGCTGAGTTGTAACTTAAATACTTTTAAACGCTGAATTTTAGCGCTTTAATATAATAAGCCGTGTGCATCTATGCAGAGGCTGGGTTTTCCGTTTAAAAAAAAAGCTAATCGGGCGGTGATCCATCATCCATATCATAAAATATATACATACTCCTAGGATTAAGGTGGCTTGATACCTTTTCTAGAACGTTCTAACTTTATTAAACCATCACAGATCTAGGGATACAAACGCCCATCCGCGGGTCACCAAGCTAGACGAAACGCCCAGAGGGCGATCCCAACGCATGTTGGGCTACTAGATGAGACTCCTTATTCGAGCTCCATCGTTCATGGACGAAGTCAGCCTCTCCAACGAGCCTCGCTGTTACTGTTATTTCATGTAAGATACAGCTCTATCTGCCCAAGTTTTCCTCTTTCAATGCATTGATCACCGAAAGACAGTCACTCGCCAGATCCGAGTGAGACTGAGAGGTCTTGACCTAGGTTTGGACCCTCCCTAACCGCGAGTGCTTGGAGCACCTCCGGGTCAGTGACTCCCTCGAAGATGACAGCAGGCGCTCCCAGATACTCGCCATCCGCACGCCATGCCACAACTGCGACTGCACCATGTTCTTTCTTCGGAGCGACGCCCCCCATCGACATTTATTTTTGCCATTCCCTCAGGTGGGGATGCCATGTCGATCGTCCGAGGGCACTTGCCCTAGCTGGCTGCTGCCTTTCTTCCGTGCCCTTTAGATTACTGAGCTCCTAAATAAAGTTCTTGACGAAACAATGCGTGCTCAACGGGCTTTGGAAGATCCCCTCATGGATGGCTTTCCTCCGTGCATGCCACAAAGCCCACAACGTCACACACATTCTTGTGAGTTGCTCATGAGGTAAAGTCTCGATCATGGTGAATAACCAGTTTCTAGGATTGTGCTCCCGTACCTGGCTCATGTGTTCTCCCGTACCTGGCTCATGTGTTCTGTCATTTCCTGCTCCGTTAGTGTCCAAACACACCGAGCCATATTGCAGTCAATTAGCGAGTGACGCCACAGGTCCTCCGCCCAACAAATGCCACACACACTTGATGGTGCGATGTATCCAATATGGAGAACGTCGGCCGTGGGCAGCGATAGTCGTGTGAGCCTCCATAGAAAAGTCTTGATCTTGGCTGGAACCTTGATGTTCCATAGGCTCAACCGGCAACTCTCCGCTCGCTGTCCATCAGAACTAGTAGCCGTTTCATACAGCCATGCTTCCCTCTTCCCTTTAGTGGTGGACTGCATCCTATATGCCAATCGCACATCGAAAGTGCCCCTCCTCTCATAGTGCCACGCCAAAAAAACACTCTGGATTCTGGTACTTATCGGTATTGATCTTATTACCAGTACATCATAGGTATAAAAGTTGCTGCAATTTCTCCATGTCCCATTGCATTGTAGTTTGATCCATAAACGCATCAACTTGTTGCGGAGGCTTGTCCGTCCTGCACGCCACCGGCCGCAAAGCCCCATCTCGAGGCAACCAATTATCATTCCAGGGGTGTGTATCCTCCCCAGTTCCGATTCGACGTATGCGTCCCTGGATTAGAACTTCCTCCCCCTCCATTAGCGCACGCCAAATCTGAGATGGGTGCGAGCCCACTTCTGCGTGTAAAAAATCCGTGTCCGGGAAGTATACTGCCTTGAGATTCTTTGCACTCAAAGTATCTGGATGCTGAAGGACCCTCCATCTTTGGCGTGCGAGTAGTGCCAAATTAAAAAGCTCAATATCTCTGAAGCCCATGCCTCCTGCATATTTAGGTTTCGTCATCTCCTCCCACGAGACCCATCACATTTTCCTCTTGCCATCCTTACTACCCCACCAGAAATTGTGTATAATAGTATTGATGTGCTCACAAAGGCCGCGTGGTAATTTAAAGCATGACATGGCGAAAGTGGGTATTGCTTGTGCCACAGATTTTATGAGCACTCCTTTCCCTCTTTCCGACAAACACTGTTCCATCCATCCCTGAACTCTCTTTCAGATTCTGTCTTTCAGGTACTTGAAAGCCCCGTTAGAGGAATGCCCCACCGCCGATGGCATTCCTAAATGTTTGACGCTCAGAGACTCATTCTGCACATTGAGTACAGTCGTGAGCTTCTGTATGATTATCTCCAGACAACGCTTGCTGAAGAAAATAGAGAATTTATCGAGGTTCACCCGTTGGCCAGATGCCTGACAGTACGCATCTAAAGTGTCCCTCGCATCCCGAGCACTCTCTCCACATGACTTGATGAACATCAGGCTATCATCGGCAAAAAGAAGGTGGTTTACTGCCGGAGTGGAAGAAGCCACCTTTAATCCCTGGAGGTTCGATGATTCACTTCTATGTTTTAAGAGGCACGCAAGACCCTCTGCTGCCAACAAAAACAAGTATGGAGAGATGGGATCTCCCTGACGGATCCCTCTGGTAGGCTTAAACTCATCTAAGCGCTCACCATTCATCATCGCTGAGAATGTAACCATACTAACTATCCTCATAATCATATCAACCCAGGATTGGTGGAAGCCCAACTTTAGCATAATTTTCTTGAGATACTCCCACTCCACCCTGTCGTACGCTTTGCGCATATCAAGTTTCAATGCACAAAATTTGTGTTTCACCACCTTGTTCCTCTTCATAAAATGCAAACACTCGTACGCAGAAATAATATTGTCTGTAATCAGCCTCCCTGGAAGAAAAGCCGACTGCTCGTCCTTGACCTCCTTCTCTTTGATTGATGCGATAAGGTCCTCGTTCATTTGTTCGGAAATGAGAGTTGGGACACAATCCAAGACCGTTTCCATGTTCTCGGTACCTTTAGACCTGTAGAGATCACAATAAAACTCGTTAGTTAACCGCGCCATCGCCCCAGGTCTTCCGTCACCATGCCATTTGGAAGGCAAGTAATCTTGTTTCTTTTCTTCCTTGACTATCTCTTAGGTGAAAAAAAATGGTATTTTATCACCCTCCGATAGCCACTAGACACGTGAGTACTGCCTCCAGATGACCTCCTCCCGAAAATCTAGCTCAGTCAGGCGATCCACTAGTCGGCTCCTCCCTCATTCTCCTGAGTTCTTCTCGCAGAGGAAGTATTTCCTTCC
This sequence comes from Alopecurus myosuroides, assembly GCA_028641055.1. Lineage (NCBI taxonomy): Eukaryota > Viridiplantae > Streptophyta > Magnoliopsida > Poales > Poaceae > Alopecurus > Alopecurus myosuroides. The sequence continues at coordinate 485,820,397 of CM054057.1, forward strand.
GTACACCTCCGAAGGAGGTCCGTCCCCATCTTGGCTTTCAAGCCATTAAACTCATAATGCATGTTGCTTCTCCCATCATAGCATTGGCCACTCACCTGTTGGCTTTAATTTTTTTTGACATGTTCAATATCGTAGCCAACACAAAAATTGAACTTTTGTGTTCGTTTTTTTTTATATGTTTAAGCTAATTTTAAGAAAATCTGGAGCATGATGTTTAGCTATATTGTGCCGATGTTTAGCCGATATTTTCGACAGTCTTAAAATTTTGCAACAAAATCTTATTAAAAAAATCTCATTAATTCTCGGTTAAGTTAGACTGTTAGATTTGCATCATAATTCTTCATTGCACATGAGTTGCAATTGCAAACAGGTTGTAATTGCAATTGAATTTTTGAAATTACACATGCATTGCAAATGAAAGTGGGTGACCAAGAATTAAGTTAATTCTAGATGGAAAATAATAATCCATGTCCTTAAATACTACCACCTCCGTTCCATAATATAAAGCCATTTGGGCAAACTAAGTTTAGTTTGCCAAAACAGGTTGTATTATGGAAAACACTTGTCTTAGGGGGACCTAAGATTCTGTAACATCCCAGTGTTTGGGAGGTTATAAGGATCTAAATTTAATATGTGCATCTGCAAAGCATGCATCTAAAAGTACGGGAAATTTTGGCGCGAAAGTTTAAACAAAGCAAAGTGACCAAAGTTTCACTTGACATGATGAAATAGGTCTAGTTCATCTAGTCATGAGTACATTTGGAGTGATCTTTATAGCATAGCATCTCTAAAAAACCCAAATCATCTGGTTGCACAAACCATAATGGGTTGTGAACAACACAAATCTCGGCAACCTTAACCACAAGTCTTTAAGTGACTTGGGACAATTCATTAGATATCCACAACCCAAAGAGGGGTGAGTACCCAGATCACACAACTGATAATTATACTTCCACCAATGAGTAATACACAATTGAATCATCTCATTAATAGAAGTGTTATGTCCTCTCAAACAATAACTCTTTAAGATATCAATCATTTACACCACATCTTTCCAAATTATTTAGTAACTACTAAGTTAACCTTCATATGTAAATAACAATGGTTCAATAGAACATAAGTGATACAAACAAGACATAACTTAAAACCCACAAGTGGGAAATGATATGCCAGCTGTATTAATATATTTACCGAATATGTACATATCTCATAAACTATAAAAGAAGTACCTAAGAGAAGAATCAAATCTTCTTCAACCACTGTTAAAACCTTGATCATCACATATGATCTTTCCAAACCACTATGTCTGTATCATGAATACAAATGAATAATATAAAATAACAACATGACACCCTGAGTAACCAACTAACAACCATGATCAAAGGCATTAAGCTCAATCATTTTTTTCATGCTCATTGTTTCAAACATCTTATATAAGTGAGCATATGAAATTTCAACACATCAAGGAACTACTTGATCAACTTACTATCTTAAGTCATCATCCCACAAACACTCTATATTTCCAACCACATCAATAATCAACAAAGCAAGTATCCCTGGATACAAGTAATGAATAACAACAAGATATAACCTCTATTAGAGGAATTGGATTGAAAGCTAAATAAAACCAATCATGTATGAGATAAGTATCTATCTTATGGGAAGCAAAACAAGAAATGCATGGAAGGATAATAAAAGCATGAAATAAATCTTAATCTAGATCTTGCTATTTTGGCTAGACCAATGTATCTTGTTTCCCCAATCTCCTCCAAGATATTCTGCAAGAGAAGAAACCACAAGACAGGAGGAACTACCACATCAAGATCTCCAAGAAGATTATTTAGAGTGTGCTTGAGGTGCTACTCAAATCTTCTATAAGAGTACTTGGAAACTCTTATATCTTGATATGATATTATTAACTCTCTTGAAAGAGTGTGATACTCCATTGTGTAACAGCCCAAGTATGAAAACCTACCAATTAGAATGTTTGATTTTTTTGTTTATTAAAGTTTTGCATCATGTCATCATGTTGTTTGCATTTGTTTCTTATTTGGTGCATTTGTTTTCCACTGTTTTCACAACTCAAATTCAAACCTTACTCAAACAATGTTTTCATACTTGTTCTGTTACAACTTTTGGAATAAAAATAACAAGTGAAAACAACCAAATTGTTCCATTTTATTTCATATTGGATCACTTATTAAATTGTTGCTTAATTCAATCAATCACTTTAATCAATTAATTCCAAATCACTTCCAAACTCAAACCATGTCTCAAAATCATTAAACTTTTGAATCCATGAAGTGCACCACTAATTTGAATTCCTTAAATCATTCTAAACCCTAGGGGAAACCCTATTGAAATTGCTTTGTTTTCCTAATATTAATGAATATTGCAAATTTCAATCAATTTGGTTTGTTTTCCAAACAGCACCCAAGTTGGGTCATAACCACTTTATAAACATTATCAATTCAATCAACTAAATTTAATCTTTTAATTCTTAGGGGCTACCCTATCATAATGCTTTTATTTCATAAGGTTTGCTTAATATGAAAATACATTCAAATTTGGTTGAAATGCAAATATCAAATAAAATTCCAACTTTTGACATTGGAAGTTGGATTCTGTTTACTAATGGTTTAAATACCCTACACTGAAATTTCCACAAAATTTAACCACTTAACAAACCATCCAATGTTCCATTTGCTTTTGCTACAAAAAAAAAAAGAAAAACAAATAGAAAAGGAGAAGGAGAGAGTAACCAGCCAGCCCACCCTTCTTTTCCTTCTCCCACAACCCAGCCCACCTCCTGTTGGCCCAGTACCCCCTCCTGTCGCTGTCTTCCACCTCCCAGCTGATGTCATCCCTGTACGAACGAAGAAACAGCCGCACGATCATCCCTTCCCCCTCCGGATGCTTGCCGTACAGGAGCATCTCCCCCATATATCTCCCCTCTGCTAGCCCCTAGGAACCCTAGCTAGCTCCTTCCCCTCCTAGCGCCGTCTCTCCTCTCTCCCCCCCAAGTCGTTCTGCTTCTGATCATGAACAGAGCACCACCGAGAGCAGAACCACCACCGCCTTCCCCCCTAGCTCCGACCCCCCACTGGCCACCTCGAGGAGCCACCGTCCGCGGGAATGGAACCGCTAGGCTTCCCTCGTCCTCCTGGTACCCTCGTTTTCCGCCGGGAGCCCCCGGAGCTCCGGCGCCGTCCGCCGTTTCCGCCGGCGTTCGCCCCTGCCTGTTGCAGCGACCTGCTGCTCCCTGCCGATCTGCTCCCGATCGCCAAGGTGAGCAACTGCTCCACTCCGGTCCCCTGCCTCCCTCTCTCCCCCCTTGAACCAACCCCACACGCGCAGCCCCCCCCGCGGTTGGTCCTCTCCGGCGAGCATCCGCTACAGAGATCGACCATCGATCTGTAGCCTGTCCGCTCGGTTCAGTAACGTGCAGGCAAGAATTCAGTTAAAACCCGAACAGAAACACATACCCCCCGAGTTCCCCTGTTCTGTCACAAGTACAGCAGCAGCTCATCTGGTCCTGTGCCTTGCGAGCGCAGTAGAGGGGGTGGGTTCGAATCCCACCCCCCGCGGATTAAACCAAGTCTTTTTATTTTTATTTTTCACAACTCCAGTAAACAGCTAATTACAACCCAGTCCCTGCCAGTTCTTCCAGGTCCCTGTAAAATTAATTCTAAGTCCCTAGTTAATAACAATTGGCAGATTACACCTTAAATTTGGAAATTGCATAAATAAATCATCCTAACTCCAATTTTAACTTTTTAAATATGTTTTCTGTCCCAAATTAAATGTTCTATCCAAATATAAAATTTGTTTACTGTTTTGAATATTTTAAATTGGTGCAATATTTGAAAACTTGTCAAATTCACTTAAATTTGCAAAATTCATAACTTGGGCATAAAAATTCCAAATTCAACAAACTAAATATGTTTTCCAATAAATTTTTCATGTACTTTCCAAATATAAATTTTGTTTGCTGTTTTGAATAATTTAAATTGCTGAAAACAACTGTTTCTTGTTTATTGCATTTAAAATTTCCAAAATAATAACTTGCTCATTTTAAATCCAATTTCCACAAATGAAATATGTTTTCCATGCAAAATTAAACCCTCTTTCCAAATATAAAATTTGTTTCATGTTTTGAATAATTAAAATTGGTTAAATGATTTAAACCTTGTTTAAATCATTTAATATTGTTAAATTTATCACTTGATCAAAACAAATTCTTTTGGGACATATAAAATATGTTTTCAAGCCCTAAAAGTATAAACTTTTGAAATATGAATTTGGTTTAATGTTTTGAACAAATAAAAATTCAAATAAGTTCATGTTTGAATTAAATTCATTTAATTCTTGTTTAACTTGTTTAATTCATAAATAATTTATTTGAAATCCTTTTTCAACAAGTGAAAAATGTATCCCAACTAAAATCTTGTTTTCTTTTCAAATATAAACTTTGTTATCTATTTTGAACAATTAAAAGTGGTGAAAACAACAAATGCTTTTGTGACACCTTTAATCAACCAAAATTCCCAACCTTAACAAATGAATTTCCAAACTTGTTAAGCCTCATTTCCATTTGGTTCTATTGTTGTTATTTTGCTGTTTTCCTCATCCATGCATCATGCTAATCCACTTTCATATAATGATCAGTTGTAAAACAATTAATTCAACCATAATTCATGGGCTTTCCATATGCAACCCAATTGCATATGGGTCCATTTAATCCTGTTTCTATCTTGTCAACTAGTTTATTTTGATGCAACCATTAACATGACATGCATCATCCCATGTTTGTGCACCTATGCCATGATATTGATTGTCTACCTTTTCTGCCTTGTTTGTTTGCTTCTTCTCGGATACACGACGACGTTGAGACCGACGATACTTACGACATCCCTTTTAAGGAGTTAGCTCAGTACCAGGCTACTGGGTTTTGCAGGCAAGTTATCACTCACATGAACCACTGTGTTCCTTTCAACATTGGTTACCGATACTTTCCGTTGTTCTTTCTGCTAGCCTTAGTAGTAGTTGTTTCTGTTACGAACCTATCACATGAATCCCTTAACCCTGATATTGCCTCACCTCCATACCTATAACCATTGCTTGTTGCCCGTGTCTTACTAGCATGCTTAGGTTGTTTTGCTCGAGTCTGTCACCCGTTACTTTCTGTTACTATCTCTATTATGTTCTGGGGGCTCGTTGTTTAATCAATCAATCATGCTAAAGTTATTGTTAAATAATAATTTGATGATAAGGCACCGGCAGGAGGCCCATGAGAGGTTTTGAAGCCTGCTAGTGTCGACCCTAATAGGAAAAGGGTCTTGTCTACTGATCCATGATGAGCGCACTACCCGCATGTGGGAAGCGAGTATGGGCGCCCCCCTCAACTTGACCTGATTCGCATCTCGTCCAAATCGCCTCATTTAGTTCGTGTTTTCCATTTGCCGCATGCATGTTTTTGCGAGCCCAGGCCAGGGTGGAACTTTCGTAGTCGGCATATAGGGGGACACGTTCTTAGAGTGCTATGAGGGTCCATTTTCTTCTGGGCTCGATTAGCCGTGCGCCCAAGGTGCTTTGGGCTTGATGCGAAGAATGGTTGGTTGTGTAGAGTACCCCACTTGGTGGGAGGCATCCCATCTGGTGGGTTATTCTTGCGTGTACGGCCAAACTGGTGCAACCCTGCAGGGATAATCTTCTCGAGAAGCCGTATTTTCCGCGGTTATGGATTACTTGGTGAAAGTACTGGCTAACAAGTACTCAGGACAACTTAAACATAATGATCAAACATGTTACACCCAATGATTAATAACTTGACTAGTAATAGGTTGATGACACAATAACTTGATTCACCTTTAATACAACTGTGTGAGTTATCCTCGGATTGCTTCTTTGGATAAGGGGCGAGATCCAGGATGGGTTTGTTTGAAGTTATCCTTCAGTTGGTTACAATCCTCGATCTTATCTCCTTTCTGTTAGCCGGAAGTGGTAGAATCTCTGTAGTTGGTTAGCGCAGCCAGTTGCAGCATCTTTTATATCCCTTTCCTTCCGTTGAACCCAAAGCATCTGTGCTTGGTGTTGACGGGATACACTTTGGTGAACTGTGAGTCTTGCTTGCCAGTACGTTTATGTACTGACCCTTTGGGGCTGTGGTTTCCGCAGACCTACGTTTCCGAGGATCTACATGGTGGCAACTACGTGGAGTATGACGAGACTGCTGACGAGTAGATAGCGGACCCGGGCAGGATCCGAGACTTCGTGGATGGGCTCCGTCTTTTCGTTTCCGGCCTCTTAGGCCTATTTGGTTCTTGTCTGTACTCAGACATGTTGAATGCTTCCGCTGTGATGTAATGATGACATGTTGGGGCATGTGCCCTCTGAATGATTGTATTTGCTATCTCTGCTCTAATGAGAGCCATTTGCAACTTATTTCAATCTTTTGTGTCGTAGAGATCTGTTGTGATATCAGTTGTTCAACGCCGTTGACGTACCATGTGTGTATGGTTTGAAGTACGTCGACGGAAGTGCCTTTGATCTCTAGTGGATAGTTTACATCGACGATGGAATAGCAGGGCTTGTGTTGTCGCGCATAAGCGCAGGCCTACCAGGAAGCTGGGACGTGGGAGCAGTTATGCCCCATAATCCAAGCATCTGCTATCCAGTTCGTACGGTGAGTATCCCCTAGAAATCAGGGTGCGACAAATGGTATCAGAGCCTGTCTGCCTGTAGGATCCCTTTTTACTGGTCGCAGTTGGGTCTAGAAAACTATGTTGTAGCTATACAGGAAAAATGAAACGTGAGAGTAGGAATTCTGTTCTTTTTATTCTTTCCCCACCCACCCTCCCTTTTCTGGTAAGGAAGTGCAACGTTGTTTTCCCTTCTCATCTAAACTTTCAAGTTAGGATTTCACGAATTCTGGTTTCTCTAGGATGGTTATATCTACTAAATCATAGGAATGGAGGTGGTTGTGACATGATTTATCATGTTGCCTACTCACGATTGAGAACGGAGGCGTGTAAGCCCCGGAAGCAAATCCTCTATTCCTTAAGCAGTAGATATTGATCCTTTAGAAGCCCGGATGGGTTTTCCGTAGTACCTCAGGAGTTTTGTTCTCGTTTTCCCCGATGTTGATACCCTGTTCTTCTCAACATCCTTTTCGTCCGTTCAAACCTTGTTGTTGTTTTCCACTTCAATTCTTCTACCGGTGTCTAATCAAAGTTTTCCCCGTTCATCTGCTAAACTCTATTCCAGCTAAAAGTGTTGTTTGATACCGGAGCATCGCATTCCTTTGTGTCAAAAATCTTTGCCACAACAAACTACCTAATTCTGGTTCCACTAACCAATCAAATCACCGTTCACTCTCCGGAATCTCAAATGTTGACTTGAAGATAAGTAAGAACAATCCAATTCTAATGGGAGGCCACATATTCCTCGTTAATCTCATGTTGCTGATTCTGACATTGATGTCATCCTTGGTGTTCCATTGATGTCAATAACTCTGTTCCACCTTTATTACAGATAATCTACTCTCCAAATGAATCAAATTCTATCCAGCCATACATCCTCCATACATAACCTATACCTCTACTAATATTGTTCCGGTGGTTTCCAAATTCCCTGACGTCTATCCAAGGTGCACGATGTGTTTCACGTGACACAACTCAAGAGGATCTCCGCAAGAAGTATCCGGATCTTTTCTTTTTTCAGTAGGAATCTCGGGGCGCGATTCCTTCAAGGGGGGGCGTTTTGTAACAGCCCAAGTATGAAAACCTACCAATTAGAATGTTTGATTTTTTGTTTATTAAAGTTTTGCATCATGTCATCATGTTGTTTGCATTTGTTTCTTATTTGGTGCATTTGTTTTCCACTGTTTTCACAACTCAAATTCAAACCTTACTCAAACAATGTTTTCATACTTGTTCTGTTACAACTTTTGGAATAAAAATAACAAGTGAAAACAACCAAATTGTTCCATTTTATGTCATATTGGATCACTTATTAAATTGTTGCTTAATTCAATCAATCACTTTAATCAATTAATTCCAAATCACTTCCAAACTCAAACCATGTCTCAAAATCATTAAACTTTTGAATCCATGAAGTGAACCACTAATTTGAATTCCTTAAATCATTCTAAACCCTAGGGGAAACCCTATTGAAATTGCTTTGTTTTCCTAATATTAATGAATATTGCAAATTTCAATCAATTTGGTTTGTTTTCCAAACAGCACCCAAGTTGGGTCATAACCACTTTATAAACATTATCAATTCAATCAACTAAATTTAATCTTTTAATTCTTAGGGGCTACCCTATCATAATGCTTTTATTTCATAAGGTTTGCTTAATATGAAAATACATTCAAATTTGGTTGAAATGCAAATATCAAATAAAATTCCAACTTTTGACATTGGAAGTTGGATTCTGTTTACTAATGGTTTAAATACCCTACACTGAAATTTCCACAAAATTTAACCACTTAACAAACCATCCAATGTTCCATTTGCTTTTGCTACAAAAAAAGAGAAAAACAAATAGAAAAGGAGAAGGAGAGAGTAACCAGCCAGCCCACCCTTCTTTTCCTTCTCCCACAACCCAGCCCACCTCCTGTTGGCCCAGTACCCCCTCCTGTCGCTGTCTTCCACCTCCCAGCTGATGTCAGCCCTGTACGAACGAAGAAACAGCCGCACGATCATCCCTTCCCCCTCCGGATGCTTGCCGTACAGGAGCATCTCCCCCCTATATCTCCCCTCTGCTAGCCCCTAGGAACCCTAGCTAGCTCCTTCCCCTCCTAGCGCCGTCTCTCCTCTCTCTCCCCCAAGTCGTTCTGCTTCTGATCATGAACAGAGCACCACCGAGAGCAGAACCTCCACCGCCTTCCCCCCTAGCTCCGACCCCCCACTGGCCACCTCGAGGAGCCACCGTCCGCGGGAATGGAACCGCTAGGCTTCCCTCGTCCTCCTGGTACCCTCGTTTTCCGTCGGGAGCCCCCGGAGCTCCGGCGCCGTCCGCCGTTTCCGCCGGCGTTCGCCCCTGCCTGTTGCAGCGACCTGCTGCTCCCTGCCGATCTGCTCCCGATCGCCAAGGTGAGCAACCTCTCCACTCCGGTCCCCTGCCTCCCTCTCTCCCCCCTTGAACCAACCCCACACGCGCAGCCCCCCCCCCCCCCCCCCGCGGTTGGTCCTCTCCGGCGAGCATCCGCTACAGAGATCGACCATCGATCTGTAGCCTGTCCGCTCGGTTCAGTAACGTGCAGGCAAGAATTCAGTTAAAACCCGAACAGAAACACATACCCCCCGAGTTCCCCTGTTCTGTCACAAGTACAGCAGCAGCTCATCTGGTCCTGTGCCTTGCGAGCGCAGTAGAGGGGGTGGGTTCGAATCCCACCCCCCGCGGATTAAACCAAGTCTTTTTATTTTTATTTTTCACAACTCCAGTAAACAGCTAATTACAACCCAGTCCCTGCCAGTTCTTCCAGGTCCCTGTAAAATTAATTCTAAGTCCCTAGTTAATAACAATTGGCAGATTACACCTTAAATTTGGAAATTGCATAAATAAATCATCCTAACTCCAATTTTAACTTTTTAAATATGTTTTCTGTCCCAAATTAAATGTTCTATCCAAATATAAAATTTGTTTACTGTTTTGAATATTTTAAATTGGTGCAATATTTGAAAACTTGTGAAATTCACTTAAATTTGCAAAATTCATAACTTGGGCATAAAAATTCCAAATTCAACAAACTAAATATGTTTTCCAATCAATTTTTCATGTACTTTCCAAATATAAATTTTTTTTGCTGTTTTGAATAATTTAAATTGCTGAAAACAACTGTTTCTTGTTTATTGCATTTAAAATTGCCAAAATAATAACTTGCTCATTTTAAATCCAATTTCCACAAATGAAATATGTTTTCCATGCAAAATTAAACCCTCTTTCCAAATATAAAATTTGTTTCATGTTTTGAATAATTAAATTGGTTAAATGATTTAAACCTTGTTTAAATCATTTAATATTGTTAAATTTATCACTTGATCAAAACAAATTCTTTTGGGACATATAAAATATGTTTTCAAGCCCTAAAAGTATAAACTTTTGAAATATGAATTTTGTTTAATGTTTTGAACAAATAAAAATTCAAATAAGTTCATGTTTGAATTAAATTCATTTAATTCTTGTTTAACTTGTTTAATTCATAAATAATTTATTTGAAATCCTTTTTCAACAAGTGAAACATGTATCCCAACTAAAATCTTGTTTTCTTTTCAAATATAAACTTTGTTATCTATTTTGAACAATTAAAAGTGGTGAAAACAACAAATTCTTGTGTGACACCTTTAATCAACCAAAATTCCCAACCTTAACAAATGAATTTCCAAACTTGTTAAGCCTCATTTCCATTTGGTTCTATTGTTGTTATTTTGCTGTTTTCCTCATCCATGCATCATGCTAATCCACTTTCATATAATGATCAGTTGTAAAACAATTAATTCAACCATAATTCATGGGCTTTCCATATGCAACCCAATTGCATATGGGTCCATTTAATCCTGTTTCTATCTTGTCAACTAGTTTATTTTGATGCAACCATTAACATAACATGCATCATCCCATGTTTGTGCACCTATGCCATGATATTGATTGTCTACCTTTTCTGCCTTGTTTGTTTGCTTCTTCTCGGATACACGACGACGTTGAGACCGACGATACTTACGACATCCCTTTTAAGGAGTTAGCTCAGTACCAGGCTACTGGGTTTTGCACGCAAGTTATCACTCACATGAACCACTGTGTTTCTTTCAACATTGGTTACCGATACTTTCCGTTGTTCTTTCTGCTAGCCTTAGTAGTAGTTGTTTCTGTTACGAACCTATCACATGAATCCCTTAACCCTGATATTGCCTCACCTCCATACCTATAACCATTGCTTGTTGCCCGTGTCTTACTAGCATGCTTAGGTTGTTTTGCTCGAGTCTGTCACCCGTTACTTTCTGTTACTATCTCTATTATGTTCTGGGGGCTCGTTGTTTAATCAATCAATCATGCTAAAGTTATTGTTAAATAATAATTTGATGATAAGGCACCGGCAGGAGGCCCATGAGAGGTTTTGAAGCCTGCTAGTGTCGACCCTAATAGGAAAAGGGTCTTGTCTACTGATCCATGATGAGCGCACTACCCGCATGTGGGAAGCGAGTATGGGCGCCCCCCTCAACTTGACCTGATTCGCATCTCGTCCAAATCGCCTCATTTAGTTCGTGTTTTCCATTTGCCGCATGCATGTTTTTGCGAGCCCAGGCCAGGGTGGAACTTTCGTAGTCGGCATATAGGGGGACACGTTCTTAGAGTGCTATGAGGGTCCATTTTCTTCTGTGCTCGATTAGCCGTGCGCCCAAGGTGCTTTGGGCTTGATGCGAAGAATGGTTGGTTGTGTAGAGTACCCCGCTTGGTGGGAGGCATCCCATCTGGCGGGTTATTCTTGCGTGTACGGCCAAATTGGTGCAACCCTGCAGGGATAATCTTCTCGAGAAGCCGTGTTTTCCGCGGTTATGGATTACTTGGTGAAAGTACTGGCTAACAAGTACTCAGGACAACTTAAACATAATGATCAAACATGTTACACCCAATGATTAATAACTTGACTAGTAATAGGTTGATGACACAATAACTTGATTCACCTTTAATACAACTGTGTGAGTTATCCTCGGATTGCTTCTTTGGATAAGGGGCGAGATCCAGGATGGGTTTGTTTGAAGTTATCCTTCAGTTGGTTACAATCCTCGATCTTATCTCCTTTCTGTTAGCCGGAAGTGGTAGAATCTCTGTAGTTGGTTAGCGCAGCCAGTTGCAACATCTTTTATATCCCTTTCCTTCCGTTGAACCCAAAGCATCTGTGCTTGGTGTTGACGGGATACACTTTGGTGAACTGTGAGTCTTGCTTGCCAGTATGTTTATGTACTGACCCCTTTGGGGCTGTGGTTTCCGCAGACCTACGTTTCCGAGGATCTACATGGTGGCAACTACGTGGAGTATGACGAGACTGCTGACGAGTAGATAGCGGACCCGGGCAGGATCCGAGACTTCGTGGATGGGCTCCGTCTTTTCGTTTCCGGCCTCTTAGGCCTATTTGGTTCTTGTCTGTACTCAGACATGTTGAATGCTTCCGCTGTGATGTAATGATGACATGTTGGGGCATGTGCCCTCTGAATGATTGTATTTGCTATCTCTGCTCTAATGAGAGCCATTTGCAACTTATTTCAATCTTTTGTGTCGTAGAGATCTGTTGTGATATCAGTTGTTCAACGCCGTTGACGTACCATGTGTGTATGGTTTGAAGTACGTCGACGGAAGTGCCTTTGATCTCTAGTGGATAGTTTACATCGACGATGGAATAGCAGGGCTTGTGTTGTCGCGCATAAGCGCAGGCCTACCAGGAAGCTGGGACGTGGGAGCAGTTATGACCCATAATCCAAGCATCTGCTATCCAGTTCGTACGGTGAGTATCCCCTAGAAATCAGGGTGCGACACATTGTTAGCGTTATATAGAAGTAGTTTGATAACAAGACTAGCTACCTCGTTAACAGATCACTTTTCTATACTGAAACAATTGAGTGTCATACACAAACAAACAAAAGATTGAATAACCTGGTACATCTCAGCCTGTTGTATATGAGTAGTAATTTGGAGGAAAGATTAGCTACCTTGTTTACAAATTCTTCTTATATGCATAAGTGCAACTTAATGTCATAAAACAAACTCCCATATTTTTATAATCATCTAAGTAAAATATTTTCTTGGAAACACTGGTTGTTTTCACCACAAGGGTGAGATAGTTGAAGATGGAATCCATGAGTGGATCTTCCTTGCAAATGATAAAGGTGATAAGAGAAGACTAGTGGCAACTAGAGAGAAGAACCTCAAGCAACAGAAGACCACAAGAAGCAACACTGCCTCAGTAAGGGAATATAAGAAATTATCCAGTGAAGCATTAGGTAATATTAGAAGATCTTTAACCTCTATGACTAATCAAGCCCATCATAAATGAGGAACTCATAGTAATATCTTAAATGGAAATAATTATCAAGAATGAATTAATAACAAGCAATTGCATCCACATGCGTTGATATGTGGAGGTAGGTGAAAACAAGCTTAATACCTTGTTTTCCAGATCCTTTTCCTACACAAGCCTAATAGATAACAACAAAGATTCATCTGTAAATAACCATGTCAACTATTACATGTTCTTAAACCAACATGAGATAACATCCATATTGGAACCTATGTGGAAAACAAGGAAATAAGATTCCAAAGCCACTCTTGTTTTCCACATGATTAAGTGCATTAAATTACAAATATGGCTTGCACCCCAATACAAAGAAATGTCCACCAGACTTGATAAAAACCTTAGTTATGAAAATAACAAAACCACCTAAAAGAAAACAAGTCCCTTCACCAATTAAAATTTATCTGGTATGACTTGGTGTGATATTTCATAATTGGTGAATTTTCCATAACAGATAAAAACACTACTCACTAGTGTTACCAAACTATTTTCTATAAGGGATTATACCTAAAATTGTCCAATTATGATACACCACCTTGGTATCCACAAGTTTGGAGTGTGTAATTTTATTAAATATGCTTTAGAATAATTTGAAAGCTATTAAATAAATTAAAAGAGGAGAAAACAACAAAATCATTTAATCTAGCACCCTAAATAAAAAATACAAATATTATTCAAATTCACCAAAACAAAACATGGTGAGGTTGCAAATTTGATGAGCTTTCCAAATATATTTTTTAATAATTTTTATGTTTACAAATAAGCCCTGAAAACAGGGGTTTGTTCTCAGTTTTCTTAAACAAAAGGACTTAGTTGTAAGTAATAAAAACTTCTAGGGAGTTTTCTTGGAAATGTTTAAAAACATTGTTTCTTCAACCTATGGCTAGAAGCCCAGAGGCGTGCGACCGCCTCCGACGTCGCGTGCCACCTCCTTCTTGACGCCGTTCCCTCGCACTCACTCTCTCTCTCTGCAAGAAACCACCCCGAAACCCTAACCCTAACCCTCTCGTCCGCCACTCGCCGCCGTCGATTCTGGCCACCTCGAGGGCACCTGAGGCCACTAGGAGATGCGCCTGGACCTCCTCTTCCTCCTCCAGAAGCTTCGTTCGCAAGGAAGGCCAGGAGCCGGAGAATTTCTCCGTTCCCTTTTGCTCACTGTTCCGGCCGCCGCGGAAGCGCGCCGGCGATTCCGACCTAGCCGTGCCTCACCGTCAGCACCACAACATTCCTGGTAAGCCGCTGAGCACTACGGTGCCTTCCGTTTTTGCAATCGCTTCCGGGTTCGTCGTAACACCATCAACCGCCGCCGTTGAGCTCGCCGCCGGCGACTCCTTGACCGTTTGGTCACTTTGCCACCTTCCTCAAACTCGTTGAGACCTCCTCTAGCTCTCTGTACCGATCAATCGAACCGATCATATCTAAATTTGAAATTAAATCATAAAGTGAGGATTCGAACTCCGGTGATGTCATCTGTGACGTCATCATGATGTCATGAGGCCTTTTATTTTTCTTATTCTTCTATTTTTGATTTGAAAATCAATATAACAGGTGGGACCCACCTGTCAATTCAAAAATAACAGAATAATTCATAATGTTATTAATTCAATAACTTTAAATCCATAACTAATAATAATACAAATAATATACCAAATAAAATAGAAAAATATAATCTAAATGATTATCAACTTTTCAAAGATATTAGATAAAGTTAAAAATTTAATTTTATCTTCAATTAAATTTAATCATTTAAAATTAAGAAACATAATAAATATTCATAAAATCAGAAAAATACAAGTCATGTACCAAAATACTCCAAATGACTAATGCAACCCATCTATGATGCTTTCATGGTCATTTGACCAAGTTTTCATGTGTGCAATGTTTTGCCTAGTCATTTGATTCATTTAAAATTAATAAAATAATAACTTATTCCAACATTTTCTGAAAACATCAATTGATATACCAAATTAAAGAGAACAACATTTCCAACTCAAATATGTCAATTGTAAAACATTTTATTTAACTTCTAAACTTGCTTTTATAAGTATATTGAAAGTCTATAAATGTCTATTAAAAACCAGAGATGACTACCACATCATTATTTTCCTTATTAATAGAAACCTCACATTTTCACACCTACTAAAACCTATCATCGCAACTCATTAGAAAACATTGTGATGATAGAGTTAGTTGTACTAGTTCATCATTTTCAATTAAACTCTTTGTCATATGCTCTATACTTTTTGAATATAAAACAAAATGTCACTGTTATCTTTTCAATAGTTGTTTTCCATATGACATTGTCTTATTGCCTAACCAAGTAATAACCACTTCTAACTAAACATGATAACAATTGTTTGCTAAGTAAAAGTGAAACACATGTAAATCTAAAAGAAGTAATAACCACATCACCCCAAGTAATGAAACAATTCACCTAAAACAAGTGTGATTGAGATATCGTATCAAACGTGGCTTACACTTGTAAGCTAGGGTGTTTTCCAGGGTAATTCTATGCATGTATCATCTTGACATTGTTTTCTGTAGTCTTTATCGAGACTACTTTGCTATCTTTCAGATGATGGTATTTTCTACGATACCCTTGAATCGAAGACATTGATTATTATGGTTATTCCAATCAGGCAAGTTCATCACTTGCTCATATCCTTTGCAATACTTCATAACAAACTAATTGCAAAAAATCTATCGTATTACCATCTAGTCTCAAAAGAATGCATGATCCTATTTTTTTATAATAATATGACTAATTGAATGAGTACCCGAGTGGTAGTGTTCTGTTTGGTGGGCGGATGGAACCATGGTAAGATGAATAGGTCAAAAGAAGGTTCCATCTGCACGAGAACGTATTACCTAGGAATTAATCACAAATGCTGTCAGAACTCGGTGCGTCGTAAATACCGCGTTAACCATGGGTCTTCTATGGGAGGAGTAAGTCAGCTGTGATCTTTTCTCGTTCGCATGTCAACGGGCTGCCAGAGACGTACGCTGTAGGTTCTGCGGGACTACATGCACATGGGTGGGAGCCCTTACGTCCCACGGACTCTGGGTCTATGAGTGTCTGCCAGGGGCGCGTAGATCTCCATCGTGAGGGGTGGAATCAGGCGTTCAACCTGCTGGCGGAAATGGGTGGGCATGCGTTGTGCAGAGAAGCACGGTTTGGCTTGGACCAACAACCGGGCCCCACACCTGAGTGGGAGTGGACAGGATCTCGAGCCTGGTTGTGCAACATGGTCTTGGTCGTCCATGGGTAAAGTAAGGCACCTCTGCAGAGTGTAAAATGATGTGGCATGTTACCCACTGTTCCGGGAAGGAACTGCGAACGCTACAGGAAATGCAACTCCATAAAGTTCTAGCCCCTGTGATGGTCTGGCGGGCATAGTTTTCAGAAGTAAAAGCAACCTCTTGAAGAAAACTTTACAAAACCTTGCATTAGCTTATGACTCTTGTGAGTCTAAAGCTGTAGTTAGTGCATCAAACTATCCCATATATATCATGAACTTGCTGAGTAACGCTCGTTACTCATTTGTTCCCGTTGGACCCCCTGCTTAGAGTTGAAGCCTGATGGAAGTCGTCATCGTGAAGCATCATCATCAACAACGTTGATGGAGGAGAAGCTATCAAGGTGTAGGTGGAGTCCATTCTTAGACTTAGTTGTTTCAAGCCATAGATTAGGGCTGACATCAACCATAGTAGATTAAGTTCTGAGCTAGAGAAATTCTCGAGGTTGGATCTTCGAATTGCTTCTTCTGATGTTCAATTGTATGAGATCTCCTTTGATTCTTCAAGGAGATTCTCAAGATTTTGTAATGAAGTTTGTATCATATAGCTTGCCTGGTCCTGCTATGTTTCTGTTGTACTACTCTGAGGGATGTAATATTCACAGGTAAGTCCTTCTGTGGGTATTATGTCATCAACTTGCGCACTACACATACAGTGGTGTGTTGGGTCACCATAGATTCGCTAGTCTAGGTCCCTCCGCGCGAGGCAGCGGTTTGGGCCCTTTTGCGCGTGTGTGGCCGGCCCAATTAGGTCCAATTTCGATTTTAGGCCCAGTTTTATGTGCAAACAGCCCACCACAGTAACTAGGAGCAGGCACATATATACTAAGTGTTTTCACTATGTTCGGTCAACGTTGCGTACGTATAAATTTTTTGTAACAATTTCGCACGTATTTTGTTGAGAAACCACAATGAGATGTTGCAATGTTTTCTGAATGATTTTCTAGAAAATGCTTATATGTTTATTAGAATTCATTTGGAATGACATGTTTATGGGCTTCTTTACATGTTGTAAACATGTAATGTTTTTGTTGCTATCGGTTTACCTTTTTGTTGAAATAGGTGATGATTTTTGTTACAACTGAAACAGTGACAAATTATTTTGTTGCTTACCAACTTTTTAATTGATGCAATTTTTTTTTTGTTGCAATAGGTTGTGATTTTTGTTGAATTGTTTGAACTTTTTTGTTGCAACGCAATAACCACATTGTTTACTATTCTTTGTAACATTACTTTTTTCGATTTGTCTTTGAAAAAATTTGTTGCAACATTTTTTTTACACGGCACGATAATTTTTGTTGCGATACCAGTGAATTTGTTGCAATGGCAGTTTTGCCGTAATTATCAGGTTGACCAGGGCAACACAATATACCTCTTCGTTTAAGGAGGGATGCCGTGGAGTGCGGGTTCTATATCAAAAAAGACAGGGAACGAAATGTAAAAGTACGCTGTGCTGATTTCTGTGCGTTGGATGACGATCGGACGACTCACGAGACGGCCGACCTGTGCCTAGCGCTCCCCTTATATTATGGAACAATGGAGGGAGTAAGTTTGTTTTTTTTGTTAATTGAGACTTGCTTTGACCAATCTAATCGCGACAATCACTCTAGGAAGACCAAATATTGCGCTCGTACACAGTAACTAGTGTAGTCAAGTGTCACATCGGGTTTACCACTTTACATGTGCGCGTAATGTGACAGAATCACAGAACGCAAATTGCACTTGAAATTACCAATGGCTCTAATGGCACACACACAAAAAAAAGAGAAGAAGTAAGTACTACATCCGTTTCAAAATGTAAGCCTTTTTTGCAAGCTAAACTAGTTTGCCAAAAAGGCTTACATTTTGGAACGGAGGGAGTAGTAAAACAGATAGGATCTTCAAACCAAATAAAGAATACATACAGGAGTAAACAGAGATATTCAGAGATGCAATTCAACTCTCACTATACAGCTGAATTTCAAGGGAGAATTATCTCAGATCTAGAGTTGGTAGGAGAGGATACACGCCTGCCTGAACAAGTCGGCTAGGGTTTAACACAGAGATACAATGATAGCGATTACAAGGCTCAGAATCGAGCTAAATAGAGGAAGAAATACGACAGACAAGTGGGCAGTTGAGGAACACAACGCTGTAGCTAAAGTGGTTCTTGTCGGATTTGAAACAGCGGCCCTTGGCGCAATCATGACCGTCTAGATGGAGATCAACAGTCCGTCGGCCATTAGATCCAGAATGAAAGGTTCGATTTACTAGATTCGAAGTTGTCTGAAATTCACTTTGGCACCCGGGTGCATATGCACCCGGTATTCAAAAAACATATTTCAAAATACCAAAAAATTCAAAATAAAATTTCGCGAGTGTATTCAGATTCTATGTGTTCACAATGTGGTTTCGTGGAAAACCGACATTTTTCGTCGCTAGTGTAGAAAAGACAAAAAATGTGACGTGAAAAGCCTTATTTTAGCACCAATATTTTTTTTTCTTTTTATGCAATTCACGAAACATATCGGTTTTACGTAAAACAACTTCGTGAACTCACATCATGTCAAAATTTATGCGCCAACATTTTTTGCAATGTTTTTGACATTTTAAAATACGTTTAAAATGCATTTCAAATAAAGGGTGGATATCCACCAGACAGACTAGACACGGAAAATGCAAACTGTAAAATCGAATATTCCTTTTTTATTCCCTCGATCTTATTCCTCCTCCCGTTTCTCTGTGTGCTCCGTCGGCGCGGAATTTAGTGGGGAGAAGCCTCCATGGTCGCACCTAGCACGAAGCCCCTATGTGGCCGGAAACGAGCCCCCATCCCCCCGTGCGTCCTGCGGCCGGCCGGAACCGAAGCTTCCCCGTGCAGCAGTAGGGAACGAAGCCCACCCCCCACGTGCGGCGAGAAATGTAGCCCCCCACGGATTGGCTGATGAAGCCCCCCGGGGGCCCCCTGCGCCGCCGTTCTTCGCCGGTGCGACGCGGCAGACGAAGCCCCCTAGGCCGCACTCCGTTCCTGGGCGGCGCCGTACGACGGAAGCAAGGTGGCCGGGGACACGCGGTGGCATGGATGGGGAATGGACAGTGGGATTTTCATCTCACGAGCATTGACCCGTTTACAGGGCACCCTCAGTTTTGCCTCCGAAAACAGAGAATACGAGGGTTCTGGGCGTGGATTCTCAGTGCACCAAAAAAGGTTTACGGGTCTAACCACTTTAGAGGTTCTATTCGGGACGTTTTTTAGCAACAAAAACTGCAAAGGTAGGATTTTTATGGGTTTAACCACTTTTATGGGTTCTACTAGAGATGCTTTAAGGTATCAACCGGATTCAGTCAAGACTTCGACCTCTCCACTATTGTGTGTTGTTTCTCTATCAGGATGTGTCCCTTGAATGGGCCGTCATGGCGTTGTAACCACCAATACCCAGTAGCGCGTGAACTGCAGCACAAATCTCGGCATAGAGTTGACTAAGATTTAATTAATTTTCAGTCGGCCGAGAATTAGCAAATTCAATATTAATTATGCACATGTCTCCACATTGCTCATCAATGTTTTCTCCGACAACCACATCCTAGCTGCAGGAACTCCGTCGTTTTTTCATCATGGTAAATTTCATTAATTAATAATATAAAAAGTTCATTTCCCTCAAGTGAGCGTTTAAGTAAAAAAAAGAATCTCGTAGTTATGTTTGTTATGGAAAGATATCTCAAGTTTATCTTGAATTTGCACGTTTTAGCAGTTTTTCCTACCGCATTCTGACATGATTGTTAATATATTTTACACTCATTTATGATGCATTTTATGTTCCCTTGTCTACACTAAACATTTTGAATAATATGCATGCAATTTTTTACTCTAATTTTGTAGTGCATTTTGTGAGAGAGTGTAATACGTCTCTAGTAAAATCTACACTTTCGGATGAGTATTGCAGTATTTCTTAACAAACTTACTTCAAATTAGGAGCAACACTACTACATTTCCGGTTCCAGCATGATGAATTTTAGGGGCTAGTGTCCTGGTCCTTATTTTGTAATGATTGTGACAAAGTATTTGCACTTCCTAATATATGCAACATCATGTGGAAATAAAACACAAATTCAAAGATCTCAAAATATGCTACAAGACCACGTGCATGTCATTTCTTTTCACCTTTTCCTTCTTTTGCAACACATTTTAGAACGGAAATGGTAGCAGGGAATAGTTTAACAATACTTGAGAGGGTTCTCTAGTGTGAAACCCAACGCGTGTCACCAGCTCCTTGGAGAGTTTTATCTTGATTTAACCCTGTCCATCTGCTAATCTGGCCACTGCCTATGGCCTTTATTACCTCCTCTCGATGTTTATCTCTAATCATGTCGAAGCTCCAACCACATTAAATAAAATACAGATCATGTAGAAAAAATCTGCAATATCTTCATTCTTCTTTGCTCCTGACAAATAACCAACCGGAGTGGGTGAGCAAAACAATGCACATAATATTCTGACCTGTTTTCTTGCAGAATCTTGGCTTTCAAGCCATTGAACTCACCACACATGTTGCTTGCCCCATCATAGCATTGGCCTCTCACCTGTTGGCGTTCATTTTTTGACATGTTCAATATCGGAGCCAACGCAAAAATTGAAGCATTGTGTTCATTTTTTGACATGTTCGATATCAGAGCTAATTTTAAGAAAAATATGTAGCATGATGTTTAGCTATATTGTGCCGATGTTTAGCCGATATTTCCGGCAGTCTTAAAATTGAGCAACAAAATCTTATTAAAAATCTCATTAATTCTCAGTTAAGTTAGACCATTAGATTTGCATTGTTTTTTCAGGAACGCGTGAGAGAGAAGGACTTTTTATATTAAGAAGGGGGCATAAAACCCAGAGGTTTACAAGGATCCACAACAAACACACCCACAACCACACACACACACTCGCCGCCTAGTAGGACTACTCTCCCAAGAACCCTACAGATTTCCACCTAGTCACTTCAGCCATGATCGCGTCGAGGAGAGCCACGTCCGATCTAGATCCCCCTTTGAAGACGCGGTTGTTCCTCTCCACCCAAATGGATTGAAGGACCAGCAGCACCAGACTCCTGATCGTGGACGCCTCCTTGGCGGGCCAATGAGAGGCAACCGACGCCCACCACCCGTCGAGGCTCTGTGAGGTCGAAGGGGTGAGGTATGGTCTACCAAGGCCCGAGAAGGTCTTGAACCAAATCAGCTGGGTGGAGGGGCAGTGGAGCAGAAGGTGCTGGATGGACTCAGACTCCTGCAAACACATGGGACAGGTATCGGTGTCCGCAAGGCCATGCCGCAAGCGACGCTCTCCCGTCCAACATCGATCCCATGAAGCTTTCCACGCGAAGAACTTGTATTTCAAGGGGGCCTTACACTTCCAGATTGGAGCATAAAGGGGCCAAGAGGTTCTACCCTCGAAGAATGCCATATAGGCCGAGCGCGATGAGAAGATTTTGTTGGCCGTCCAAATCCATTGGAAGGTATCTACAACATCCCCCAGAACAACTGGTTGGAGCAAGTTCCACAGAGAAAGGAATTGCCCCAGCGCGGCGAGGCCTCCCGAGATGTCATGGACCCAAGCATTGTCTGCAATTCCCTGAGCAACCGTCCGGGAGGTGCGGTGCTTCGGCTCTACAAAGCTAAGGAGGTCAGGAGCAATCGTGCGGACAGGATTGCCGTCCATCCACTTGTCACACCAGAAAAGACAATTGGTGCCATTGCCCAGAACAATTTTGGTCGAGGCGTCGAACATGGATCTACAGTTATCCGAGGCCGAGATGGAGATCCCGACCCAAGGTCTGTTCTGGTCAGTTCTCTCCATCCAAAGACACCGCATCCGCAAAGCATCATTAAGTACATGGAGGTCAAACATTGCGCCACGCAATCGGGCAGGACCCCCCTTTGGCCGAATCCTTTGCACACCACAAGAACCCCCGACATATCTTTCCGAATGCCTCAATCACTCCACCAGGGAGGTCAAGAGCCATCAACAGGTGAATGGACATGGCGGTGAGCACCACTTTGATAAGGACCGATCTCCGGGGGCCGCCAGGAGAGAACCCATCCACGAAGGCAGCCTTCTAACGATCTTATCCACATAATACTGGAGGTCATGTTTGAGAATGCGCGTCGGGGCTAGCTTAAGGCCCAGATAGATACACGGTAAATGAACCAAAGAGCACGGGATTAACGACTGCATCTCCGCCTCGGACTGGGCCGCGCAACGAATGAGGGTAGCCGAGCTCTTGGCGAAGTTCACCCGCATCCCAGAAGCATCTCCAAAGAGATCGAAAAGGCCAAGGGAAAGTTTAACGTCCCCCTCCACGGGCTTGATGAGCAACGCCACATCATCCGCAAACAGGGAGAGGTGGTGCTTGACAGGCGCCGGCTCGAGGGAGCTGAATAGTCCACTTTGCTCAGCCCGAACAAAGAGGGCTGCCAGCAGATCCATCGCAATAACATACAGTAGAGGGGAAAGTGGGTCTCCCTGCCGCAGGCCTCGCCGATGCCACACTCTATCCGTAGAGTGGCCATTGACAAGGATCTTGGAGCTGGTGGAGGCAAGGATCAAAGTAATCCACGCACACCACCGTACGCCAAAGACACGAGCCCAAAGGACCTCTAGGATGAAGGGCCAGGAGACCAAATCGAAGACCCTAGCTAGATCCAATTTAAGGAAAATGGCGAGGACCTTCATACGATGGATAGAACGGATCGCCCCTTGGACAAGCATGAAATTGTCTAAGATAGATCACCCACGGATGAAAGCACTCTGATTGC